>CM044396.1:42626666-43852500 GCA_024322285.1 Musa beccarii | reverse complement strand
CCTTGGTGTCTCAAGTCTAAGGACCAGATACATTACTGGGACTACAGAATCGCTGTTTGACATGAGGTATCAATAACCATCCAACATTCCGTAGGCGGATCAATCAGTGAACTCATTCTCCAATGAACACCTGTACTGTACCCTTAGTGTCCTCACACGAGTAGCTATGAGACCAGCTACCTCCATCATATGAACGGGTATACAGCATACTAGTCTATCTGGTTATCTCGATGTCCTTCTCGAGTAACTTATGACCAAGATAATTTAGGGTCTGTGTTTAAAGGTGAATCGATCTCATTATCGTGATCTCATCACGATCCGATTCCCATTGCACAGATCTAAGGACATCATAATATTCATCTAGATAATGTGAGATAATACCAATAATCATAAGCAAATTGACGCAGCGTGTTACAGGTACAATCACTCACGTGATTGGCTTGTAGGGTACCTATAACTAGCAGCATATTGTTCCATGGAGCTAAGGTCCAAAATATGAAATAAAAAATATTTCCACGACTCTACCACCCAGCCAATCCTGTTCCACTTGATCCCTTTTTCATGGCCACATATCTTTACGGCTAAGGAATGGGAAATCTTTCTCCTGTTACATGAATCAAATGTTTCATTTCATATGGGAAAAGCCATCCCTTTCTCCACATTGTTTTTGTTATTTGATCCAATAGCATTCCATTAGATAGGAACATATTTGGTAAATACTGATAACTCTCGGATAGAGTATTAGAAAGGAAGGATCCATTAGATAATGGACTATTGCTTCTAAGCCATCTCTGGCGATGAATCAACAATTCGAAGTACTTTTCTTGCGTATTCTTGATGAACCAGTGTTTATACATACATGTAGAAGAATTTGTTTGGGAAGTAATAAACACCTTTGACATCTCTTCATCTGCAAAGAATTCTTGACGTGAAAACATAGAGACAAAGGGCTGATCTTTGAATAGGAAAAAGAATGGATCCGCAAGGTCCCAAATGAATTGGCTTACTCGAAAAAAGCCTTGGTTTTTAGAAGATCTATCTTGTGTCTGGTACTGCATGGTTCCACTCTGCAAGAACTCTGAATCATTCTCTTGAAGCTCATCCTCTTCATGATACTCATCCTCTTCATGATAAATGGTCCGCTTGCCCTGAGCCCGATAGAGAAAAGTGGGCTTTTCAATACAATCACATAGTTCGCCACAGTAAAAGGTTTGAGGACTCCTAACATGAATTACTTGACATCAAAGTTTACCTATACATCTTAACGACTATCATAGTTTCTTCTGGTGAGAGATAATATAATGAGCAAGTCAAAACTACAAAGATCCTAATCCAACTCAAGCTAACAAAAATAACAATCATATAAATTATTACAAAAATAACTGACAATATTTTAAGTACAAGCCCAAAATAGCAAATGAAATCATGCTATCATTTATTCATCACATTTTCTCAAATTTCGAAGGTCTATTTTTAGTATTTCTATTTATGATTATAAAAAATTAAAACCATCACTATTACGTATATATATAACAGTAATAATAATATGGGACTAATCTTAGTCCATCTTTCGTATATATTCATGCATCTAGGCTTTGCAAGTAAAAATTTTCTTGGTCATTCCACCACATGATTTCGATTACCCTTGATTGTGTCCGAGGTCAACATTAGGTTCTGTTATGAATTTTTTATTTTTTAAGCTTTGGATAATATTTTGGATAATGTTATGGAGTTGTCTAGTAGGGAGTCGGTTACTGATTCAGTTAGGAGTCGGTTAATAAGAGTCCAAGTCCTGGGAGACTCTATGTGGGACTCTATAAATAGGGATGTAACTATTTCTTTTAAACAAGGAGAAAGGAAGGAAGAATCATTTAGTCTTTTAGCTAAACTAAGGAGGTCGATCCCCTCGAAGCGATCAAAGGAGGTCGATCCCCTCGAAGCGATCATTTATCCCCTTTTCCCCCACTTCTTCCGCTTCTCCTCCACTTCTTTCGTCTTTTCCACGATAAAACCCTAAGGGGTCTTATCATTTGGTATCAGAGCCTTATCATTTATCCCCTTTTCCCCCACTTCTTTCGCTTCTCCTCTGCTTCTTTCGCCTTTTCCACGATAAAACCCTAAGGGGTCTTATCATTTGGTATTAGAGCCTTATCATTTGGTATTAAAGCGACGATCCTTGGCGTTTTTGCTATAACTTCGCATCACTTTGTCGTAGCCACCATCACCCAAAAAAAAAGAAAAAAAGAGCTCTTGCCACGACCACTGCAAGCGTCGGCTACCACAGCAAACTCCTCAACTGCCACGACTGCGAGAGCCGCTCACGACTAGTACCGACTTCCCACGACGCTGTTGCCTTCTCCCCATGATGCTACTGCCTTCTTCCTACGAATGTTTCCTTCCAACATCGACGTTGCCACCATCCAGCCCTCGGCACCTGCATCAATACCGCACGCAGCGACAGAAATAGGGAATGACTACCGACAACTCAGTTTAAGGCCCAAATTGAAGCATTTGAAATCAAAATTAAAAATCGACTGCAGGAGACCCTTAATGAATTCAAAAGAAGTCTGTTGAAGAACTTTAGTAAGTTTCAACAAGATGGATAGCTTGCTAAAATTCGTCAGACTTTTACAGTGTTAGAATATCAAGATAGATTCTAACGATTATCGAATCAAGCTAGGGATTGGTCTGAACGATAACTTATGGGTATCTTTATTGAAGGGCTTGATTTGGACATCAAATGTGAAGTTAAGGCCCGACAACCTCGCACTATGATAGCTGTAATTTCATTTGCACGCATACAAGAGGAAAAAATCAATATGGAATATCGTCAAAATAGAAGTGACAACAAACAAATGATCAGCGTGCCACCAGCCCTATCTATTCCCAGCCACAACCTCAACACTCGAGAAGAGCTCAAGGAAAGATCAGCAAAAGGGTTGTGTTTGCATTGTGATGAAAGATGGAGTAAGGAGCATCGTTGCAGACAAGGGAAACTCCTAAGGATTAAGCCAATCGAGGAGGAATTCGAAGCAGAAGAGTTAGATTCCGACTAGGGAAGTATAGAAACTAATGAAGATATTGACCCTATTACATACACAGGGCACATTCCAACCGAAAGTATTGAATCATTGCTTCAAGACTTTGCAGATGTATTTGCAGAACCACAAGGACTCCCACATCTTCGACATCATGATAATCGGATTCTAATAATACCCGAAAAAGCACCAACTAATATCCGACCTGTTGCTCACACCATCAAAAAGTGAAGGTCGTACTTACTTGATCAGCGAGTTGTGACGCGCTACAGATACCTTGTGCCGAATTTGATGCAGCTCAGCCTTAAGGACAAGGCTGATTTGACGAGGGCGAAACTGTTACGAATCTTTTATTTTCTAAGCTTTGGATAATGTTTTGGATAATGTTATAGAGTTGTCTAGTAGGAAGTCGATTACTGATTCAGTTAGGAGTCGGTTACGGAGTCGGTTAATAAGAGTCCAAGTCCTGGAGGACTCTATGTAGGACTTTATAAATAGGGATGTAACTATTTCTTTCAAACAAGGAGAAAGGCAATGAAGAATTATTTAGTCTTTTGGCTAAACTAAGGAGGTCGATCCCCTCGAAACGATCAAAGGAGGCCGATCCCCTCGAAGCGATCAAGGAGGTTGATCTCCTCGAAGCGAACATTTATCCTCTTTTCCACCACTTCTTATGTTTCTCCTCCGCTTCTTTCGCCTTTTCCACGATAAAACCCTAAGGGGTCTTATTAGGTTCCTAGGAAGATTTTAGAGGTGGAATGGCTGCTCTTCATTGATCCATGGTGAATAAGCATACCTGAATCAAATGTGGTCTTCACTTGTCAACACACACACAGCAAAGACCAAAAAAAAGAGAGAAAGAGAACTTGGATTTCCAATCATTAAACAAGCATGAAGCTTTATTTGAAATGTCTTCAGCCTCAACAATGGTTTCTGAGCATCTTATTCTCACAGCGAACTACAGCCTTTGCATCTGTTGGGCTTCTCATCATGTGTCATGGCTAATAATGCAACGTGCCAGCTGTAATGCGAGCATGGTTTGAGCAGGTTTGGTTCAACAAAGGAATAGCAAATGGCCCCCCGATGAGTCCATCGGAGACGGCATGATAAAATGCCTCGGTTGGGTGGAATCCTTCCCAAGAAGCATAGGCTAATGGATTGCTGCAAACAGGTCCAGTCTCATCGCACCCATGACCATTGCCTCCACAGCAAGCAACGAATCGTTCTGTAATACCTGCAACAACACAAATACATCCACGTTAATTATACATTTAGAGAGGTTGTTTATACGACAATAAGGAGTTCTGATGGAGGATAGTTTAGACTAACATCGGGAGTGAATAAGGATTTAAACTGGATTATAAGAATTTGTTACGTCTATTGTTATTAACTTGAGCTTAAGTCAACGATTGGAACGCAAGAAGGTGATGGTTGAGGTGTTGTGCGAGGCTTAGTTGGAAAAAAGAGTCTGATTTAGTCATACATGAAAGTGAGTAAGGAGCTGAATTGACTTAGCTTGATATGTATACTGTCACGAACCCGAGCTTAAATATTTTGAATTAATGATTTCAACTTAATGAGTTAATTAGTTAATCATTGCATGATGCCGAATCACGCCAATACTTTTTTTTTTCCCTTTTTACAAGGAATTATCCTTAAAAGAGGAAAGTAAGAGGTTTTTTATTGGGGTTTGATGTTGGCAGCATTGGCTTAGAGTAATTACTGAGTGAAGATGGAAAGAATACCATTTCGGTGACAAGACATTAAGTTGAGCAAGGAAAAAGCAGATGATGATATCGCTTATTGTCAATATTTGGATTTCCTAGAAGAGTGGTCTTCTACGCATAACAAAGAGGAAATCCAAATATGCTGAGTAGAATTTGCAGTGTGTTTTGTGTAACTGCAGTTTGGATTGTGGTCGTCCTCCAGTGCAGTAGTTCACGAGGACTCCTACCTCGAAATCCTAGCAAACTTGTTCGTTTCCAGACCTTTCTTCAAAGATTTAACTCTGGAAAGTGAAGTGGAAATAGAGGAAGGAGAAGAGAAAGAGGTCACCGAAGAGGGTGGCCATCACTCGAGCCGCAGAGGAACAACATAGGTCGCGTTCACGGAAGATTAAGAAGCTCACCGAATTGTTTTGGATCGGAGAACAACCTCATTCCGGCGCCATAGTAATCAGCATAGTAGATGTTCGCTTCCCGATGATCTCTCTTGAGCCTGTTCAGCTCATGCTGCAGCTTGCTGCCGTAATACTCCGAGAAGTCGTTCAACCATATGATGCACCCATTTGCATCGTAGTACCCACGACCTGATCTCTTATACTTTGACAGCCACGCCGGAACGCAGCCGATCGGTAGGTTTCCGGGAACGATGAAGTTCTTGGCGCCGAGCGCGATTAAAGTCTAGTGTTCAAAACATGAAGTGAGATGGAAGAAACTAAAGCTTCCTCAACAACAAGCGTTCACAGAGTAATTACACTTACAGTGATGCCGGAGCTGATCGTTCGGACCACACCGGGAACAAATGCATCTTTTATGTTCTCTATCGGCTTGTCCTGGGACAACGCCGCGTTGAAGTCGTTGCCTCCGATCTCTCCCACGATGAACAGCGAGTTGCCCAAGAACGTGCGATCTGGCGATCCAAGAATCGACGACTTTTAATCTCTCTCTCTCACCGGAAGCTAAGATAGATGACAACTTCAGTGGTTGAAATCTTACCCGCAAGGGATGGCACGGATTTAAGCAGATCCTGGAACCAGTCAATCTGGACTTGCAAGGGCATGTTCATAATGCCAGTAACATTGAGTCCAAGACCGGCCAAGGTGTTCAGGTCCTGCGCCGTGGCCCCTCCGAAGGCGAAGTTGGCTCCACGTGAGAAATTTCCGCCTCCACGATACGGCGGCACCAGCGGCAGCCCCAGCGCTTGTGCTGCAAGTATCGCCACCGGCATCCTAGACCATGTCAGAGACAAGAACAAAGAGAGGAGAGCGTCGAGTTTCATCAGGAAGCGACCACAGACCGATGAAGTCGATGATCAGACGGCCGTCGCTGTAGCGGCCCGTCGCCTTATGGAAGTAGGTGATGCCCCATGGAAGCTTGCTGATGGTGGTGTTGGCAAAGGTGTTGATGAAGTTTCCGGTGTCCTGCAGCGAGTCGCCGAAGCTGAAGATGGCCGGGAAGCAGGCGCTTCCATGGTGGACGCTCAAAAGACACAGGAATGCCGTGACAAGGAGAAGATTGGCGTTGAAGGCCATCGTAGCGTAGCCAGATGTCTTGGTCCTTGACCTAGTGATCCGTTTATAAACTGTCTAAGTACCAATGTGTCTGCGAGAAGTATGGCAAGATCACCGTTGGTTTTATGCATGCATCTCTCATTTCATTCCTCACAACGCATGAGCTGGGATGTGAATTCCTTGTCCCAGTAAGAGAATGTCGGTTTAATTGTCAATCCCTACCTTGCAGGTTTTAGCTGTCATTGTTCAATATTAGTTAAAGCCTTCTACAATTAGGTTACCATGGGAAATCATCATTGGCACATATGCATTAACTTCGATAATCTTTTTTGGTGATTTTTTCCAAAACCAGGAAATTAATATCATTTTGGCTTGCACTGTACTAAAATTATAATCCAATCAAGTTTGGAAGGGGTATCGCTTAATATCTTCAAAATCACAAATCAACTTATATATGTAATTTTCTCCAAAGGATTCCCTTACTATTTTTTTCAGTTAGCCTTTTCTTTTTCATTTATTTTTGTAAAGCTCCCCTTTTTATCCATCTTGATTGTTTTACACCCGAATAACTAAGATACTTTTTTAGCCCAAAACAATATTTTTTGAATTGCTAATTCACTAAGGGTTCAACTCGATTTACTTCAATATTATCCGCGAGGGGTTTAACCTAATTAAGGTAAGATATTCATTACTCTCCATGGGAGGTGGCTGGTGCTAAGCTTAACAAAGACCTCTCTATCTTCTTCTCACTTGTCTTTTTATCCTTATGCTTCTATTATATTTATCTATTTTATTCTTATTTTCCTTCTCTTTTGTCCTTGCTATGGTGTCTTAAAGAGTTGGATTTTTGTGTTAGAGCATTGAATCAAAAAGATAAAAACCCTTCACTAAGTATATTATTGTTTTAGTTAGTTGTTGATCATTTCATAATTGTTTAGAGGTTAAAATCTTTCTGGGTTTTTATATAGAGAATGGTATTTAAATCTCTTATTTGAACTAAACGCTCTTTTTAATATTATGTTAGCTTATTATATGGTTCATTGATTTTCTCCCTTTGTAAGATGCTTATCTTCTATAACTCATTTTATTGTTATATTGGTTCATATATTCCTATAGTTTGCCAACATAATGAGAATTTAGAAGTAATTTTCACTAAGTCCATGTGTTTCATAGATGTTCTGCGTAAATTTTGAAGAAGATCCGAGTTCCACTGTTTTCTGACATGGTTACACTATTGTTTGCTTCCTTCTAAAATAATATATATATATATATAATTTTATTAAAAATATATTATTTTTCATTCATATTTTATCCACAAAAGCTCTCAAACTTTCATGATACTTTCAAAATGACACCTAGTAGGCCATTTTTCACTTAAATCAACCCCAAAAGGCTAAATTTGTGCTAATTTTTCTCCTATTGGAATATTAATTTACATGTAATTTTTTGGATTTTTTTAACTTATATGCTTATTTTTCTAATAATCTTATTATAGGGATGATGCTCTTCTCGATGAAGCATTTTTAATTTTTAATAGTATTGATAGTTAGACCTTAAGTGAGACATTATGTGTAGGTAAAAGCAAAATACTAAATTGCTCAGATTTTGTCGACCATAGCATATATTTGAATAGCTTATTTTATTATTATGAAGATGATGATAATGGTAATATCTTTGAAAATAAATTAGCTAAAGAAAATATACAAGAATAAGTTGAAGATTATCATGCATTTAATGTCATTAGTGAGTAAGTTATTTTAAGTGAGGGCATGTATAATAGTATTGAACAAATGCTTATTGAATATGGTGATAGCCAAGATGATGGTATATTGTTAAATGATACTTCTTTATGCTGAAGATGATGAATTCCCCTATATTAATCTTTTTGTTGGTGACGTATGATATTTGAATGACATTAAATTTGTTTTATTATGTATTTTATATATTAATTTCTAACCAACAAAATATCTTTCTATAGGTATTTTGAGACCAGAAAGAAATTCTATAAGCCTTGAAAGAGTATGTGATCTGATAAACTTTGAGATCAAATATGTTGCAACTAGACACTGTAAGATAAAAGCTCAATATATAGTTTTCGATTGCCATTGGATGATAGTATCAGAATGCCAAGTTTCATGAAGGATGTAATTTATCAAGATTATATAGGAATCATAAGGAATATAGTAGTTCTTTTATTAAAAGAAAATAGAATCAAATTATGATAAATAGTGATTACGCTCCAAAGATGATTATCGTCAATATTAAAAAAAGATTTGGAGTTATTATACCAAACGTGAATGTTTATCTTTCATGAGAGATTGCATTTAATGACGTTTGTGATGATTTTAATTAATCATACACTGAAATAAAGATTTGAGTACTCTTAACATGAATTACTTGACATCAAAGTTTACCTATACATCTTAACGACTATCATAGTTTCTTCTGGTGAGAGATAATATAATGAGCAAGTCAAAACTACAAAGATCCTAATCCAACTCAGGCTAAAAAAAATAACAATCATATAAATTACTAGAGAAATAACTGACAATATTTTAAGTATAAGCCCAAAATAGCAAATGAAATCATGCTATCATTTATTCATCACATTTTCTCAAATTTCAAAGGTCTATTTTCAATATTTCTATTTATGATGATGAAAAATTAAAACCATCACTATTACATATATATACATATATATACCCTTGATCGTGTCCGAGGTCAACATTAGGCTCCTAGGAAGATTTTAGTGGTGGAATGGCTGCTCTTAATTGATACATGGTGAATAAGCATACCTGAATCAAATGTGGTCTTCACTAGTCAACACGCGCGCGCACACACACACAGAGAGCAAAGACCAAAAAAAAGAGAGAGAAGAGAACTTGGATTTCCAATCATTAAACAAGCATGAAGCTTTATTTGAAATGTCTTCAGCCTCAACAATGGTTTCTGAGCATCTTATTCTCACAGCGAACTACAGCCTTTGCATCTGTTGGGCTTCTCATCATGTGTCATGGCTAATAATGCAACGTGCCAGCTGTATTGCGAGCATGGTTTGAGCAGGTTTGGTTCAACAAAGGAATAGCAAATGGCCCCCCGATGAGTCCATCGGAGACGGCATGATAAAATGCCTCGGTTGGGTGGAATCCTTCCCAAGAAGCATAGGCTAATGGATTGCTGCAAACAGGTCCAGTCTCATCGCACCCATGACCATTGCCTCCACAGCAAGCAACGAATCGTTCTGTAATACCTGCAACAACACAAATACATCCACGTTAATTATACATTTAGAGAGGTTGTTTATACGACAATAAGGAGTTCTGATGGAGGATAGTTTAGACTAACATCGGGAGTGAATAAGGATTTAAACTGGATTATAAGAATTTGTTACGTCTATTGTTATTAACTTGAGCTTAAGTCAACGATTGGAACGCAAGAAGGTGATGGTTGAGGTGTTGTGCGAGGCTTAGTTGGAAAAAAGAGTCTGATTTAGTCATACATGAAAGTGAGTAAGGAGCTGAATTGACTTAGCTTGATATGTATACTGTCACGAACCCGAGCTTAAATATTTTGAATTAATGATTTCAACTTAATGAGTTAATTAGTTAATCATTGCATGATGCCGAATCACGACAATACTTTTTTTTCCCTTTTTACAAGGAATTATCCTTAAAAGAGGAAAGTAAGAGGTTTTTTATTGGGGTTTGATGTTGGCAGCATTGGCTTAGAGAAATTACTGAGTGAAGATGGAAAGAATACCATTTCGGTGACAAGACATTAAGTTGAGCAAGGAAAAAGCAGATGATGATATCGCTTATTGTCAATATTTGGATTTCCTAGAAGAGTGGTCTTCTACGCATAACAAAGAGGAAATCCAAATATGCTGAGTAGAATTTGCAGTGTGTTTTGTGTAACTGCAGTTTGGATTGTGGTCGTCCTCCAGTGCAGTAGTTCACGAGGACTCCTACCTCGAAATCCTAGCAAACTTGTTCGTTTCCAGACCTTTCTTCAAAGATTTAACTCTGGAAAGTGAAGTGGAAATAGAGGAAGGAGAAGAGAAAGAGGTCACCGAAGAGGGTGGCCATCACTCGAGCCGCAGAGGAACAACATAGGTCGCGTTCATGGAAGATTAAGAAGCTCACCGAATTGTTTTGGATTGGAGAACAACCTCATTCCGGCGCCATAGTAATCAGCATAGTAGATGTTCGCTTCCCGATGATCTCTCTTGAGCTTGTTCAGCTCATCCTGCAGCTTGCTGGCGTAATACTGCGAGAAGTCGTTCAACCATATGATGCACCCATTTGCATCGTAGTACCCAGGACCTGATCTCTTATACTTTGACAGCCACGCCGGAACACAGCCGATCGGTAGGTTTCCGGGAACGATGAAGTTCTTGGCGCCGAGCGCGATTAAAGTCTAGTGTTCAAAACATGAAGTGAGATGGAAGAAACTAAAGCTTCCTCAACAACAAGCGTTCACAGAGTAATTACACTTACAGTGATGCCGGAGCTGATCGTTCGGACCACACCGGGAACAAATGCATTTTTTATGTTCTCTATCGGCTTGTCCTGGGACAACGCCGCGTTGAAGTCGTTGCCTCCGATCTCTCCCACCACGAACAGCGAGTTGCCCAAGAACGTGCGATCTGGCGATCCAAGAATCGACGACTTTCAATCTCTCTCTCTCACCGGAAGCTAAGATAGATGACAACTTCAGTGGTTGAAATCTTACCCGCAAGGGATGGCACGGATTTAAGCAGATCCTTGAACCAGTCAATCTGGACGAACAAGGGCGTTTTCATGAAGCCAGTAACATTAAGTCCAAGACCGGCCAAGGTGTTCGGGTCCTGCGCCGTGGCCCCTCCGAAGGCGAAGTTGGCTCCACGTGAGAAATTTCCGCCTCCACGATACGGCGGCACCAGCGGCAGCCCCAGCGCTTGTGCTGCAAGTATCGCCACCGGCATCCTAGACCATGTCAGAAACAAGAACAAAGAGAGGAGTGCGTCGAGTTTCATCAGGAAGCGACCACAGACCGATGAAGTCAATGATCAGACGGCCGTCGCTGTAGCGGCCCGTCGCCTTATGGAAGTAGGTGATGCCCCATGGAAGTTTGCTGATGGTGGTGTTGGCAAAGGTGTTGATGAAGTTTCCGGTGTCCTGCAACGAGTCGCCGAAGCTGAAGATGGCCGGGAAGCAGGCGCTTCCATGGTGGACGCTCAGAAGACACAGGAATGCCGTGACAAGGAGAAGATTGGCGTTGAAGGCCATCGTAGCGTAGCCAGATGTCTGGATCCTTGACCTAGTGATCCGTATATAAACTGTCAAGTACCAATGTGTCTGCACCGTGGGCTTTATGCATGCATCCCTTATTTCATTCCTCACCAAGCATGAGCTGGGATGTGAGTTCGTTCCTTGTACCAGTGATAGAATGTCGTTTTAATTGCAATCCCTATCTTACAGGTTTTAGCTGTCATTGTTCAATATTAGTTAAAGCCTTCTACAATTAGGTTACCAAGGGAAATCATCATCGGCACATATGCATTAACTTCGATCATCTTTTTTGTTGATTTTTTTTTCCAAAAACAGGAAATTAATATCATTTTGGCTTACAATGTACTAAAATTATAATCCAATCAAGTTTGGAAGGGGTTAAAGAGGCAATATACTGAGACTAAAACTTAATATCTTCAAAATCAAAAGCAACTTATATATGTAATTTTCTCAAAAGGATTCCCTTACTTTTTTTTTTCAATTAGCCTTTCCTTTTTCATTTATTTTTGTAAAGCTCTCCTTCCTATCCATCTCGATTATTTTACACCTGAACAACTAAGTGTTGAATCTTAGATTTGATGATAAAATCAATTGACAAATTATCTGATCTAATCTATATGTTGAAAAAAATATGTAAGATTAATTAGAATAACAATATAGGCATAAAACAAAACGAAATGTCAGAATCAAGTTCAATCGATATGTTGGGAGTCCAAGAGTTCATCGGGAGTGCTGCCAGAATTGGCCGAGAATGCACTGGGAGCTTGTCGAGGGGTTCGTCGGAAGTTCGCTAGGAAGTTCGTCAGAGATTCGTCGAGAAGATCGGAGCTTGCCGAAGAAGCTCATTGGAACTCGCTAAGAAGATCGTCGTGAAGTCCAGGAGCTTATCGGGAGTCTGTTGGAAAATGTTCGAGAGTTCATCGGAAGTCCGCTGGAAGCTCGTCGAAGAAACCTAGACTTACCGGACTTATTTTTTCTTTAGTATATATCTTAATTATTATAATTAACACATAATTAGAGTTAGGTTTGGGAGGTAATCTCATTAACCTTACTAGGGGCCGATTGAGCTCGTAATTGGATTGGTTTGAGCTAAATTCAAGACCCAAACAAGTTGCTGAACCTTGTCTAGTGTGGCTCTACCAGATTGGGACGATGGAACTGCCCAGGGCTCAATCTCCCAGAAGCTTGGGCAGTGGTATCACATAGATTGGGCGGTGGTACCGCTAGGTAGTTATTAACTGTCAGGCAATGATATCGTCAAACTGGGCGATGCTACCACCCAGTTCTAGTAGCACTATGTTTGGCGGTAGTACCATCAGACTAGGCGGTGGTACCGCCCAATGTCAAAGTCAACTAGTGGTGGTACCGCCAAGACATTGGAAATTCGGGATGAGACCTTTTTTGACTTTATTTTTGAAGTCAATTGAGGCCTATAAATATCTCTTGCTTCTCAGTTGTTTCTACAAAGAGAAATGCTAGAAACTGAACTGAAACTATAGTGAAATAGCTTACAAAAGTTAAGAGTTCACCTTCATCATTTTTAAATGTAAAAATTTGTAAAAGGAGAGTGAGCCACTTATAAAAGTTTTGTAAAAGGGTGATTGATCTTTGCCCTTTAAGAAAGATCAATAGTGGAAGCCGATGATCTCATCGGAGGAGGTATCGAGAGTGGACATAGGTTGGACGATTGAACCATTGTAAAATTGGCGTGTTCTCCTCTTGGTGCATAATTTATTTTTGCTGCATTCAATTTTACTTCATTGCAACTATCCAATCTCTTCCTCTCGATTTACTTACAAACTTATTCGAATCAAATATCTTTCCGAAATGATTTTTGTCGAACGAAATATTTTCATCATACAAACTTTTTAAAATCGCTTAAACCATTCGTTTTATCCGTTGCACTAATTCACCTCTCCCCTCTTAGTGTTATTCTTGATTCTAACAATTGGTATCAGACCGAGGTCACTCTCATTTTGGTTTGAAACCCAAGAGAAATGACATTTGTCGATAACCAAGAGGGTCACTCAATCACATGTCAACCCATGTTCAATGGGACGAATTACACATATTGAAAAACTAGGATGAGGATTTTTCTTATTTCTATGGATTTTGAGTTATGAAATATTATCGAAAACGATTTTTAAAAGTATTATTTTCGAATGAACGATTGGAATGAGTTGGAGAAGAAGACTTTCTCTCTAAATGCCAAGGTTATGTTTGCCTTAGTTTGTGAAATGAGTTTAATCAATTGTCTATTTGTGAAATGACTTTCGATATTTGGTACACACTCGAAATTACATACGAAGACACTAGTAAAATAAAAGAGTCTAAAATTAATCTTTTAGTTCATACTTATGAATTGTTTCGGATGAAACCAAGTGAGACCATTAGAAGCATATACACTCGGTTTACGAATGTCGTCAATAGTCTAACGGATCTTGGTAAAAATATTTCTAACTTTGAACTTGTAAATAAAATATTAAGATCCTTTCTAAAGAGTTAGGACTCTAAAGTAACGGCCATTCAAGAGGCCAAGGATTTGAATAATTTTTTACTTAAAGAACTTATTGGGTCTTTAATGACTTATGAGATGACTTATAATACTTATGAAGAGCTTGATAACAACATTCCAAAAAACAGAAAGGATATGACACTAAGAACTTATGAAGACCACTTGAAAGAAAGTTCAAGTGATAAGGACTATGATGATGACTTGATACTCTTGATAAGAAAGTTCAAAAAATTCATAAAAAGAAATAAATCTAAAAATAATAATAAAAATAAAATTGAACTCAAGAAAGAACAAGTCATATGTTACGAATGCAAGAAGCTGGGACATTTTAAAAGTGAATGTCACCAAGTGAAGAAGAAAACACCAAAGAAGAAGAAGACACTCAACAATGTAGGATGATTTGAGTGGCTCTGAAGACGAAGAACAAAGCAACAAGGAGATTGCCAACTATGCACTAATGACTATCGGAGATGAGGTAAGTAGTTCATTAGATACAAATTTATTTTTCAATGAGCTTTTAAGTGCTTTTCATGATTTGTTCGATGAGTGTAGAATAATGAGCAAAAAGTATATTTCTTTGAAAAATGAGAATGCACTTTTAAATAATGAACTTAAAAACTTAAACATGACACTCCTTCATTGCCTCTATGCACTGAGTGTGAACACTTAGAGGCACTTAGAAAGAAAACTTGCCACTCAAAAAAATTTTAAAAAAGTTTAAGGTTGATAGCAAGTCATTAAACATGATCCTTCTTAATAAGAGTCACATTCATAAGAGACGTGGAATCAGATTTGTGAGTGGCTCTCACCAAAATCCAACCACCTTTGTCAAAGGCCCTACCTTGCATGTATCACCCCACACCAAATGCAACTTTTATTATAAACCCGAATATTTTGCTCTTAAATGTCTATTTAAGAAATATGACCTATATAAATTAATTTGGGTTCCTAAAGGAACCGTAAGGAACTCTATGCAGAACGATAAGATGACTAGATCGATTTTTGAGGTACCCAAGATCAAATAGGTATCTAAAAATCATCATTTCTTATAGACATCTTTATCATTACAAGCTAGGAGTGAGAAATAGTACCTCAATGTTGTATGATATTAATCACACTCACTAGCTCAAATAATCATTGATTGCATAATGATTGAAATGTTTTTATATGTTAGTCTTCCACCATGATATTAAAACATACTAATGTTGAGACTAAGGGATGCTAGGCAATGTGACCCTGTTAGACCTCTTGAAGAATGATTTTGGTGTCACCTTTAATATGTTATTATTCATGCTTTCATGATTCTCGAAAACACTTGTCTAAATCCCTCTCTTAACATTCAAATTATCAACTTTTTCACTTATCATTCTCCCATGATTCTCCTAAGAAAAATGTTCTAGATATCTTTTGATAATCATGACATCACCTTGCATGATTAAATTTATATTAAAAAGGGTTTGGTGAGTTATCTTTCTTAAGAGAAATAAGTTCATTCAAATTGATAAATAATAAGGGATAAAAATAATTTGAATGTTGTTTCACTTAATCAAATGCATGACGATTAAGTGAAATATTCAATAGTAGACACTATAAAATAGATGTTAAATAAGGAAGATCAATTGATCAAATAATTAAAGTATTGCAGCCCCAAATTACCTAGAATGTGTCAGCGGTGGCACCACTGGAACTGGTGGCTGCACAGCCAGAATAGAACATTCTATTCTTAGGCAGTGGCACTGCCCAGCCTGAGAGTGCCCTATATAAAGGCACTTTAGGGTTGGTGGTAGAACTGACCCCATCTCTTGCTCTAACTCTCAAAAACCCTCTCCTACCTTCCACTCTTCATTCTCCTCCTCTAGTATACCAAGAAAGGCTCTCATCTCCTCAAATTTTGGATCAATTTCACTATCCTTTGGGAAGATTTCTACTAAGGTAATCCTTTAAATCTTTCCCTTAATTCATGAATTATTTCTGCCCTTTTACATTGGTTCTTTCATTATCAATATTTATAGACCAATGACATCTAGAAGATCATCTAGGGACAAGAGGAAGAGACAAGTATATGAAACTTATGACTTCATTCTATTAAATTCAAATGATAGGGCCCATAGGTTCCCTAACTTTGAATCTAAGAATGTCCACAAACGTAAATATGTAGATCTAGAAGAATTAGGGGGACTTAGAGCCTATCTGGTGGTTTGCTAATCTAGATGTTTTACTTATTTTATAAATTTATGAACCGATATACTGTAAGCTTGTTCGTTTATTTTATAACAACTTAAATGTGGACGAAGATGATAATGTATTAACCTACCTCCTAGGGCACCATATACCTATTACGGATAGTGTGATTTGTAACCTCATAGGAATTTTTGAGAAAAAAAGATGTTGCTACTTTAGAAGTTAATGAGACCTAGATGCAATTGGAGTCGCCTATTCCGAAGCTTTAAGTATCATTTTTGGAAACCCAAACTTATCAATTATGCCTAAGAGTTGTGAACACATGCTGCCATTTAACTCTAAGTTACTTCATCATATTATAATAAGCATTTTACTCCCAAAGCAGTATCATAATGATAAGGTAAGTCAAATGGAGCGAGGAACAATGTATTGGATCATGAATGAACATCAAAACTATTTTGGATATTTAATTCGATAAAACATGATCGACCTTTCCACTAAAGATTTAATACTTCCTTATGGTGGTCTAATCACTAGGTTATTGTATGCACATAGTATCATGATACCACTAGATGAAGAGATTATTAAGATAGACAGATACAACGTAATCAATAGAAACCTACTTAGACGATTGAGGTGCATACTAAGAAATAAAATTTGGACTAGGCTTCCTAGAAGAACAGATCCTGCCCCTCCTGAACCCGAACTTGAAACACCTATATTTAGGGGTAGTCAATCTCTTCTCCCTAGTCCCTTTGATGCTGCATCGACAGATCCAACACCTTCATCATCTGTCGATCCAATAATGATTCAATTGGATTAACTCAAATCACAGTAAGCTGAACTCAAATTGTAACAAGATGAGATCCTAACTAAAATGCGACAAGTCCATTGTAAAATTAATACCTTGTTTAGATATTTTGGTGTATCACCCGAGTAGTTTGTAAAAAACTCTATGTTTTACTTCTTGACTTTATGTATTGTAATGGAGTTCTTAACTCTCTTTATACTCTTTATATTGCATTGGTACACTTTCGTCTTAAGTTGCGTGTAATATAATAATCAAGAATGCTTAATTGTCTAAATACATGAGTTTGTTGTATGCCTTTTTCGGACTTTTTCAATTTCATTTCTATCTTCCTCCTATCTTGGTATCATCTTCTCGATTTTTTGTAAATGGAGTTTTCATGAATTTATTTCATTTCTATCTTTATCTTATTTTAGTGTTGAATTTATTTCATGAACTCTTGATACCCTTGCTCTATCATTGGATACTCTTAAAACCCTCACTCTCGGATTTTATTGACTTATGAATTTTTACAAAGATTATGAACTTATTTGATAAAAACAGCATTCATAAATATTGTTTACTTTATGAAAATGTCATTCACAGATCTTATTTAATAAAAGTGTCATTTGATGGAAATATTGTTTATGGATTTCAATGATTCTTGTGTGGATTTTTGCAATGCCAACAAATTTTAGTTGATAAAAGTGACATTCATGGATTTTATGAAAATATCATTTACATCATGAAGTGATACACTTGACTCCTGTATGAATTTTTATGTCACAGACTTTCTTCCCTTTATTTATATGTTTATGTCATAAGTTCTTTATGAAAAGAAGAAGTTTTATGAATCTTTAATAGCTTGAAAGGATTGCTTTCCTTATATATCATGAGCTCTTTTCTCTTTATTTTTCTTATACCATGAGCTCTTAATGAAAAGTAGAAGGTTGATGAATTTTTTGAATCATTTCTTTTCCTTCTACTTCTTGAATTTAACACGAATTTCTTCAATGTCATGATTTCATTGATAAAGGTGATGTATGAATTTTTATGGATAGAAAGATCATTTACATTTCTCATGGACATTCATGATTCTTGTATGAAATTTTATGTCATGAGCTCTTATGAATTTTTAATAGCTTGAATGATCTCTTTTCCTTCTACTTCACGAATTTTCGAAATACGAAATTCATTTAGCTCTTATTGTGAATCTCTTTCTTTCTACGTCATGAATTTTTAATAGCTCGAACAGATTGTTTTCCTTGTGTTATTCATGAAATTTTAATATCTTGGTTCTTCTTGATGGTATCATGGACTTTTCCTTCTCCTTTTCCTTTTCAAGAAGAATCCGATCGCATTTTGCTTAAAATTTGCTTGTGCAAAACAATTGCCCATTTTTTTTGTTGATGACAAAGGGGGAGAAAGTGGTAAATTGATGAAAATTTGATATGTATGCTTGAAATATGCTTTGCATCGCAAATGTGTAAAATGCATCGTATGTATCATAAATATGTATACTTGAAATATGCTCTGTAACGCAAATATGTAAAATGCATCATATGCATTGTAAATACTTAAATGTACTGCAAATGCTTGAAATATGATTAGTATCGTCAAATGTATCATCAATACTTGAAAAATATCAAAATGTATCACATGTATTGTAAATGCATCATATGCATCGCAAATGATTGAAATGTATCATGCTCATTATCATATCAAAATGATGTATATCTATCATTATCATATGGTATCAAACTTATCATGCTTATTTATCCTACTTAAAATTGGTATCATGCCTCAATATGATAAATTATCATTTGGTATCAAACTTCAAGTTTGTATCATGCTTAATTTCCTACTTGCAATTGGTATCATGCCTCGGAATGATGAATTGTCAAACTTGAAATTTGAATATTGCCAAAATTTCATATTTGAAGCTTGTATTATACTTGGAAATGATGATTGTCTATCATCATTGAACTTGAAAATGGATGTCATGCCTTGATATTATTTTTTGTATTATGAAAAATATGTTGTATCGTATTTTGAGATGAAAAATCATGATTGGTATCATGTTGTGCAAGTCGATAAGTTTAAATGTATGTAACTTATCAGTTTTGTGCTTGAATTTAAAGGCTTTGAATTCAAGTTTCTTTTTTTAAGTATAGTATATAGATATGGAGAGTTAAGGTTGACTCTGTCATCAATTGGTTGTCATCATAAAAAAGGAGAAGATTATTGAATCTTGGATTTTGATGATGAAATCAATTAGTAAATTATTTGATCTAATTTATATATTAAAAAAAATGTATAAGATTAACTACAATAGTGATATAGGCATAAAGCAAAATGAAGTGCCAGAGTCAAGTTCGATCGACATGTTGGGAGTCCGAGAGTTCGTCGGGAGTCTAAAAGTTTATCGAGAATACTGTCAGAATTGGTCGAGAATGCGTCGGGAGCTTACCGAAGGGTTCATCGGAAGTTCATCGAGAAGTTCGTCGCAGGTTCATCAGAGCTCGTCGAGAAGATCGAAGCTTGCCAAAGAAGCTCATTGGAACTCACTAAGAAGATCGTCGTGAAGTCCAGGAGCTTACCGAGAGTTCACTGGAAGATGTCCGAGGGTTCATCGGAAGTTCGCCGGAAGAACCTAGACTTACCGAACTTGTTTTTTCTTTAGTATTTATCTTAATTATTATAGTTAGCATATAATTAGGGTTAGTTTTGGGAGATAATCCCACTAACCCTGTTAGGGCCAATTAGGCCCGTAATTGGATTGGTTTGGGCCGGATTCAAGGCCCAAACAAGTTGTTGAACCCTGTCTGGTGGTGGCACCATCAAATTGGGGTGATGGAATCGCTCAAGGCTCAGTCTCCCAAAAGCATGGGCGGTGGTACCTCCAGGCAATTATTAACTGTCAAATGATGGTATTGTCAAACTAGGCGGTGGTACCACCCAGTTCTAGTACCTGACACTCTATTTGGTATTAGTACCACCAGACTGAGTGGTGGTACCACCCAATGTTATAGTCAACTGACGGTGGTACCGTAAGAACCTTGAAAACTCAGGATGAGACCTTTTTTGGCTTCATTTTTGAAGCCAATTAAGGTCTATAAATGTCCTCTACTTCTCAGCTACTTCTACATAGAGAAGTGCTAGAAACTAAACCGAAACTATTATGAAATAGCTTACAAAAGTTGAGAGTTCACCTCCACCATTTCTAAGTATAAAACTTTATAAAAGGAGAGTGAGCCACTTATAAAAGTTTTATAAAGCAGTGATTGATCTTTATCCTTCAAGAAACATCAATAGTGGAAGCCGATGACCTCATCGGAGCAGGTATCGAGAGTGCACATATGTCGGATGATCGAACCACTATAAAATTGGTGTGTTCTTCTCTTGGTGTATAATTTATTTTTGTTTCATTCAATTTTATTTCATTATAACTGTCCAATCTCCTCCTCTCTATTTATTTATAAACTTATTTGAATTAATCGTCTTTCCGAAATAATTTTCATCGAATGAAATATTTTTATCGTATGAATTTTTTCGAAATCACTTAAACCATTCATTTTATTTACTGCACTAAGGGTTCAACTTGATTTACTTTGATATGATCCGCGAGGGGTTTAACCTAATTGAGGTAAGATATTTGTTACTCTCCACGGGAGGTGGCGGTGCTAAGCTCAACAAACACCCCCATCTCCTCTATCTTCTTCTCACTTTTCTTTTTATCCTTCTCCTTCTATTATATTTATCTATTTATTTTTATTTTCCTTCTCTTTTGTCCTTGTTATGGTGTCTTAAAGAGTTGGATTTTTGTGTTAGAGCATTGAATCAAAAAGATAAAAACCCTTCACTAAGTATATTATTGTTTTAGTTACTTGTTGATCATTTCATATTTGTTTAGAGGCTAAAATCTTTCTGGGTTTTTATAAAGAGAATGGTATTTAAATCTCTTATTTGAACTAAACGCTCTTTTTAATATTATGTTAGCTTATGATGTGGTTCATTGATTTTCTCCCTTTGTAAAACGTTTATCTTCTATAACTCATTTTATTGTTATATTGGTTCATATATTCCTATAGTTTGCCAACATAATGAGAAGATTCAGTTCCACTGTTTTCTGACATGGTTACACTATTGTTTGCTTCCTTCTAAAATTATATATATATATATATAGTTTTATTAAAAATATATTATTTTTCATTCATATTTTATCCACAAAAACTCTCAAACTTTCGTGATACTTTCAAAATGACACCTAGTAGGGCATTTTGACTTAAATCAACCCCAAAAGGCTAAATTTGTGCTAATTTTATGCCTATTAGAATATTAATTTACATGTAATTTTTTTGGATTTTTTTAACTTATATGCTTATTTTTCTAATAATCTTATTATAGGGATGATCCTCTTCTCAATGAAGTATTTTTTTAATTTTTAATAGTATTGATAGTTAGACCTTAAGTGAGACATTATGTGTAGGTAAAAGTAAAATAGTAAATTGCTCAGATTTTGTCAACCATAACATATATTTGAATAGCTTATTTTATTATTATGAAGATGATATTAATGGTAATATCTTTGAAAACAAATTAGCTAAAGAAAAGATACAAGAATAAGTTAAAGATTATGATGCATTTAATGTCATTAGTGAGTAAGTTATTTTATGAGGGCATGTATAATAATATAGAACAAATGCTTATTGAATATGGTGATAGCCAAGATGATGGTATATTGTTAAATGATAGCTTTTTATGCTGAGGATGATGAATTCCCCTATATTGAAATTTTTGTCGGTCACATGTGATATTTGAATGAAATTAAATTAAATTTATTATGTATTTTATATATTCATTTCTAACCCAATAAATATCTTTCTATAGGTATTTTGAGACCAGAACGAAATTCTATAAGCCATGAGAGAGCATGTGATTTGATAAACTTTGAGATCAAATATGTTGCAACTAGACGCTGTAAGATAAAAGCTCAATATATAGTTTTCGATTGCCAATGGATGATAATATCAGAATACCAAGTTTCATAAAGGGCATGAATGTAATTTATCAAGATTATATAGGAATCATAAGGAATATAGTAGTTCTTTCATTAAAAGAAAATAGAATCAAATTATGGTAAATAGTGATTACGCTCCAAAGATGATTATCGTTGATATTAAAAAAAGATTTGGAGTTATTATACCAAATGCGAATGTTTATCTTGCACTTAATGCAGTTTGTGATGATTTTAATTAATTATACACTGATATAATTCTATTTTGTCAGGGAGTTAAATCTTCATGACAACAAGACTCACGTTCAAATGATAATAATATCAAAAAATTATTTTCAAAACATTTCTTGGACTTTCGGAGCTTGCCTTAGATAAATTAGATTATAAATGCAACTTATTTTTGACATTAATGTTGCATATCTATGGGTAAATATTTTGGTACTTTGATTATGACCATAGCTATTAATAGCTGTAATAAATTATTTTTAATTAATCAGAATCTAAGAATTCTTTTAGCAAGAATATCTTCTCATAAACAAATCATGATTATTGCATGGTTCATTCATAAAAAAATCTATGACTAATGTATGAGATAGAGGTGTTTGCAAAGCTATTTTGGACTACTACTAGAGTCTCTATTACGTACAAGTTTAACGAATGCGTAAAAGTTGAGTAAAAATTATAAAAAAATATATAAATATCTAAAATTGATAAGGAGAAATGAACTATTGTATTTTTTTTCCTTGGCCATTGGTATACAATGCTCATAATAAATGGATCAAAAAGAATTAATTTATTGCTCAAAGATGTTTGTGGTTTATCTATTCCTTTTATGATGAAAATGATGATGAAAAAAATTATGAAATGGTTTTATGTCAATTGTGAAATAATTGATGCCTGAAATCTATTTACTAAGGTGAAGAAAAAAGATTGATACTACAGTGTGTTTCCTCGTACTCAAATCAACAAACATCTTTAAGATAGTTAAAGTAGCTTCGAAGAATAAAAGTTGTTCATGTCATTTTACACTGATCGCTATTGGGTATAGAAATATTAATCCATATTCCTTTTACGAAGAATATTATACAAGTGATACTAATAAGAAGACATATAATTATAAAATATTTCTTATGAGAAACAAATAACATTAGATGCGATAAGAAGATCATTCCATTAGTCCACAGATAATTATAGTAGGTCAGCTTTAAATGCTGCATAATTTGTAATAATCTCACCTATCATAAATAAAGCTTTTCAAGAAGCTACCAAAAGTTGTTCACTGTAAGGTCTACTCTTGATCAGGATTAGACAAATTAAAGCATGATGAATTGACGTTGCGTCGGAGGAGAATACGTTAGGATATTGGACGTTGAGCGAGCCAGTGGTCCGGTCGACAATCGACAAAAGGCTTCAGACAAAGATATCGGGTATCGGGCCAAGAAGAGCGAAGTTGCGCCAAGGACATCAGGGTTACAGAGATTAACTACCAATTGGGCAATAGGCCGCAAGAGAGGACGATGCACCGAAGAACCGGATGAAGCACTAACCAATGACGTGCCAGGCAATAGGATGTTAATTCACTTTGTAATTGTCTAGATCGAAGTAGAGTTAAGGTTTAATTAGTGTGTAGGATTAACTACGATAGCGATGAAGATATAGCAAAATGATGTGTCGGAGTCAAGTATGATCGAATCGTTGGGAGTTCGAGAGTTAGTCGAAAATCCAAAGATTCATCGGAGTGCTGCCAGAATTGGCCAAGAATGAGTCAGGGACTTGCTGAAGGGTTTGTCGGAAGTTCATCGGAAAGACCCATCGGAGTTTTGTGAAGCTCACCGAGAAAGATCGGAGCTTGCCAAAGAAGACTCGTCGAAACTCGTCAAGGTCATCGTAAAATCCGAGAGGCTGCCGGGAGTCCACCGGAAGATGTCTAAGAGTTCGTCAGAAGTCCATTGGAAGTTCGTCGAAAGGTCGCCAGAAGAAGCCTTAACGTGTCGGATTTAAACTTGCTTAAAAAATATCTTTAATTTTATATTTAGTATGTAATTAGGGTTAAGATTGGAAGGTAATCCCATTAACCCTAGTAGGGCCAACTGGGCCCTAATTAGGGTTGTGTTGGGCCGAATGAAATGCCCAAATAGTGCCCTAGTGTCACATTAGACGGTGGCACCACCAGGTGGGCGGTGGAACTACCTGAAGGCTCAGTCTTCAAGATTGAGTTTAGGCGGTAGTACCTGCTAGTTATAAGTGCCCTACAAGCCAATCACATGAGTGATAGCACCTGTAACACGTTACATCAATATCTTTGCTTATGATTATTGATATTTTCTTACATTATCTATATGTATATTGTGATGCCCTTGGATCTGTGCAATGGGAATTAGATCGTGATGATATCACGATAATAATACTAATTCACCTTTAAACACAAACCCTAAATAATCTCAGTCATAGGTTACTCGAGAGGGATATCGAGATAACCGGACAAACTAGTATGCTATATACCTGTCCATATGATGGAGGTGGTTGGTCTCATAGCTACTTGTGTGGAGACATTAAGGATACAGTGTAGGTGCTCATTGGAGAATGAGTTCACTGATTGATTCGCTTATGGAATACTGGATAGTTATTGATGCCTTACGTTAGATAGCGATTCCATAGTCCCAATAGTATATCTGGTCCTTAGACTTGAGACACCAAGGATGTCCTGTATGAATAATCCACTCTTTGATATCGAACTTATAAGTTTGGAAGTTTTAAATCTAGTATAACCGATTATTGGGAGTGGTAGTCAGTCTTACGAGGGCTATTGAGTATCAATAGAGGATAATCCACTCTCAATATCATGAAAGGAATATCCTATGTATTCTTGCTCAGTCAAATCCCTAGCCAGGGTCATTTAGATTGAGAGAAAAAGAGTTCTTTGGGAGAATCCGATTAGAGCGAGACTCGATTGAAAACCGTATGAGCCTGATAGCATCATGCCCGATATATAATCTCTCGGATATTAAATGGATGAGAGACTATAGGTATATGGTAACTGAGGGTATATAGGTCCAAAAGATTATATTCTCCTATATCGTCTAGGGACTACAGCGTAGTGGCATAGTACGTCCGTAGTCAATAAGTCGAGTGAATTATTATAGAGATAATAATTCACTGAGTCAGAAGGAGTTTTGATAGGTATGACTCATGGCCAGCTCGATATTGGCCTAGAGGGTCACACACATATGGTAGGTGTTGTGATGAGTAGAGGTTCGGATATGAGATATCCGTTGAAGCCCCTATCTTATTGGATATCTAATAAGCCCTTGTATTATTGGATCTCATAGATGAGATCCAATAAGAGTTAGATTATTGGGTAGAGACTCATTAATCTAAGAGGCTTGAGTAATTGGATAGAGATCCAATACCCAATGGGGCTGGATCCATTAGGGTTGACAAGGGACCTCTATAAATATGAGAGAACCAAATGCCCAAAGGCTAGTGTTTTTCTTGGTGATCACCTCCTGTTCTCCTCTCCCCAAGAGAGGAGTATCATTGCAGTCTCTGTTGTGTGGATACTACTAGAGAGGAGGATGCTTGACCTCCTTCATCCTCCCTCATGGATCTGCAGGAACTCAAGGATATACGATCTCCCTAGGTACTTTCTTTTTACACATGTAGTTTTCGGATTCGCGGATTTATTTTTCATGCACCGATCTTCGCACGACGATGAAATCTTTTGTGGAAATCCAGGATTTTTATTTTCTATTATTCCTCTGTGCATGAGATGTCACCCCCTCGATTTCCCAACAATGATATTAAAGCCAGGTTGTTCGTACAAAGATCGGATTTTAATTGCGTGTGTTGTGTTTTGACATCAAAATCGTTGACGCAGAAGTGGAAAAGGGCAGCAACTGTTGCTGCCCTTGGCCATCTGGATGCATGCGGCAGTCGGTGCCCAGTGGCCATCGGCCTCGCCTGCTAGCGTTATGCCCGTGGGCAAGTGCTCGCCTACAGGCAATCGGTCACATGGCCAGCGCCTGTGGATGCTGTGCTCGCATGGGCGGGGGCGCCGACAGGCGTTGCACTCACCGGGGCAGTAGCGCTTGTGGGCGACTTGCTCGCAAGGAGGGCAGCACTTGCAAGAGGGGCGCTGCGCCCCAAGCGCATGGTCTCCACCGGCAAGGTGGCGACGGCCGCAGCTGCAACATAGCGTGCAACAGAGGTAGGAACTAGTTTTTTCGAGCAAAAGATAATTTTGCCCCTAGGAATTTTAGAAATTCTAATTTTGTCCCTTCTATCCAAATAACCAAAATACCCTTTAGAATTAAGAAATTTCCTATATGTCCCTATTTTTAGACAAATATTAGTTAATTAAAATATTTAATTAACTATTATTATTTATCCAGTAGTCCTATATAATAACATATACATGTGATGTATTATGTGGACAGATGATCATAGATCGTGTAATGTGATATATGTGAATGATGTGATCATTATTATTATTGGGGCCTGCGAGTCTCTATTTTTCTCATTTATTGTCGGACCTACATGCTTGTAATTATGTTATAATTACATGAGGAGGCACAGCAGGAGCGTGGAAGCGATAGCGGGACCCACGATGTCGAAACGAACGATCCGATGCATGGAGATGCGTTGAGATGCCAACGGAACCAAGAAAGCGAGATGGACAATCACAGGGCATGGAGATGCACCGATGCATATATAGATCTTGATATGAGTGATTGGACCCACTAGCTTGGGCTTAATCATATTAGGATGTGGTCCATGATCATTTGGTGTGATTACTCATTTGATGTGTGATTGCTTATACACCTACTAGATATATATATGCATACGATTAAGATATATATTAAATATATATATATATGACACATCATATTAGGAGATCGAATCTAAAATCCCCTTTCTCAATAATATTAAGTCGGTAAACATGAGGCAATTAAATTGACCCACGTGGCCTTCCATTATTATAGGTAGGAACTAATTTTCGGTGTAGGTTAAGTTGGTCAAGTCCCTCAAGACTCATCTATATCGCAATTTGCTATCTTATCTATGACATAGAGATGTCACCGGTGACTTGAGGATATGGTATGCTTGGTCGAGTCCCTCGAGGGTATATCATCGAATCAAACTCATCTTGTAATGATGGTGATGACTTAACTGAACATCATGGTTGGTCAAGTCCCTCGAGGCCATGGTGGTTTCGAGACCGAACAAGACGAGAATCACAAGGAGTTATGATTGATAAGAGTTGCATACCTTTTGGGCTTAGTGTGATTGGTCGAGTCCCTCGAGATTACACTAAGATGTTGATTGGATCTCGATCCCCACTAGAAGTCTGCTAGAGACTTTCATTTCATGTGTTAAAGGTGTCGCATGACTCGCTAAAAAAATAGTGGGAGTACATCAATATAGAAGTCTATATCTTTATTATTTATATTTTTATAAAAGTTGTATGTTCTTTATTTATGTTACATCTTTATTTTTTGAAAATGTTGCTATTAGACTCTCTACATGGCATACTTGATGCCAACCGCCTTATTGGTCAAAACTATACAGACTAACTCCATAACCTGAGAATAGTTCTCACAACAGAAAAAATCGCATGTCTTTGAAATAGTGATGCCTATGCCCAAGGAAGGGGGAAGTGAGGATGAGATCGCTTGCTACGTGAAGTACGCAGATGACTCCACTCTTGCTCAGTATTACATATTGGGCTCCATGGCTCCTGAGTTATAGAGACAATATAAAAAGATAGATGGTAGATCTATACTCCTGTATCTCCACAAATTATATGAGGAACAAGGAAGAACTCAACGATATGAGATATCGAAGAGTCTCTTCTGTGCTAGGATGATTGAGAGGACACTGTTTCAGAACCATATCCTTAAGATGATTAAGTAGATAGAGAAACTCATAGGTCTAGGAATGGTTCTAGAGGATAACATGCATGTGGATCTTATGCTTCAGTCCCTTTTAGATTCCTTTTTATAGTTTTCTATGCTGGTAAAACCAGAAAGAAAAGAAAGATAGATAAGTCCCTTAAGAAGGGTAAGAGCGAGGACAGACCGGGTAAAGCAAAGGTTGCTAAGAAGACTCAAAAAAGGATAAAAGCCAGTACTTCCACTATAGCAAAAATGGGCACTAGAAGAGGAATTACAATGAGTACATTGTAGAGAAGGCGAAACAAAAGCTCAAAGAAGCCTCAGATATACATTCATGATTAGTCTCTATCTGTCAGACTCATATAATAACACATAAGTATTGGATACCAATAGTGTTTATCATATCTACAATTCGTTGTACGTTCTGGTAAGACCTAGAAGATTGATGAGAGGTAAGATGGACCTAAAAATGGGCAATGAAGTAAGAGTTGCTATTATTGCTATTAGTGAGGTCACCCTACATTTGCTTGTTGGAGCTACTATTGCATTAGATGCATCTTATTTTATTTTCTCTATCATCAAAAAAGTTATTTCTATTTTATGTTTGATATTGAATGACTATAAAGTAGTTTTTGAGAACAATAGTTGTTCAACTATTGAGGTTGATAAGATCATCATGAGAGGAGCATTGAATAATAGTTTGATTATGCTATAAACTACTCCATATATTATGAGTGTAAGTGAGTCTAGGAGAAAACAAGATGAGGTGAACAGTACAAACCTATGGCATTGTAAGCTAGGTTACATCTGTGAGGGAAAGATTTAAAAGTTGCTATTAGATGGATACCTAGATCCATTTGATTATGAGTCATATGTGACTTATGAACCTTACCTTCGAAGAAAGATGACCAACTCTTCATTTAGTGGAACTGGAGAGAGAGCTACTGAGTTGTTCGAACTCATACATAATGATGTATGTGGTCACTGCTAGTCATATGTGCTCTACAAGCCAATCACATGAGTGATGACACTTGTGACTTGATATGCACTCTTTCTCTTTGCTTATTATTAGGTATTTTATTACTTTATCTTGCGTGTTGCATATATTGTGATGTCCTTGGATTTGTGTAATGGGAATCGGATTGTGATGAGATCACGATAATGAGACCGATTCATCTTTAAACACAGATCCTAAATAATCATGGTCATAAGTTACTCGAGAGGGACATTGAGATAACTGGATAGACTGGTGTGCTATATACTCATCCATATGATGGAGGTGGCTGGTCTCATAGCTACTCGTGTGGAGATACTAAGGGTACAGTGCAAGTGCTCATTGGGGAATGAGTTCACTGATTGATCCACCTATGGAATGCTGGATGGTTATTGATACCTCATATCAGACAGTGATTTCATAGTCCTAGTATTGTATCTGGTCCTTAGACTTGAGACACTAAGGATGTCCTGTATGAGTACTCCACTCTTTGATACCAGACTTATAGGTATGTAAAGTTTTAAATCTAGTACAACTAGTTATTGGGAGTGGTAGCCAACCTTACGAGGGTTATTGAGTGTCAATAAAGGATCATCCACTCTCGGTATCATGAGAGGAATATCCTATGTATTTTTGCTTGAACAAATCCTTGGCCAAGGTTATTTGGATTGCGAGAGAAAGAGTTCTCCGGGAGAATCTGATGAGAGCAAGACTAGAGGAGAGACCATATGGGCCTGATAGCACTATGCCCGATATAGAGTTTCTAGGATATTAGTTGGATGAGGGACTATAGATACATGGTAACTGAGGACTGATAGGTCCAAATGATTAGATTCCCTTGTATCATCTAGGAGCTGCGGCGTAGTGGCCTAGTACGTCCGCAATCGATGAGTTGGGTGAATTATTATAGAGATAATAATTTACTGAGTCAGAAGGAGTTCTGACAAGTAACACTCACGGCCAGCTCGATATTGGGCCTAAAGGGTCACACATATATGGTAGGTGTTACGATGAGTAGAGGTTCATATATAAGATATCTGCTGGAGCCCCTATCTTATTGGATAACCATTAAGTCCCTTAATTATTGGATCCTAAGATGAGATCCAATAATTGTTAATAAGAGATTATTGGGTAGAGACCCACTAATCCAAAAGGCTTGGGTAATTGGATGGAGATCCAATACCCAACAAGGCAAGATCTATTAGGGTTTACAATGGGCCTTTATAAATAGGAGGAAACCAAAGCTCTATAAGCTGGAAATTCTTTTTGATAGCCACCTTTTATTCTCCTCTCCCAAGAGAGGAGCATCATTGCAGTCCCGACCGTGTGGATACCGCTAGAGAGGAGGACGCTTGACCTTCTTCATCCTCTCCTATAGATCTGCAGGGATTCAGGGATATACGATCTCCCTAGGTACTTTCTTTTACACATGTAGTTTTCGCGAATTTGTTTTGATGCACCAATCTTTGCACGACGATGGAACCTTTCTATGGAAAATCTGTAGTTTTGTTTTTTTGTTCTTCCGCTGTGCATGAGATGTCGCCCCCTATGGATTTCTCAACAATGGTATCAGAGCCAGATTGTTCGTATGAAGATCAGATTTTAACTGCGTGTGTTGTACTTTGACGTCAAAATTGTTGACGCAAAAGTGAAAAAGGGCAGCAACTGTTGCTGCCCTTGTGGCTTGGCTTCCATCTGCGTGCGTGTGGCAACCGGCGGCCTGCCTGCAAGGGTGGGCGGTGCCTGCCGCGTTGGCTTGCCCACAAGGTCGAGCGACGCTCGTGAGGCCCTTACGGGTTGCTTGTCCGCATGGGTGGGCGACAGCGTCGCTCAAAGGTGAACCGCCCGCAGGGGAGGGCGGCGTCTGCAGCGATGCTCGCCCGCATAAGGGCACCGGACCATTGCAGGCATTACCCGCAAGGGGCAGTGCCAGCGGGCGGGAACATCTGCCCGCGAGCGACGCCCCACTGTAGCGACACCGCTCGCAGGCCCGCGGGCATGGGCGGTGCTTCCTTGCAATGCCACTGTCGGCGGGGTGGCAGCGACCACAATGCTGCAACGTAGCAAGTAGAAGAGGGATTAGGGTGTTCTGGGCAAACAGAATTTTAGAAATTTTAATTTCTGTCCCTTTTGACAAGATGACCAAAATACCCCTTATAATTTTGAAAATTTTAATTTTGTCCTTTTGGTCGAATGACTAAAATATCCTTCGAAATTCAAAAAATTTTCTCTATCCCTGATTTAAAAAATATATATATATATTAATTAAATAGTTTAATTAACTATTATTATTTATCTAGTAGTCCTATAAATAATATATACATATGATGTATGATATGGACAGATGATCATGGACCTGTGATGTGATGTGATATGTGTACATGTGATTATTATCATTGGGACCTACGAGCCTCTATTTTTCTCGTTTATTATCATACCTGCATGTCTGTAATTATATTATAATTATATGAGGAGGCACAACGGGAGTGTGGAAGCGATAGCGGGACCCACGAGATCGAGATGGACGATCCGACGCATGAAGATGCGTTGAGATGCCGACGGAATTGATGAAACGAGAAGGACGATCACAGGGCATGGAGATGCGTCGATGCACATATAGATCTTGATATGAGTGATTGAGCCCCCTAGCTCGAGCTTGATCACATTAGGATGTGGTCCATGATCATCTGGTGTGATTGCTCATGTGATGTGTGATTGATTATACACCTACTAGATATGTATATATATTTGTATGCAATGTAGATATATATTAAATATGCATGTGTGTGACACATTATATTAGGAGACCAAATCAAAATCTCCTCTATTAATAATATTAAGTTGATAAATATGAGGCAATTAGATTGACCCACATGACCTTCCATCGTTATAGGTAGGAACCGATTCCCGGTGTAGGTTGAGTTGGTCGAGTCTCTCGAGACTCACTTATATCGTAATTCACTATTTTATCTACGATATAGAGATGTCACCGGTGACCTAAGGACATAGTATGCTTGGTTGAGTCCCTTAAGAGTATATCATCATGGTTGGTCGAGTCCCTCGAGGCCATGGTGGTTCAGAGGCCGAACAGGACGGGAATCACAAGGAGTTGTGATTGGCAAGAGTTGTCCACCTTTACAGGTTTAACATGATTAGTCGAGTCCCTCGAGGTTACATTAAGACGCCGATTGGATCCCGATCCCCACTAGAGATCCGTTGGGGGTCTCCGATTCACATACCGGAGGGTGTTGTATATCTCACAAAAAAATAGTGGGAGAACATTAAGATAGAAGTCTTTATCTTAACTGTTTAATTTTTGTAAAGTCTGTATGTTATTTATTTCTGCTACATCTTTAATTTTAGAAAAATATTGCTTTCAAATCCTTTACATGGCATACATGATGTTAACCGCCTCACTAGTCCAAATTATACAGATTGGCTTTGCAATCTGAGAATCGCTGTCACGACGGAGTCTTTGATACAGTGATCCCTACGCCCGACGAAGGGGCAAGCAAGGATGAGATCGCTCGTTATGTGAAGTAGATAGATGATTCCACTCTTGCTCAATGTTATATGTTGGCCTCTATAACTAATGAGTTACAGAGACAACATTAAAATATGAATGCTAATTCCATACTCCTACATCTCCATAAATTATTTGAGAAACAGGAAAGAACTCAGCGATATGAGATATCAAAAAATCTTTTCCGTGCCAAGATGACTAAGGGGACACCGGTTCAGGACCATGTCCTTAAGATGATTGATCGAGAAACTCACAAGTATAGGAATGGTCCTAGAGGATAACCTGTGTATGGGTCTTATGCTTCAGTCCCTACCAGATTCTTTTTCTCAGTTCATAATGAATTTTAATATGAACAAACTTGAGATGACCCTCCCAGAGCTCCTCAATATGTTGAGAGAAGCAAAGAGTAGCATCAAGAAAGAGAAGCCAGTTCTCTATGCTGGTGAGACCAGAAAGAAAAGAAAGGCTGAGAGTGTCTCTTAAGAAGGGCATGGGCAAAATGGGTAAGGTAAAGGTTGCCAAGAAAGATCCAACAAAGGATAAAGGCCAGTGCTTCCACTGCGACAAAGATGGGCATTGGAAGAGGAACTACAAAAAGTAACTTGCAGAGAGGGCAAAACAAAAGCTTGAAGAAGCTTCAAATACATTCATGATCAGTCTCCATTTGTCAGAATCTTATGATAACACATGGGTATTGGATACCGGGAGTGCTTATCATATCTGCAATTCATTGCAGGTTCTGATAGGACCTAGGAGATTGAAGAGAGGGGAGATGGACCATAAGATGGGCAATGGAGCAAAGGTTGCTGTAGTGGCTGTTGGCAAGGTCACCTTATATCTGCCTGGTAGAGCTATTATTGCATTAGATGCATGCTATTATGTTCCTTCTATTATCAAAAATATTATTTTCATTTCATATTTGACAGTTAGTGGATATAAATTAGTTTTTTAGAACAATGATTATCAATAGCATTAGATGATGAGATCATCACGAAAGGAACATTGCATAATGGTTTATTTATGCTAGATACAGCTCCACATATCATGAGTGTAAGTGAGTCTAAGAGGAAACGAGAAGAGATGAACAATGCATATCTGTGACATTGTAGGCTAGGTCACATCCATGAGGGAAGGATTCAAAAATTACTGAAGAATGGATATCTAGATCCATTTGACTATGAGTCATATGCGACTTGTGAACCTTGCCTTCGTGGAAAGATGACAAACTCTCTCTATTTAGTGGAACTGGAGAGAGAGCCACTGAGTTACTAGAACTCAGACATAGTGATGTATGTGGTCCAATGTCTACTCATGCCATAGGTGATTACTCCTACTTCATTACTTTCACTGATGATTTCTCAAGATACGGACATGTGTACTTGATGAAGTACAAGTCTGAGGCTTTTGAGAAATTCAGAGAATATAAGAATGAAGTGGAGAATCAGACTGGAAATAGTATTAAAACCCTTCGATCAGATTGAGGTGAATACTTGAGTACATATTTCACCCAGTTCCTCAAAGACCATGAGATTTTATCCCAATGGATACCTCCTTATACACCGTAGCTTAATGGTGTATCAGAAAGGAGGAATCACATACTATTAGACATGGTGTATTCCATGATGAGTTTCGCCGACCTACCCATCTCATTCTGGGGATATGCCCTAGAGATCGCAACTTACCTTCTGATCAAAATTTCAACTAAGTTAGTAATGTCTACTCCATATGAGATATGGAATGGGAAGAAGCCCGATCTTAAGGTTGTTAAGATTTGGGGCTGCCCTACCCGTGTTAAGAGACACAATCCCGACAAGTTGAAATCCAGGACGGAACGGTACAAGTTCGTGGGATACCCCAAGGAAACTTGTGGGTATTATTTCTATCACCCTAAGGACTAAAGGTCTTTGTAGCCAAGAGAGCAGTGTTCCTTGAGAAGGAACACATTCTTGGTAGAGATAGCGGGAGCATGATAGAGTTGAGCGAGGTTGGAGAACCTAGCTCAAGCACCATTCCACAGCTAGAATCTATTTAGATACCTAGCACACAAGTTTTAACTTTACGTAGGTCCGGTAGAGTATCTCATCCTCTTGAGAGATATGTGAGACATATCAGAGGAGAGGATATTGAGGATATTGATCCTCAGACCTATGAGGAGGCTATTATGAGCATAGACTCCGAGAAATAGTAAGAAGCCATGAATTTAGAAATGGATTCCATGTACTCCAACAAGGTTTGGAACCTAGTTGATGCACTCGAGGGTATTGTACCCATTGGCTGCAAGTGGATCTTCAAAAAGAAGATTGGAATAGATGGAAAGGTAGAGACTTATAAAGCAAAGCTAGTGGCTAAGAGGTATTATCAAAGGCAAGGTGTTGACTATGACGAAACTTTCTCATTTATAGCCATGCTAAAATCCATTCGAATTCTATTGTTTATTGCAGCACACTATGATTATGAGATCTGGCAGATGAATGTCAAAATTGCATTCCTCAATGGCAACCTCGAGAAGGAGGTGTATATGATATAGCCTGAGAGATTCGTGTCCAGGGATAACCCAGATAAGGTGTGCAGGTTGCTTAGGTCCATTTATGGACTAAAGCAAGCTTTCCAAAGTTGGAACATAAGATTTGATGAGGCGATCAGATCTTATGACTTCATTAAGAACGAAGATGAGCCTTGTGTGTACAGGAAGGTAAGTGGGAGCACTATCAGTTTTTTGGTATTATATGTGGATGACATTCTAATCTTTGGGAATGATATAGGAATGCTCTCCATAGTAAAGGCTTAGCTATCTAGGCACTTCTCCACGAAGGACTTAGGGGAAGCATCCTGCATATTGGGGATACGGATCTATAGAGATAGATCTAAGAAGATACAAAGACACCATTGTCAAAAGGTTTAGCATAAAAAATTCCAAAAGAGATCTCATACCAATGAGACATGGAATATCACTTTCTAGGAGTAAGTCCCCAAAAACTCCTGAAGAAAGGGCACACATAGATATGATACCATATGCCTTAGCAATAGGATCTATCATGTATGTTATGCTATGTACCAGACCTGATATAGCGCATGCTCTGAGTGTCACAAGCAAGTATCAAGCAGATCCAGGCTTGGAGCATTGGAAAACTGTAAAATATATCAATAAGTACTTGAGAAGGACTAAGGATCTTTTACTGGTATATGGAGGCTGTAGCCTCAGGGTTGAGGGCTACACGGACTCAAGCTTCCAATCCGATGTCAATGATAGCAAGTCTAATTTAGGGTATGTGTTCATCCTGAATGGAGAAGTAGTATACTGGAAGAGTTCTAAGCAAGACACTACTACTGACTCGACCACAGAGGCGGAATACATTGCTGTAGCAGAGGCAATAAAGGAGAGAGTTTAGATGAAGAAGTTCATCATAGATTTAGAAGTCATATCAAGCAGCGAGGAATTGATTCTCTTAAATTACGATAAATACGAGGTGATTACTCAAATAAGGGAACCCAGGTCTCATCAGAAGTGTTCTGAGGAGGTTCTAGCTTATTAGAGGGATCGTGGCCCGAAGAGATATAGTAGTGGAAAGAGTTTCATCCGAAGATAACATTGAAGATCCACTTATTGAATCTCAGATTTTGATGATGAAACTAATTGATTGTGTTTTGTGGTCTAATTATGTTTTGAGTTACGCAGGTCTACTATCGATCAGGATTAGACAGTTGACGCTGGAGGAATTGACGTTGCACCGGGTGATCACGTTAGGATATTGGATGTCGAGCCGGAGGTTCGGTCGACAATCAGCAGAAGGCTTCGGATGTCGGGCATCGGGTCAAGAAGAGTGGAGTTATGCCAAGGATATCGGCGTTGCGGAGGTCAACCGCCGATTGGGCAACAAGCCACAAGAGAGGACGATGCGTCGAAGAATCGGATGAAGCACCGACCAATGACGTGCCGGGCAACTGAATATCAATTCGCGTTGTAATAATTGTCTAGATTAAAGTAGAGTTTTGTTTATGTGTGTGCAGGATTAACTACAATGACGATGAAGACGTAAAGCAAAACAAAGTACCGAAAGTCAAGTGTGATGGATCGTTGGGAATTCGAGAGTTCGACGGAAGTATGAAGATTCATTGGGAGTGCTGTCAGAATTGGTCGAGAATGAGTAGGGAGCTTGCCGAAGGGTTTTCGGAAGTTCACTAGAAGATTCGTCGGGAGTTCATGGAGGTTGTCAAAGAAGCTCGTTGGAACTCGCCAAGTCTGGGAGCTTGCTGGGAGTCCGCAGAATGGTTTCCGAGGGTTCGTCGAAAGACCGCCAGAAGTTCACCGGAAACTTGCCGGAAGAAGTCTTGACTTATCGGACTTTGTAATAGCTTAGGAAATTTTCTTAATTTCATAGTTAGCACGTTAATTTGGATTAGGATTAGGTGTTAATCCTATAACCCAAGTAGGGGCCCATTGGGCCTTGTTTTGGATCGGTTTGGGTTGAGTTTTTGACCCAAACTAGTGCTGAAAAGTGCTGGGCAGTGGCACCGCCCAGCACCCGAGAGCATGGGTGGTGGCACCACTGCCTTGGGCAATGGAACTGCCCTGTACACTATCCGTCTGACAATTGATAGGCGGTGGCACCGCCACTAAAGGCGGTGGCACCGCCAGCACCGGGAATAATGAAAGAGATTCAAATTTGGGCTCCAAATTTGAATCCTCTTGGGGTCTATAAATACCCTAAGTATTCCTACAAGAAAGATAACAAGCACAACACTTTGAAAGCAAGAAAACTCTCTTCAAATCTCTCTAGAAAATCCTCCTTAGTTTTCACTTGTATTCCACCGAAAGAAAGGAGAGAGTGCTTGTAAGGGTTTCCTCCTAAGCCCGTCAAAAGGAGAGGAGTTGTAAGAGAGTTCATCCTCACCCGTTGGAAGGAGGATAGCTAGTGGAAAAGCCGGTGGCCTCAAGCGAAGAGGAATCGGGAGTGGATGTAGGTCGGATGATCGAACCACTATAAATCGGTTTGCATTTACTTTCTTGCAACTTACTATACTGTAAACTATCTTCACTTTGCTGCCTTACTTACTTGACTTCCTCTTCATTTTCTTACATACGCTTTCAACGCAATCGAAACGGTTTCAAAGGAAATGTTATTTTCAACGTACGAAGTTTCTGAAAGTTATTTTTAAATCATCGAAGTTTATCGTATTTATCCGCTGCACTAATTCACCCCCCCCAACTTAGTGTCACTTGATCCCTAACAATTAGTATCAGAGCCACATTATTTCTCATTCGGATTTACACCCGTAAGAAATGGCTCTTCATGGCTTTCAAGAGGGCTTTTCGGTTGTTCGTCGATCGTTCTTTAATGGGTCGGACTACACCTATTGGAAAACTCGAATGAGAGTTTTTTTACTTTCAATGGATTTGGATTTGTGGAACGTTGTTGAAAATCATTTTCAACTTCCCTCTAAACCGATGAACAAATGGTCGGACTTAGAGAAAAAATCTTTTTCTCTGAATGCAAAGGCTATGAATGCCTTATTTTGCGCTTTAGACAAGAATGAGTTCGATCGGATTTCTATGTGCGAAACGATTTTTGATATTTGGCGGATACTTGAAATCACGTACGATGGAACTAGTAGAGTTAAAGACTCGAAAGTAAATCTCTTATTGCATGATTTTGAGCTCTTCCAAATGACACCAAGCGAATCTATCGATAACATGTACACCCGCTTCACGGATGTCATCGATAGCTTGAAAAGTCTTGGTAAAAGTTTTTCGAATTTTGAACTCGTAAACAAGATTTTAAGATCCCTTCCAAAAAGGTGGGATCCTGAAGTAACGGTGATTCAAGAAATAAAAGATTTAAATGATTATTCTATTGAAAAACTCATTAGATCCTTAATGACATATGAAATGACATTCTTGGAACATATTAAACATAATGAACACATGAACTACCTTCTAAAGAACAAGAAGGATTTGGAACTTCGAACTATGAAATGCCACTTGAGTGATGACTCAAGTGATGAGGACAATGATGAACTTGAGCTTCGAACACTAAATCTTAATAAGTTCATTAAACAAAAATCTAAAATAAACAATGAACTTGAATGGAAAATGAGGCCACCAATGAAGAAGAAGAAGGCTCACCGAGAAAAATCAAATAAAGAAGAGGCAAACTACGCTTTGATGGTTTTCGATAATGAGGTAAGAAACTCACCTAAGTTGTTTTTTCCTTATTATGAAATTACTTGAACTATTCATAAGTTGCTTAATATAGTTGGTAGGATTTTTTTTATGTTTTTTCTTTCTAGTTATTTTTAAAAATTAAAAATATAAATGATGATTGCTTAACTTGTGCTATTACAAGATCAATCTCATGTATGATTTTGAAATAACAACTCAATGTATGGTTTTTGATGCAAAATGAATCATTATGATAATTGCATCTCATGCTTGTACACTTAACAAGATTAAATCCAACGAATATTTATCTTGATGAATTCCATATCACTTTTCATAATAACATAATGAAAATATGAAATCATGTGTATCTTGTTGATCTATGTTACGAAATCTATTTTTTGGTTTTAAACTTGATAAATATCGTTTATACAAAAGAATTTAGCATGCTTACATCTAATCAATGTACTGTACTCCAAACAAATTTTTAGAATAAAAGATTTTGATGATAATTTCAAATTTATATGATGCTTGGCTTTTGTGTGAAAATATGAACATGCTTATATGAGATCAACCACATAAAATAAAACACATAAAAATTGAAAATGTGTTATCATGATATTTTATTTTTGATGTGTTTGGTCTTGACGAGTTTATGACTAAACTTATATCTTGTTGATACATGTTTTTATAAAAAGATTTGAATATGCTCATATGAAAACAAATGCATGACATTTGAACATTCTTATGAAAGATCAAATCACTTAAATTGAAACTTATAAAGATGAGAAAATGCACTATCATGATGTTTGATGCATTTGATCTTGATGACTTTAATGATAAAACTTGTATTTCGAATTTGTATAATGATGGCTTTCATGAAAATATTTGAACATACCTTATGAAATCATCATTGATAATGATAAAATGAAAATATTAAAAAGTTGTTATATCTTGTTGACGAACTCATGTTTTGGTTTTAAAATTTGATACTCATCTTTTGAAACATGAGCACACTTGTTTGAAATAAACAACTTAAAATGAAACACATTATCATGATAAATTAAATCTCATAATGTGTTATATTTTTGTCTTGATGATTTTTATAATGAAGGTTGTCTTTTGGTGTTGAATATTGATATTTTTATTTTATCTTACAATAAAAGACAAAGGCATGCTCATATGAAATGAATTATATAATGGAAATGCATGTTTCTTGAAATTTTTCTATCTCTAGAGTTTTTCAATTTTTTCAATTGAAAACAAATTCATGAATCTATGCTTATCATGTATGAATTTATTGAATGTGATTTTGAGGATGATTTCGGATTTGACAAATGCATGATTCATATTTACGACATAAGATACATTTTAAATATGAATCATGTTCAATGCTCCAACCATGTTCTATCTCCCTTAATTTAGTTTGTTCTCCTATAATTTCTTTTTTTTATTTACTAAAGAGGAGAACCTACCAAATGAATAATGAATTCAAATAAAATGATACAAATAAATTACTTATCGATATATCTTTTTTAATGTGATGTTGATAACTTGAGATATCTTTTGAAATTCATGACACGAGATTTAATTTTTGTCTTAAACGATCATACTTGTTTCTATTTGACTTAAAAAAAGGCAAAGGCATGTTCATATAAAATTAATGCAAGAGAAATGCATGTCTCTTGAAAATTCTTCAATAAAGTTTTCAATTTTCGATGAAAGAGAAATGATGAATCTATGTATATTATGTTCATCTCTTGAATCTTGATAATGATTTTGATAATTTGATTATGAGTTTCGAGTTGACAAAATGAGTATGAATGATTTTATGACTCCACTCTTAATCTTTTGAAATCATGACTTTAAATTCTTGACTTGAGATATTTTTATGAATCAAAATACTTTCCTCCATGATTGCTTCTTTTTATTATTTACCAAAGAGGAAAACAATTCAAATCCATGTCATTTATGAATCTCAAAAACTATGTTAATGATTTTGATGATTCGAACTTGAATGAGCTTTATCACAATCCAAGTCTTGATATCTTGATGTTTGATATTTAGAATTCCTATGCATGAATCAAGTGGTTTTGCACAAAAATGAATCACTTATCGACATTTACGATTGTGATATATTTTATCCTTCAAATGTGACCTTGTTGGCTTGAAATACCTTTTGGAATTTATAACATGATATGATTGAATCATTGATTTACTCTTCTTTATCCTAGCTTGAGAATGAATATTTTTGAATCATGGTTGACAACCTTTATATTTTTGAAATTACACATGATGAGTAATGATAGCTTGAATGCATGAATCAAGTGGCCTTGCTATCTATTACCAAATGAATCATGTCTTTTTTGACTTTTCTTGATATTATATCATTCATGACATGATTTCCTTATATGGCTTGTATAATAATTGAAATTTTTAGCCATTGAGCCCTCCCTTCTTTTTGACAAAAACAAAAGGGGAGAAGATTTATTGCTAGCTTACGACTTCAATGAAAAATTTGCTAATTTGATTATTGAAATAAAGGAGCATCCCATCATGAACATTTCAAAAGTTGCGAGCATGCCACAAAAGCAAAGTGCAAAACTTAAAAATTTACATTCTTACACTTGCCATGCTTCTATGTTGTAATGTTTTGCTTGCATATTTAAAGTGATGAAATGCTTACACAAATTGATTGCATATCGCAAAGGAAGCAAAGAAAGCGCAACCTGCACATCTCAAGTAGTGAATGAAAAAATTACTATCTTGCCTATCTTTTATAAGGAAATCAAAGTGCAAACTTGCACAAGAAGCGAGTGTTGAATTCTTATGCTTAAATGTTATATGATGTGATTAATAGCTAGTATGATTGTAAAATTTGTATATCCTTTTAAACTAGCTATGATGCAACATCTCCTTTTTGTTGATGACATAGGGGGAGAAGTAGATTGATAACTACATGCATTGAATTGAATATTTTATATATTTGCATGATGGTTTTGATTCTCATAACTTGTGATGAATGTTGCTTGGATTTGGGATAATCCAAGTGTTCTATCGATGGCATATTGATAGGGGGAGTTTCGTTAAACTCTTATGAGTTATAGTTAACTCCGTTAGTCATCAATTAGTTGTCATCATCAAAAAGGGAAAGATTGTTGAATCTCAGATTTTGTTGATGAAATTAATTGATTATGTTTTATGGTCTAATTGCGTTTTAAGTTACGCAGGTCTACTATCGATCAGGATTAGACAGTTGACGTTGGAGGAATTGACATTGTGCCGGGTGATCACGTCAGGATATTGGATGTCGAGCCGGAGGTTCGGTCGACAATCGGTAGAAGGCTTCAGACATCGGGCATCGGGCCAAGAAGAGCGAAGTTGCCCCAAGGATATCGGGGTTGTAGAGGTCAACCGTCGATTGGGCAATAAGTCATAAGAGAGGACGATGCATCGAAGAATCAGACAAATCACCGACCAATGACCCGTCGGGCAACTGAATGTCAATTCGCGTTGTAATAATTGTCTAGATCAAAGTAGAGTTTTGTTTATGCGTGTGCAGGATTAATTATGATGAAGATGAAGACATAAAGCGAAATAAAGTGTCGGAAGTCAAGTGTGATGGATCGTTGGGAGTTCGAGAGTTCGACAGAAGTCCGAAGATTCGTTGGGAGTGCTACTGGAACTGGCCGAGAACAAGTAGGGAGCTTGCCGAAGGGTTTTCGGAAGTTTGCCGGAAGGTTCATTGGGAATTCATGGAGCTTGCCAAAGAAACTCGTTAGAACTCGCCAAGATCATTATGAAGTCCGGAAGCTTGCCGGGAGTCCGTAGAATGGTTTCCGAGGGTTCGTCGAAAGACCACCGGAAACTCGCTAGAAGAAGTCTTGACTTATCAAACTTTGTAATAGCTTAGGAAATATCTTTAATTTTGTAGTTAGCATATTAATTTGGGTTAAGATTAGGTATTAATCTTATAACCCAAGTAGGGGCCTATTGGGCTTTGTTTTGGACTGGTTTGGGCCAAGTTTTTGGCCCAAACTAGTGCTTGGCGGTGGCACTGCCTAGAGGCCGAGAGCTGGGTAGTGGCACCACTGCCTTGGGCGGTGGAACCGCCCTGTACACTGTCGGTTTGACAACTGACAAGCGGTGGCACCGCCACTGACAAGCGGTGGCACCGCCAATACCGGGTACAACGAAAGAGATTCAAATTTAGGCTCCAAATTTGAATCCTCTTGGGGTCTATAAATACCCCAAGTGTTCCTGCAAGAAAGATAACAAGCACAACACTTTGAAAGCAAGAAAACTCTCTTCAAATCTCTCTAGAAAATCCTCCTTAGTTTTCACTTGTATTCTACCGAAAGAAATGAGAGAGTGCTTGTAAGGGTTTCCTCCTAAGCCCGTCAAAAGGAGAGGAGTTGTAAGGGAGTTCATCCTCGCCCGTTGGAAGGAGGATAGCTAGTGGAAAAGCCGGTGGCCTCAAGCGAAGAGGAATCGGGAGTGGATGTAGGTCGGATGACCGAACCACTATAAATCGGTTTGCATTTACTTTCTTGCAACTTACTATACTGCGAACTATCTTCACTTTGCTGCCTTACTTACTCGACTTTCTCTTCATCTACTTATGTACACTTTCAACACAATCAAAATGGTTTCAAACGAAATGTTGTTTTCAACGTACGAAGTTTCCGAAAGTTATTTTTAAATCATCAAAGTTTATCATATTTATCCGCTGCACTAATTCACCCCCCCCCTCTTAGTGCCGCTCGATCCCTAACACCACTGACAAAGCCATTGACTCAGATTGTCTTTGAGCGTCATAGAAGTCTAATGGGAATCAGACATGTTGGTGATTGGCTTTAGGTCAAGTGGGAGATTGCTAGTCATATGTGCCCTACAAGCTAATCACATGAGTGATGGCACTTGTGACTTGATATGCACTCTTTCTCTTTGCTTATTATTAGACATTTGATTACTTTATCTTACGTGTTGCATATATTTTGATGTCCTTGGATCTGTGTAATGAGAATCGGATCGTGATAAGATCACGATAAGGAGATTGATTCACCTTTAAATACAGACCCTAAATAATCCTGGTCATAGGTTACTCGAGAGGGACATCGAGATAACCGAATAGACTAGTGTGCTGTATACTCATCTATATAATGGAGGTGGCTAGTTTCATAGCTACTCGTGTGGGCACACGAAGGATACAGTGCAGGTGCTCATTGGGGAATGAGTTCACTAATTGATCAGCCTACGAAATGCTGGATGGTTATTGATACCTCATGACAGACAGCGATTCTGTAGTCCCAATATTGTATCTGGTCCTTAGACTTGAGACACAAAGGATGTCTTGTATGAGTACTCCACTCTTTGATACCGGACTTATAGGTTTAGAAAGTTTCAGATCTAGTATAGCCGTTTATTGGGAGTGGTAGCCAACCTAACGAGGGTTATTGAGTGTCAATAGAGGATCATCCGCTCTCGGTATCATGAGAGGAATATCTCATGTATTCTTGCTCGAACAAATCCTTGGCCAAGGTTATTCAGATTGAGAGAGAAAGAGTTCTCTAGAAGAATCCGACAAGAGCAAGACTCGAGGAGAGACCGTATGGGCCTGACAACACCATGCCTGATATAGTCTCTGAGATATTAGTTGGATGGGGGACTATAGATACATGGTAACTGAGAATAGATAGATCCAAAGGATTGGATTCCCCTGTATCATCTGGGGGCTGCGGTGTAGTGACCTAGTACGTCCGTAGTCGATGAGTTGGGTGAATTCTTATAGAGATAATAATTTTCTGAGTCAGAAGGAGTTCTAACAAGTATCACTTACGACTAGCTCGATATTGGGCCTAGAGGGTCACACACATATGGTAGGTGTTGCGACGAGTAGAGGTTCGGATATAAGATATCCGCTGGAGCCTCTATCTTATTGGATATCCATTAAGCCCCTGAATTATTGGTTCCTAAAATGAGATCCAATAATTACTAATAAGAGATTATTGGGTAGAGACCCACTAATCCAATAGGCTTGGGTAATTAGATGGAGATCCAATACCCAACAGGACAAGATCCATTAGTGTTTACAGGGTGCCTCTATAAATAGGAGGGAACCGAAGCTCTATAGGCTGGGAGTTCTTTTTGGTAGCCACCTTCTATTCTCCTCTCCCAAGAGAGGAGCATCGTTGCAGTCCCTACCGTGTGGATACTGCTAAAGAGGAGGACGCTTGACCTTCTTCATCCTCTCCTACAGATCTGTAGGAATTCAGGGATATACGATCTCCCTAAATACTTTCTTTTACACATGCAGGTTTTGTGGATTTGTTTTGACGCACTGATCTTCGCACGACGACGGAACCTTTCTAGGGAAATCTATGGTTTTATTTTTCTGTTCTTCCACTGCGCATGAGATGTCGCCCCCTGTGGATTTCCTAATAGTCACATGTCAACTCAGGTCATAGGTGGTAACTCCTACTTTATTATTTTCACTAATAATTTCTCTAGGTACGGACACATGTACTTGATGAAGTATAAGTCCGAAGCCTTCGAGAAATTCAGGGAGTATGAGAACGAAATAGAGGTTCAGACTGGAAAGAGTATTAAGAATCTTCGAACAGATTGAGGAAGTGAGTATTTGAGAACAGAGTTCACCCAGTTCCTCAAGGACCAAGGGATTCTGTCCCAATGGGTACCTCCTTATACACGCTAGTTCAATGGTGTATCCAAAATGAGGAATCGCACACTATTAGACATGGTGCAGTCCATGATGAGTTTCGTCGATCTACCCAACTCATTTTGGAAATATGCTCTAGAGTCTGCAGCTTACCGTCTGAATAGAGTTCTAACTAAGTCAGTATTGTCTACACCATATGAGATATAGAAAGGAAAGCTCAATCTTAAGGTTGTTAAGATTTGGGACTGTCCTGCCCACAATAAGAGACACAACCCCGACAAGTTGAAATCCAGAATGGAACAGTGAAAGGTCATGGGATACCCCAAGGAAACTTGTGGGTATTATTTCTATCACCCTAATGACCAAAAGGTCTTTGTAGCCAAGAGAGTAGTGTTCCTTAAGAAGGAACACATTCTTGGTGGAGACAATGGGAGCATTATAGAGTTGAGCGAGGTTGGAGAACCCAGCTCAAGCACTATTCCATAGCTAGAATTTGTTCAGGTACCTAGCACACAAGTTCTGACTTAACGTAGGTGCAATAGAGTATCCCATCCTCCTAAAAGTATGTGGGACATATCAGAGGAGCGGGTGTTAAAGATATTGATCCTCAGACCTACGAGGAGCCTATTATGAGTATAGACTCCTAGAAGTAGAAAGAAGCCATGAATTCAAAGATGGATTCTATGTACTCCAACTAGGTTTGGTACCTAGTTGATGCACCCAAGGGTATTATACCCATTGGCTGCAAGTGGATCTTCAAGAAGAAGATCGGAGCAAATGGAAAGATAAAGACCTATAAGGTAAGGCTAGTGGCTAGAGGTTCTCATTAAAGCAAAGGTGTTGACTATGACGAAACCTTCTCACCTATAGCCATGCTAAAATCCATCCGAATTCTATTAGCTATTGTAACACACCTTAATTATGAGATCTGGCAGATGGACATATAAATTGTGTTCCTCAACGGTAGCCTCGAGGAGGAGGTGTATATGATATAGCCTAAGAGATTCATGTCCAAGGACAGTCCAGATAAGGTGTGCAGGTTGCTTAAGTCCATCTATGGATTGAAACAAACTTCCTAAAGTTGAAATATAAGATTTAATGAGACGATCAGATCTTATGAGTTCATTAAGAATGAAGATGAGCCTTATGTGTACAAGAAGGTAAGTGGGAGTGCTATCACCTTTTTAGTGCTATATATGCCTAATCATTGAGAATGATATAGGAATGCTCTCCACGTTAAAGGCTTGGCTATCTAGACACTTCTCCATGAAGGACTTAGGGGAAGCATCCTACTTATTGGGGATTCAGATCTATATAGAGAGATCCAAGTGGATGCTTAACTTGTCCCAGTCTAGGTACATAGACACCATTATCAAAAGGTTTGACATAAAAAATTTTAAGAGAGACCTCATGTCATTGAGACATAGGCTATCACTTTCTAGGAGTATGTCCCTAAACACTCTAGAAGAAAGGATAAACATTGATAGGATACCCTATGCCTCAACGATAGGGTTTATCATGTATGTTATGCTATATACCATGCCTGATATAGCATATGCTTTAAGTGTCACGAGCAGGTATCAAGCAAATCCAAGCCTGGAGCATGGGAAAGCAGTAAAGTATATCCTTAGGTATTTGAGAAGGACTAATGATCTTTTACTAGTTTATGAAGAAAGTAGCCTCAGGATTAAGGGCTACACGGACTTGAGGTTTCAGTCCGATATCAATAATAGCAAGTCTAATTCAAGGTATGTGTTCACCTTAAATGGAGGAGCAGTATGCTAGAAGAGTTCCAAGTAAGATACTATTGCTAAATCAACTACAGAGACAGAGTATATTGCTATAGTAGAGGCAGAAAAGGAGGGAGTCTGGATGAAGCAGTTCATCAGAGATTTGAGAGTCGTGCCGAGCAACGAGGAGTTGATTCCCTTATATTATGACAACTATGGGGCGATTACTCAAATAAGGGAATCCAAGTCTCATCATAAGTGTTCTAAGGAGGTTCTAGTATATTAGAGAGATTGTGGCCCAAAGAGATGTAGTAGTGGAAAGAGTTCCATCTGAAGATAACATCGCTGATCCACTAACAAAGCCATTAACTCAGATTATTTTTTAGCATCACAGAGGTCTGATGGGGATCAGACACATAGGTGATTGGCTTTAGGTCAAGTGGGCGATTGCTAGTTATAGGTGCCCTATAAGCCAATCACGTGGTGATGGCACTTATAACACGTTACGTCAATCTCTTTGCTTATAATTATTGATATTTTTTCACATTATCTGGATATATATTATGATGTCCTTGGATCTGTGCAATGGATATCGGATCATGATGAGATCACGATAATTAGACCGATTCACTTTTAAACATAAACCCTAAATAATCTCGGTCATAGGTTACTCGAGAGAAACATCGAGATAACCGGACAAACTAGTGTGTTGTATACTCGTCCATATAATGGAGATGGCTGTTCTCATAGCTACTTGTGTGGGGATACTAAGGATATAGTGCAGGTGCTCATTGGAGAATGAATTCACTGATTGATCTGCTTACGGAATGTTGGATGGTTATTGATACCTCATGTAAGACAGCGATTCCGTAGTCCAAGTAGTGTATCTGATCCTTAGACTTGTTGTTGGTAAATCCACAAAGGGCGACATCTCATGCGCAGCAGAAGAACAGAAAAACAAAAACCTTGGATTTCCACGAAAGGTTTCGTCGTTGTGCGAAGATCGATTCGTCAAAAATAAATCCACGAAGACTACATGTATAAAAGAAAATACCTAGGGAGATCGTATATCTCTGAATCTCTGCAGATCTGTAGGAGAGGATAAAGAAGGTCAAGCGTCCTCCTCTCTAGCGGTATCCACACAGTAGGGACTGCGACGATGCACCTCTCTAGAGAGTGGAGAATAGGAGGTGGCTACCCAAAGAACCCTCAGCCTATAGAGCTTTGGTTCCTTCCTATTTATAGAGGCCCCCTATAAACCCTAATGGATCTTGCCCTATTGGGTATTGGATCTCCATCCAATTACCTAAGCCTTTTGGATTAGTGGGTCTCTACCCAATAATCTCTTATTAGCAATTATTGGATCTCATCTTAGGATACAATAATTTAGGGGCTTAATTGATATCCAATAAGATAGGGGCTCCAGCGGATATCTTATATCCGAACCTCTACTCGTCACAACACCTACCATATGTGTGTGACCCTCTAGGCCCAATATCGAGCTGGCTATGAGTCATACTTGTCAAAACTCCTTTTGTGTTAGTGAATTATTATCTTTATAATAATTCACTCAACTCATCGACTGTGGACGTACTAGGCCACTACGCCATAGTCTCCAGACAATACAGGGGAATCTAATCCTTTGGATCTATCTGTCCTCAGTTACCATATATCTATAATCTCTCATCCAACTAATATCCCAGAAATCCTATACCGGGCATGGTGCTCTCAGGCCCATACGGTCTTTCCTCGAGTCTTGCTCTTGTCGGATTCTCCTGGAGAACTCTTTCTCTTTCAATTCTAATAACCTTGGCCAAGGATTTATTCAAGTAAGAATACATGAGATATTCCTCTCATAATACCGAGAGTGGATGGTCCTCTATTGACACTCAATAGCCCTAGTAAGGTTGGCTACCACTCCCAATAACCGACTATATTAGATTTAGAACTTTCCAAACCTATAAGTCTGGTATCAAAGAGTAGAGTACTCATACAAGACATCATTGGTATCTCATGTCTAAGGATCAGATACACTACTGGGACTATGGAATCGTTGTCTGACGTGAGGTATCAATAATCATCCAGCATTTCGTAGGTGGATCAATCAGTAAACTCATTCCCCAATGAGCACCTACACTGTACCCTTAGTGTCTCCACAAAAGTAGCTATGAGACTAGCCACCTCCATCATATGGATGGGATATTCCTCTCATGATACCGAGAGTGGATGATCCTCTATTGACACTCAATAGTCCTCGTAAGGTTAGCTACCACTCTTAATAATCGGCTGTACTAGATTTGGAACTTTCCAAACCTATAAGTCCGGTATCAAAGAGTGGAGTACTTATACAGGACATCCTTGGTGTCTCAAGTATAAGGACCAGATACACTACTAGGACTACGGAATCACTGTCTGACGTGAGGTATCAATAACCATCCAGCATTTTATAGGTGGATCAATCAGTGAACTCATTCCCCAATGAGCACATGCACTGTACCCTTAGTGTCCCCACACGAGTAATTATGAGACCAGCCACCTCCATCATATGGATGGGTATACAGTACACCAGTCTATCCGGTTATCTCAATATCCCTCTCGAGTAACCTATGACCAGGATTATTTAGGGTCTGTGTTTAAAAGTGAATCGGTCCCATTCTGATTCTCATTGCACCGATCCAAGGACATCATAATATATGCAACACGTAAGATAAAGTGATAAAATACATAATAATAAGCAAAGAGAAAGAGTGCATATCAAGTTATAAGTGCATCACTCATGTGATTGGTTTACAGGGCACATATGACTAGCACTTGAGACACCAAGGATGTCCTGTATGAGTACTCTACTCTTTGATACTGGACTTATAGGTTTGAAAGTTTCAAATCTAGTATAGCCGGTTATTAGGAGTGGCAGCCAACCTTATGAGGGCTATTAAGTGTTAATAGAGGATTATCCACTCTTAGTATCATGAGAGAAATATCCCATGTGTTCTTGCTCAGGCAAATCCCTGGCTAGGGTCATTCGGATTGAGAGAGAAAGAGTTTTCCGGGAGAATCCGATTAGAGCGAGACTCGATTGGAAACCGTATGGGCCTGACAATACCATGCCCGATATACGATCTCTAGGATATTAGATGAATGAGAGACTATAGGTACATGGTAACTGAGGGCATATAGGTTCAAAAGATTGGATTCCCTTATATCGTTTAGGGATTACGGTGTAGTGGCATGGTACATCCGTAGTCGATGAGTCGAGTGAATTATTATAGAGATAATAATTCACTGAGTCAAAAGGAGTTCTGATAGGTATGACTCACGGTCAGCTCTATATTAGGCCTAGAGGGTTACACACATATGATAGATATTGCGACGAGTAAAGGTTCGGATATAAGATATCCGCTAAAGCCCCTATCTTATTAGATATCCAATAAGCCCTTGTATTATTGGATCCCATAGATGAGATCCAATAAGAGCTAGATTATTTGGTAGAGATCCATTAATCTAAGAGACCTGGGCAATTGGATATAGATCCAATACCCAATAGGGCTGGATCTATTAGTATTAATAGGGGGCCTCTATAAACAGGAGGGAACAAAGACCCATAGGCTGGGATTTTTCTTGGTGGCCACCTCATGTTCTCCTCTCCCTAAGAGAGGAGCATTGTTGCAGTCTCTACCATATAGATACCGCTAGAAAGGAGGACACTTGACCTCCTTCATCCTCCCTATGGATCTGTAAGAACTCAGGGATATACGATCTCCCTATGTACTTTCTCTTTACACACGTAGTTTTTGGATTCGTGGATTTATTTTTTGATGCACTGATCTTCGCATGATGACGAAACCTTTTATGGAAATCCAAGATTTTTATTTTCTATTCTTCCACTGTGCATGAGATGTCGCCCCTTGGATTTTCCAACAGTACCGCCTAGACTAGAAGTGGTACCGCCCACTAACAGTGTGTCTGGGCGATGGTACCACCCAGTACACTAACAATGACAATGTGCCAAGCGGTGGTACCACTAGAACCCGGTAGACCCAGGATGGGATGATATTTGGCTCCATGTTTGAATCCAATTAGAGCCTATAAATACCCCTCTCATCCCTGGGATAAACCTACAAGCACACAAACTTTCAAAATAGAAAAACGTTATTCAAATCACTTTAGAAATCCCTCCTCTAGTCCTCATTTGTGTTCCATCTAAAGAGAGGAGTGAAGTGCTTGTAAGAGTTATCTCTTGAGCTTGTCAAATAGAGAGAGTGTTGTAAGGGAGTTTGTCTTCGCTCGTTGGAAGGAAGACAACTAGTAGAAAGACGATGAACTCAAGAGAAGAGGAATCGGGAGTGGCCATAGGTCGGATGATCGAACTACTATAAAAATTGGTTTGCGTTTACTTATTATCATTTATATTACTGTAAACCATTTCATTTTACTACAATCATTCAGCTTCTTCCATTTCCTCTTACCATCATTCTCAAGTTCAAGTATTTCCAATACACTTTTCATCGAAACATATTTTTATCATATGAAGTTTCTGAAATTATTTAAATTGCATGAATTTATTAAAATCTTACCATTGTACTAATTCAACCCCCTCCCCCCCCTCCCCTCTCCCACTTAGTACCGAACTGATACTAACAATTAGTATTAAAGCTACGTTATTTCTCTTTTGGATTCACACCCACGAAAAATGGCTCTTTTCATATTTCAAGAGGGTTTTTCAATCGTTCATCCTCCATTCTTTAACGGATCAGACTACACCTACTGGAAAACTTGAATGAGAATTTTACTTACTTTCATTGAACATGAAATTATGGAATATTATTGAAAACTATTTTCAAACTCCCTCTAAATCGATGAACGAATGGTCGGATTTAGAGAAAAAATCTTTTTCGTTAAATGCAAAGGCTATGAATGCCTTATTTTGTGCCTTAAATAAAACCAAATTCAATCGGATTTCTTCTTGCGAATCGGCCTTTGAAATTTGGCACACACTTGAAGTCATAAATGAAGGAACGAGTAGAGTCAAAGACTCGAAAGTGAACATTTTGATACACGATTTTGAGCTTTTCCGAATGGCACCAAGAGAGACTATTGGCGATATGTACACCCGTTTCATGGATGTCATCAATAGTTTGAAAAGTCTTGATAAATATTTTTTAAATTTTGAACTCACTAACAAGATCTTAAGATCCCTTCCGAAAAAGTGGGATCATAAAGTAACATCAATACAAGAAACTAAAGATCTAAATGTATTTCTATTGGAAGAACTAATTGGCTCATTGATGATATATGAAATGAGCTTTTTAGAACTCAGATGAACACATGAACCACCTTTCAAATAACAAAAAGGGTTTGAAACTTCAGACTATAAAATACCACTTGAGTGATGACTCAAGTGATGAGGACCATGTTGATGATGAACTTGAACTTCAAATACTAAAATTTAATAAGTTTATAAAATAAGAATCTAAAATTAAAAATGACCTTGAATGGAATAAGAAGCCAAAGAAAAGGAAGGCACCGAAGGACGAGTCGAGAACATCCGAAGACGAAATGGCAAAATACGCTTTGACGGCCTTTAACTACAAGGTAAGCAACTCAAACAAAACTCCTTTACTTTATGAAATTACATGATGTTTTTCATGAGTGCATAATTTAGATTGTAGGAAATAAAAATTATTTTCAAAAATTATATTATGCTTTTCTTTCTAGTATTTTTTAAAAGTAAAAAATTATGAATGATGATTACTAACAAGATCAATTCTATGTTGATGATTTTGGTTTCACTTTTGAAATGATGCATGATTTTGGCAAAGACTTGAAGCATGACTCTTGATTTTTTTTTTTTTCCTTCACTAAGCTAGAATCATGTAAAAAAAAATCTTGTTAGAACTAATAACAATGAAAGAAAGAATGTTAGAATTAAAATAATTTTGATGATGTTTTATAAAATCAAGCTTAAAAATTAAAACGATATAATGAAAATGTTTGTATCATGCTTGATGATTTGAAGTAATAATCATATGCTATGAATTAATGTGTTTTCGGTCTTAATCGCTTTCATGATGATTTTTTTTCGGATGCACGATTTTGTACATTCATATGTGTAATGAAATTGCATGAAATGAAAATGCATTTTCTATTCTATTGAAATTAATGAACTCATTTCATGAATATTGTGAATCTCATGAAAATAATTATAATCAATGTTTTGAAAATAAATATGTGTATCATGTTTTTGGTCTTAATGATTTCTCTTGAAACTTGCATTTTGGATCTATATGAAATACATGAGCATACTCGTATGAAATCAACTAACTTAAAGTGAAATACATAAAAATGAGAAAATATACTACCATGATATTTTATTCTTTATGTGTTTGGTCTTAATCGTTTTTATGATGAAACCTTTTAGATGATGTGTCATTTTTTATAATGAAACTTGCATTTCGGTTTAAACTTGACACAACTTTTATACAAAAATGACTTAAGCATGCTTACATGTAATCAATCTATGTTGCTCTTAATAAATTTTCCAAATGAAAGATTTTAATTATAATTTCAGACTTATACGATAATGAATATTATGATTTGTTTTACAAAATTTGCCTTTCACTCTTGAATGTGATACTCATTTTTATTAAAGACAAAGGCATGCTTATAAGAAGTAAATTACATATAAAAATGAAATGCAATCCTCTATCTCAATCTTATCGATTTTTCAATAAAAAATTCATGAATCTATGCCTGTCATTTATGAATTTATTGAATATGATTTTGAGGATGATTTCGGATTTGACAAATGATTGATTCGTATTTACAATGTAAGATACATTTTAAATATGAATCATGCTTCAATCATATTCAATCTCTCTTAATTCATCTTGTTCTCCTATATTTCTTTACTAAAAAGGAGAACCTTCCAAATGAATCATGAAATCGATGATTTCATAATAAGTTTTTATCAAAAAAATCTATTTGTCATTTTGAATCTCTAAAAAGTTGATAACTTTATTCATGTTATGAATCTCGAAAATGATTATGAGTTTCGAGTTGACAAATTGATTTGAATGAGATCTTTTGTTTTAAGCGAATCATGAACTCTCTTTTGATTTCTTGACTTGAGATATTTTTATGCGAATCAAAATCCTTCTCCTCAATGACTCCTTCATTCTATCATTTACTAAAGAGGAAAATAACCCAAGTCTTGATATCTCAATAATTGATACTTGAAATTATTTCTTATGATTCATGACAAAATGAGAGATATTATACATGAATCTAGATATTTACCTTATTTTCCTAAGATTTGCATTGATATCATATCTTTCATGATTTAGAAATGATATGATTACCTTGGCTTGCATTCCTTATATGATAATTGAAAATTAATTAGGGTTTGTGTTTAAAGGTGAATCGGTCTCATTATCGTGATCTCATCACGATCCATTTCCCATTACACAGATCCAAGGACATCACAATATATGCAACACGCAAGATAAAGTGATAAAATGCCTAATAATAAGCAAAAAGAAAGAGTGCATATCAAGTCACAAGTGCCATCACTCATGTGATTGGCTTGCAGGGCATGCTAGTCATATGTGCCCTGCAAGCCAATCACATGAGTAATGACACTTGTGACTTGATATGTACTTTTTCTCTTTACTTATTATTAGGTATTTTATCACTTTATCTTGCGTGTTGCATATACTGTGATGTTCTTGGATCTGTGCAATGAGAATCGGATCATGATGAGATCACGATAATGAGACCGATTCATCTTTAAACACAGATCCTAAATTTTTCTGGTCATAGGTTATTCGAGAAGGACATCGAGATAACCGGATAGACTGGTGTGCTGTATACTCATTCATATGATGGAGATAGCTGGTCTCATAGCTACTCGTGTGGAGACACTAAGGGTACAGTGCAGGTGTTCATTGGAGAATGAGTTCACTGATTGATCTACCTAAGGAATGCTGGATGGTTATTGATACCTCACGTCAGACAGCGATTCTGTAGTCCCAATAGTGTATCTGGTCCTTAGACTTGAGATACCAAGGATGTCCTGTATGAGTACTCCACTCTTTGATATCGGACTTATAGGTTTGGAAAGTTCCAGATCTAGTACAACCGGTCATTGGGAGTGGTAGCCAACCTTACGAGGGCTACTTAGTGTTAATAGAGGATCATCCGCTCTCGATATCATGAGAGGAATATCCCATATGTTCTTACTTGAACAAATCCTTAGCCAAGGTTATTCGGATTGAGAGAGAAAGGGTTCTTCGGGAGAATCCGACAAGAGCAAGACTCGAGGAGAGACCGTATGGGTCTGACAGTACAATACCTGGTATAGGGTCTCTGGGATACTAGATGGATGAGAGATTATAGATATATAGTAATTGAGGACATATGGTCCAAAGGATTGGATTCCCCTTTATCGTCTGAGGGCTGTGGCGTAGTGGCCTAGTACATCCACAGTCGATGAGTTGGGTGAATTATTATAGAGATAATAATTCACTAAGTTAGAAGGAGTTCTGACAAGTATGACTTACGGCCAGCTCGATATTGGGCCTAGAGGGTCACACACATATGGTAGATGTTGCGACGAGTAGAGGTTCAGATATGAGATATCCGCTGAACCCCCTATCTTATTGGATACCCAATAAGCCCCTAAATTATTGGATCCTGAGATGAGATCCAATAATTGCTAATAAGAGATTATTGGGTAGAGACCCACTAATCCAAGAGGCTTGGGTAATTGGATGGAGATCCAATACCCAATAGGGCAAAAGATCCATTAGGGTTTTAGGGAGCCTCTATAAATAGGAGGGAACCAAAGTTCTATAGGTTGAGGGTTTCTTTTGGTAGCCACCTCCTATTCTCCTCTCCCCAGAGAGAGAGAGAGGTGCATCGTCGTAGTCCTTATCATATGGATACCACTAGAGAGGAGGACGCTTGACCTCCTTCATCCTCTCCTATAGATCTGTAGGGATTTAGGGATATACAATCTCCCTAGGTATTTTCTTTAACACATACAGTTTTCACGGATTTGTTTTGACGCACCGATCTTCACACGATAACAGAAACTTTCTACGAGAAATCTGGGGTGTTTTATTTTATGTTCTTCCACTGCGCATGTGATGTCACTCCCCTGATGGATTTCCAAACAGGGCACATATGACTAGCAATCTTCTACTTGACCTAAAGTCAATCACCAACATGTTTGATCCCCATCAGACCTCTATAACACTCAAAGATAATTTGAGGCAATGGCCTTGTCAGTGGATCTACAATGTTATTTTTGGATGGAACTCTTTCCACTACTACATCTCTTCGGGCTACAATCTTTCTAATAAGCTAGAACCTCCTCAGAACACTTCTGATGAGACCCGGGTTCCCTTATTTGAGTAATCACCCCGTATTTATCATAATTTAAGGGAATCAGCTCCTCACTACTCAATATGACTCCCAAATCTGTGATGAACTTCTTCATCCAGACTCCCTCCTTTATTGCCTTTGTCGCAGCAATATATTCTGCCTCTGTGGTCGAGTCAACAGTAGTGTCTTGCTTGGAACTCTTCCAGCATACTGCTCCTCTATTCAAGGTGAGCATATATCCTGAATTAGACTTACTATCATCGACATCGGACTGGAAGCTCAAGCTTATGTAGCCCTCAACCCTGAGGTTACTACCTCCATATGCCAGTAAAAGATCCGTAGTCCTTCTCAAGTACTTAAAGATACATTTTACTGTTTTCCAGTGCTCCAAACCTGGATCTGCCTGATACTTGCTCGTGACACTCAAAGCATGCACTATATCAAGCCTGGTACATAGCATAGCATACATGATAGATCCTATCGCTGAGGCATATGGTATCATATCCATGTGTGCCCTTTCTTTAGGAGTCTTTAGGGACATACTCCTAGAAAGTGATATTTCATATCTCATTGGTATAAGACATCTCTTGAAATTTTTCATACCAAACTTTTTGACAATGGTGTCTATGTACCTGGACTAGGACAAGCTAAGCATCCTCTTGGATCTATCTCTATAGATCCGTATCCCTAATACGTGGGATGCTTCCCCTAAGTCCTTCATGGAAAAGTGCCTAGATAGCCAAGCCTTTATTGTGAAGAGCATTCCTACATCATTCCCAATGATCAGGATATCATCCACATATAATACCAAAAAGGTGATAGTGCTCCCACTTACCTTCCTGTATACACAAGGCTCATCTTCATTCTTAACGAAGTCATAAGATCTGATCGCCTCATCAAATCTTATGTTCCAACTTCATAAAGCTTGCTTTAGTCCATAAATGGACCTAAGCAACCTACACACCTTATCTGGGTTATCCCTAGACATGAATCCCTCAGGTTGTATCATATACACCTCCTCCTTGAGGTTACCATTAAGGAATGCGATTTTGACATCCATCTGCCAGATCTCATAATCATAGTGTGCTGCAATAGCCAATAGAATTTGAATGAATTTTAGCATGGCTACAGGTGAGAAAGTTTCGTCATAGTCAACACCTTACCTTCGACGATACCCCTTAGCTACTAGCCTTGCTTTATAGGTCTCTACCTTTCCATCTACTCCAATCTTCTTTTTGAAGATCCACTTACAGCCAATGGGTATAATACCCTCGGGTACATCAACTAGGGTCCAAACCTTATTGGAGTACATGGAATCCATTTCTGAATTCATGGCTTCTTGCCATTTCCCGAAGTCTATGCTCATAATAGCCTCCTCGTAGGTCTTAGGATCAATATTCTCAACATCCTCTCCTCTGATATGTCCCACATGTCTCTCAGGAGGATGAGATACTCTATCGAACCTACGTAAAGTTGGAACTTGTGTGCTAGGTATCTGAACAGATTCTGGCTGTGGAATGGTGCTTGAGCTAGTTTCTCCAACCTCGCTCAACTCTATCATGCTCCCGCTATCTCTGCTAAGAATGTGTTCCTTCTCAAGGAACACTGCTCTCTTGGCTACAAAAACCTTTTGGTTCTCAGGGTGATAGAAATAATACTCACAAGATTCCTTGGGGTATCCCACGAACTTGTACCGTTCTATCCTAGATTCCAACTTGTCGGGTTGTGTCTCTTGACGTGGGCATGGTAGCCCCAAATTTTAACAACCTTAAGATTGGCCTTCTTCCCATTCCATATCTCATATGTAGTAGACATTACTGACTTAGTTGGAATTCTGTTCAGAAGGTAAGCTACGGTCTCTAGGGCATATCCCTAGAATGAGATGGGTAGGTCAGCGAAACTCATTATGGAAAGCACCATGTCTAACAGTGTACGATTCCTCCTTTCTAATACACCATTAATCTGTGGTATATAAGGAGGTGTCCATTGGGATAAAATCTCATGGTCTTTGAGGAATTGGGTGAACTTTGTACTCAAGTACTCACCTCCTCGATCTGATCGAAGGGTTTTAATACTCTTTCCTGTTTAGTTCTCCACTTCATTCTTATATTCCCTGAATTTCTCAAAAGCCTCATACTTGTACTCCATTAAATACACATGTCCGTATCTTAAGAAATCATCAGTGAAAGTAATGAAGTAAGAGTAAACACCTATGGCATGAGTCGATATGGGACCACATACATCACTATGTATGAGTTCCAGTAACTCAGTGGCTCTCTCTCCAGTTCCACTAAATGGAGAGTTAGTCATCTTTCCCCGAAGGCAAGGTTCACAAGTCGCATATGACTCATAGTCAAATGGATCTAGATATCCATTCTTTAGCAAATTTTGAATCCTTCCCTCATGAATGTAACCTAGCCTACAATGCCATAGATATGCATTGTTCACCTCTTCTCGTTTCCTCTTAGACTCACTTACACTCATAATATGTGGAGCTTATCTAGCATAAATAAACCATTATGCAATATTCCTCTCGTAATGATCTCATCATCTAATATTATTGAACAACCATTATTCTCAAAAACTAATTTATATCCACTAACTTTTAAACATGAAATGGAAATAATATTTTTGATAATAGAAGAAATATAATAGCATTCATCTAATGCAATAATAGCTCCACCAGGTAGATGTAAGGTGACCTTGCCAATAGCCACTGCAGCAATCTTTGCTCTATTGCCCATCTTAAGGTCCATCTCACCTCTCTTCAATCTCCTAGGTTCTACTAAAACCTGCAACGAATTACAGATATGATAAGCACTCCTGGTATCTAATACCCATGTGTTATCATAAGATTCTGACAAATGAAGACTGATCATGAATGTACCTGAAGCTTCTCCAAGCTTCTGTTTCTCCCTCTCTATAAGGTACTCTTTGCAATTCCTCTTCCAGTGCCCATCTTTGCTACAGTGGAAGCATTGGCCTTTGTCCTTTGTTGGGTCTTTCTTGATTACCTTTGCCTTACCCATTTTTCTCTTGCCCTTCTTAAGGGACTTCTCTGTCTTCCTTTTCTTTCTGGTCTCACCAGCATAGAGAATTGACTTCTCTTTCTTGATGGTGCTCTTGTTTCTCTTAACATATTGAGGAGCTCTGAGAGGGTCACCTCAAGTTTGTTCATATTAAAATTCATTATGAACTGAAAAAAGGAATCTGATAGGGACTGAAGCATAAGATCCATACATAGGTTATCCTCTAGGACCATTCCTAGACCTATGAGTTTCTCGATCCACTTAATCATCTTAAGGATATGGTTCTGAACCGATGTCCCCTCAGTCATCCTAGCACGAAAAAAACTCTTTGATATCTCATATCATTGAGTTCTTCCCTGTTCCTCAAACAGTTTGCGGAGATGCAGGATACTAGAATTAGCATCCATATTTTCATGCTAACTCTATAACTCAATAGTCATAGAGGCCAACATATAACATTGAGCAAGAGCAGAATCATCTATGTACTTCACATAACGAGTGATCTTATCCTCGCTTACCCCTTCGTCGGGCGTAAGGATCACTGTATCAAGGACATACGTGATTTTCTCCGTCGTGAGAACAATTCTCAGATTGCGAAGCCAATCCATATAATTTAGACCAGTGAGGTAGTTGGCATCAAGTATGCCACGTAAAGGATTTGAAAGCGATATTTTTCTGAAATTAAAGATGTAGCAAAAATAAATAACATGCAGACTTTGTAAAAATTAAATAATTAAGATAAGGACTTCTATCTTAATGTACTCCCACTAATTTTTCATGAGATATACAATACCCTCCGGTATGTGAATCGGAGACCCCCGATGGATCTCTAATGGGGATCGGGATCCAATCGGCGTCTTAATGTAACCTTAAGGGACTCGACCAATCATGTTAAGCTCGTAAAGGTAGGCAACTCTTGCCAATCACAACTCCTTGTGATTCTCGTCCTGTTCAGCCTTCGAACCACCATGGCCTCGAGGGATTCGACCAACTATGATGTTCGGTTAAGTCATTACAATCATTACAAGATAAGTCTGATTCGATGATATACTCTCAAGAGACTTGACCAAGCATACCATGTCCTCAGGTCACCGGTGATATCTCTATATCATAGATAAGATAGCGAAACGCGATATATGTGAGTCTCGAGGGACTCGACCAACTCAACCTACACCGGGAATCGGTTCCTACCTATAATGATAGAAGGCCACATAGGTCAATCTAATTGTCTCACGTTTACTGACTTAATATTATTAATATAGGGGATTTTGATTTGGTCTCCTAATAATGTGTCATACATATATATATTTGCTATATATCTACATCGCATGCAAATATATATACATATCTAGTATGTGTATAATTAATCATACATCACGTGAGCAATCATACCAGATGATCATGGACCACATCCTAATGTGATCATCCTTCTCGCTTCGTCGATTCCGTTGGCATCTCAACGCATCTCCATGCGTCGGATCATCCGTCTCGACCTCGTGGGTCCCACTACTATTGTGCCTCCTCATATAATTATAACATAATTACAGGCATGCAGGCCTGATAATAAATGAAAAAAATAGAGGCTCGTAGGCTCCAATAATAATAATCACATGTACACACATCACATCACATGGTCCATGACCATCTATCCACATCATACATCACATGTATATGTTATTATATAGGACTACTAGATAAATAATAATAGTTAATTAAATATTTTAATTAACTAATATTTTTCTAAAATTAGGGACATAGAGAGAATTTTTCAAATTTTGAAGGGTATTTTAGTCATTTGGTCAAAAGGATAAAACTAAAATTTTTAAAATTAAGGTGTAAAAGGACAGAAACCGAAGTTTCTAAAATTTCGAGGGGCAAAACTATTTTATACCCAAAAAACCCTAGCTCCCTCTCCCTCTAGCGCCCATGCCCGCAGGCGACGCTACCACAGCAGGCGGGCACAGCGCCAGTAGGCGCCGCCCCTACCGCAAGTGGGCGCCGCTCGCGTAAGCGCCACACGCGAGGCAGTGCCCGCAGGCGCTGCCCCTTATGGGTCGCTCGCTCGCGAGTGGCGCCGTGCCCGCAGGGCGGGCATTCGTCCCTGCCCGCGGGCAGCGGCCGTCGCCCCTATGGGCGCCATTACCCTGGCAGGCGCCGCCCACCCCTTGCAGGCAGGGCACCTGCGTAGGCAGCCTACAGGCCGCTGGCTACCGCACGTATGCAAATGACAGCCAAGCCGCATGGGCAGCAACAGTTGCCGCCCTTTTTCACTTTTACATCAACGATTTTGACGTCCTCTAAATCACAACACACGCAGTTAAAATCTGATCTTCGCACGAACAACTTGGCTTTGATACCACTGTTGGTAAATCCATAGGGGGCGATATGTCATGCGCAGCGGAAGAATAGAAAAACAAAAACCTTGGATTTCCACGAAAGGTTTCGTCGTTGTGCGAAGATCGGTTCGTCAAAAATAAATTCGCGAAAACTGCATGTATAAAAGAAAATACCTAAGGAGATCATATATCCTTGAATCCCTACAGATCTGTAGGAGAGGATGAAGAAGATCAAGCGTCCTCCTCTCTAGTGGTATCCACACGGTAGGGACTACGACAATGCACCTCTCTGGGGAGAGGAGAATAGGAGGTGGCTACTAAAAGAACCCCCAGCCTATAAAGCTTTGGTTCCCTCCTATTTATAGAGGCCCCCTGTAAACCCTAATGGATCTTGCCCTATTGGGTATTGGATCTCTATCCAATTACCCAAGCCTTTTGGATTAGTGGGTCTCTACCCAATAATCTCTTATTAGCAATTATTGGATCTCATCTTAGGATCCAATAATTCAAGGGCTTAATGGATATCTAATAAGATAGGGGCTCCAGTAGATATCTCATATCTGAACCTCTACTCGTCGCAACACCTACCATATGTGTATGACCCTCTAGGCCCAATATCGAGCTAGCCATGAGTCATACTTATCAAAACTCCTTCTGACTTAGTGAATTATTATTTCTATAATAATTCATCGAACTCATCGACTGCGGACGTACTAGGCCACTACGCCACAACCCCCAGACGATATAGGGGAATCCAATCCTTTGGACATATCTATCCTTAGTTATCATGTATCTATAGTTCCTTATCCAACTAATATCCCAAAGACTCTATACCGGGTATGGTGCTGTCAGGCCCATACGGTCTCTCCTTGAGTCTTGCTCTTATCAGAGTTTCCCAGAGAACTCTTTCTCTCTCAATCCTAATAACCTTGGCCAAGGATTTGTTCAAGCAAGAATACATGGGATATTTCTCTCATGATACCGAGGGCGGATGATCCTCTATTGACACTCAATAGCCCTCGTAAGGTTGGCTACCACTCTCAATAACCGGCTGTACTAGATTTAAAACTTTCCAAACCTATAAGTCCGGTATCAAAGAGTGTAGTACTTATACAGGACATCCTTAGTGTCTCAAGTCTAAAGACCAGATACACTACTGGGACTACGGAATCGCTGTCTGACGTGAGGTATCAATAACCATCCAATATTTCATAGGCGGATCAATCAGTAAACTCATTCCCCAATGAGCACCTATACTGTACCCTTAGTGTCCCCACATGAGTAGCTATGAGACCAACCACCTCCATCATATGGATGGGTATACAGTACACCAGTCTATCCGGTTATCTCGATATCCCTCTCGAGTAACCTATGACCAGGATTATTTAAGGTCTGTGTTTAAAAGTGAATCGGTCTCATTATCGTGATCTCATCATGATCTGATTCCCATTGCACCGATCCAAGGATATCACAATATATGCAACACGTAAGATAAAGTGATAAAATATCTAATAATAAGCAAAAAAAAAAGAGTGCATATCAAGTCATAAGTGCATCACTCATGTGATTGGTTTATAGGGCACATATGACTAGCACTTGAGACACCAAGGATGTCCTATACGAGTACTCTACTCTTTGATACCGGACTTATAGGTTTGGAAGTTCCAAATCTAGTATAGCCGATTATTGGGAGTGGTAGCCAACCTTATGAGGGCTATTAAGTGTTAATAAAGGATCATCCACTCTCAGTATCATGAGAGAAATATCTCATGTGTTCTTGCTCAGGCAAATCCTTGGCTAGGGTCATTCGGATTGAGAGAGAAAGAGTTTTCCGGGAGAATCCAATTAGAGCGAGACTCGATTGGAAACCGTATCGGCCTGACAGCACCATGCCCGATATATGATCTCTGGGATATTAGATGAATGAGAGACTATAGGTACATGGTAACTAAGGGCATATAGGTCCAAAAGATTGGATTCCCCTATATCGTTTGGGGACTACGGTATAGTGGCATGGTACATCCGTAGTCGATGAGTCGAGTGAATTATTATAGAGATAATAATTCACTGAGTCAAAAGGAGTTCTGATAGGTATGACTCATGGCTAGCTCTATATTAGTCCTAGAGGGTTACACACATATGATAGGTGTTGCAATGAGTAAAGATTCGGATATAAGATATCCGCTAGAGCCCCTATCTTATTAGATATCTAATAAGCCATGTATTATTGGATCCCATGGATGAGATCCAATAAGAGCTAGATTATTGGATAGAGATCCATTAATCTAAGAGGCTTGGGTAATTGGATAGAGATCCAATACCCAATAGGGTTGGATCCATTAGTATTAATAGGGGGCCTCTATAAATAGGAGGGAACAAAGGCCCATAGGCTGGGGTTTTTCTTGGTGGTCACCTCCCGTTCTCCTCTCCTCAAGAGAGGAGCATTGTTGTAGTCTCTACCATGTGGATACCGCTAGAAAGGAGGACGCTTGACCTCCTTCATCCTCCCCATGGATCTGTATGAACTCAGGATATACGATCTCCCTAGGTACTTTCTCTTTACACACGTAGTTTTTGGATTCGTGGATTTATTTTTTCATGTACCGATCTTTGCACGATGACGAAACCTTTTCTGGAAATCCAGGATTTTTATTTTCTATTCTTCTGCTGTGCATGAGATGTCGCCCCTTGGATTTTCCAACAGTACCGCCTAGACTGGAAGTGGTACCGCCCACTGACAGTGTGTCTGGGCGATGGTACCGCCCAGTACACTGACAATGACAATGTGCCAAGCGGTGGTACCACTAGAACCCGGTAGACCCGGGATGGGATGATTTTTGGCTCCAAGTTTGAATTCAATTAGAGCCTATAAATACCCCTCTCATCCCCGGGTTGAACCTACAAGCACACAAACTTTCAAAGTAGAAAAACGTTATTCAAATCGCTTTAGAAATCCCTCCTCTAGTCCTCATTTGTGTTCTATCTAAAGAAAGGAGTGAAGTGCTTGTAAGAGTTATCTCTTGAGCTTGTCAAAAGGAGAGAGCATTGTAAGGGAGTTTGTCTTCGCTCGTTGGAAGGAAGACAACTAGTAGAAAACCGGTGGCCTCAAGAGAATAGGAATCGGGAGTGGCCGTAGGTCGGATGACCGAACCACTATAAAAATTGGTTTGCATTTACTTATTATCATTTATATTACTGTAAACCATTTCATTTTACTATAATCATTCAGCTTCTTCCATGTCCTCTTACAATCATTCTTTCCAATACACTTTTCATTGAAACATATTTTTTTCGTATGAAGTTTCTGAAATTATTTAAATCATATGAATTTAATATAATCTTACCGTTGTACTAATTCAACCCCCCCCCCCTTTTAGTACCAAACTGATACTAATAATTAGTATTAAAGCTACGTTATTTCTCTTTTGGATTCACACCCACGAGAAATAGCTCTTTTCAGATTTCAAGAGGGTTTTTCGATCGTTCATCCTCCATTCTTTAACGGATTAGAGTACACCTATTGGAAAACTTTAATGAGAATTTTCTTACTTTCTTTAAACTTGGAATTATGGAATATTATTGAAAACTATTTTCAAACTCCCTCTAAATCGATGAACGAATGATCGGATTTAGAGAAAATATCATTTTCGTTAAATGCAAAGGCTGTGAATGCCTTATTTTGTGCCTTAAATAAAACCAAATTCAATCGGATTTCTTCTTGCGAATCGGCCTTTGATATTTGGCACACACTTGAAGTCATAAATGAATGAACGAGTAGAGTCAAAGACTCGAAAGTGAATATTTTGATGCACGATTTTGAGCTTTTCCGAATGACACTAAGAGAGACTATTGGCGACATGTACATCCGTTTCACAGATGTCATCAATAGTTTGAAAAGTCTTGATAAATATTTTTTAAATTTTAAACTCACTAATAAGATCTTAAGATCCCTTCCGAAAAGGTGGGATCATAAAGTAACAGCGATATAAGAAACTAAAGATCTAAATGTATTTCCATTGGAAGAACTAATTGGCTCATTGATGATGTATGAAATGAGCTTTTTGAAACTCAGATGAACACATGAACCATCTTTCAAATAACAAGAAGAGTTTGAAACTTCGGACTATAAAATACCACTTGAGCGATGACTCAAGTGATGAGGACCATGTTGATGATGAACTTGAACTTCGAACACTAAAATTTAATATTAAAATAAAAATCTAAAATTAAAAATAAACTTGAATGGAATCAGAGGCCAAAGAAAAGGAAGGCACCCAAGGACAAGTCGAGAACATCCGAAGACGAAATGGCAAAATGCGCTTTGACGGCCTTTAACTACAAGGTAAGCAACTCAAACAAAACCCCTTTGCTTTATGAAATTACATAATGTTTTTCATGAGTGCTAAATTTAGATTGTAGGAAATAAAAATTATTTTCAAAAATTATATTATGCTTTTCTTTCTAGTATTTTTTAAAAGTAAAAATTATGAATGATGATTACTAACAAGATCAATTCCATGTTAATGATTTTGGTTTCACTTTTGAAATGATGCATGATTTTGGCAAAGACTTGAAGCATGACTCTTGGAATTTTTTTTTTCTTTCACTAAGCTAGAATCGTGTAAAAAAAATCTTGTTAGAACTAATAACAATGAAAGAAAGAATGTTAGAATTAAAATAATTTTGATGATGTTTTATAAAATCAAGCTTAAAAATTAAAACGATATAATGAAAATGTTTATATCATGCTTGATGATTTGAAGTAATAATCGTATGCTATGGATTAATGTGTTTTCGGTCTTAATCGCTTTCATGATGATTTTTTTTCGGATGCACGATTTTGAACATTCATATGTGTAATCAAATTGCATGAAATTAAAATGCATTTTCTATTCTATTGAGATTAATGAACTCATTTCATGAATATTGTGAATCTCATGAAAATAATTATAATCAATGTTTTGAAAATAAATATGTGTATCATGTTTTTGGTCTTAATGATTTCTCTTGAAACTTGCATTTTGGATCTATATGAAAAACATGAGCATACTCGTATGAAAACAACTAACTTAAAGTGAAATACATAAAAATGAGAAAATATACTACCATGATGTTTTATTCTTTGTGTTTGGTCTTAATCGTTTTTATGATGAAACCTTTTAGATGATGTGTCATTTTTTATAATGAAGCTTGCATTTCGGTTTAAACTTGACACACAACTTTTATACAAAAATGACTTAAGCATGCTTACATGTAATCAATCTATGTTGCTCTTAATAAATTTTCCGAATGAAAGATTTTAATTATGATTTCGGACTTATACGATAATGAATATTATGATTTGTTTTACAAAATTTGCCTTTCACTCTTGAATGTGATACTCATTTTTATTAAAGACAAAGGTATGCTTATAAGAAGTAAATCACATATAAAAATGAAATGCAATCCTCTATCTCAATCTTATCGATTTTTCAATAAGAAATTCATGAATCTATACCTGTCATTTATGAATTTATTGAATATGATTTTGAGGATGATTTCGGATTTGATAAATGCTTGATTCGTATTTACGATATAAGATACATTTTAAATATGAATCATGCTTCAATCATATTCAATCTCTCTTAATTCATCTTGTTCTCCTATATTTCTTTACTAAAAAGGAGAACCTTCCAAATGAATCATGAAATTGATGGTTTCATAATAAGTTTTTATCAAAAAATCTATGTCATTTTGAATCTCTAAAAAGTTGATAACTTTATTCATGTTATGAATCTCGAAAATGATTATGGGTTTCGAGTTGACAAATTTATTTGAATGAGATCTTTTGTTTTAAGCGAATCATGAACTCTCTTTTGATTTCTTGACTTGAGATATTTTTATGCGAATCAAAATCTTTCTCCTCAATGACTCCTTCATTCTATCATTTACTAAAGAGGAAAATAATCCAAGTCTTGATATCTCAATAATTGATACTTGAAATTATTCTTATGATTCATGACGAAATGAGAGATATTATGCATGAATCTAGATATTTGCCTTGTTTTCCTAAGATTTGTGTTGATATCATATCTTTTATGATTTAGAAATGATATGATTACCTTGTCTTGCATTCCTTATATGATAATTGAAAATTAATTTGTTTTATGATGAATCATGAATCATGACTTGATCTATGATATTGATATTTTTTGTGTATCATGATTTTTGATTGTATACCCTTTATCATAAATTGAAAATTCATACTAAAGAAAATATTTGCAAATCTTGATCTTGATCCTACTAAAAAAACATTTGTGAACCGTGTATAATGTCTTTTATATTTATGATGACTTGACTTCAATGATTGAAACATAGTATGCTTAATTGGATTTTTCTTCTATGTTTCAATACTTCCTTGTATGCATCATGTGATATTGATTGATGATTTTTTAAAAATAAAAGAGTTGATGTAAAAAGGAAAAAAAAACTTTATCCTCCCTTCTTTTGACAAAGACATAGGGGAAGAAAGATTGCTAACTTAAGGCAAAAGCTTACTAGCTTGTGTATCACAAGAGAAGGTGGCAAAAGGTGGCAAAAGTAGCTAGTTAAAACTTATAAAGAATTACAATTTTGTAATATAAAGACACAAAGAATTGCTATCTCAATAGAAGCAAAAATATAAAACTTAGAAAATTTGCAATCCTACACTTGCTATGCTTCTACGCTTGTATGTTGTAATGAAAATTTAGCTTGCATGTTTAAAATGATATAATCTTTACAAAAATTACTAGCTTGTAAAGGAAAACTAGCTTATACTTCTCAAAAGAGAAGAAACAAAAATTGCATGTATATCGCAAAGGAAGCAAAGGAAGTGCAACTTGCACATCTCAAGAAGCGAATGAAAATTTACTATCTTGCCTATTGTAAGAAATGAAGTGCAAACTTGCACATCTTAAGAAGCAAGTAAAAATTGTCATACTTGAACTTAAAACTTGCTATGATTGAATGTTTTAAAGTGATATACATTGAACATCTAGATTGATAGCTAGTATGATTATAAAACTTACATATCTTTTAAACTAGCTATGATACAACTTCTTCTTTTTGTTGATGACAAAGGGGGAGAAATAGATTGATGATATCATGCATTGTAATAATGATTGAATATTTTTTGAAATATTGCATGTTGTTTTTGATAACATGATACTTGGATTTTTTTGAAATCCAAGGGTCCTATCAATACTTTGATAACATGATAACATGATATTGATAGGAGAAGTTTGGTTAAACTCTAGGACTTAAGGTTAACTCCGTCATCAATTAGTTGTCATCATAAAAAAGGAGGAGGTTGTTGAATCTCAGATTTTGATGATGAAACTAATTAAGTATGTTTTGATTATCTAACTGTGCTTTGAGTCACGCAGGTCTATTCTCGATCAAGATTAGATAAATTAAAGCAGGATGACTTAACGTTGTGTCGGAGATAAACACATCAAGATATTGGACATCGAGCTAGAGGTCCAGTCGACAATCGACAGAAGACTTGGGACAAAGATATCGTGCATCAGGCAAAGAAGAGCAGAGTTGTGCCAAGGAGATCGGGGTTGCGGAGGTCAACCATCGATTGGGCAATAAGCTACAAGAGAGGACGATGCGCTAAAGAACTGGACGAAGCATCGACCAATAACGTGCTTGGAAATAGGATGTTAATTCACTTTGTAATTAAATTGTCTAGATCAAAGTAGGATTAAGGCTAATTAGTGTGCATGATTAACTACGATAGTGATAAAGACAGAGCAAAATGAAGTGTCGGAGTCAAGTACGATCGAATCATTGGGAGTTTGAGAGTTAGCCGAAAGTTCGAAGATTCATCAGAATGCTGCCAGAATTGGCCGAGAATGAGTCAGGGACTTGTCGAAGGGTTTGTCGGAAGTTCGGCGGAAAGACTCGTCGAAGGTTCACGGAGTTCGCTGAGAAAGATCGGAGCTTGCCAAAGAAGACTCGTCGGAACTCGCCAAGGTCATTGTAAAGTCTAGGAGGTTGCCGGGAGTCCGCCAGAAGATGTCCGAGAGTTCGTCGGAAGTTTGTCGGAAGTTCGCCGGAAGCTCGCCAAAAGAAGCCTTGACGTGCCAAATTTAAACTTATTTAGAAAATATCTTTAATTTCATAGTTAGCATGTAATTAAGATTAAGATTATGAGATAATCTTATTAACCCTGGTAGGGGCCAATTGGGCCCTAATTAGGGCTGTGTTGGGCCGGATGAAAGGCCCAAATAGTGCCCTGTGCCACGTCAGGCAATGGCATCACCAGGTGGGCGATGGAACCGCCTAAAGGCTCAGTCTTCAAAACTAAGTCTGAGCGGTGGTACCTCCCACTAACAGTGTGTATGGGTGGTGGTACTACTAGACTGAGCGATGGTACCGCCCAATACATTGACATTGGCAGTGTGTCATGCGGTGGTACCGTCAGAACCCGGTAGACCCGGGATGGGATGATTTTTGACTCCAAATTTGAATCCAATTGGAGCCTATAAATACTCCTCTCATCCCTAGGTTGAACACGCAAGCATACAAACTTTGAAAGTATAAAAACGTTATTCAAATCACTTTAGAAATCCCTCCTCTAATCGTCATTTGTATTCCACCTAAAGAGATGAGTGAAGTGGTTATAAGGGTTATCTCCTAAGCCCGTCAAAAGGAGAGAGCGCTGTAAGGAAGTTTGTCTTCGTCTGTTAGAAGGAAGATAACTAGTAGAAAACCGATAGCCTCAAGAGAAGAGGAATTAGGAGTAGACGTAGGTCGGATGACCGAACCACTATAAAAATCGATTTGCGTTTACTTATTGTCATTTATATTGCTACAAACCATTTCATTTTATTGCAATCATTCAGATTCTTCCATATCCTCTTACAATTATTCATAAGCTTAAGTATTTCCAATATGCTTTTCATCAAAATATGTTTTTATCATATCAAGTTTTTAAAATCATTTAAATCGCACAAATTTATCGTAATCTTATCACGATTTCTCCTTAGTAAATTCAAACCCAAGTGCAGATTTTATGCATCTCATTCTACTCCAAGAAAGGAAAAAAGAAGGCTGCAGAAAGAAAAAAAAAAGAAAGATAATTAGACATGGATGACAAGGAACTACTTGTGAGCTTTGGTACAAGAGAAGCATAGAGATTTGAGACAATTCATAGTGACCAAAAATTTGGTAGCCATAACATATCAGCTGCGTAGGACCTGCAGACTAATTTTGTGTCTTCTATAACACATTAAATGACAATATGAATAATGGATCAGCATCAGTTTTACAATTCTGATTTACCAATAACTATCCCAAAAAAATGAGCTCCAAATGAAATCGTAGTTCACTAGTGACAATTTTGTCTCAGTATCTCATCCCTAAAATAGCATGAATTTTTTTAGTTCTATAAGAATGCAAAATCTTCCCTAACAACAAATGAACACCAAAATAACTCAAAAGCTCACTAATAATAATTTCTGTAGTCATCCGATTGCTTTATGCTTCCAAATACGACATGTTCTTCTATAGATCCAAAATTTCCTACTTTCTTTTTCATCACCGGAAAGTTTCTCATAGCTCGTGTAGTTGAAGTCATAAGGTCAGTACCAGAAGGCAGCCTTCAGGTAAAAGAATTGCAGCATGGCACAGACTGTGTTGGCTGGTTCATCAAGGACAACATTTTGTAGACAGAGAATCATCCCCAATTACAGCACATGTGGATTTGATTCGGGCGGGAATAAATTGGTTAGGAATCTGTGAATCATCTCGAAGCTGGTAAAAGTAATTACAGCTGCTGGAGTTGTTCGAAGCAAATTTGTTGCACAACCATGGTAAAATCCAGAAATACCATCTTTCCGAAATACTTTTTTTATGCAGTCAATGACACCTTTATACTGCATCTCAGCATGAAAACCTTGTTCTTGAAGCTTTGACCGTACCACCTATCATAAAAAGATAATTATGGAAAATGGAGACAAACTTAATGCTGTCTATGGTAAATTTGTTTGGCATGGTGAATGACTTTAATATCCTTGGCTAGAGGAAGTTACCTCATGAGGGTAGGTCAATGTCGATGCAACTATCTTTGAGATAGATGAAGCAACAGCTACATCACGAGCAGTAAGCGAATCAACTGTAGTATTATCTAACATAAGAGCATATATTAATGCAAAGAAGAAATTAATAGATTTAGAATAACTTAAACTATATAGTTTCAGATTAATGATAAGTAATACCTCGTTCAGCCAGGCAACATTTAATCTTCTCATATGCAGGGAACTGTATGGCAACATGGCTTATCCCTGCCAAAGCAGGCACTAGACCACTGTGCAACACATAATATCAGCACATTCAATTAATATGATATTCAAGTTGAATTTACAATAATGTCATATTACAGTTCTTCAAAAAGGTCTCACCTGTAAAGCCCTCGGATACCTTCTTCATGGGCTATTCTCCTCAATGAATTAAGTGTGCCCTGATAAGGAACCATGCCCACCCTAAGTTCTTGAGCCTGCACATAGAGTACATTAAATGGCTAAGGTTATAACAACTCAATAATTCAGACATGCCTTAAAGAACTAAAGATCCATGGATCATGAAATCAAAAATATAATCACTGGTTTAATTGCTGCCAATTGGTGCCCTTCATGTTTTTTCTTACATGTGAGCAGTGGTTTAAAAAGGCGCTCGGGCGCTCGCCTAAGCACTCGGGCGAGGCGAGGCGAGGCCCGAGCGCCTTGATCGGCTTCAGCGGCGCTTTCAAAGAGGTGCCGCTGGCGCCGCCGAGCCCAGCGTCGGGCACTTCGAGCGAGCGCCTAGGTTAAATCAGGCGACCAACCAGATTTTTACATCTGGTTCGGTCTATCATGATTTAGTTGGTTCGATTGAACCAACTAAATCACCGATAAATCGATTTCCGACCTAAACCTCGCGATTAGCCTCTCATTGCCACACGCCGCTACTGCGCCTACTCTCACCGTCGCTCGTCGTTGCCTGCTCTTGCCATCGCTCGCCGCTTTCGCTCGCTCGTCGCTTTCGCTCTGCCGTCGCTCGCCGCTCCAGCTGCCGCTGTCACTCGCCGCACCCGCTCCAACCATCGCTCGCCGCTTTCGCTCCTGCCTGCTCGCCGCTCCCACCGTTGTCGACATGCTCGATCTTCTCCTTCGCTTCGAGCTCGACAGTATACTGTTAAGTGTTAACAGATATCATTATGATAACGATAGTATATCGTTAATAGCATGGTATGCGCTGACCCTATACCGCCCGATCACGGGCGACGTACGGTCCGACAGATACCGATGCGTGGACCGCCTCTACCGGCGGAACGCCTAATATCTCCCGTATCGGTTGATACGGAGATATATCGGGCGATAACGATCGAAATTTCGATCGTTATCGCCAAGGCAAGATTCGATAATCTGCCGATTTCGACCGCTTCGATCGGTAATAGATCTCAACGGTCAAATTGACCGTTGGAGCTAATTGAAGTTTCAATTGAAGCTAATTAAGTGTACCGCTCGATACGCCCCGACGTACCGTATCGACCAACTCTCAGTACACTAGTACGGTACGGTATTATGGACCTTGGTTAATAGTATACTACAGTATACTGTTAACATAATTTTTTTTATTTATTAAAATAATAATATATTTATTTAATTATATTTATATTTTTTTTATTTATTTAATTATATTAATAAATTTTTATATTTTAGCGCCTCGCTTCGCTCAGGCTAGCGCCTGGGCAAGCGCCTAGCACCTCGGGCGATTTTAGACCTTGGTGCCTAGCGCTTTTTAAATCATTGCATGTAAGTGCAACTCAGTAATCCTTGAGCTTGTAAAAGAATGACCATTATGCATTAGCTGTTAAAGGATCATGCATATTGACCACATGAATTTAGATGATTTGTTTACAGGGAAAAATGGTGCCAACTTTTTCAAATGGTAACTCAAGTAATTATTTTTCTAACATCCTAAATATACTTCAGTGTACCTCATAAAATTGTGAATTTGCTAAGACTGAAATTGTGGATTGGGAAATAATACTAGATAAGCTCAATAAATGGCTTTCTAGAATAGCTCAGTTTGAGGAGTTTATTTTGGCTTCCTAAAATTCTGTCATTATATGATAATTGTGATGACCAATGAAGAATATACACGTCAAGAAATTAGATGAGATACTAGAATATGATCCAATGGCCTCTTAAGATTTCACAGTAATGATATATTCACAAAAATCCTAGCAGTGTCTTAGCATTTAACTCTATGAAATAACAATATCAGGTAAAATTTTATTTAACAAAATCAAGAAAATCGAAGTCCATGTAAAATTGTGCATAAATCAGAAAAAAAAAAGAGAGAAAAGAAATGCAGGGAAGCTTCAGCTGGAACCTACAATCATCACTCTAGAAGTGAATTTGAGTCTAAGGCTGATTAAAGACATTCAATATCTTCTAAGATGAAGGCAGAATAGGATATTAGGAATGCTATAGGTGAGCAATGAGAATCTACAGAAGCTGGAAAAGTGAAATAGGAAAAATTAATGGTTTTTGGCCTACACAGAACAACATTATTGCTTCTATAGCACTTCATTTTGCACAATAATTAACAGAAAAAGGAAGTTTCAAGCTGAAACAACCTATGTATGGACATAGCACAGTTATTGATTAAAATTCAGAAACTTTGATTTCAAATTTCCGATGAGACAAATGCATGAACGTCAAACTTTAAGTTTGCTCTACATGCATGGATGTGAAGAGCCTCAATTCAGGAAATATCCTTGGCAATATGCAAGACAGCAAGACTATGACAAGACTGCAGAATTGAGTATAAAAATTGCCCTGTGAACAAAAACAATTATCCACAATGATAAAAGTTCTCAATGGAGCTGTCCAAGTAGAAGAAAAACCCTGATCAATTCTATGAACATGACAGAATGTGGCAGAACTAGAACTAAATTTTATGCATCTTTTATCCACTATCTGATAACAAAAGAACTTTAAGAAAAAGAAACAGAAAAAAAAAAGAGATCCAAAGTGCATCCTGTATCCATTATACAAGTAATTCATTATGTAAAAAAAATGAATCCATCGTCTATAATATAATTCAAAATTTGCTTCAGAATGAATGGTAATTGCTAACAAACAAGGTGCTCAGTATCAACATATATTCCTATTAAAATATATTGCTGGACATATCTGACATACTTGGAATCTTGTCTTGACAACCCAGAGTGGATTTGTCACAATAGTAGTAGCAACTCCAGCACCAGATGCAGCAAACATACTGGCACCTATAGATAGTTGATGGTTTCCATCTATCCCAGTATTGAATTTAATAAAGTACAATCAGAGAGCAAAATGAAACTCGTCAGTGAAAGGACACAAACTTCATATGAATGTCATATACATATACTAACCATTTGAAGAAAGTAAGCTTTTTGATTGTTCATAGACTGTAAAGTAAACCTGGAAAGGTAGAAAATCACAAATTAGAAGGGAAGTGTTAAAAATAAATTTAAAAAAATTGGGCAATCCAATGCACAAGGCTCCTGCCAATGCAAGTTCCTGGGCGAGTCAATGTTCATGTCATTGATCTTGTAATGTTCAAGTCAGTTCTGGAAGGAAAGCATTCAGAACAAAAGAAAGGAATGTTCAAGACATAACCATGGTTCCTGAATTGGAAGTGACCAACAAATCAATCTTGGTTTGCATTTCTATCCCAACAATAATTTTGCAAAAAGTCGATCCCGAATTTTTTTAAATTTTAACTCAGATTGTCCATCTAACAATCATATTTCTACAAAAGAATGTTAACCGACTAAACACAATACACTATACAAATCTCTTGCAGTTAATTTACACAAGTGACCAACTAATTGCAAAAACATTCTGTCCACCAAGAAACTTAGATAAAAGACCATGATAGAACCTGCCTGATGTAGCTTCTATATATAGATCAAACATAAATTTTCATCTTGCTGAATAAGACAACAACTTACAGCCCAGTTAGGGAGCAACGCCAAAACAGTTGGTGACAATCCTCGATACATACCAAGAACACCTTCCCTTTTGACTATTTGCTCAAGACTTCTAATTATGATGCTACCTAATAAAAAAAATACAAGAATTATTTCTGGAGAATAATGAATCAAATAGGATAAACAATTTCTGCCTCTTGGATGTATCAGCTAATATCATGAAAACAACAAACTAACAACTGCAAGCTTTTATGAGTTTCACAATGCAGCAGCATTGACCATCACATTCACACCAGAGACGATATTTAGTGCTTCAATCACATCCACCTACAGAGGCTATCAAATTCTAATTCAAGTTACATGTCCAAGAATCACATTTTAAAAAGACTAACCACTACAAACAGCAAAGAGATAGTATGCTTCAATTATCACCATATGATGTTTAATAAATACATGAGATTTAGCAAACTAGTTGATGTAGCACCAGTATCTATGCTCTGGCATCACTTTGAAGGCTCAATTTGTCACATCCAGATTTATGAAATATAATTTACAAAATAAACTATCCTTTTCTTTTTCTTTTTTTTTCATCCTTGGATTTGAATTCTTATTACAATAGTAAATATTCTATTAACCAAGAAAAAGACCACATCTTCTTGGTAGGGTCACAAGTCTTTTCCACTCAAGCTTCAGATCTATTACAAAATTGTAGATTACACTGAAAATAAATATAAGATAAAAACATATCAACAACCACACATGTTGATAGGAACCTTGAAAAAATCATAAAAATAATCCAACATTCGTGAAACAAATATCAATAATTTAATAAGAAATAATAATATATTGATTCATCATAAAACTTATGCAACAGAAAAACGATGATAATTTCTTAAGCAAAATCATATATCAGCCACATGCAACACATACATAATAACTAGGTAACAAAGGCATACATCACATCCGATGGTGCACTCTCCCAACAGTGGATGGAGAGGCATACTCCACAGGATGGATTCCTCCCAACAACGGATGGAGTGGTATCCCTCACCCGCCCAAGCGGGGACACGTTTCTCCCAACAGTGAATGGAGGAACCATCTAACCATCACGTCTAACGATCCGCTAATCCCCGAAGGAATCGTCATACTTGCCGTCGCAGGGATATATAAACATCCATGATCATTCATTTACATTTATTCATTCATTCACATATGCATCCAAGAAATAGTATGATCAAATATTATAAGAGATTATGCTTTATGTATCAAATACTATGTCCATTAGTGGCTCCGCACTGTGATGGACCCGCAGCTCCTTTCACAGGTTGCACTTCTAATGTGGACTATTAGCCTTGTTATATCTACTACATGGTAACAATCATATCAATATCATAAACTTAAGAAAAGTAGAAAATCAATAATCATTTTCAAATAACATCTTCAAAAAAACCTTTAATTTCATCAAATCATAAAAGCTTAAAACATCAATCTCTCGATAGTCCTCAATTAACCAAAACCCTAATTGGAATAGCTCCATTGACTTAAACCAAATTCAATTCAAATATGACCTAATAGAACCACTCTCAAATCCTTATAGAACCGATTTGGAATCACCCAAGACTGGTCTAATTTAGATTTAGTTGATCTTGATTGGGTCAAGTAGGTTTGAACTAGTTAATTTAGTTTGGAATCACCCTAAACTGACTTTAACCAATCAAACCTATCTGATTTAGTCAATTAAAGAGCTCAAACCAATAAAAGAAGAGGAAATCGAACTATGTCATATAGTGCTAGTCCAAACTGAACCAACCCACCTAAGTCTTGGACGGGTCACATGCACTACACATGCATGTTCCAAGTAATAGGTTAAGTTGAGGTAAAACGAGCTAACTAAATAGAGGAGTGATGATGTGTCTACCGCCAATCGCATAGCTAGCCAGGCTTAGCTTCATGGATTAGGCTAAGCCTCACTCATAAGTTAGCTGAGCCTTGCCACTGAACTAGGTCATGCTTGGCTCGCGGGTTGGGTCATGCCTAGACACATGATCTGAGGTCGTGTCTGACCATATGGACTGGATCGTACCTAGCCGCATGAGTTGGCCTATGCTTAGCCACATGATTGGGTCGTACCTTGTCATATGGACTAGGTCGTACATGACCACATGGATTGGATCATACTTGGCCACATGGCTGGGTCATGCCTGGCCATATGGGTTAGGTCATACCGTACCACATGGGCTGGTTCCTACCTGGCCACATGGGTTGGGTCGTACATAACCACATAGGTTGAGTCGATCTAGTCTAACAGATCAACTTAACTCAAGTCATATCCCAATTAGACTCCTCTTATCTAATTAGATTTCAAAAATCTAAATTATCAAAGAATAACTCAAATCCATGAATTAAAAAATTTAAATTCATAATTTTAAATTTAAAACTAATTAAATCATAGAAATTCACACATAATTCTTAAAACACAGATATATCTAATTAAATAAATTAAAATCATTAATCTAAAAATAAGAATTTTAATAGTTAAATCAATATTAAACTCACTTAAGCTTGAGAGATCAATATCAATCAAATAATCACTCTAATATCACGAATCAATTATTATTATTTATTAATAATAAAATTTCGAAATTAAAACAGTATTATGCATCATAAAATTATAATAATCCCAATATCAAGATTTCAAAATATAAATCAAAGCAAATTAAAAAAGAAAGGATCTTACTTCTTCTTGGTCATCCTTTTCTCGAGATCATCTCCTCAGGAAGTCCTCTCCTTAATCCTTCAATTGTCAGGCTCGGTAAGGAACGAGAGAAGAGGAGCCCCCTTATATAGAAGAAGATAAGATCTCTCCGAAAAATAAGTAAATATTTATTTTTTTTAAATTTATTTTTATTTTGCTATCATACACAAAGATAGAAACATAATATTCATTTATTATGGTTCATACATAAAAATGAAATGTATACTATTTACTTTCTAAAAATCATATCACTTATTAGAAAATAAATCAATTAATAATCTAATTGATTAGTAAAATTCCTAACTTATCCATATGATTAAGGAAATCAAATTTAATTATTTTCTTAACTATAATATACAAATATAGAAGTTAATAATAAAATAATATATTATTTATAATAATTAATTTATGTTAAGGGAGAAATTATCGATGATTACACAATTACCCACTTAACAAAATATTCACATAATTGAGGCCAAATATACATAATGTTCTGTAAAAAATTGACTTTGAATCAAGAGAGAAGAATTTTAATAGGAAAAGTAGTTTATGGCAAATAATTTATGACATGACTTAAATAGAAATTCCCTGTTATGTTATTCAGGCTTTTCTTATGACATTTCTGCTGCAGACAGAAGTTAGATACATATATTGTGTAAGTTTCAAACCAGAGAGGTACAGCACATGGTTTCATATTACATCGCTCAAACTATCTATTTATAGATTTATACCAAAACTGAGTGTTGAAATTATTATTTTAGTATATACAAATTTCAAGTCTGACAAACATTGTAGAAATGCTTAGATGTTGTCTAAGGAAAGCATTTAAAAGTGATATGCAGTTTGAGGTGAAAAATAACAATGTATAAGTGAAAAGGCCATTGATCATATGAATTAACTGTGAAAAAGCAATTCTAATCTAGGAATTTTGTTCTATCCATCGCTTATGAATTGGATTTCTTTAAAATATATTTCTACAGTTAAGAATTTTCAAACACCAACTTTTGCATTTTCCCCTTTCATATTTGCTGCTCATTCCATTAACAACAACATTATTTCCAAGCATTTTGTCCCTATTTGTCCACGTCCCACATTTCTTCATGCTTTACCAAGCCCCTTTGTCCTATTATTTTCTTTCTATATTTTGTCTTGTTTTCTAATTGTAAAAGTTTTTTCTTTATTTTTTCTTGTTTTCTAATTGTACACATCCTTTTACTTGGATCTTCAGTCATCCTTTTCTCTTGTTTCCCATATTCATTTTTGTATTATTCTGACACTAGCAGCCATTAATCTTATAGACTTTTATTATAGGAACTTTTGATGCCAAGATCATAGAATACTTCCAAGGCAAAATTGCACAAACAGCACATATAAACAAATAGAGCCTTCTTGAGTGTTGGAAAATTGCACCCTTCAGATGACTCCTGAGGCATAAGAACTTTTATGAAAGAGAGGATTAGAAGCAAAGAGAGCATAGTTAACTGTGGCAGTTTGAGTCACCTAAATCTTGGTTTCTTTCTGAAAGTTATAAAGCTCACTGTTCAATTTTTTTAAACCTTAATTTAAAAAAGAAAACTCAAGATGGGGAATCAATTGGGAAGTCTATGTATTCGTATACTGTGTACATAGACCATAAGATCACAAAATTTTTAATAAGAACTAAAAAAATTACTGCAGAGAACAACTTGGGCAACACATTATTCAAGCTTTTACAATTAAGAACAAACTAAAAAATAAGAACAAACTTTTACAATTATTCAAGCTTTTTTATACAAAAGACCGTAAGATTAATGATTTCTTTTTTAAATTACTTAAAATTATTCAATGCATATTAAGATCCTCGTGTCAACACATTCCAGAATATGCATTAATTGACAACAGAGACATCTAAATTATCCACCACAAAGAAGACATGTCTATGAGGTACAGAAACCAAAAGAGCACCCAAAAAAATCACAGCAAAATATATGTCAGCAAAAAGGATATCAAAATGATCCAAACAGCTCAATTCCACACCTTTAGCACCATTGCTATCTATTTTTGGCAATCCATGGACCTGCAACCTGGTCTTGATCACATCCAATGGGCAAACGAAAGTAGCCGCAATGGCACCTATCCGAAAATTCCAAACTCCACCATGAACATATCAAATAATCCAATAAAAAAAACTTATGTTCGCATAATAAGATGGGGAAATTAAAATTTTGGGAGTACCAGCGGAAGCGCCGGCGGCGGCGTGGCAGAGGAGTCCTCTGGTCGTAAGGCTATGGGTCTCGGTCGCCATCGAGGGAATTCGTGCCGAAGACGGATTGATAGAGGCAGGGGCACCAACCGAGAACTTGGGTTTCCTCTCTCGGGAGGGGCGTAGCGGAGATCCAGCGTCGCATGGGCTCGAGAGCAAGAACCAAGGAGCTCCTCGCAAGAACTCAACCGGAGCGAGACGGATCGAACAGCAGGAAGAAGATCAAATTAGGGTTCCGATCGGATCGAAGGACTGCGGAGCGACGCCATCATCGGAAGGCCTTCTCTTCTCTCCCTCCACCTCCTCCTCGCGTCCCTCGTCGGCTGTTTCCAACGGAGGCTGTCACATGATGCGCGAAGAGGGGACGATTGGATTAGGAAGCGAAATTGGTCGTTGGATTCGATCCCCACGGCTGCTGGGAAATCCTGAAGTCCTATTTTAACGGACGCGATGAGTCGCTGCCGTCCGTGCTCGGCTCGCCTGCTTCTAATCGAACAGGAGACTCCCAATTCACGGTGCGGGAATTTACAGGAATTGGCCATGATGGCTGTGGTTGCGGGGATTCTATTTGTTGACTTCGACAATTCGCTCACGGACGCGTGTGAACAACTCCTTGGGACCCGCCAGATTAGGACAGATTGCACGGTTTCTGTGGTTGGGAATAACCAATAATGTTGTGGTGCTGGGAGCTGATATGTACATTGCCCAGGGGGCGGCTTTGAATCGTCACACAAATTGCATCTGTTACTCTTACGTGTGCAAGCTGTGTGTTGGTAGCATAATTATCACAACGGATCGGAGTGAAGCAATGGATGGGGATTGAGGAGCAACAAAATTATAAAAATAAAATAGTATGGTGTAATTAAAAAAAATATTTTTTAATTAAAAAAATAATATTAAATAAGAGATAAAATTAATAACACTTACAAGATATTGTCAAGTGCATATTACTTTACTTTATGAACTATGATATTAATTATAAAATTTAGTGGTAACTATCTTACTCTATCATGTCACTCATGATCAAATTAGGTTCACGAACTATCCTCATAATTTTTAGATCATGGAACATTTAAATACATCATGCAACTATCTGGATAACTACCTATGGATCATTTCTCAGCACTCCTCCTTGATTCATAGTTACTTACATCGATTTGAGATATAAAATAAATATATTTCTGAACTGAAAATAACTTAGTGAGAATATCTGTAATTTGTGAATGAGTCATAAATAACTTATTATTTTCTTTATTTTCCTCCACATAGTTTGCTTGGCTTTTTTCTTTCTAATAATCTACCTTCATTTGATAAACTTTTTATAATAATAACATTGAATTTCACTTTTAGAGGTCTTTTTTTATCATAATTTGATTATTTTTATTCATCATATCTATCAAAGTGTCATCTTTCTTTTTCTCTTCCTTTTACATTTTCTTTATTATGAAATCTTCCTATGTCACATCTTATTCTTGTTAAATTTTTTTATCTCTTCCTTTGAAGTAGAAGACATTTTTTTTATCACTTATCTCAACTAAAAGATGAAATCATAGTTTTAATATGTTCTCAAAGCTAAAAAAATATAATATATTTAACTTATAACCTCTTTGTCAAGCTTTGGATTAAAAAGATGGAGGTGATCTTTCTCGTAAAATTATATATTTGTATTAGTTTTATAGCATTCCTCCTAACATGCGTGTTCTCATTTATCAGTCAAAAGAATTATTCATAGATTTTGCTAGACAAAAATCAAAGTAGTTTCTGCAATTAACTCCTGATTTGATTGAATTTGTGCAGTGTTGGAAGCTTAGCCATGCAATTGTTTTGATTGTAAAGAACTGTAATGGCCATGCACACAACCGATTCAATAAGGATCAAGACATGGTGTCATGAGGATATAAATGTCTTTAATCGCATCACAATAGATCAAGTATTGTTGTAAACAAAATAAGACACAATAACAGTCATCAAGCTACAGCAAATAAGACGCTGGCGTGTTGGTGGAGTGCAAAGACTTTGATCGACAGTGGAGAGAAATCATGTTCCAGTATCAGAGGATGCAGAGCAAGTCTTCCGCAGATGCCTCATATGGATTTTTTATCTGTACTTCATACACGAGAGAGAGAGAGAGAGAGAGAGAGAGAGAGAGAGAGAGAGAGAGAGAGAGAGAGAGAGAGAGAGAGAGAATGCACGGGGACAAGAAAAAATCCATTTGGGGAAGATGTATCACCACTCAAAGCTGTGGGTCTGTAAGAGTCAAAGGTTTGTTTGTGCCACTGATCAAAGAGACGACCGCTGAAGAACAATTCTCTCTTACAGTACTGATTCAAATAAAAACATAGCCAATACAGCATATGATCGATGTAACTTTATAAGAAGACAGTAAGCTACACATCGGACAAATTATCATCTTAATTTCTTCAAGTATTTTTCTTGAATCTAAAAGTTTAACATATCACATGAGAAGATATGATCTGATTTATAATATTAGATCTTCTCATCATGAGCAAATAACTTTGATCCAATTTATATTGTTATCACAAGCAACTATAAAGCCTATCCTATTTTCAAGGGAAATATTAACCTTCTGACAATAGTTTTATAGTATCTTCTTGAATTCCACATCAAAAAATTTGATTAAAATGTTTTAAGGCATTTGTAATCAATGTATGCTAACCTCAACCATCTCCACTTTCTTTAATGAATAGCTGACTTAACATGTAATCAGTTTCAAATCCCATGTTTCAGTTTGAGTTACTCAATGTAAGGTGAGATTGAATAATACGGTTTAATATCTTGAAGCCATCAGCTTAAGATAACTTATACTCAGCCTATATAAAGACTTCTTCCAAGAATGAATCATCATCACACATCCATTCAGATGCGAAGAGCCAACCGCAAGCAAGTCATGGATGCAAGAACTCTTGTTGTTAGTCTCACCATGCTCTTTGTCATCATACCTATGCTCATTACCCAAACAGCTGCCCGGCCTCTTGCTCCCGCATTACCACCAATGCCATCGAAGTCAATATTGGGTAAGTCAACCTTATTCTTACTTTTGTTCTTAGAATCTAAAATAAATAAATATAATATAATGTATGTTACGTGATTTAAAACCCTCCTAGATCGGTATGAATCGGATGATAAAATATCGAACTAACCAAAGAAGAATCGGTCACAAACCACTCCCTTTCAAATAGTTCGAGTCTAGTTTAGGATTTTATTAAAAAAATGCTTTTATTATATCATAAAATATAATAATTTTCAACCCTTGAGCCCCTTGAGGACTAGTATTGGTTCAGTTTTCGAGACTCTTTATATATATACATATATATATGTATATATATATATATATATATATATATGTGTATATATATATGTATATATATATGTGTGTATATATATATGTATATATATATATGTATATATATATATATATATATTAACATGACAACTTATCACATGCGATATATAAATAAGCTACAGCGAGTTAATACTTGCATTCTCCGAAATGATTATACATGTCAACATCGTCATATCAATCTACTAATGTGCATGATATTCTTATATGTGGGTAACAATAGATTTGCATTGTCAAATCCAAGTTATTGACACTGATTGCTTTTGAATGGCACAGTTACAGTGGGAAAAGATCCAAAAGCCGGAGGTGACTCTGTATTTGTGAATGTGAAGTTCTTTGGACTCCCTCCACTTATGCCATTTAGCCATAGTTTGTTCCCGTGATAATTTGGCTATTTGACTTGCCATCTTTCAATGAATAAATTTCATTTTATCCTCTAAATATATTGTGTTCTTCTCTATGTTCCCACTAATTTCTTCTAAAGAATAAAATAAGGTGACATCTAAATCTCACTTATGTAAAAAGAAAGTCCAATTGGAATTGGATAAATGATCCAAAATGATCATTAGATAAACAAATCTTTTAACCCTCAGATGGATCCAATAATCAGCATGTGGCACCCAATTTTAAGGGTTGCCATATTCATGTATAAATTGATGTTTAAATTTTATTAAATATATTGGGTAATTTGGTGACAACAATTAATTTTCATCATAATAGCAAAGCACGCTATGAATTCAAATCACATATCTGTCTATCTTTTTCAATATTTAATTAAAAATACTTGTTTAATTTTGTCATCCATTTTTAGGTTTTTCTAGCTGTGCTTCCTTTTTTTTTTACCCAAGTTCAAATATATTTTTGATTTGATAGTTAGTCACTTATCCCTTTTTTTTTTCTTTTCTTTTTCTTATGGATCAATCTGTAAAGTGAATCAGTCCATCGAATTAGAGTGATTCCCAGGATTCCTATGGATCAACTCTCAGTTACAATAATTTTCTATTGCATTACAGTATTTTCTTGGTATTGCTTAAAAAACATTATAACTGATTTATTTTAGGTTGATTCCTATATCTAGTATAAAATTTATAAATATTTTTTTAATAATTTTTATTTCAATTTCATCTATTATAGTGTTTTATAATAGGGTTTAAATGTTTTTAAAAAACACTGAAATCATATTGAAAAGCATTGTAACTCATATAGAAGTCAAATATTCAAGCACTTATTTTTTAAAATAAAAAATCTACCTATTTTAAACTCAAGGAAGATTCATAAGTGTGTTTCTAATATAGTCTATTTCCCTCATATTATAGTGTTGTTGAAAATATACCCAAACTACTATAATCATATTTAAAAAAAATATTGTAACTCACATAGAAGTCAAGCTATTTGAATGTTTAGTTTTTTTTAGACTAAGAATCATGCATATTTGAAACCCAGGGCAAGGTTCATAATTATTTTTCTAATATTTGTTGAGTCAATTTTTTCTCCGTTTTGTATTACGGTTATAGAAAAGAAAAATAGACTCAAAATATATAAAGAAAGTACTTGTTAATCTTGCTTAGATATATGACTTGGAATATTTTTGGCACATTTTCAAAGACACTGTAACCCTATTACAAAGTATTATAACAGAAAAAATAGACGAAAAAAAACATATACAGATATATATCCTTATGAAAAAATATTAAAAATTTATAAGTCGTATATCAAATATATGAATCAACCTAAAAAACCTATTTATATTTATAATTCTTTTTAATAATATCAAAAAAACGCTATAATTTGCTACAAAAGAATTATAAGTGAGAAACGGTCTATAAGAATCTCAAGAATCGATCTAATTCGATGGATCGATTAATGATTGACTATTAAATCAATCATATATTTAAAATTAGACAATAGAGACTACGAAAAACTTAAAAAGAAAGTTTTTACTCGAAAATCACCTAAAATTATTTTTTTCTATAAATCCCCCCCAACACAGCCATTCGGTCGTTGTCTCCCCCAAGAAAGGCCTTCGACTCGGAGTCCCGTAAGAAGCGACGAAGATGCTACAACGCCAAGTGCTGGAAAAGCTGGCATTGGTCGCTCACCTGTACAAGCCCGCTTGCCGCCGACTGAGGACGTGTCCCATCTATCCACTTGCAGCGTGTCCCTTATTACCGTACTCGGTTGCCTCCCCATGAGAATTGCCTCGTGGTTTCAAATCCTCCCACCTGCATCGCTCTCTTTCAAGTCTTAACGTCTCCGTTTCCTGCTCGACCAATCGACAGCGACGGCGGGGAGGTTTGCCGCAGCAGCACGCGTCGAAGAGGAGGCTTCAAAAAGAAGTGGGAGGTTTGGGTTCGTGAACAGCGACCCATTCGATTCGGATCCGTTCAAGGCCGGAGGAGCGATACCGAGAGAGGGAAAAGGCCGCGTTTTTTAGCAGTTGCTTCGTTCTTGGCGCTTCCCTTCGGCTCCTCCCTTCCTGACACAGCAAAAGACGACGTTTTTATCGGTAAAGGTGGAGGCTTTCCGCGATATGGACGGTCTGAGGTTGATGAAGGGTGTACCTCGGCTTGAAATCGCCGTCCGCCGTGACGTCGGGGTCTGCGGCCGTCGCCTGCCTGCGAAAGTCGGCGCCTTGGCCCGTGGTGGGAGTGCGATGGAGACGTCGTCGGCTTCGGATCCGGCGTCGGTGTCATCAAGACAGTCGTATGTTTTTCCGCTGCGGATGATGCTGCTGTGGCCGGGCGGCAGAGGAGGAGGACTGATGGAGAAGGGGAGCGGGGAAGCGGGAGCCGAGGACGAGGAGAAGAGGGAAGAGGCGGAGGAAGTAGAGGAGGCAGAGGAAGAAGCGGTCGTGGGGGAAAAGAGGGGGAATTGGGTGCAGAATATACTAAGAGTGGGATCGATATGGCCGAGGAAAGAGGAGGCTGCAGCGACCGACAACCGGGAGGAGGAGGCTGCGGTGGTGGAGAAGGGCGATGTGTGCGTCGGGGCAGGCTGCGCCCATGGCATCGTAGGGTGTGTGGTTGGTGGCGAAGCGGCGGAAAGGATGGCGTTCGATAGGGAGTCGTTCTCGCGGTTTCTCCGAAGGGTGACACTGGCAGAGGCGCGGCTGTTCGGCAAGATGGCTTACCTCTGCAGCCTCGCCTACATCATTCCAAAGATCAAGGTACTGACTTGGAAGTTTCGGGTAATTGATTTCTGAGAATATTTGGATTCTTTGCTGCCACCAATTGTTCTTGTGAAGGTTCTTCGATTTCACTGCAAATATAGTTTTTCTGGGAGAAATTTAGGCTCTTTGTTTCTGCAAATTGTTCATCGGGTTCTTAATTTTCCTGCAATTGATTTACGAGAAAATTAGGATTATCTGATGCTGTAACCTCAGGAATTTCCAAGAAGGGTTTGGAATCTGTGTAGAGACGTCTAAATGCACGACTTTGTTTTCTTCCAAACTTTTGGTTTTAGTTTTTTAGTTCATGGTTTCACCATTTTCTTTCTTATAAGTCAATGGCTGTCCATTTCATGAATGTCATATTATGTGTAAGGGACGTTTGTCAAGTCAAAAGAATTAGAAGGATTGATGAATGAATCCCATCTATATGATGCTTACTGAGTTTTATGTGATGTTTAAGCTTTTTCCAGCGAGAAAATTCTGAGGTCTTGGCTTCAATGTTTATTTACAAATTCTGCAGCCAAAAGGCCTCCTTAAGCGCTATGCTTTGCGGTTCGTTACCTCTTCATTTGATCGAAGAGGGAAGTCTTCAGCTTCTGATAAAAAGCAGACTCCAGTTCAGGATCAAGAACTCGAGGAGGAGATCAGTCGAGCAGAAGGGAACAATGAAAAGAGCCAAAATAGTAGTGAAAGGAAGGAAAATGGTACTGGTATAAATGATTTTGTGGCTTATCGAATTGCAGCTTCTGCTGCCTCCTACTTGCAGTCCAAGACAATAGGCATTCTGCCCTTCAATTCTGCTAAATCGGAAACAAGCAACGATCCAACTGAGGAAAGTGGAGAGAATGAAGAAAAAGGTACACTTAAGAGTCTCAAGGAGGTGTCCTTTGTGGCCACTACAAATTCAGTAACCGCCGTGGTTGCTGGGAAGGAAGAGATGAAAGATGCTGTTGCAAAGGACTTGAACTCGGCGAAGAATTCACCTTGTGAATGGTACATATGCGACGACGACAGCAGCAGTACCAGATTTTTTGTCATTCAAGTGAGGTTTTTTTTTACATCTTCTAACATAGCATCCTTTTCTTTTCATGTAGTCATATGGAACACTTTTGGTTTAACTTTGATCTTTAAATTTTCTGGTTCTTTCAGGGTTCTGAATCACTGGCTTCTTGGCAAGCAAATCTCTTATTTGAACCTATCCAATTTGAGGTGATGCCTCTCGATGATGTTTACTACTTAGGTTCTCTTTTGTGCCAGATTTTCTACCTTTTACTTAGGCTCCATGATATGGATGAAATATTTTTGTCGGTAGCCCTGGAAAGTAAGATCTGGTTCCATCATTGTTGTGGGGCTTGATTAAATCAAACATGAGTTGCTACCTACCCTAAGTTGAAATTGTTTTTAGACTAACCTAGTGTCATGAGGATGATACATTCATAATCTTTGTCACAATATTTAGTTCCCAAAAGAGGTAATCTTGACTTTGATTAGCCTAATCAGCTCTTGGACAGGGAAACATCACTGACTAGGATTTCAGTCACGATATGCATTGGTCCTCAGATGTTGTGTTAGTGGGAGTGTAGTACATTGGGCCACATTTTTTCCATATAACCAATTTGTTTGAATATTTTTTTTGTCTATGAGACTTAGCCATTAATATTTTTCTTTTGTGGTCCAGGGTCTAGATGTGCTTGTACACAGGGGAATCTATGAAGTTGCTAAGGGAATGTATCAACAGATGTTGCCTGAGATCAAAGCTCACTTGGAGTCTCATGGTGACTCTGCAACTCTGCGCTTCACTGGCCATTCTCTTGGTGGAAGCCTTGCGCTGCTTCTAAACCTCATGTTAATCATACGTGGAGAAGCACCTGCTTTGTCCTTACTGCCCGTTATAACATTCGGTTCACCATCTATCATGTGTGGAGGTGATTCTTTGCTTCACAAATTGGGTTTGCCTAGAACTCATGTCCAAGCCATAACTATGCATAGAGATATTGTTCCTCGAGCCTTTTCTTGCCACTACCCTGATCATGTTGCGAAGATTCTAAAGGCGGTGAACCACAACTTCCGCAGGCATCCATGTCTAATGAAACAGGTAGAATACATCTGCACCCTACAACTTCTTCTATGTTGATTTGGGTCATATACTTGTCACATCTCATTTAAGATTGAAAGATGTTTTAAAGTGTTTAGCATCCTGCTGCAACTTAAAAGTTGAAGGCAATTATGTTATGTGCCTGATGTTTCATGTCAACACTCGACCTGTATTTATTATAATATCAAACTATTTGTACTAAATGGTGAATGCTGTCATCAAACTTGTGCCTGCTCTCTAGTTTGCTCATTAAAGCTTCCATTCGTCGTAGTTATCTTTCAAGTTCAATAATGCTTGAAGGTTGCTATTGGTTCGATAAACAATTTCAACAGAATATTTGTTTCTGATAAATGCATTTTACCAAATCTATATTATGTTTCTTATGCTTTCATTGGTCTATTCGGTATGATTAATCTTCTGTTTCTGCTTTCAGTCAGAAACCTACATGATAATGACTATCTGTTTCTGATAAATGCATTGTACCAGATCTGTATTATGTTTCTTATGCTTTCATTGGTCTATTCGGTATTGATTAATCTTCTGTTTCTGCTTTAGAAACCTACATGAAAATGAGATCTAACTTGTGATCTTTGCATGAAGCACTGTATCAATCAAACTTCTTTTCTACCTTTGCTCAACAGAAACTGTTGTATGCACCTATGGGAAGACTATTGATCTTACAACCTGAAGACGAGTTTTCGCCGCACCATCACCTTCTTCCACCGGGCAGTGGTCTCTACGTCTTTGGCAATTCATCAACGGATTCAGATGACTCCGAAAGGCTACTGCAGGCTGCACGGTCAGCGTTCATCAATTCTCCCCATCCTCTCGAGATTCTCAGTGATCGCACCGCATATGGCTCTGAAGGGGCAGTGTCTAGAGACCATGACATGCGTTCCTACTTGACGTCTGTCCGTGCGGTGATCCGCCATGAATTAATACTTATCAGAAAGGTGAAGAGGGAGCAATGCCGCCGCAAGGTCTGGTGGCCTCTTTTGATCACGGTGGGCACCGGCACCACTAAACGGCATTCCAGCTTTAGCAGCTTTTTCCCAGGGGAAAGGAATCAATGAAGCTATTCGGCTGGCTGATAGCATCAAGGCATGCCCATCTGCTGGTTATCATTTTTTTTCCCCCAATTGTTGCTCTTTGGAACATTATTTGTCGTTGATGTATAATTGTTTGCTGGCATGCATTCTTTATTCATTGTACATGTCCGTTGAGTAAATTTGGAATTCAAAGAAGAAATAGGTTTACAATAAATAGAGATGGATGTTTTCGAATTGCAGCAGAATTAGATGCGTTTAATCTCCTCGTCGGCTTGCTAACTGCAATCCTTCGATTGCATTTGTGATATCCTCCATCTGGTCTGCAGAGATGTCCTCTTCATAAGCAAGCTGATGTTAAACAGCTTCTACCTTATTATTAGTCTTCTTGCATATTGTCATGATAGCCACATATACATTCAACTCATACCCCAAATTAACAGCACATTTTCTTTCTTTATTTCTCACATCACATCAGCTCATGATTTGTGCTTTTGCAGAAAGAAGTATATTTACATTGTGATACAAGAAAGTTACTCATTAGTGACAAATTTGTGTTATTGAAAACAAAAATATATAATACTTTCTGTCACTAAAATATATATATATTTTGACATTTTATAATTCATCGCTTATTATATGTTGGATCACAAATTGGTTGTAATATTGTTGTCATTAGAATATACTTCTTTAAGTCAGATTTATATCATGTCACTGAATCTTATTAGCAACGAATCATAACAAATTGATCACAAACATTAATCATCATTAAATTCTATTTATACTGATTTGCAATTTTGTAATATGGGATGATGACTTTTTATGTACTCAATTGTACGAGCCTCCTACTAATGTGGGATTGAATAGGATCAACAATCTTCTTATTTTTAACTACGAATATATATTTTATGTAAAAGTAGAACATATTGCAGTGTGCTGAAATTTTTTATGAGAGATTCTCGATACACTAAGCTCCATACGAAGGAAAAGTGATCCTCCATTCAAGGGGGACTCATTTTCTGACAGACAAATAAAAATATCATTCTAAAAATTTCTAAAAATATTATTTTTATTTTTGATCTCAATTATCAACTATTTATTCTTTCTTTTTTTTTTTGTTATTATTCGATGGTAAAAGAATCACATGATATATGCAGTTTTATCTTTATGTTTTTAATGTAAATTTTTTAAGCTTAGAGATCAAGATAGTCATCCTTGATTCAAGGGAGACTTATTTTTTGACAAACAAATGAAAATATCATTTTTATAAATTTTTAAAAATATTATTTTTATTTTTGATCTCAATTATCAAACTATCCCCCACCCGCCGTCGCCGGCACAACTCCTTTTTTTTTTTTGTTATTCTTCGACAGTGGACAAATCAAATGATGTATGCAGCTTTATCTCTATATTTAAAGAAAAATATTATTTCTAAGACTTCAACCTTGATCTTTCGTATTGCAGTGGTTACAGGTAGAATACAAGTGCATTAGCCTTGTTCTTGTTATCTTCCGCAAGACAGCGCTATCTTCGGTAGAACACAGGTGCATTAGCCTTCTGATCATCCGCAAGACAAAACGTTGTTTTCGGGTAGAATACAGGTGCAGTAGCCTTGTTCTTATCATCCGCAGGACAAAGTGCGGCCTTCGGTAGTCTACGAGTGCCTTAGCCTTGTTCTTATCATCCGCAAGACAAAGTGCTGCTTAGGTAGAAAACAGGTGCATTAGTCTTGTTCTTATCATCCGCAAGACAGAGCGCTATTTTCGGCAGCATACATAGGCATTGGACTTGTTCTTTTGCGTCTGTCAAAGAGGAGAGTGCCAAAATTCTGGTCCAGGCTTTATGTGGCTGAAGTTTCAGAGACAATCTGTTGTCTCGCAGATGCGTATCGTATACGTTGGAGATTGACACTGCCACAAGACACCCATGCTATGGCAATTCAGACGTTCATCTTTGTCCTGCGTGGAAAGTGTCGCCTTCCAGACTTTAATCATCGCATGGTGAACGCAGGATGAATAAAGATTTAAAATACATTGAGAGATAACTCATATCATAAAGAGTCGGATGATATTTTTATTAAGCTCGATCATAACTTAAGAATCTTGAAGTTTGGGTTAAATTAATAATAACTCGGACTCCTCTTTGATATAAAAATCGTAACAACACGGTATCGAAACCAAAATGACAACCATTTGATCAAACAACAATGTCTGTGTTGATCATGAATCCTACAGGGAAAATGGCTCATTTTAATCGACTGAACGCCAACTAGATCAAGTGTTCATACGAAGAGGATGAAACAACACCGAAGATTCTGGATTGGAACACCAAAATAACTCAAGATTGATACTTCACCAAACAATGGTAGCTGACCTTTTCCTGCTGCTTGAGATGGACGACTGCTGCTTTACCTCTCCCTCTTCTAGTCCTCGTAGGTGCGGCACTCCTCGTCGTCAGGGTTGTCCTTACAGAAGCTCTCGAGGGGGTCGTCGACCTTGAGCTTGTCCCTGGCGTGGCTGGCCGCCGCGCTCAGCTCCTCGACCTCATCCCACGCCGCGGCGCACTCTCCGCTGGCTTCGTCTTCTGCGCACGTCGCCTCTGCGTTCTTTATGCTTTCCGCCACCTTCTCCGAGATGTTGGGTGGCGTCGAGGGCGCGCTGGCGACGAGCACCGCAGGGCGGGAGCTCAGTCGGTGGCCGCTGGTCCAGGGGAGGAGCCTCGTGCGGGACAATGGCGGCTTGGGAAGCTCTGCCTTCGTGGAGACGACTCTTGGGATGGAGATGCTGATGCCAGCCAGTATCATTGCCGTGGATTTAGATATGTGGCAGAGTGAGGGATGGAGTGCAATGGCAGGGAAGGATCCTGCACAACCGTGTTTGGTTTGATGAACACTTCGACGATGGATATCTCTTATCCTCTTCAAGCCAATGGGAAAGTTCCATGTAACCTCAATTAAAGATACCTCAGATTTTGAGCAATTAATCATACTCTTCTACCTACCTGCCTTGTGATTGGAAGACATGATGGCTATTGTTGTTGTTATTATTATTATTACAAAGGATAAATGATGTGTATTCAAAAAAATTTATCATCTAAGATAGTCGGCACATTCATAACGGTTAAAAACTACGATTCACTTCGTTGAAATCTAATCACAAATTTGATCTCTAAATCTAAAACGTTGATACCGAGTTGGGTCACGCCACTTATCCTTCCCCCTCAGAATGATTTTTTTTAATTAAAATTTTTGAGGTATAAGAAGACAATCTCTCATGAATTTTACCTCAATTTTTCCTAAAATGTCTATACCATACAAAAACCAACATTAATCTTATTGAAAAAAAGACATGCTTACCACGGATCAGTATGAAAGATTGCCCGAATCCTTCGGGAAAACATTGTAAAGGGGACTATTATGTAGCTGAAAGTGCTTCAGGTGGTATTGCACTTGCTTGGTCCAAAAACATAACTTCTATCCATGTGATAATTTAACAAACTCATTGCTATAATTCAACTGCATAGTGATAAAACTTGGTTAGTAACTGATATACATATGTTAATTTTTTTTTTTAATGTAAAAGTGCTTCAACTTTCATCACTTTACAGTACCATGGATACATTCAAGGAACATGCAACAAATTTTCCAGGAGGAAACAAGAGAAGAGGATATATCTGTTTGACCATTTTCATGGTTTTGTCCAAATATGCCAAGTTGATTTCAAAGTCAATCTACAGATCCTAGAACTCTACAATTATTTCAAGAGTAAATGTACTGAAAATGAGATTTATGGCAAGACAGAGTCGATGAAAATTTATACTTTGGGGCATTGCTCAATTTCTCTGCTACTAAGCTCTCTGCGGCGGCTGGCATTTGGGCATATCGCCAAGCAAGGCTCTTGGAGGGCTTTATCACTAGCAGGTGGTGGAGGAGGAACCCCAAAATTGAACTGCAAAATCAAACGAGATTGCAAAATAGTGTTTCGTTAAAAGATCACGGATGTTTATCCTGAAATTGAAATAAGCTAGTCATCCTGGCAAAACACTTGTGTTTGCTGAGATACAGACCATGACCAAAGGATTATGTACATTGGAAACCTAAGCACAACTGGTAAGCTACAGCAATTGAGCAATGGAAACAGTACCTGACAGCTGTAGTCACTAAAATTTGGCTCCATATATAGAGGGACTCCCATATAGTCTCTGAAGAAAGTCTGAAAAGGTAACAAACAAAAAGTATAACAACAAAAGCAACATTAGGAGCTTCTGTCCCTGTATCCCAACATTATAAAGTATAGGCACTTATATGGACAGAAAGTAGCAAAACTCGATCACTCTTCTTAAAGTATATTATGATGATGAAGCATAAAGCTTATTAATTAACTCATTTTTAAGCACAATGCATGAGTATGGACAGTCAAAAAAATTGTTGTTTTGTAATATTTCCATTGTTCTTTTTTTCTAAAAAAGCAAAATACTATATTACTTCAAAAGAATGCCTCATTTACTAATGGTTCCCACTTCCCATCACATGCAAGTCCTGAAAGACCAAAGAAGTATCAGGAAATGAAGTATCCATATTGATGTTAACCTTATTTCCCATTGCATAGTTGGCCAACAAATGAGTGATAAAACCAGCCCATTACACATCTAAACCATGGAAGGGTCCATCCATGCTAAACCTTTTCTAGACCTTTAAACTTTAAAGGAGGGTCTGATTAGTACTCTGACCTTTGTTGATCTCTCAAATGGATGCACTTCCATGTTCAAATCAATGACTGCGAAACAAAATGTCTTTGAGTTGCTTTAAAGGTTGTCAAGCTGGACATATACCTAATCTTAAAGGAACCAAAAGTAATTCTGACTAAAGGCTTGAAGCACACTACTGATATTTTTCTATAGGTACTCGCCACAAAGATCCAACAAGAGATCCAACTGTGACATCTTATCAGGATATCATGGTGCTTATATTAGCATCCTAGCAAATAAAAACATAATCTTTTTTATAATAGTATAAATCTCCGCATGTTAAAAGTGGTGCTTCGCAAAAAACAGTACACTCAAATGCCTGGTATTGGTTGGAAGCTACGGCCTAGGAGGTTATATTTCATAAAATTATCTCGCCAGTTCCTTCTACTTGGCTATCAGTAAATGGTAATCTATAATATCTTAATAAAAGCACTTTGGCAACAACTTAGAGACAATAAGATAAACAACGAAGTGCATCCAACACTTATAATGTCATTCTGTCGTGGTCATTTAGTTTTCCATGTAGTGATTCACACAAATATGATACATGACATGCTAGTATAGAAGCCTAGTGAACTTTTCTCTATGCTCATGTAACCCAATAAATCAATGCAATTAGAGAAGGCCCGGAATAACCTTTAAAGCAAAAAAATATAGGGAACATGCAGAGTAACGACCCCTAGCCATTCCAATCATACAAGAGGTGTATTTAATTTATTGTGCATGTCTTAAGTAATATATTATCTCAAACTAACAGGTCACACAGCTATAGCCTATTTGAATTGCAAGATGTACAGGGAACAAACGTTTGGATGGGATCACATTTCACGATTTCTTTCTGCTCATCATATAAGGAGAAAAATCCAATTTTAGTTGGACATAGAAAATGGAAGAACTTCACATAAAATATATGAGGTCATAGAGATAATGGACAGAAATTACATATCATATTTTGCAAAGGCACCAAACCTGTGTTGGTAGTTTGCATGTGTTGACACAGACTCCCAGACATTTACTTTCTTCGAGATACTTGCATCTTTCCACAAAGACCTAAATGTAGATATTCACAAGGAATTAGACCAATATCAACATAGGAGTTGCACAGTAAAGCAAAGAACTGAGGCTTATAGCTAGCTAAATGCAAAATTCTCGGATAAAGAGATTACCCCACTACTGCAGGAGGACCCATCAGCAAGATCAACAGAATTAACTGAACAAGGGCCCATCAGCCATTGACATAACATTGCAGTTGCTCTTGCTTAAGAATACAAAAAGTCAAATTGTTTAAAAAAAATTTGGAAAGAGAAAAGATTTCAGAAGGTAAGAACGATCACTGCACTCAAATCACCAAAAGTATATCTAAACAAGAATTAGAACTATAAGCATTGACTTACCAAGCATCATGGAAGCTACTTTCCCACCATTAATTGGTGCTATAAGCATCTTAAACAGATCAAGCAAGAGTGGGGGAAACAAAGATATAAGAACCCGAACCTGCCATTCATTATGATTGTTATGGTACCATAACATCTTTGCATGATAATAAGAATTGTCAATCAGAGTAAAATTGTTGTATAGAAACAAAAAAATAAAGTGCACATGAGATTGCTCTGAATACCGCTGATCGCTCAGTCTCTGAGATGCTTTTTCCCTTAATCATAAGATGATTTGCAACTTCAATAAGTCCAACATACCCAGGCTTCCCGGAATCCCATCCAACCTCCTATAGCTTTTTAAGAATCAAAACATTGTCAGAAGAATTCTAGCACAAGGCAAAAAAAAAAAATCATTTTCATGACCTCTTAGAATTACAAGATTATATAAAGGCAAAGAAAAGGAAACAATGGCATACCAACTAGAGAGATGGAAATATTATATATCAACCAATGGAGTGTTGATTTGTGTAGCATATTGCAAATTCTCATGTAATCTTTACATCCATTAGGAAGAAAACTCTTAAGCTCAAAGATAAGCTGAAACTATAAGTTCCCTCAATCTTCAATCGAAAATATGAAAAAAAAAAAAAAAAAAAAAAAAAAAAGGCGCATTGAAGGTTCTAGATTTTCCCTGACGACCAGAACAACATCACTCTTAAGATTGATTTGATCTAAAGTACATTTAGCAGCATAACTGTAATACAAGAAAACAGAATTTCAGCATGGTAATTCTATTACATCAATAACAATATCATATCGACAACTTAGTTCAAAGGTTCTATATCACATTCAAGATCATGTCAATTACTAGGTATGATTGGTGCAATGAAAGGACCAGTTTCCTGACTAGCAAAAATTCCGGAACTAATTTTAGGTTGCTATATGGCATCATCCACCAGCATCCTAAAGAGGAAAAAGAAACATCTTAGAGATGCGTTTGCTTAAACCATTATTTCTACAACCGTACAGCAAAACGATTGGATATTCAAATCCCTGATTCGAGCAACATGTACAAATGTGATACATGAATCCGACTTCAAAGGCTCGAACAGGAGCTCACCTCCACCATTTTCTTCCTGAAAAACCGAAGGAGCAGATCATCAAAGGGTCCGGGCTTGTACTCGGACCTGGGCATGTCAATCTGGAGACCCCCAAAGAAACGCAACGAATCAGAAAAGAGATTAAATCAAAATGGAATCAATCAAAGGCCAACGAACCTGCTGAGAACCAGCTGGAGAACATAGAATCCGGAATCTAGGGATTCCGCGGACCGGTTCATGGCGAGGAAGAGGCGGTGGCGAGGAGAGGGAGAGAGGAGAGCCGAACACCAACAGACGATTCATTGGATTGGAGACGAACATCCGGTAGATACGCAAACAGCGGACCCTTTTAGCTTCGAAAAAATCGAGGACATGAAATTACCGTTGTACCCATACATTTGTTGGAAAACTTCTCTCTTTATAATAAAGCTTCTGCGAGTCTCCGATATCGACTTCTAGCTTGGTGACGTGAGCCTCCATCCGGCGCAAAGGCAAGCATCGATAACGAATCAACATTACACCCATTAAGCCCTAAAACGTACCTACAGATGGTGAAACCAGAGGCCGTACCGTCATGAGGTGGCTGGTCATACGATCTGGGAGCAGGGAGATGGTTGAGCAGCGGCGGAGGAAGACGTGATCGGGGCGCCGCCTTCACGCCGGCGAGGATCCGCGCCACTCTGGAACGCCGCTTCTACAGTCCAACACGTTAAAAAGGCTCCGCCGGATTCCCTTCTCGAAGAGCAGTCCTATTTATCAGAATTCTCTTTTTTCGACTTTTCAATTTTATATTGAACTTCCTTTTTTCCTCTTTTGGTTTGGTTCAACAAATTTCATATAGCAAATTCAAATAATTTTAAAAAATTATTAAAAACAATCTTATGAAATAAAATTCGAATTTTATCATACAAATTAATATATATATATATATACATACATATATCAACATAAATTTCTGATATCTATATTTTAAAATAATGTTACAGTATATTTTATTTTTTTGTTATTTTATAAATCTTTAATTTATTATTAATATTTAAATATACTAAAACAAAAGATAAAGACCTGAATATTGTTCTAACTTCTATAATTTTCAATAAAATGTTAAATTTATTTTTCTATTGTTATTTTATTTTAATTATTAATTTGGTTCGGCTTAATTGGTTGGATCAACTCGGTTCTTAACTTATTGAAACGAACCAAACTAGAGAGTAAAGAAAAAAATAAAAGAGACGTAATATTAAGATTTTAAAAAGCAGGGGCAACTCAAAAAAAAAAAAATGGAACCTTCCTTGAAAAAAGCAAAAATCCAACAGCTTTTTCTAGATATTCATCTAATATAATATAATATAATAATAACTCACTTTAGCATAAAAAGTCACTTTCCATCCTCTTTTTAGAACACTATTTAGGTAAGTTAACAAATATGAGAAGCTGTGAGAGAAAGGAAACATTAAATGAGACTGTTCTTTCACAATAAATTGCTTGAAATCAATGGTAAAAAAAAAAGCTTTTAACTATTTAGGCTATTCAATATACATGTATTATTTATGTGTCTCGATAGCATGATGCATTCATATTCAAGAGATTGTAATGCATCATATCAACGGTTTAGATATTAGAGTCATATTCATTAAAATACATATATAATAGACTCAAATTTCTCATATATAATAGATTTTCACAGATGAACTATCAAGGTGGATCACAACTCTCACAGTAAACACAATCAGCAGTTGGAGAAGGCTGCATGTACACATATCATTCAGCTAAAAGTAGATCCATGTTCCATTGATGATAATATAACTTGATCTACACAAAATAGCATGGATTTTGTCCAAAGTCAAAATGATCAGTGAGCTTAGCAGGTCAGACATATCACACATCCACAAAGACTACAATCACTGAGATGGAAGGTGTGTCAATTGGAGAATGCCACTCTCCATATCTTGCTGATTGTGATATTGGTTCTTGTGTTGATCTTTTGCCGCCAAGAGGTAAGTGTTTTGATCGCATTCGTCCATGTCATTCTCCATGAAACTGCAGTAGGACATACATGGCGAGAAGCCAGAAGGACCATGAAACTGCACAAGGTTGTGGAAGAGAGTTGCTGGCACAAAGTTGAGATTCTGTCCTTTGTCTGATTTGTCAAGAGGGAGCTGATCTTGGTCAGATTGGATGGACTGTTTCATCCGTTTAGCTGATGCTCCGATTGGTAGCTCGGTGTTTGCGATAGCTTCCACATCATATCTGCTGAGCTCAAAGTTGGTAACAGCATTTGCACCACGAAACTTGATTGCCGCTACGTCATACGCTTCAGCTGCTTCTTCCTCGGTTGCTATCGAAGAATCTTGATCGGTTTATCGTCATCGTCCAATTCAGGACCGAAATGAAAGAATTGAGATCGTGATAAAAAAAAAAAAAGTAAAACCGCACCAAATGTTCCGAGGTAAAGATCCTTGTTGCCTGCAACACGGCCTATCCTTGCCTGCCACCGACCATGTTGATGATGCCTGATAAATCACAACAAAAAATTGCCTTAGAAGCAGTTCTCTTTGGGAATTGCATCACATCAAAGAGAATCTTATAATGTTTTCGAAGAATTGAATCTCTCGAAACATAATTGTCTTCACCTTGTCACCCCTCTGTAGATGGAAGCACCCCTAGAGAATCCACTGCTTTTTCTATAAGACCCAAATACAAACTATATAATAATATGTGACAATGCAGTTACAGAGGCAGCTAGCTCGAAAATATTCACGACTTCACCTTCTTATTGATGCAATAAACTCTTGCTTGGTCATGCACTTCATCTCCTCAATCTCCCTACTGTAACAGCTTACCTGCAAAAGAATAAAAAGAAAAAATATAAGGGAAAAATATCTAAATTGAGTGTTCTTTAAGAGGATTCCATACTTCGACAACATAAAACAAAGAAATTATGGAGTTCACTGCATTAAGTTACCATACAGTGGATAAGGATCAAAGAAAATGAACATAAACATTCTAATATAGTGCTATGTTTAATTAGGGCAATATTAACAGCGTAAACAAGGATGAATTCTCAGTGGAAACATTACTGGGAAGTTGGTTGTGGCAGTAGGACCCCAATACTTTAAAGCTGCAAGATCATAAGCCCTTGCTGCTTTTTCTTCTCTGTCGTATCCACCTGTATCATATTGAAGTTGGATCAGTATTCTAATTCATATCCAAAGACTGTAAACACAACTCAAGAAAGCAAGGATATCTCACCCAAATACACTGGAGATTAGCCACAAACATCACACATTGATCGCATCCCCATGCAAAAAAGAATGGAAATTGTGTCAGAAAAATACCGGTTACAGCCAAAAGCATTTTTTTTTGCAGGTCTTCATCATGTACGTTCCAGAAACACAATAAACATTGCCTGCATCTAGAACCATCAAGTGGTATGAAGATAATAGCACTCAGATTTTATCTTAGAAGCAGATGGAAGATGGAGTAGTAAGAACTATACTTTGGACTAAAGCTTGCATGTGGTTGATATCTTGAATCAACATAGTATTCTATCAGATGTTATATGATCTTTAGGCATCTTGGGTACTGGTACTCATATGACGGCCAAGCAAAATACTAGGAGCATTATATGACGTAGTACAGATATGCATCACACTAAAGAACACCAGTAGAATGGCTACCAGCAAGTGCAAGGTGTCAACGACGGTTTAATGTGATTGAAGGGAGTGTGAGAGTAAAATGACTAGTGGGTGATCAGATGCATCTGAATCCCAGTCACTGTGACAGAGAGCGGAACAACCGCTGGCGTTCATGATCTGGTGAAGTGACTCATGGGGAACTCCGGTGGGCTTCAGCTCCAGTCAAAGATACTGAGGCAGGAGCTCTCGACATGCTGCAAAGTCCCCTCCCCCCACTGAAAAGGGCAGTCAGTGTACTCTTTTCCGTCAGTGAAAGGACGCGACCCCGTTCTTTTCCCCGCAGATAAAAGAGTAATGTGTCGTCACATCAATCTCACTCGCTCAAATACGCTCGCTACGTCTCGCCTCCCAAACCCAACTTTTCAAGGCGTCCATGATGTGAGCTTTGACGGACGCTTTTGTCATCGGTACATACGCATGCACAGGTGACCTGGGTGTACGTCTCCCTGTACATGGCACGGCTACAAGGTGACATGCCAGGCCTTGACTGGCTCAGACATCGTGGGTCCCGCTGCGGCTTACTTATGACCATGGAAGCGGCGGCATCTCACGGACAAAATGCAAGCCAGTGACCGCAGCAGCCGTACTGCAATGGCGGTATTGCAGCAACCCTTTGTCCATCACCTGTCTCTGCTTCAAGCCATTACCGGCTACTACTGCAACGTAGTAGCACACCCTCACAAGTTTATATGATCTGCATCCCAGTCTAGCTGGAAGTAACGATGGCATGCGAGAACAATCCATTTGGACTTAGAAGATTCAATCTGAAACATGCATGCGGCCGAGCATTGCACCAGCTAGTATTTGGCTTCGAGGGGGAAGGGGATGCGCACACATGTATGTGGAGAAGGAGTCGAGGGAAGACAGGCAGCAGGGATGGGGGGTAGCACGTGCATACCTTGGCGCCCCTTGCGCTTCTGGCCCTCCCTCTTGCACGTGTTATCCCACAAGTGCGCCTCATACCTTCCGGTCCACCTGTGCCTGCGGGAAACAAGAGACGCGCATGCACGCGTGCGCCGATTACACGTGAACTGTGAACAGCCTTCTTCCCTCAAGAAACCCTAAGCGTGCGATCAACTAACGATGAAGTGAGTCCTAAACCCATCTGTGTAATTAACTAAGTATGACGCGAAGTGTTACCTGGTCACTCCTCTGTATACCGACGTCCTGTGACCAGCTGCCGGAAGCTGCAGCTGCGGCTGCGGCTGCGGCTGCGGCTGCGGCACCAGCGTCTTCTCCAGCTCGGTAGATGGCGCCGACGAGGAGTCGTCGACCGCGCGGAGATCCTGGATGAGGACGGTGCTGACGGACGACGTGTCCTGCCCGTCGACGGTCAGGGTCTCAGAGCAAGGCGCGCCGCTGACCGCGCCGAGGAGATCCTCCAGCTTCAGCTCCGCAGAGGCGGGCGCGGAAGGCGGAGGGAGGAAGTACTGGTAGTTGTAGGCGACGGTGCAGTCGTTATCGGAGGAGGCCTGCAGATCGAATCCGCAGGGGCGTAGAAGCATCTCCATCGGCGGCAGCCCGTAGGAGATCCAGTTGTGGCCCGTCTCTAATCCTCTATCTTCCCCCTCGCTCTGTAGAGTAACTCTTAACATATCAAACGGGTATAGTTGGATCAAATCTACTTGCCCGTGTTGCTTGAGGAGGGCCGTTTGTGGACCGACAGATCTCGGGGAGAATGAAATGGGATGAGGCCGTGGACGTTTATGAGGGAAGAGAGAGAGAGAGAGAGAGAGAGAGAGGGGGGGGGGGGGTGTGGGGTTTGTGGTTTCGGTTTTGCTTTGCACTCAGTAGTAGCAGTATTATTTGACGAATACATCTGATGTGTATATATATATATATATGGATATATGGGGGCTCTACATGACTGACGGAGTGCGCTCCGCTTTTTCGCGGGGCAGCAGCCGCTGCAGTCAAGGAAATCTGTCGTAGCTTTGCGGATGTTCGGGCGGCGAAGCGAAAGAAAGCAAGACTCATCCGGAGAGAGAGAGGTAAAGCGAAGAAGAGAAGTGCTTTTTGTGGTACCACCAATGGAAGCTGACGGAGGGAGCGTGAGCAGGGACGTGGAGATATATGCATAAGATCATCTCATCCCTTATGCACGCGATAACGTACCCGGCAAAAGAACCTGATGCGTTGGCCTACGTGTCGCTGACGCGGTACGACGTTCTGTAATATATATATATATATATATATATGTGGCTTCCCGAGGTCCAAGAAATTATCAGATGGGTCTCATATAATTTTAATTCTGATCCTAAGGGGGTAATTTTATTCTTGACCAAATTTTGTTTCTAAAAGGGGTATTTTATTTATTTTTTAGTTTTTCATCTCACTAAATACGATCAAATATAATTGAAAAAAGGCACTTTGATTTAAACCAAACCAGAAAAATAGACTATATTTGGTTCAAATCAAACTAATTTGAGATGTCCTAGAAAAAGAATAAATTATTTTATCTTATTTTTAGTAATTAATTATATTTTTTTATAAAAAATAAGTGATGAAGATAAGATTTTAACTTGGTACCTTACAACAAACAATCAATTTTTTTATCAAGTAAATTAGTTAATATTTTCTATAAATATATTTAAATGAGATTTTGAGTCTTCAACTTTTGATAAATTAATTTGGTATATCATTACTAAATTAATATTTATGAATACTTTTAATAATCAACGACTCTAAAGACGTCCAAAATTTTAATTTTATGTATTAATTATTCAGATTTTACTATTTATATAATTTTCAAAATTCTCATATATTCTTCATGCCTTTTTTTTGTTGTTGCCCACTGGGAGGGAGGGGGAGGGGGGGTGCGGGGCGGGGGCGGGGGATTGTTTGGGCGATGTGGGGTGGGTTGGGTTGCCGTATGTTGGTGTTTCCAGCTGGTGGTAATGTGTGGGTGAGCCTGTGATCAAGGAAATAAAAAGAAAAGAATATATGGATGGGTTTAATTCAGAAAAAAAAAAAGGATTGGTTGAGGTCGAGCATTAAAGAGCGAAGTGAGAGGGTGACACAGCAGTCTTTGCGGACTTTTTTGTCGCCTTGTTAAACGCCCTCCACCCTACTTTAATGAACATGTTTTTGGGTGTGTCTCCTCATCAAGGCAATCATAAAAAATTAATAAAAAAGTATAATATACATGAAAAAAATATTTTTGTTCTCCTCGATCTTTTTTAATGCAATTACTAAAACATGAATTCTTCTTAAAAATAGTTTTTCTAAATTTAAATAATTTATCAGTGCTTGCTAATCTCAGGATCAGAGTGAATGATTATTTAACCAAATCATGTTAGAATTGTGGTGTGTTTTGATTGGAGAAGGCAATCGCTTCCGTCTTCTTACAAATTTCGGGCTTCAATACTATGGCCATTAAGTCACGATTTCAGTTTTAAGTCACGATCCAGCTTTTAAGTGGGTGTTTAGATTCGTGCATTTGAAATCTGCACCTATACATCTAATTATATAAAGACGAATAAAGTGAGAAGTGGTTAGATTTTTGACGTCCTCGTTAGCATTAGCATAATGTGATCTTCATCCGTATGCGGGCGTCATTTATGGTAAAAAAAAATATTTTATCTCAAATTATTATTTATACAAAAATAAAAGTCGAAAGAGACTTTCTTAGCTAATCTCTCTTATATTTAAATTAATTCTGAGATTAATTTCTTTATGTTTAAGTTCACAATTTATGCTTCTGTTTTACTTAGAGTTAGGGTGTATTTTTATATTTAATCTTGAAAAAATAAAATATTTCATAAATATTTTACAAAAAGATGAATTACAATCGATCCCAGTTATTCATGAACTTTCAAGAATATTCATATGAATATTTTATAGATGAGATAGTTTATAATCAATTTGAATTGTCCATAGATTTTTTAAAAAATATTTCTATGAATATTTTGTTGATTATATATTTTCTATCACTCAAGAACAAATAAGTTTAATCATGATTTTTCATAGAAATGGTTGTTAATTAATATTGAAAGTACCCTGATGATGCCATTTAAAGAGCTAATTTGATTCAAGTTAATTCATATAATTATCTTAAAATTATATTTTTGAAATGTCATTGGACTTATATGTAAAATTAGTTGACAGTTTGCTAATTCAAGGAAGTGTTTGCGGTAAAAGAAAAAATAAAAACAAAAATTCGAAGTTGGCAACAGTTTTTAAAAACAAACATACTGCCACATCATCGAGTCGCTTCGAACGGCTGACATAAAACTGGAGGCCGTAAAGAAACGTAAAAGTGAGTCGCGTGCTGTTACAGCCGTCGTCATATCTGACGTCGCGTCGCCGTCGTCATATTGAATCGAAACCGTCACTGTTCGTCGACGACGTGTTCATCGTCGGCTCCTCGATACAATTTCCCCATTCAATACAATGCGACAGCAGAACAGCTTTTAACACAACACGCAAGAATGGGCTGAATCTAATAAGTTGACAAGTCAAAAGATACTCCAAGTTAAATCATGTTTAATAAATATAATTTAGTGTTACGTGTGAATTTTGAGACATTCACACAACACCAGGCATAAGTTTTGCTCCCAAGTTTTCTTTTTTCCTTTTTTTATGAGATTACGTTGAATAGACCGTCTATCCACGTCATGAACTCAACCTCATCTACAAATCTAATGTAAATGTCCCAAAGAATTGGATTATTCCTCAAAATGACTCCCACGTCATTCATGTCGCAAATATTACTTACAAAATTAACAATGTAGGTGTGCTCAAAATATTTTTCTTAGAAAAATAAGAAACTATATAATACAACGGATTATGATTGTTTGACCAAAGCTGAGTTGGACCTCACTTGATTTCTGTTTGAGTTGATCTCGTGAACACTTTATCTTTTTAGACAAGTAGTATTGAATCTTACAAAACTACATTGAGAGTACTACAATGATGGATGTGGAATTCGATCGAAGTTATTGTCATCTAACATTGAATCCAAGATTGAATGATTGTCTCCGGTCATCAAGGATCGTCAATCAATCGACCATTTTTAGTCGGGATGGCAGGGGACCATTAATTCATTAATTATCTGGAGTTACACATCCTCCATATAGTACAATAAGTGTCGACTGTTGGGTCCAGCCCATAGGTGGGCTTGGACTGGATAATTAGGTTTTAAGCCCAAATCAATTAATTAAAGAAAAAAAAAGAAAAAGACATGTGTGTGCAATTGAGGGTTACAGCATAGTGAAACGATGCGTGCATCAATAGAAAAGGCAACGTACGGAGAAAGAACAAAGAGAGAGAGGAGAGAGAAAAATAAGATATTGAGTTTTCTACTTGATAATCAGTAGCCAAACTTCGTAAGTTTTAGCCCAAATTTTATTTGAAGAATTCTTGTAGCAAGCTCTACGATCCTAACGGTGCTGATCTGTAGTTTATCCTCTCTGAAGTACTTCCATGCTATACCTATTTGGTGAGACCTAAATTTTTCTTTGATGAGATCCATCCATGTGATGATGACATACTATTCTTGAACTAAGATATATGATATTGATGCTATGATGATCCTCTTATTATTTTAGAGAAGATTTATTGTAAACCTGTTATTATTATTGGTGATAGTGGAAGTTTAAAGTAGACTACAGTCCCGTGGTTTTTTCCGCATTGGGTTTTTCATATTAAAAGTTTTGGTCTCACTTGTGATTGATTCATTGTTCTGTTGTTTACATTGTTCTAGTTAATATTTGCTTATGATATCAAGTTGGTATTTTTGATGAGGAACCCATTTTGATACACAAAGAGGAAAAAGAATTATTCCGCTTTAACAGGTTTTTTCCTAATAAGTGGTATCAGAGCACCAAGTTATTTATTACTAGTTTTTCTTGTATGATTGAAATGAAAGAGTTAAATGGTATGATTAAACTGAACTCATCAAATTATTTCAATTGGAGACGTATGATGGAAAATTTGCTCTATTGCAAAGATTTGCTTATACTAGAAGATGGATGGATATAAATTTGCATGAGCATATTTCTGATGAAACCAGAGCTGATATTGTTTTGGTAAATGCTAGAAAATCTCTTTACGAAAAAGATAGTGGGAAATAGAATTTCTCTCCTCATAAGACTTGTTAATTAGAAATATAAAGATGGTGGCAACATTGTTGAGCACATAAGCCTATTTCAAAGTCTTACTAATAAGTTGGTTGCTATGAAAATGAATAGAGATGATGAAATGCAGGGATTGTTACTTCTTAGCTCTTTACCAGAAAGTTGGGAAACATATGTTGTGACAATTTATAACTCCATGCTATAGGAGAATCTAACCATAGATATAGTTAAAGACAGTTTACTGAATAAAGATGTTAGAAGGAAAGAACAGGGAGAATCTTCTTCTATTTTACTTATTACTGAAAAGCAAAAAAGACATGAAAGAAGTCACAGTAAAAATACATATGGTTACAGAGGAAGATCCAAGTCTAGAAGAGATATCAAGTGTTTCCACTGCAACAGGTCAGGTTATATGAAGAAAGAGTATAGGTTTTGGAAGCGAGAATAAAATAAAAGGAAGAAAAATAAAAAAGAAACCAATACAGTTGCTGCTGAAGGTAATATCATTATTGTTTGTGATGATGGGTGTGTTAGTCTTGCAGCTCAGGACAATAACTGGGTAATTAACTCTGGTGCTTCATTCCATGTTACTTCTTATGGTGATTTCTTTAGATCCTACACTATTGGTGATTTTGGCAATGTTAGAATAAAAAACAATGGTACATCCAAGATTGTGGGTATTAGAGATATTTGCTTAGAGACCAGTACTGGGAGCAAATTGATACTCAAAGATGTTAGACATATTTAAGATATTCGTCTGAATTTAATATCTACAAGTAGATTTATACACTGTTTTAGTGAAAGCAAATAGAAGCTCACTAAAGGTTCTCTAGTTGTGGCGAGAGGAAATAAGTTAAACTCTTTTTATATTATGGAAGCTAAGCTACACAAAGGAGAGATTAATGCAATTCAAAAGGGTAAAAGCATATATCTTTGGCATAAGAGCCTTGGTCATATCAGCAAGAAGGGACTTCAAACTCTTGCTAGAAAGCAGTTTTTACCAGAGTTACAAGGTACATTTCTTAAATATTGTGATCATTGCTTAGTTAGAAAAACACATAGAGTTATATTTTATACTTATCCGTCATCTAGAAGATCAAATATTATTGATTTAATTCATACTGATATCTATACTATGCAAACTAGAACTTTTGGAGGTGCTCTTTATTTTGTTACTTTTATTGATGATCATTCTAGAAAAGTTTGAACTTTTGTTTTAAAATTGAAAGACCAGGTACTCGATGTCTTCAAAGAATTTTATATCAGTATTGAAAGAGAAACTAGCAGAAAGCTAAAGAGTATTCGAGTAGATAATGGTGGCGAGTACATGGGTCCTTTTGAGAATTATTACAAGTTTCATGGTATTAGGCTTGAGAAAATGGTTCCAAAAACTCCTTAGCAAAACGGTGTGGCAGAAAAGATGAATAGAACTATTGAAGAAAGGATTAGGTGTATGCTTTCCCATACCAAGTTACCTAAGTCATTTTGGGGGGAGGCTATGAGAACTACAATTGACCTGATAAATCTTTCTCCATCAGTTCCTCTGAAAGGTGATGCTCCAGAGAAAGTATGGAAAGGGAAAGATGTATCTTATGATCATTTGAGAGTCTTTAGGTGTAAAGCATTTGTACATATTCCCAAAGATGAGAGATCCAAGCTTGATAATAAGGCAAAGATATGTATTTTCTTGGGATATGGTCATGAAGAGTTTGGGTACAAATTATGGGATCCAGTGAATAAGAAGATTGTTAGAAGCAGAGATGTTATATTTCTTGAAGACCAATTGTTTGATGATGGTGATACAATTGAGAAGCCAAAAACCTTTGTTTATATTTCTTGGATTTTGGGTCCTGTTCCTTCACTTGTAATTCATGATGATCATAGGGGAGATAATGAAGAAGAATGTGGTGAGAATGTTAGTGATGATGCTCCTACAATTGATGAAGTTGAACCAACTGAGCAAGCTGTTGGGAAATCCATCACAGGAGCGACATCACATGCGCAGTAGAAGAACATAAAACAAAACCCCAGATTTTTCGTAGAAAGTTTCTGTCATCGTACGAAGATCGGTGCATCAAAAAATAAATCCGTAAAACTGCGCATGTAAAAGAAGATACTTAGGGAGATCGTATATCCCTGAATTCCTACAGATCTGTGGGAGAGGATGAAGGAGGTCAAGCATCCTCCTCTCTAGCGGTATCCACACGGCATGGATTGCGACGATGGACCTCTCTCTATGGGGAGAGGAGACAAGAGGTGGCTACCAAAAGAAACCCTCAGCCTATAGAGCTTTGGTTCCCTCCTATTTATAGAGGCCCCCTGAAAATCCTAATAGATCTTTTGCCCTATTAGGTATTGGATCTCCATCCAATTACCCAAGCCTCTTAGATTAGTGAGTCTCTACCCAATAATCTCTTATTAGCAATTATTGGATCTCATCTTAGGATCCAATAATTCAAGGGCTTAATAGATATCCAATAAGATAGGGGGTTTAGCGGATATCTCATATCCGAACCTCTACTTGTCGCACACCTACCATATGTGTGTGACCCTCTAGGCCCAATATCGAGCTAGTCGTGAGTCATACTTGTCAGAACTTCTTCTGACTTAGTGAATTATTATCTCTATAATAATTCACCCAACTCATCGATTGCGAACGTACTAGGCCACTACGCTGCGGCCCCCAGACGATACAGGGGAATCCAATCTTTTGGACCTATCTGTCCTTAGTTACCATGTATCTATAGTCCCTCATCCTTCCAATATCCCAGAGACCATATACCAGGCATGATGTTGTCAGGCCCATACGGTCTCTTATCGAGTCTTGCTCTTGTCGGATTCTCCCAGAGAACTCTTTTTCTCTCAATCCAAATAACCTTGGCCAAGGATTTGTTCGAGCAAGAACACATGTGATATTCCTCTCATGATACCGAGAGCAGATGATCCTCTATTGACACTCAATAGCCCTCGTAAGGTTGGCTACCACTCCCAATAACCGGTTATATTAGATCTGGAACTTTCCAAACCTATAAATCCGATATCAAATAATGGAGTACTCATACAGGACATCCTTGGTATCTCAAGTCTAAAGACCAGATACACTACTGGGACTATGGAATCGCTGTCTGACGTGAGGTATCAATAACCATCCAACATTCCGTAGGCGGATCAATCAGTGAACTCATTCCCCAATAAGCACCTGCACTGTACCCTTAGTGTCCCAACATGAGTAGCTATAAGACTAGCTACCTCCATCATATGGACGGGTATACAGCACACCAATCTATCCGGTTATCTTGATGTCCTTCTCGAGTAACCTATGACTAGGATAATTCAGGGTTTATATTTAAAGGTGAATCAATCTCATTATCGTGATCTCATCATGATCCGATTTTTATTGCACAGATCCAAGGACATCACAATATATGCAACACGCAAGATAAAGTGATAAAACGCCTAATAATAAGCAAAGAGAAAAAGTGCATGTCAAGTCATAAGTGCCATCACTCATGTGATTGGCTTGCAAGGCACATATGACTAGCAATTTCCCACTTGACCTAAAGCCAATCACCAATATGTCTGATCCTCATCAGACCTCTATGACGCTCAAAAACAATATGAGTCAATGGCTTTATCAGTGGATCTACAATGTTATCTTTGGATGTAACTCTTTCCATTGCTACATCTCTTCGGGCCACGATCTCTCTAATAAGTTGGAACCTCCTCAGAACACTTCTGATGAGACCCGGGTTCTCTTATTTGAGTAATCGTCCTGTATTTGTCGCAATATAAAGGAATCAGCTCCTCGTTGCTCGGGATGACTCCTAGATCTATGATGAACTTCTTCATCCAGACTCCCTCCTTTGCTGCCTCTGTCGCAGCAATGTATTCTGCCTCTGTGGTCGAGTCAGAAGTAGTGTCTTGCTTGGAACTCTTCCAGCATATTGCTCCTCCATTCAGGGTGAACACATACCCTGAATTAGACTTGCTATCATCGACATCAGATTGGAAGCTCGAGTCCGTGTAGCCCTCAACCCTGAGGCTACTACCTCCATATACCAGTAAAAGATCCTTAGTCATTCTTAAGTACTTAAGGATACTTTTTACTGCTTTTCAGTGCTCCAAGCATGGATCTACCTGATATCTGCTCGTGACACTCAGAGCATGTGCTATATAAGGCCTGATACATAGCATAGCATACATGATAGATCCTATCGTTGATGCATATGGTATCATATCCATGTGTGCCCTTTCTTTAGGAGTCTTTGGGAACATACTCCTAGAAAGTGATATTTCATGTCTCATTGGTATGAGAGACATCTCTTGGAATTTTTCATGCCAAACCTTTTGACAATGGTGTCTGTGTACCTGGACTGGGACAAGCTAAGCATCCTCTTGGATCTATCTCTATAGATCCGTATCCCCAATATATAGGATGCTTCCCCTAAGTCTTTCATGGAGAAGTACTTAGATAATCAAGTCTTTACTGTGGAGAGCATTCCTACATCATTCCCAATGATTATGATGTCATCCATATATAATACCAAAAAGGTGATAGTGCTCCCACTTACTTTCCTGTACACACAAGGCTCATCTTCGTTCTTAACGAAGTCATAAGATCTGATCGCATCATCAAATCTTATGTTCCAACTTTGGAAAGCTTGCTTCAATCTATAAATGGACCTAAGCAACCTGCACACCTTATCTGGGTTATCCTTGGACACGAATCCCTCAGGCTGTATCATATACACCTCCTCCTCGAGGTTACCATTGAGGAATGCGGTTTTGACGTCCATCTACCAGATCTCATAATCATAGTGTGCTGCAATAGCCAATAGAATTCGAATGGATTTTAGCATGGCTACAGGTGAGAAAGTTTCATTATAATTAACGCCTTGCCTTTGACGATACCCCTTAGCCACTAGCCTTGCTTTATAGGTCTCTACCTTTCCATCTACTCCAATTTTCTTTTTGAAGATCTACTTGCAACCAATGTATACAATACCCTCGGGTGTATTAACTAGGTTCCAAACCTTGTTGGAGTACATGGAATCCATTTCTGAATTCATTGTTTCTTGTCATTTCCCGGAGTCTATGCTCATAATAGTCTCCTCGTAAGTCTAAGGATCAATATCCTCAACATTCTCTCTTCTGATATGTCCCACATATCTCTCAGGAGGATGGGATACTCTATCGGACCTATGTAAAGTTGGAACTTATGTTTTAGGTATCTGAACAGATTCTGGAATGGTGCTTGAGCTAGGTTCTCCAACCTTGCTCAACTCTATCATACTCCCACTAGTCTTGTTTTATAGGTCTCTACTTTTCCATCTACTCCAATCTTCTTTTTGAAGATCCACTTGCAGCCAATGGGTATAATACCCTCGTGTGCATTAACTAGGTTCCAAACCTTGTTGGAGTACATGGAATCCATTTCTGAATTCATGGATTCTTGCCATTTTTCGGAGTCTATGCTCATAATAGCCTCCTCATAGCTCTGAGGATCAATATCCTCAACATCCTCTCTTCTGATATGTCCCACATATCTCTTAGGAGGATTGGATACTCTATCAGACCTACGTAAAGTTGGAACTTGTGTATTAGGTATCTGAACAGACTCTGGCTGTGGAATGGTGCTTGAGCTAGGTTCTCTAACCTCACTAAATTCTATCATGCTCCCATTGACTTCACCAAGAATGTGTTCCTTCTCAATGAACACAGCTCTCTTGGCTACAAAGACCTTTCGGTCCTCAGGGTGATAGAAATAATACCCATAAGTTTTTTCGGGGTATCCCACGAACTTACACAATTCCGTCCTAGATTCCAACTTGTCAGGGTTGTGTCTCTTAACGTGGGCAGGGCAGCCCCAAATCTTAACAACTTTAAGAACGGGCTTCTTCCCATTCCATATCTCATATAGAGTAGACATCACTGATTTAGTTGGAATTCTGTTCAGAAGGTAAGCTGTTGTCTCTAAGGCATATCCCCAGAATAAGATGGATAGGTTGGCGAAACACATCATAGAACGCACCATGTCTAACAGTGTGCGATTCCTTCTTTCTGATACACCATTAAGCTGTGGTGTATAAGGAGGTGTCCATTGGGATAATATCTCATAGTCTTTGAGGAACTGGGTGAACTCTATACTTAAGTACTCACCTCCTCGATCTGATCGAAGGGTTTTAATACTCTTTCCAATCTGGTTCTCCACTTCATTTTTATATTCCCTAAATTTCTCAAAAGCCTCAGACTTGTACTTCATCAAGTACACATGTCCGTATCTTGAGAAATCATCAGTGAAGGTAATAAAGTAGGAGTAACCACCTATGACATGAGTCGACATGGGACCACATACATCACTACGTATGAGTTCCAGTAACTCAGTGGCTCTCTCTCCAGTCCACTAAATGGAGAGTTGGTCATCTTTCCCCGAAGGCAAGGTTCGCATGTCGCATATGACTCATAGTCAAATGGATCTAGATATCCATTCTTCAGCAACTTTTAAATCCTTCCCTCATGGATGTGACCTAGCCTACAATGCCAAAGATATGCATTGTTCACCTCTTCTCGTTTCCTCTTAGACTTGCTTACACTCATGATATGTAGAGTTGTATCTAGCATATATAAACCATTATGCAATGTTCCTCTCGTGATGATCTCATCATCTAATATTATTGAACAACCATTATTCTCAAAAACTAATTTATATCCAATAACTGTCAAACATGAAATGGAAATAATATTTTTGATAATAGAAGGAACATAATAGCATGCATCTAATGCAATAATAGCTCCACCAAGTAGATGTAAGGTGACCTTGCCAACAGCCACTGCAGCAACCTTTGCTCCATTGCCCATCTTAAGGTCCATCTCGCCTCTGTTCAATCTCCTAAGTTCTGCCAGAACCTACAACGAATTGCAAATATGATAAGCACTCCCGGTATCCAATACTCATGTGTTATCATAAGATTCTGACAAATGAAGACTGATCATGAATGTACCTGAAGCTTCCGCAAGCTTCTGTTTCACCCTCTCTTCAAAGTACTCTTTGTAGTTCCTCTTCCAGTGCCCATCTTTGCCATAGTGGAAGCATTGGCTTTTGTCCTTTATTGGGTCTTTCTTGGTAACCTTTGCCTTACCCATTTTGCCCTTGCCCTTGCCCTTCTTAAGGGTCTTCTCAGCCTTCCTTTTCTTTATGGTCTCACCAGTATAGAGAACTGGCTTCTCTTTCTTGATGGTGCTCTCTGCTTCTCTCAACATATTGAGGAGCTCTGGGAGGGTCACCTCAAGTTTGTTCATATTAAAATTCATTATAAACTGAGAAAAGGAATATGGTAGGGACTGAAGCATAAGATCCACACACAGGTTATCCTCTAGGATCATTCCTAGACCTATGAGTTTCTCGATCCATTCAATCATCTTAAGGACATAGTTCTGAACCGGTATCCCCTCAGTCATCCTAGCACGGAAAAGACTCTTTGATATCTCATATTGCTGAGTTCTTCCCTGTTTCTCAAACAGTTTGCGGAGATACAAGAGTATGAAATTAGCATCCATATTTTCATGCTGTCTCTGTAACTCAGTAGTCATATAGGCCAACATATAACATTGAGCAAGAGTGGAATCATCTAAGTACTTCACATAATGAGCGATCTTATCCTCGCTTGCCCCTTCGTCGGGCGTAGGGATCACTGTATCAAGGACATACATGATTTTCACTATCGTGAGAACGATTCTCAGATTGTGAATCCAATCTGTATAATTTGGACCACTGAGACGGTTGGCATCAAGTATGTCAGGTAAAGGATTTGAAAATGATATTTTTTTGAAATAAAAGATGTAGTAGAAATAAATAACATGCAGAATTTACAGAAATTTAAACAATTAAGATAAGAACTTTTATCTTAATGTATTCTCACTAATTTTTTCGTGAGACACATAACACCCTTCGGTATGTGAATCGGAGACCCCCGACGGATCTCTAGTGGGGATCATGATCCAATCGGCGTCTTAACGTAACCTCGAGGGACTCGACCAATCACGTTAAGCCCGTAAAGGTAGGCAACTCTTGCCAATCACAATTCCTTATGATTCCCGTCCTGTTCGGCCTCCGAACCACCATAGCCTCGAGGGACTCGACCAACCATGATGTTCGGTTAAGTCATCACCATCGTTACCAGATGAGTCTGATTCGGTGATATACTCTCGAGGGACTCGACCAATCATACCATGTCCTCAGGTCACCAATGACATCTCTATATCGTAGATAAGATAGCGAAATGCGATATAGGTGAGTATCAAGGGACTCGACCAACTCAACTTATACCGGGAATCGGTTCCTAACCTATAACGATGGAAGGCCACGTGGGTTAATCTAATTGCCTCACGTTTACCGACTTAATATTATTAATAGAGGGGATTTTGGTTTGGTCTCCTAATATAATATGTCACATACATACGTATTTAATATATATATCTACATCGTATGCAAATATATATATACATATCTAGTAAGTGTATATCTAATCACACATCACATGAGCAATCACACCAGATGATCATGGACCACATCCTAATATGATCAGACCCGAGCCAATGGGCCCAATCACTCACATCAAGATCTATGTGTGCTTCGGTGTATCTCTATTCTCTGTGATCGTCCATCTCGCTTCGTTGGATCCGTCGGCATCTCAACGCATCTCCATACATCAGATCGTCCGTCTCGGCCTCGTGAGTCATGCTACCGCTACGCCTCCTTATGTAATTACAACATAATTACAGATACGCAGGCCCAACAATAAATAAGAAAAGAATAGAGGCTCGTAAGCCCTAATAATAATAATCACATATACACACATCATATCATAGGTCCATGATCATCTATCCACATCATACATCATATGTATATGTTATTTTATAGGACTACTAGATAAAAATAATAGTTAATTAAAATATTTAATTAACATATTTAATTTTTTGAAATCAGGGACATAGACAAAATTTTTAAATTCCTAGGGGTATTTTGGTAATTCGGCCAAAAGGGTATATTGGTAATTCTGTCAAAGGGGACAGAATCTGAAATTTTTAAAATTTCGAAGGATAAAACCATCTTTTAGCCTAAAACCCTAGTCCCTCACCCTTACTGCCGGGCGCGCGCCCATGCGCTGAGGGCGCGCGGCACCTCAGCCTCGGTGGGCACTTCGCCACGCAGCGCCACCCATGGGGCAAATACGCATGCGCTTTCCGCAGCAACCCGTCGGTGCCCCTGTGGCGCTGCCCCGCGGGCTTCCCGCCGGCGCCCTAGCGGCACTGGCCTGCGGGCACGGGCGCCCAACGCCGGTGCCTCTGCGAGCGGGCACAGCCCGCCGGTGCAGGAAGCAAGGGCAGCAACAGTTGCTGCCCTTCCTAGCCCTTTTGTGTCAACGATTTTAGCGTCAAAAGCAGATCCAAAACACAACACACGCAGTTTAAGATCCGATCTTCTTACGAACAACCTGGCTCTGATACCACTGTTGGGAAATCCATCAGGGGAGCGACATCACATGCACAGTGGAAGAACATAAAACAAAACTCCATATTTCCTGTAGAAAGTTTCCATCGTCGTGCGAAGATCGGTGCGTCAAAAAACAAATTCATAAAACTGTACGTATAAAAGAAGATACCTAGGGAGATCGTATATCCCTGAATTTCTGTAGATCTGTGGGAGAGGATGAAGAAGGTCAAGTGTCCTTCTCTCTAGTGGTATCTACACGGCAGGGATTGCGACAATGCACCTCTCTCTCTGGGGAGAGGAGAACAGGAGGTGGCTACCAAAAGAAACCCTCAACCTATAGAGCTTTGGTTCCCTCCTATTTATAGAGGCCCCCTGAAAACCCTAATGGATCTTTTGCCATATTGGGTATTGGATCTCAATCCAATTACCCAAGCCTCTTGGATTAGTGGGTCTCTACCCAATAATCTCTTATTAGCAATTATTGGATCTCATCTCAAGATCCAATAATTCAAGGGCTTAATGGATATCCAATAAGATAGGGGGTTCAGCAGATATCTCATATCTGAATCTCTACTCATCGCAACATCTACCATATATGTGTGACCCTCTAGGCCCAATATCAAGTTGGCCGTGAGTCATACTTGTTAGAACTTGTTCTGACTTAGTGAATTATTATCTTTATAATAATTCACCTAACTCATGGATTGCTGATGTACCAGGCCACTACGCCGCGGCCCCCAGACGATACAGAAGAATCCAATCCTTTGGACCTATCTGTCCTCAGTTACCATGTATATATAGTCCCTCATCCATCCAATATCTCAGAGACCCTATACCGGGCATGGTGCTGTCAGGCCCATAGGGTCTCTCCTCGAGTCTTGCTCTTGTCGGATTCTCCCAGAGAACTCTTTCTCTCTCAATCTGAATAACCTTGGCCAAGGATTTGTTTGAGCAAGAACACATGGGATATTCCTCTCATGATACCGAGAGCAGATGATCCTCTATTGACACTCAATAGCCCTCGTAAGGTTGGCTACCACTCCCAATAACCGGTTGTACTAGATCTAGAACTTTCCAAACCTATAAGTTCGGTATCAAAGAGTAGAGTACTCGTACAAGACATCCTTGGTGTCTCAAGTCTAAGGACTAGATACACTATTGGGACTACGGAATCGCTGTCTGACGTGAGGTATCAATAACCATCCAACATTCCATAGATGGATCAATCAGTGAACTCATTCCTCAATGAGCACCTGCATTGTACCCTTAGTGTCCCCACATGAATAGCTATGAGACCAGCTACCTCCATTATATGGACGGGTATACAGCACACCAATTTATCCGGTTATCTCGATGTTCTTCTTGAGTAACCTCTGACCAGGATAATTCAGGGTCTATGTTTAAAGGTGAATCGATCTCATTATCGTGATCTCATCATGATTCGATTTCCATTGCATAGATCCAAGGACATCACAATATATGCAACATGCAAGATAAAGTGATAAAACGCCTAATAATAAGCAAAGAGAAAAAGTGCATGTCAAGTCACAAGTGCCATCACTCATGTGATTGGCTTGCAGGGTACATATGACTAGCACAAGCACCTCCACCACCAGTTGAGATTTCATTGAGAAGATCTACAAGAAAGTGACAACCATCTACGAGATATTCTCCATATGAGTATGTTATGCTTACTGATGGGGGAGAGCCAGAATCTTACCAAGAAGCTATTCTACATGAGCACAAGAATGAGTGGGTTAAAGCCATACAAGAAGAGATGAGATCCTTGCTTGAGAACCACACTTGTGACTTGGTAAAATTACCTAAAGAGAAGAAAGCTCTTAAGAATAAATATGTTTACAAATTGAAGACTGAAAATAATAGCTTATAATAAAGATACAAGGCACGATTAGTTGTGAAGGGATTCAGTCAGAAGAAAGGTATTAACTTTGAAGAAATATTTTCTCTTGTGGTGAAAATATCCTATATCTGAGTTGTTCTTGGTTTAGCTGCCCGCTTAAATTTAGAAGTTGAGCAACTTGATGTGAAAACTACATTTTTTCATGGTGACCTAGAAGAAGAAATTTATATGGAGCAACCAGAATATTTCAAAGTCAAAGAAAAGAAAAATCTAGTGTGCAAGCTAAGGAAAAGCTTATATGGTCTCAAACAAGTACTCAGACAGTGGCACAAGAAGTTTGATTCCTTTATGATAAGCCAAGGGTACAATAGAACCACATCTGATCATTGTGTGTTTACAAAAAAGTTTTCAGATGATGATTTCATTATTCTCTTGCTATATGTTGATGATATGTTGATTGTTGGCCATGATACTGGTAGAATTGATAAGTTTAAAAGAGAGCTAAGTCTTTTGCCCTGAAAGACTTAGGATCGGCGAAACAAATACTTGGCATGAAGATTCTTTATGATAGGAAGAAAGGGAAGATTTTGCTATCTCAGGAGACATACATTGAGAAGGTTCTTGAAAGATTCAATATAAGTAAAGCCAAAGTAATTTGTTCTCCACTTGTAAGTCATTTTAAACTTAGTTTAAAACAATGTCCGACAATTGAGAAAGAAAAAGAAGAAATGTCCAAAGTGCCTTACTCATCTGTAGTGAGCAGTTTGATGTATGCTATGGTTTGTACTAGGCCAGATATAGCTCATGCAGTTGGAGTTGCTAGCCGATTTCTCTCTAATCTTGGAAAAGAACATTAGACAGTAGTAAAATGGATATTAAGATATCTAAGAGGTACTTCCAAATTATGTTTATTATTTGGCAGTGGTGAACTTGTGTTAGAAGGGTACACAGATGCAGACATGGCTAGTGATACTGATTCCAGAAAGTCCACTTTGAGGTTCTTGATGACATTTGCAGGGGGAGCAATCTCTTGGCAATCTAAGTTACAGAATTATGTTACTCTATTAACCGCAGAAGCAAAATACATAGTTATTACTGAAGCCTATAAGGAAGCTTTGTGGATGAAAAATTTTCAACAGGAATTAGGTCTGAAACAGGAAGGATATACTGTTTACTGTGACAATCAGAATGTCATTCACCTCTCCAAGAGTTCAACATACCATTCCAAATCCAAGCATATTTATGTGAGAAACCATTGGATTCGTGATGTGCTTGAGATAAAAGAATTACAATTGGAAAAGATGCATACCAATGAGAATGGATCAGATATATTGACAAAGTCTTTGCCTAAGGAAAAGCTTGAAGTATGTAGACAAAGAGCGGGCTTAGTACAGCTCACTATATGAGCTGGAAGAGGAGAATTATTAGGTCCAGCCCATAGGTGGGCTTGGACCGGATAATTAGGCCTTTGAGCCCAAATTAGTTAATTAAAGAAAAAAAAGGAAAAGAAAAAGAAAGGAAAAAAGAAAGAGACGTGTGTGCACAGTTGAGGGTTACAGCGCAGTGAAGCGGTGCATGCAGTAATAGAAAAGGCGGCACAGAGAGAAAGTACACAGAGAGAGAGGAGAGAGAAAATTAAGATCTTAAGTTTTCTGCTTGACGATCGGTGGCCAAACTTAGTCAGTTTTAGCCCAAATTTTATGTGGAGAATTCTTGCAGCACTTTCCTGTTATATCTATTTGGTGAGACCTAAACTTTTCTTTGATGAGATCCATTCATGTGATGATGACATGTTATTCTTGAACCAAGATATATAGTCTTGATGTTATGATGATCCTCTTATTATTTTAGAGAAGACTTATTGTAAACATGTTATCATTATTGGTGATAGTGAAAATTTGAAGTGGACTACGGTCCTGTGGTTTTTCCTACATTGGATTTTCCACATTAAAAGTTTTGGTCTCACTTATGATTGATTCATTATTCTGCTACTTATATTGTTCTAGGTAACATTTGCTTGTGATATTAAGTTGGTATTTTTGATGAAGAACCTATTTTGATACACAAAGAGGGAAAAGAATTATTCTGCTTTAACATGTTTTTTCCCAACACCGACCACTATAATTGGTTGGTCGACCACATGTGCTTGATGTGTCGATCGTATGAGGCCAACATGTTGGTATGTGGAGTTGACGTGTTAGCCATATCAATTTTGTCATATCATTAAAGACGACCCCCCCCCCCACTTCACTAGCTAGGAAAGTAGTGAATTTAGGTCAGAAAGTAGAGTCGACGCAATGATTTGGGTGTGTACAATAAGTCATTATGATCAAGCATAATAGTGAATGATAGAATCATACTGTGCCGATATGACTATACATGGCAAAGACTAACAAAGAATTATAGAAAACACATCGAGTTAAAATGATTGGGCATGACAAAGAATGCACCGAGACGATATGGTTGGGCGTGGTAGAGATTGATGGAGAGTGATAGAGAACACATTAGGCTGACATAGTCCGGCATGGTAGAGACTGATGGAGAACAATGGAGAACACATCGAGCTAACATGGCTAGGCATGGTTGTGTGTTGTGTATATCTCTTCCCTCACCAAGCGAGAAAATCTAAGCAAATCTAGTATGATATGACAATTGAGCATGTGCCATACCCGTCTTTTGATGAGTCAATATGGCAATTCATCCACTCAAGTGCCCTTTGCTTCTGTGACTCTTTTTCGCAAGCCATCAAGTATTACTTGATTGATAACTTGAGCTTGAACATGGCTTAAGGATGGGCTATTGAACTAAATTTGAGTTGGATTTCGAAGGTATCATACAACTCTTTGAAATTAGCATTGTTAAATTATGTCTCATTATTTCTAATGACTAGTTTAAAAATTTTGAATTGGTAGATGATATTTTTTTAGATGAATCCTTCAATCTGTCTTTCTGTGATTGATGTCATAGGTTCAACTTCTACCTATTTGGTAAAGTAATCTATCCCAATTATTAGATATTTTCTTTGGCTTAAGGTAGGTGGAAAAAGCCCAAAAAAATCAGCCTCGATTGTGCAAAGGGCTAGCCGAATCGAGTGGAGTTAATTCCATTGTAGGAGTTTTTGAATCTGAGCATTACACTAACACCTATTGAAATGTTGCATGTACTCTGTAGCATATTGTTTGATAGTTTGCTAGTCGTATCCTTGATAAAAACAAAAAAAAAAAAAAACTTTGAGGCCAAGGATCTTCCTCCAATATGCTCTTCACAAGACACTTTGTGAATTTTAGATAGCATGAGGGAAGGTTTGACAAGGTGAAGATAACCATAACAAAAATCACCTATAAAGTATATTATCTAAGATGCAGTACTATACTTGTTGTCTCCGTATCTTTCTTGCTTTAACTAGATTGTTTGAGAGAATTTTGATCTTGAGGTACTTCAGAATGCCTCCCATCCAAGTTATTTCCATAGACATAGCTACTACTTAACCCTTACTAATGCTTCTTTGATTTAAAGTTCCTATAACTACCCCCTTTGATGGGTGCATGTGATCTTCGAAATATATCTTGGATAATACATCTATGTTGTCTTTCTGGGAATTATTCAACTTTGAATGATATAATGTTAGCTATCATTTGTTTTGTTTTTGTAAAATATGCGATCATAATAGAAACACCTTTTGGTTATCATTGAACGGTGGGAGTGCATAATCATAAATATCTTCTTTTGGGCTTCGAAGTACGAAGGCTGGCCCTTAGTTTTCGATGTTGCAGATCCATCCATATGAAGGGTCCGGTTCCTCTGAAGCTTCTTTAGTAAAAGTTATTTTTGTCACGAAATTGACCAATGCTTAAGCCTTGATGACAATTCATGGTTCATAGGAGATGTTAAAATCACCAAGCTCCATTGCCCATTTAAGGAGTCTCCTAGTTGTATCAGGCTTTGAGAGATTCTGATACATTAGTTAGTTTATTATAACAATGATGTGGTGAGCTTAGTGGAGCTTTCTTGCTGCTAGCACTAACCAAGTTAACTTCTCAAAGTTTGGATATTGAGCTTTTGCTTTGTGGAGTACAAGGCTAGTATGGTATATTGGCCTTTGGACTTGGTCTTCCTCTCAGATTAGCATCGAGCTCACAGTTGTCGAGTTTGTCACCAAGTATAGAAATAACTCCTCTCTAGGGTAAGAGCTATAGAGTTTGGGGTGGAGTCACTAGATAGGCCTTGAGCTAGTAGAATGTCATTTAACGTTGCTTAGTTTATTGAAAATCTTCTAACCACTTTAAAGTCTTAAAAAATGACAAATATCGATCGTCTATTCTAGATAAGTAGTTGAGTGCGGCAATCTAACCTGTTAGTTGTTGGATTTCTCTTAAGAAAGGATTCGATCACTCCTCGACCTATTATTTCATGACCTTTCTATGGAGATTGATCGTTGAGGCTTTTCCCCTTTTTTTCACCCATTTTGGTTAAATCTTTCTTTTTCTAGCAATTATGGATTTAACTATTATACGGCAGTTCTCCTCCTATAAGAGTTTTAAAAATATGGTTAAAAATCAGGTAATGATTTTACCAAAAAACTGAGTACTAAAGCCCACTAATGTATGCGTTGATGAGGACAAATGATATTGGATCAACAACTAAAACAACTAAGTGAACCTTATCATCAAATCTTCTTATATAACTCTCCAAGGATTCCTTCTTCTCTTGCCTGGTAGCTAAAAGAGAGATGGTGGGCTTATTTGCGGGCTGATAGTTGATGAAGTTAAACTCAAACTCCTTAACAAATTATCCAGAGGAAATTGATTTGGGTAGAACTTCACAAATCATTCATGTGTAATCTCTTTAAGATTGTTAAAAAAGTCCAACACACTAGAGAATCAACAATTCTGAATAATATCATTTGAGACGTAAAAGTCATGATGTGTACTAAAGGGTTTGATTTTCCTTTGTCCACGTCAAGGGATTGACTCCTCATTGATATTTTTAATGAAAGGAGATCTCAAGTATGATTCCACTTTAGGCTGTTTTCCTATTTTATCACCTTTCAAATATCTTGGAGTCGTCGATCTCTCTTATTAAGTTGCTCTTGGGTTTCGGTTGGAAGTTTGATTGATCGAGCAACTCACTGATTAAAAAAATTCGATATTGGTGCTTAGGCTGACGGAGGGGACTGCACTTATCGAGGTGCAGGAGCGGCTTCTACTAATAGATCATTTGATGTATATACGAATATTCGTCTGATCTATTTCCTTATTAACTTCTTAGAAAAACAAATGTTACTCAATGTCTCCTTTTAATGCATGCGATACTAGTCATATGTGATTCATATTCTCTTAATAGTATAATAATAGAAGATTAATTCCCTTCTAGCATCGCTTTTGATATCGATTAATAGTTCAAACGTGAAGAGCAGAGAGACAATATGCATCTATTTTCATCTGCGATGCTGATTGATCACCACCGCCAGCTACCAAGTTGGATTGATCGAGTTATGAATTAGAGAATATTATGCTTGCTTATCCTACTAATCACACCATCGAGACAAACATAATTCCAATCTAAAAAACGAGAAGCTATTTATTTATTTATTTATTTATTTTTGGTTACATCAAGTAAAAAAAAAATCAGTCAAAGGTAAACGACAAGAAATTAAAAGAATATAAAAAGATTAGGAGAGAGAAGAAAAAGAAATAAAAAAAATGCTAAAGTACATTTGAATAAGACAAGGAAAAGGGAGAAGAAGAAAACAGAGCTATCCTTTCGTTGCAACTTGTGTAATTTCTTTGAATTGCTCGGGTCCTCCACTGACTACTGCATCGACTTATATCAGAAGCAACATCTATTCTTGATTGTTAAAGCTCATGAGCAGAGAGTTTGCATTTCGGTAGAGATTTCACCGCAAGTAAAGTTGACTAATGCATGCATGGAGACTATGTTTAGAGGGGATATCGAGCACATATATGTGAAAGATTGAGATGATGATTGGATGTATCAAGAACTTCCTCTTCTTCTTCTTCCAAATCCATGCTGTCTCTTCTGTCTTCACAATTACTTCCTTTCTCGCTTTCCCTCTAAAGCTCTTGCTGTGACCAAACCTCCACCATGCTCCACAAGCTTTCTTCCCAAGCCAGTGACCCCAAGCCATCACAAGCTCCGGGACTCGGTACGCTCTCTGAAGCTGTCACAACATCGCACCCCTGCGTGCTGCTGGCGGAGCCGCCGGTCGCTGAAACTGACGCGACCTGTGTCTCGGAAGTCTGATCGACCTCAACGCTTCCCTCTGCCGGCCGCTCACAGGCCAATGGAGCAGAGCTGCCGCCGGAAGCCGCGAGGATCCTCTCGGCAAGTCGAGGCATCCACATGTACCTCACCATGTCCTTGAACCGCTGGCTGTCGACGTCGCACCGGAGCTGCTTCGCTTGCTTCTCCACTCTCGTTCTCCAGTAGTTCTTGATCTCGTTGTCCGTCCTCCCCGGCAAGCACTGCGCTATCTTCGACCACCTGCAAGGCAACATGGTGAGGAAGATGTCATCGTTGAGGGGTCTTTGTCGAGGTCGTTGCTCACCGGTTTCCCCAGCGAGAGTGGAGCTCGAGGATGAGGAGCTGCTCTTCGGGAGTGATGTTGCCGCGGCGGACGTCTGGGCGGAGATAATTGAGCCACCGGAGCCGGCAGCTCTTGCCTGTTCTCCTCAGACCTGTTCGATCCGGAACGAAGACAAACATCATGAAGACAATGAACCTACCACAGTCTTGCTTTGATTCCCATGAAAGGGACGAGTCCGCTACCTGCACAGCGAGCGAGCGAGTTCCATTGGCCCTCGCCATGGCTAGCGATGTAGTTCATCAGCTGCAGGTCTTCTTCCACAGACCACGCCCCTTTTCTCACCTCCATCTCGTTCTCACTGGTTGGTGTGTCTTCTCCAATGCCTTGAATTCGGACTCTTATAGAGATTCATCATGCGGAAGAAGACGTCTGACGGAGTCGGGCATAACCCGACTAGTTTAAGCTCTGTAAAGCCTGAAGAAGGGGGTCTGGAGTTTGACTTTTCTTGATCTGTGATGTGTGTTTCTGTGCTCCGGTCTTCCATTGCTTCCAAGTGGTCTGAAATAAGGTCAGAAGAGTAGACCAGCCACGGCAGCAGATGCCGAGAGCCGAGGATGCTCAGCTTACGTGGTCCTAGTTTGACCGACATGGATCTAAGTTACTTGATTTTCTTTCTTTTGGATGGGATGGGGTACACTTGTATCTTCTTGAAGCAGAAAACAAAGAAAGAGTGTCAAAGTAGTGAGTTGGATGGTTGACCTGCAGTGGCCAATTGAGTCCATTGCTTTTCCTCCAACCCATAGGAACAGATGAAGACATATAGCCCACCTTGAATTCACTTGATGTATCAGGATGTAAAATGAATGAGTCCTGTCTCATCCTTTGCTTCTCAGCCTGCTTGTCTTGCTTAAGAAGAACAAAAAGCACAAAAATCTAAAAGTGAGAATGAGAAGAGATAATGGCAACGTTTCTTAGTCTCTCTGTTACTTGTATGTTGCAATCAATCAGCCTTCTATTTGTCACTAAAAGAAGTCTCACCTTCATCTTTATCTAAGGCGAAAAAAAAAAAAAATCATAATGAGTTGACTAGACCTATTTTTCGAGAAGTCACTTCAATCTCAAATGTTAAGCGAAAGTGGGATCTAATCAGAAACTCCTAATGAGATTTAGCTGACACTCAAATTACATTATATCCGATTGTGATGTATCTAGAGAATTTTTTTAAAAAAATATCTTTTCTACAAAAAGAATTAATTATATTTAATTTTATCAAAGAATATTTCATTTTGACTACGACGGTGACTTGATAGGGCGTTGCTGATTAGGATCCCACATCGAACATGAGGTGGCCGAATGAGGATTGTTGTCTCAGGCTTAGATTGGTGGAGATCGATGATAGGCTAATCAAAGGCACCAGTAATTTGGCGAACAAAATAATTAACAGTAGATTCACACTTGCAGGATGGCAGCAAGGAGTTACGGTAGAAGAAGGATACATGCGTTTTACAAGGATGAAAAGAACAACGATGATAAAGATTTGTTTGCATGTTGCAACTTTCTCGTGATGTCGATAAGGATTTTGTTTGTACGGACGGCCTGTTCTTGCATGTTGGATGTGATGATGGTTCCGATTAAGCGTCAGTCTCTCTCCGCGTCTCAACACACTGTCATTTTGGACGGATTAGAGTCGACAGATAGAGGACTCCGCCAACAAGAAGACCTTCAAACAAAAAGACAACACTTCAATGCCCATTGCACTAGTAGAATAAGTCTTCTCTCTCTCTCTCTCTCTCTCTCTCCATGAAAAGAAAGAGGAGATGACATGTTCATAGTATACTAACACAGCAGTAATAATAGACCTCTAGGTCGCAATGTGAAGAGAGATATTTCTTGATGTTGCTCTCCATCCGAACGTGGTGCTCAAGTGTTCTCACAGAACTACTGACACCATATTGGAAAAAAAGATCAAGATTTTGCTAGAGCATCAGGAATAGTTTTTTTGTGTGTGTGTTATCACAAGGTCAAAAATGTTCTAATTGATTCAACAATTATCAACTAGTGACAACAATAAAAGAGTGATGGTGAGAATGATGAAGGAATATGGCAACAAAGACTGAACAAAATGAGAATTTTTCTCTCGTCATCCAATCACCATAAGAAGTGCTAACCAAGTGAAAGGAGTTGTAGTTTTAGTTGGTGAACAAAGCATATGAAGTCCATGTTTCTAAGCAGAGAACCTTTCACATGATAAAAAATGAAATCACATCAATTTGATGCTTGTCTAAATATTGTCAACTACAGAAGCCTAACCCATCCCTATCATACAACCACATTAAATTAATTGGTCTAATTGTTTACATTACTAAAAAACAATTCTTCTTAGTTCAGTCCCTATTACCATTGAAACCAAATGAAGTCCACCTTCTTTTATGTTTTCTTCTCTAACAAGACAAGAATGAGCTGGTTATCGCATAAAAGAATATTGCTAAGGAGATTAGTCTAAACATTGTAGTGGAGGCATCTCTCTTCTCTCTGATCTTTAAATTGTATCAAGGGAACCAACTCCCAAGAATCCAAACAAGTTGTTCCATGAAAGCTTTCCACAAGACTTTTCTTTCTTTACAATTAATGATAGAAAGACCTTAAAGTTTTTCTACTAGGAAGCATAATAAGAACACATGAGAGAAATGAGAGTAGAAGTTGAGAAAAGCTATTAGTTTTGGTTTAGTTTGTGGATACTTTTGAGTGCTGCTTTGTTTCTAGATGGAGTGTCTTTTTGACCTAAACATCACATGAGAGAAATGAGAGTAGAAGTTGAGAGAAGCTACTAGCTTTGGTTTAGTTTGTGGATACTTTCTGAGTGTGGCTTTGTGTCAAGATTAAGTGTCTTTTTGACCTAAACATCATTATGTGAATAATGTTTCTCAGCCTCTACTTTGTGTGTAGTCTTCTGACTTCAAATGCATGTTGTTAATAATGTAATACAGGCTTTGCATTACACTGTCACTGGGCCCTACTCTGACAGCTGCTTGACTTTAGGCTGTTTAGTTTGACGACATAATGTTCAGGTTCACACCAACAATTTCTTTATGATGCAGAGTTCGACTTATGATTTGATATCCAATATGGACAATCTCAAGGGATTAAGTCAACATTGTGGATCTGAGTAAGAATAATGTTGCACTCACCCAAGCTTCATGCAACATACCAAACAAAAAATTAGGTGGTGAGTGGTGACTATGGAGTTGGCTGCTCTATTACTTCATGAGTTACACTTCTGTTTCAATTGGCATGGAATTTTAGGTTCACAAGCTTATTATAACATGGGTTTGATAGATTCTTCCTTGTCAGAAACCCTAAACAAAGATGCTGATACAGTAAAAAATCTTTCAGTTTGCTGTAATGCATCACAAAAATTTCTGGTAAATTAAATAGATTTCAACTTGTTTGTATATGTAATGAAGAGCTAATTAAGATGATTGAAAAGAAATAAAAAAGGCTAATATCTCAGTAGAAAGAAGATGAGGAAGCTTAGAGATCTTAGATTGGCTTGCTTCCATGATAAGATTGCACATAGACTGTTGTTAATGGAGAATCGTAGTGCTACTACATTACCGATGAGCTGGTATCATCAATAACACATGTTGATCGAGCTGGTGACTCTTGCATGTTTCGAAAGGTCATTTCGAAGTGTTGTTGGTGGCGTCAGAGAGGATATGGATGTCTCACAGGGAAGTGAGTGTTACTGTGTCATCCATGGATGAGTTGGAAGGTGATGAATGTTTGGTAGTCCCACCACCCATGTTATTGTTGAAAATCTAGATAGGAAGAAGAGAGAGATTTCAAACAGAGGAAGAGTAGGAGAAGAGTAACTCTCTATTTTTCTCTCAAAATACTCTTTACAATTTCACAAACTCTATTCTTTCATGAACCAACATATGGGGTTTATATAGTCCCCAAAGATACATCATATTTATTGTATTCAGAATGAATACAATAACCAGTGGTCATTTTGACTTGTCCTTCCATAGACATCTAATCTATCTTTTCTTCTTCTTGATAGAATGAATCTCCCTCTTGATACCATGAACCTTTCTCTTGTTGAAATTAACCTCTTTATGATATTAGAACAAGTTTATTTCCAACATTATCCCCTCTTAAACTTGTTCCATCTGTCATCCCAAGTTTCCTTCGAAGTTGTTGAAATATTTCAAATTTGAGGGGTTTTGTAAGAATATCAGCCACTTGTTCACTTGTCTTGACATGATGTAGCTCCACTTCTTTATTTTTGATATGATCTCTTATAAAATGAAATCTTGTGTCAATATGCTTCGATCTTTCATGGTAGACTGGATTCTTGGCTAAGGCAATAGCTGATTTGTTGTCAATATAAATCTTGGTTGACTTCTCTTGTGGGATATGAAGTTCTTGGAGTAATCTTCTTAGCCAGATTGCATGACAAACACAAGAGGATGCTGCTATGTATTTCTTCACAACTTGATAGAGCAACAATCTGCTTTGCTTCTTTGAAGACCAAGTAAATGTAGTTTCACCAAAATAAAATATAAATCCAGTTGTACTTTTCCGATCATCATAGCTTCCGGCCCAATCACTATCACTATATCCAACAAGCTCCAGCCTTTTAGATGATGAATAAAGCATCCCATACTTAATTGTTCCTTTGACATATCGAGAATTCTTTTGGCGACATTTAAATGAGATGTCTTAGGAGTTTCCATATATCTACTAATTAAACCAACTCCAAATAATATGTCAGGTCGAGTGCATGTCAAATACCTTAAACATCCAACTAAACTTTTGTAATAAGTTGGATTAATGTATTTACCTTCACCTTCCTTTGTCAACTTGGTGCCATATTCAATAGGTGTATCTGCAGGAGACAATCTTCCATAGAAAATTTCTTTAGAATCTCTTTTGCATAATTTTCTTGTGAGATAAAAATTCCTCCATTGTCTTGTATAACTTCGATACCAAGAAAATAAGTCATTAGGCCCAAGTCGGTCATCTCAAATTCCTTCTTCATAGAGTGCTTAAAATCTTCAATCATGGAGCTACTATTGCTGTAAATATTAAATCATCTACGTGCAGCATACAAATAAGATATCTCCATCGAGTTAGATTTTGTATAGAGAGCATGCTCATGTGGGCATTTAGAAAACCATTTTGAATAAAATAAGCATCTATCCGAGAATTCCATGCTCGTGGGGCTTGTTTAAGCCCATAAAGAGCTCTCTTTAACTTGTATACTTTGTCTTCTTGCTCATGAATAATAAAACCAGGGGGTTGTTGAATATATACCTCTTCTTCAAGAACTCCATTGAGAAATGCTGATTTGACATCCATTTGTAAAATTTTCCATTTCATTTGAGTCGCTAGGGAGATAAGGAATCTTCTCAAGTTTCCAATCGAGCAACCGTGCAAATACTTCTTCATGTCGATCCCATATTGCTTGCTTTGTATCCCTTTGCAACCAATCGTGCTTTATATTTCTCTCTCCTTGTGCATTTCTTTTTGTTTTGAAGATCCACTTAACACCGATTGCTTGGTGATCTTTTGGAAGTGTAGTAAGCTCCCATGTATCATTTTTGTTAATTGCATGAATCTCTTCATTCATTGCTTGTCGCCATTTTTCTTCATTATAAGCTTCTTCGAAGGTTAATGGATCATATCCTGCAAAAAGACAAAATAAAGAAAGTTCGTCATTGTTAGTATCAATCCTTCGAGTCACATCATAGAGCTCTGAACTGGTCTTGTCCTTCTTATAATCGGACTTCTTGAATCAAGTGACCTAGTGATCTAGGTGATGATTCCTGTAAAGCCTCTTCGGTGTTTCCTTGTATTATATCATCATCTTCTCAAGCTATGACTTTCTTATGCTTTGCTCATCACTTTTCCAGGGCCCTCCAAATCATTGTTCATCAAACTCAACATCTCTTGACATCACAACTTTATTTGTGATAGGATTGTAGAGTTTATAACCACTAGAATTTTCAGCATAACCTAACAAAATGCATTTCGACCTTTATCCTCCGCTTTTTCTCTTTTCCTCTCGGTATCTTAGCAAATGCAATGCTTCCGAAAATCCTCAAATGATCAACTCTTGGTTTCAAAGCTCCATGCTTCTTCCGTGTAACATTTCCACCCGCTTTGTTGGAAACTCATTAAGCAAATAAACTGCAGAGGCAACAAAGATCTCCCAAAATTCTTTAGGAATTCTTCTTTCCTTTAACATGCATCGGACCATATTAAGTATAGTCCTATTTTTCACACCATTTTGTTGAGGTGTGTATGGCATAGTGAATTGATGAAAATTCCATTGTTTCTACAAAAGCTTTCAAATTCATTTGATGTATATTCACCACCTCTATCTGTTCTTAAACATTTAATCCTACAACCACTTTGTCTTTCAACCAACTCCTTAAATTCTTTGAATTTATTGAAAACTTCTTTCTTTTCTTTTAATATATAAACCCAAGTTTTTCCACTATGATCATCATTCCTCCAAGTGATATTGACCGATAGGACCACAAACATCCGAGTGTATCAAATCAAGCCGATGCCATGCTCTTCTTGTTCTTCCGACTTTGAAAGGCTTTCTTTCTTGCTTACCCATAACACATACTTCACATAGTTTTGATGGGTGATCAATTCTTGGCATTCTGTCACCATATTATACTTCTCTAGAAGTTTCAAAGCCTCAAAATTTAAATGAGCATATCTAAGATGCCATAATGTAGAAATATCCTCAATATCGCCTTTAAAACAATTTGATCGATTAAGAATACATAAATGCAGAGGAAACATTCTGTTCTTTGCCATTTTCACATGTGATATCAATATTCTATCCTTGTCACGAATTGAAAGAGCCATATCTTTCATCTCAATATTATAACCTTTTTTCAAGTAATTGTCCCAAACTCAAAATATTATTTTTCATATCGTGAACATAATAAACATCTCAAATGCATAACTCTTTACCATTATTTAGTTCAAGGAGAATTTGACCTTTGCCTCTTCTTCGGTCTACGAGACATATCACCTAATGTAATATTTCCATAACTTGTATCTATTTCTCAAAATAAATCTTTAATACCACACATATGATTTGAAGCTCCAGATCTAAATACCATGTCATAGATTGATCTTCTTTCGCTTTATCATATGTCATCAAGAAAACTTGATTTTCATTCTTTTCTTTCTCAACAAAATTTGCCTTATCACCTTGGTTGTTAGGATTGTAATACATTCAAAAGAGTAATGTCCGTACCTTTTGCAAATATAGCATTGTATTTCATGCCACGCCCACGGCCTCGGCCACGCCCTCGACTATAACCTTGGCCTCTTTGGCTAGAATTTTCTCCACCACCTTCATTGTTTGGAGATTCTGATTGGTCCGATTTACGCCTCCTCTTCCTCTTTGTCCATGACATCTTCCTCTTTGAAATTTTGATTCACCTCTTTTTCAAGAGTAAGCTTGGTTTGTAGTGCTTGCTCCAAAGTTCTGTCTTCTCCTCTTTTGGTAATCCTTTGTTCATGAACTTGAAGAGAACCCATAAGTTGTTCTAAAGACATTGTTTCCAAATCTTTAGATTCTTCAATCGCAATAAAGAATAAAATCAAATTTTGGATCTAAAGATCTCAATATTTTTCTATTACTCTTTGATCACTTATTTGTTCACCATTTCGTCTCTCATTTGATGAACAATAGAAATGACCTTTGAGAAGTAAATCGAAATAGTTTCGATACCTTGTTGTAATTTTTCAAAGTCGGCTCAGTAAAACTTGCAAACGAAGTTTCTTTACCTTATCAACACCACCAAATGCTGTTTGAAGCATTTCCCAAGCCTCCTTTGAAGTATTTGCTTTGAGCGATGATCTCAACATTGTATCGTCAAGTCCTTGGTAGATCGTGAACAAAGCCTTTTCTCCTTCTTCCTTCTATCTTTGAGTTGTTTTCTTGCTTCTGCATTCATTGCTCCTTCTTCATTGGATTTGGCTCAACAAATCCATCTTCTACAAACTCCCATACATCTTGGGAGCCTAGAAGAACCTTCATTTGGATGCACCATATATCATAATTTTCTTTTGTCAATCTAGGATCCGAATTTGGATGGTACTTGGGGAAGAGGCCATTGCTCAACCTATGCTCGATACCAAATGTTGAAAATCTAGATAGGAAGAAGGGATAGAGATTTCAAACAGAGGAAGAGTAGGAGAAGAGTACTCTATTTTTCTCTCAAAATACTCTTTACAATTTCACAAACTCTATTCTTTCATGAACCAACATATGGGGTTTATATAGTCCCCAAAGATACATCATATTTATTGTATTCGTAATGAATACAATAACCAATGGTCATTTTGACTTGTCCTTCCATAGACATCTAATCTATCTTTTCTTCTTCTTGATAGAATGAATCTCCCTCTTGATACCATGAACCTTTCTCTTGTTGAAATTAACCTCTTTATGATATTAGAACAAGTTTATTTCCAACAGTTATCAAGTTGTTGAACATAAATAATAAATAATGATTGAAAGAGGAAGAGGAGGAAAATAGAATGTTTCATCTGAGGCCGATAGTTAACTTAAGTTCGATCTTTATGATCTTTTAATGCGTTGTTTTTTATACCAGGCTCTGTAAGATGATCGATGTATATCTCCACTCTATTTTATGCTATCTCTACCGGTGAGAACTGATTGTTCTCGTGAGTTAATTGTTGAAACTCATGTCAGTGATTATTTTATAGGCTAAGAGTTATTCTTGATTATATATATATATATATATATATCCTCTATTTGAGCTAATAAGGACTCTTTATAATTTAATTGATTTTAAAGTGGAAGAGTTTTATATGGCTTACTCGTGGTTTCTTTTTATTTTCTAAGATAAGAATTATTCTTGATGATATGTCTTCTGATTGATACAATAAGAACTCTCTATAATCCAATCGATGTTGACCGGTGGAAGAGTTTTATTCGGCTTACTCTTGTTTTCTTTCTTCACACTAAAGGGTTTTATTTGTAAATCTAGTGTCTTATTTTATTATTTTGTTACTTGATGGACCTTAGCTTTATATTTTCTTACAACTCGACGATATCCTCGTAAATTTACATATGGTGTTTAGTATATTTAGACATTATTTCTGAAGAGAATGTGGGAAAGATGGTCATGTATTTCTTGATGCTGTATATTTATACTGATCGAGAAGAGTTTGATTGTCCTCTAATTATGCTCACGCTTAGGATGATTATCCTTAAATCATGAGATGATTAATATGATATAGATATAATAGGTAAGTAGACCCTATCAATTTGATATGACTAATTTTCTATCATGTTCATGTAAGATTTAGCTTTCATCATAAATATCAATCTTTAAATAATATGAGTGGAACATCTTATAAGTAATTAAATTTGTAAAAGTTTATCAGTTGGTCAAAAGAATAAATATGAGATATATGTCATCTGATAACCTAATCCCTAACGAAGTATAAATTGATAATAATATGCTTCATATGAAAATTGAATGCCGAATTCGGGTCGAGTATAGGATGTTATCATAGTAAATTATTAAAGTGAGAGGAGATGTCAAGCTTACGAAGCAAGTTAGTGATCAAAAGAGTTTTGCAGCAATGATACCAACGATATGATACTTGACTTTCAAGATAGCGTGCAACTATTTTTTATTTTTATCGGAGCTCCAATTGATAAAATTTAAGCGAAAGAATACAATATATGTCAATATAAATATTTTATTATCAATATTGTCTACCCCAAACAAAGAAGGGGAGATGATTATTTTCAAAGAAGAAATCATGATTAAATATCCCTTCAAAGTATTCTATGATATGCTTTACTATAGATTAAAGATATTTTGTTGATCGTAAAAAAAATATCTGGATGAGTGAAAAATAAATAATGTGGTGAGCTAAGTATTTATCGATATTATATAGAATTTATAGTAAAATTATCATCATATAATTTGAGTGACTAACTAAAGAAAAATTAGATGATAACCTGTTTGTAGTCTACATATTTATGAACCGAATCAATCTAATTAGGTGACATGATATAATTTATAAAATTAAGCTCATATTATTTATAAAATTGGGTCTTTGGATCGGTTTGATTAATCAGTTTGAACTAATTAAAGGCTTAGAGAAGAATAGTAAACTCAATCATATTGATATATCTTAAATTAAAATTGATTTGATTCAGTTCAAATCGATTACTCAAACCAAAGAAAAGTATCCTCGAATTAAAACCATTTATAACTTTCAAAATCGAACCATTGATGAACCGATTTGGACCAAACTAGTTTTGAATCACTTCGATTTCGGTTTAATTTTTTAATTCGATTTGAACACCCCTACATATAAACTATTAAGTATATGGTGTGTCCCTTTTATTATTATTATTGAGAAAATAAAGAGCAATCAAATTTAAAATTAACAAAATCGATTGATATCAAGTAGCAGTAGCATGCTTTTGGAGTTTGGTGTGGTCTATGTATAACTCTTTCGAGTTCATGTACATGATTACGATACTAAGGATAAACGAAAACAAAAGATTATTGCATAAAGATATTATTGGTCGAAGTTTCTTGCAAGCATGAATTATTAATATCTCATTATTGTTTTTGTTCGTTTGAGTGATAATAAAACCTAAGATAAATTAAATTATCATATATTTGACGATAGGACCGATGGTTTTTTTTGGTAAAATTCATGTCAGTCTTTGGTGTAAAGTTAAAGTAAATTTCTGTAAAGTCAGGTGCAAAGAGGCGTCACCAGAGCAGATAGGCCACAACGAAGGACCAAAGTAGATAGGTGACGGTGCAAGGGCAGGAGCGGAGGAGGACAACCTGCAATGCGAGGAAGACGCGGCTTCCAACGAGGACCACGCGAGTTGGGCTGTGAGTCAGAAAAGAAAGTGGCCGCCTGCGGTGGGAGAAGGCAATCGGGAGGCCGCCTGCAGTGGAAGGAGAAGTGGCCGCCTACGTGGTCTACGGTGGCCTGTGGTGGGAGGAGGAGGCGTTGGTGTTGGAGAGAATAGTTTATATTTGCTTAAGCAAGAAGGCTATGATATCATAAAAGATTATTGCATATTTTTTACGAATGATATTAAAAATTTATGCAGATTGAGAAGAATTTGATTGTCATCCAATCATACTTAAAATTAGAATGATTAATATAATAAAGATACAATAGATAAGTACAATCTGTCAATCATTTGATTTATGATCGATTCTCTAACAATTTCTATATATATATAAAATATAATATAATATAATATAATATAAGTCTTCTCCGGCATGGATGGGATGCAATTGGCACAGGAAACCTTTGTTTTCGACGCCATTCATGGATTACATAAATCTGTAGAGAAGCCGTTCATGCATCAATCAACATGAGTGGGATGGGTAAAAGCTGCATAGAAGGAATGAAAGGGACACATCGTCCAAGTGATACATACACAAGCAGCAAAAGAAGAGAACATTCACAGAGAAGAGAGGAAGAAGAGGACAAAAGAGAGAGAGAGAACAGTCAGCTAATGTTTGAAATGAAATAATCTGCTGTGGAAATGACAGAGCAAGTGGACAAAATGATCTGCTCGCTTCCTACTTGCAAACCATGTTTTCGGGTCATCACCATCTTTGGAAACATCATCCAAATAGTTACATCTCGTATTCTTCAACCATTTCCAACAGCAGCAGCGAGTCTTTTAGGAATTGAAAGCATCAACAGTGTATCTTTCCCTAGCAGTCAGTAAGAAACAGTCCTTCAAAGCTCAATCCAGATTGATTGTCTGCAAGAGGCCGACTTGAAAAGATGCTTATGCTTCCAATGTTGTGATGGCTGTTTTAATTTTATTTTTTTATTCCCTAAAAATATATTAATTTAAATTTCTAATACATCCAAGGTTATGCTCATTAGAGCATAAAATAGATTGTATATCCAGTTAGATCTCTCGATCGGATTAGATTTATAACTCTTTGCATGAGTAGCTAACCAATAAGCATTCCGATTCTAAAAATATGAGATGACAAAATGGAACTTTTACATTCTTAAATCTGATATTCTACACAAGTGGAACTTTTACATGATAAAATGCATGTTACAAACAAAAATATAGGTGATGAGGATGAGATTTGATTCTTAAATCTGGCTACCAAACAGTAAGTTTGACGGAATTAATTTCATTTCATTCTTGTTTTTGTTGCCCTCATTTCCTTTTTTCTGTTTGTTCTTTCAAGTGACATCAAAGACCAAACTCAGATAAAATAGAATGGGGTTAATAATGGTCTCTCAGTTCTTAAATGTTTCCATCGTATTAAAGCATTAGTTCTGCAGATAACCAAACCACAGATAATATAATTAGTAGATTCAAAGTAGGCAAAGCTTCATATGCTTAGCTGTGAGAAGCATGACATCAATGCCTGCTTTAAAAGTAAGTGGACTTGGATTAGGAAGGCACAGGATGAAAGAAAGTGAAGATAAATCGTCCTCCCTACCTAAGAGGCTAAGAAAAAGACAAACATGGAAATAAAGCATCCAAGAATGCTGCATCAGCAGCAGGATAGAGATGAATAAAAAATATTCTAAATCTAAGTTTTCGATCCACATCTTTATAGATCAATTATTTTATCAACAAAGCTGATTAAAGACCCCGCAAGACTCGAGGCACATAAAACACCAGTGGTTCTAGTCATCGAGAACTTTGGATGATGATGCTGATGCACAAAGAACAATTTAATTCTTGGGAACATTACCCTTGCAGAAATCATGATCGGAACATAGACATCAATTCAGTAGTCCCATTACCTGCACCTACTACCTCTAGTCCTACAACTTGCATAAAGCCTATCCAATTGGGCAAGTTCATCTAACACACTGCATCTCCTCCATTTATTATGCACAGGCATATCTGATGGTATTCTTGTTAAGTATGGTGTTTTCTTTTCTCACGTACAAAAAAGGGATCATTATAAAGATGATGCAACCTCAACATGATTAAGATTACTGTGGCAATTCAACCAACCATAGTGATGGTGTACTGTGGCAAGCAAGATTTTGTTGTTTGAATCTTAATTTAAATTCTTCATTATTATTTGAATATTTCTAAAATTTTCATGTATATATATATATATATATGTAGTGCTATAAATTGGAAGACATAAGGTAAGGCTTGCTATATTATTAGTAAAGGAGGTGATTGATATATCTATTTTAGTGAAGCTTTAATGTCATTGTTTATCCTTGCAGGATGTGAAATGTCATCTATATCCGATAAAAAAGATAGATGTACAATTAGGATACATGAACTGTCATGAATATATATGTCGATCATCTGATACTCTTTTCAAATCATTAGATAGCTGTCACAAGACACAGATAGAAGACGTACCACCTTCCACTTGAAGTAATTATTATATCCTAAGAGAACAAGTTTGCTTGTGTTGCATGCAAGAATAGCTTTTAGGTCCCTTTCAATTGTTTTTATTGTATGTTGAATCTGGTGAAAGTGTAGCTTGTGTTGCATGCATGAACACTTTTTAGGTCCCTTTCAATGGTTATCATATGTTGCCTCAATTGAAAGTTAATTAATCTTTTCCACATTTACATGTTTTTGTGCCAATCCTTCCAAAGTCAAGTCAAATATTCAATTTTGAGTGACTTAGCAAGACATATGCTGTTCTATCTGAAATCCAAAAGGAATTGATGGTTTTGCTATACATGAAGACAGTAGTTGCAATCTGGGTACTTTGGTGTTGGGTGAATTTTGGAAAGAGTGACAATCAATCTAGTCAAAATCAAATGAATGGCTATAGTTTGTGTAAAATAAGTTCAATCTTATATATATATTGAATTTGAAAATGATGAAATTTGTAGGTTCTTTACATAAAAAAAAATAATATCATATATTGAAACTAATGAAAATATCTCATATTTTAGAGATCCCTATTAAGTGTGGTTGACAAATGATCTTATGGCATGAAACTGAATGAGAAAGGGCAATCAGATTCGTTAGAGATTCTTATCATTAGATCTTTGAACTGATCTGTGGTTCTTTAAATTTACCTCATTTTTTTTAATATTTCCTTGAGAATTCACTTATTTATGGGTTGTGAAAAATGTATCAATCTTTGTAATCAGACTCATGTCTAACTTCATTAGTTTTTCTTAGAAAGGGAATCCAAACCCCATAATGTTGGTTGAGTGAACTCATTAGGATATATAACCCATTTATCCAAAATCCATTCTTCATATGAGATAAATGTGATGAGAAAATGTTAAAAGACAATATATTTATATACAACTATTAATATATATATATATAGGTCTTTGGCACCCAAATAAGTACTTCATCTGTCGCATTGTTATCAACGAAGTTTCCTGGCTCTCTGTCTAATAATTATTATTGGTATGATTATGAGTTGGGATAGGTAGCTTTTAATAAGTGGGATAGGGGTCAGCATGTCACATTTAGAGATGAAGAGCCTATCCATATTAATTAATCCAGATAGGATACATGTAGACTTGTCTACTTATTTTTCTTAAATGGTGAAATTTTAAATAATTCTTTCCACGTGAACATTTTTATTTTTTTGTGGCAAAGCCAAGAACATTGTCCGACAGTGATGCTTACCCTTCTCTATTGACGAGATATGGAACATACACTTTTGCTTTAGAGAAATCCAATGATTCCAAAAACACAAACTTCAAAATTTGGAAATGTTTTCAATAACATGTAGTTTCAATTAGTTTTCTGATTTTTATATATTTTTTATTAAAATAACTTGTTTTATAATTTCATGATGAAATAAATACTTATTCAATATCAAATTATCAATATGTTATTATCACAAATGGTAGATTTGTCCCACTTATTAACCTAATAGTATGAAGTTGAGCCGACCTATCCCACTTATTAAAAGCTACCATGCATCTTTCGAAATTAGATGTCCGGGAATGTGTAAGTTAATTATTTCTTCTTTTCTCATCTACTCGAGAGCCAACTCTTTGGAAGTCAAACAATTTATTGGGAGGAATAAGATCCTATAAAATATACTATGATACTTGATAAGTTCTTTTCGATCAGGAGCTGAAATAGTTAAGTTTGTTTTCAGGAGATCTTCCTTTTATAAGTTTCAAACCGATAAGAAGCAATTCTTTTTGGATAGTATATTTGTTATGCATAGTTAGGCGATGCCAAATTATTACTATACTAATTACACTAAATTTTATAGGCCCCAAACATCATTGTAATGAACTCTTATGACTCTAATTAGTCATTCAATTTCATATATCGAATCCCAATTGATCATTAAATTTGTTTATACCGCAATGACTGATTTGATACCACCTATATAAAGCAAAATTGTATAGGATCTTAATTCAAAAAATAAAAAATAAATATTTAGTTTGACTCATTGGAAGCTTGTTGAACATCACACGGCTCCCCTTTTACTTGTCTCTGCAACGAGATGATCACAAATAACTGTGTGATAGATTTTAATAAATAAAATTTATTTTATTTTGTCTGAAAATATTTCATGATGTTAGAGGATATAAATGCGTATGAAGCAACGACCACCCAAGTTGCTCAACTGGATCGGTCCTCACCTCTCCTTTAAACCCTAACTACAAGGGTATTTTAGTCAAATTAGATAGGAGAATCTGAGGCTGCAGCCCTTCAAGTGGGTCGATCCTTATCTTCCGCCGCAATCGTTTGTTCCCAGATTACCCCTCAGTGCATTGGTAGGTGGCGACCATATCGAACGGTATTTTCGTCAACTAAGGATCCAAGAATCCGAGCCGCAGCCCCCGGATCGACGCAACCTCGCTCCGAAAACTCAATTCCCAAATTACCCCCTATCAGGTTGCAATGAGATACTCCTCAATCCAACGGTCGATATCTCCTTCCGGAAGATGTCGGCAAGCCTCGGAACAGATCCGACCGTGATTCCCCTTCATCGTGCGGCTTCGATTCGAGGACCCGTCGACAGTGTTCCCATCGGCACGATTCTCAAAGCACTCACGTGCGCAACTGGAGTGTGTTTCAGTCATTTTAGGTAGATGCGGGCGCCCGGTGAAACTGCGGCCACGTTTTCGCACGCGCGCCACACGCTCGCGTGCAGGTGACGGAGATGGCGACCCACACGTGCCCGTGGCGGCTCAAGCCCAACCGGGTGCCGCCGGTGTCCCCTCGACGTCTCCTATTAATACTGCTTCGGAGCGAGGCTTCGCTCTTAGTTTTGCCCAAAGCAATTCTTGAAGCCAGTCCAAAAGTTCGATCTTGAGAGAGAGAGAGAGAGAGAGAGAGAGAGAGAGAGAGGGGAGAGCCTTGGAAAATCCCTAAATTGTTGCGCTGTTCTTGGGATCCCTGTAATTTCTTGCGTGATTTGTCGGATTAAGTATGTTCCTGTACTTTCTTGCGCTGTTTTTTTCCCTTTGTTTTGTTACTGAGCTAGATCCCTTCAATTTCTTGCTTGATTTACGAATCAGTCGTTTTCTTTCAGTTTATTGTGTGATTTGGATTCCCTTTTATAATTGACAGAGGCAATAATTGGGCCTTTGTTGTTTCTTTTGGCTCAAGATGAATTAGATATTATGGCTATCATGGCCATTTCTTGGAAATTATACAGGTTCTTGTATGATGCAGTTCTTGGTGATTTAAGAGGTTGATTGGTTGATTTTGGGCTGAAAATTCATCTTTTGAACAATTGACGATGATGGTTGTATCGTGGAAGTATAATATGTGGTTTTCCCTTTCTCAAGTTCTGCCATGAGCTATTATTCATTTTTTTAGGACTCCTAATTTACTTTAAAATTGGCACAAAGCTGGTCTGGTGGTTTTGAACAAACAGATAATAGATGCAACTAGGAATTGTTTGGTTAAGTAAAAGTAAAATTTTGATCTGATATAATCTGCTTTTCAGATGGATACTGCAGTTACTGACACCGTGTGGGTTTGCTAAAATCTTACTCAGAAGTATTTATAGACAAAGTTTTAAGTGTTGCATAATTGATTTGATTGGTTGCCTCATAATGAATATCGTGTTATCTCTGGGCACTTAAATTGGGATTTTGGCCCTTTTGTCATAAGATCCTTTGTAGGTCTAGTCTTTGCTTGTATGGTGCTTGAATGGAATTTCTGAAATTGGATGCTGATTTTGTTTCTCAAATTTGATTCAGGACATGAGATCATCAGAAGCAATTCCGATTGAGGCTGTGGAACAACCTTATTTTGTTCCTAGCATCCGCTCTGGTAGCTTTGCTAACATTGGCCCTAGGAGATATATGGAAGATGAACACATCCGCATCGATGATCTTTCAACGCACTTGGGCTCCATGCTTAGATGCCCGACACCGAGCGCTTTCTACGGGGTAACTAACTAGTATATGGCATGGTAAATTAGTTCTGTCTGTTATGTGAAGCTGATTTGATTACCGGGATTTCCTACATTTGTTCACAGGTTTTCGATGGCCATGGAGGTCCAGATGCAGCAGCTTTCTTCAAAAGGCATGCCATAAGGTTTTTATTTGAAGATGCAGAGTTCCCACAGGCATTTGAGCCCAACAGAGATTTCTTGAACTCAGTTGAGGACTCTGTGAAGATGTCATACCTTGCTGCTGATCTTGCGTTGGGTGATGATTGCACTATTAGCAGCTCTTCCGGGACTACGGCACTCACGGCACTTGTGTTTGGGAGGTATGTAATCATCAAATGAAATTGCCTTGGATCATAGATTTATGATAACTTTGCTTGTCGATTTTGGTTGTTATCTTGTTCTGTTGGACCTTCATTTAACAGTTCTTACTGTATCATGGAGGTTTGTAATCATCAAATGAAATTGCCCTGTGTCATACATCTATAATAACACTGCTTGTTGATTTTGGTTGTTCTCTTGTTTTGTTGGACCTTCATTTAACAGTTCTTTCCGAATCATGGCGAACTCAAGGCACTTGGTGTCTGGGAAGTATGTAGTCATCAAATGAAATTGCCCTGGATCGTAGATTTATGATAACATTGGTTGTTGTTTTACTTTGTTGGATCTTCATTTAAGAGTTCTTATGGAATCATGGAAGACCGCCTTAGATCTTAGATTTATGGTCTTATTATTGTTTGCTTAGGGGAATTTCTTTTTGTTTCTGTTAATTTCTAATCGGGTGCTCAATTGAAGATAAGGACACACTTGGGTCTCAGATCTTTGGTATTAACGGGGTGTTTGCTGAAGGAGTTCTATAATTTGTGTTTCCCAAGAGTTCTGGGTCACCAATTAAATGTGAAATTATAAATGGGTCTTTGATGGAATACTCCTACAACTCCTAGTTAGTTGTCAAAGTAGTTTTATTCCTTTTTACATAACTTTTGTTGATCCATTTCGTCGAATTTGTACAGGCATCTTGTGGTTGCCAATGCTGGGGATTGCCGAGCTGTTCTATGTAGGAAAGGTGAAGCAGTTGATATGTCACAGGATCACCGACCCATCTATGCAGCGGAACGCCTGAGGGTTGAGGCTTCCGGAGGCTACATTGATGATGGTTATCTCAATGGGGTGCTATCGGTCACCCGTGCCTTGGGAGATTGGGACATAAAAACATCTCGAGACTCACGGTCACCTCTCATTGCAGAACCTGAGTTCAAGCGGATCATGCTCACTGAGGACGATGAATTCTTAATCATTGCTTGCGATGGGATATGGGATGTGATGTCGAGCCAGCATGCTGTTGGCATCGTGCGCAGGGGGCTTGGGCGGCACGGCAACCCCGAGCAATGTGCTGGAGATCTCGTGCAGGAGGCGCTGAGGCTCAAGACATTCGACAACCTCACAGTTATTGTGGTCTGCTTCTCCGATGAATCTCGTAATTCTTCGCCCACCCTCAGGTTCGGAAGTCGGAAAAGCTTGTCGGTGGATGCCCTGTGCAACCTCAAGAGCTGGTTGGATAAAGATGGCTATAATTGAGTTTTGAGCAAGGATTGTTGAAGACAACTAAAAACGATGATAAGAAAACGTCCATTAATTTTTAACTTTGGCTGGGTAGAGGAGCCAAGCAGTTTTGGTGGCATGGTGTTTCATGCATTGTTCTTATGGGAAGAAGGGGTCTGTAAGTAATATTGAAGGTGGTATGGTGTATCAGGATGATGATGGTGTACATTAATTACTTTTTTTTGCTACATAAAAGAACCGCTTTGTCATACATCATTGTCAAATAAAAGTTTTCCTGCTTGGCAAATCATTATTCTTCAAATATATCTTCTGCATTAGTCCCTTCCAAGCATCAATTACTTGTTTTCCTTCTACTCACGTCAAGTACCTCGAACATTGACTTGCTATTATATTGTTTCAATTTTATTCAATCTAATTTTTATAACCCGAGAAACACGAGTTATTTTATGTTGACTTGGCACAGTAACGCAACTACGTTACGGTCAATTATTGGTCAAGTAAGATCCCACGGATCTTTAAATTAGCAAATTAGAAAGCGAGTTTTATACATATATATATATATAATCTATAGTAATAAACTTTTATCTTACGATGCTCCCATATTTAATTTTTACTTGAGGGTTTTTTTTAAAGATAACTTAAGATTTTCAGTTTTGTTATAAAATTAAAATAAATTAATATAAAAATTAATATATTTTTATACGTTCTGAGTGGAACTTGAGTGCAACGATTTTTTGTGAGTAGAAAGATAAAAAAGAGGAGGAATAAAAGAGAAAAAAAACGATGCGAGAGATGGATGAGAGTGAAAGGAGAACGAGACGATGGGTAGAGTGAGAGGAGGACAAGAGGTGGTAAAAGAGGCAGCAAGAGTGGGGATAATTTGAAAAACTCCAAAGATAATTAAATAATTAAGATTTATTTAAATCAAATTAAATAATTAAAACTGAGTCAAACTTAATAATCAAAGGACAATCATTATTTTTTTACAAATCAAATAAAAATATTTTGATAAAAAAATAGAAAAAAAAGATACCTCTAAATAAAAACTAAATATGGGGCATCATATGATAAAATCCAACTATTAAGATCTTTTTTCAATAAGTTACCCCAAATTTTCTAGGTTTTTTTCCATAAGTTGCTCAAAAAATTCTAATTAGGAGAGTTCAATACAAAGAGGATGCATGCGCTTAGGGTATATGGTTGGATTATGCAGTTATAGGGAGACATCATAGCAGGGAATTATGTAATTATGGCAGATGAGAGATGAGATCTCCAAATATCGATTGAGCATCAAGGCACAAAAATTACAAAAATGTCAAAGAAATTGATGTCAATCCAGTTTAGAGAGATTACAGGACTAGGATACAAATAGCTCGTATAACTGTGAAGATAGGGAGAATTAACATGTTATACCCCGAATTAGGGCTAGAATATTTTGGGGATTTTCTTATTGAATTGATTTAGAACTAATTAATAGAGTTCTAATGGGGAATAGAATTCTAAAATAGGGCATTAGAGACAATGATTTTTCTAATTGGGTGAGCCATGGAGTTTAATTAGAGATGGGAGTCAAATGCAAAGTTGTCCTAATCGGATTAGAAGCAGAATATGATTTGATATAAAGTTCCAATTCATTTGAAATAGACTCCTAATTTGATTTAGAACTAAAAATTTTATCAAGAAATATGATTTAGAAATTGTCTTGGCCCATGAAGGATGTAACATACCATGGCCTTGTAGAAGAAACTCAAAAGGTTTATCGACCACAAAAATAATGCAAAGGTTCTCTCAAGGAAACTGGAAAGCTACATAATCTTGAATAATTTGGTGGGCCAACCCAATGATGAAGTGCAATCTATCATGCATAACTTCTGCAAGAAATGATACATGATCTTAAGGTCACTTCAACCACAATCCACAAGTTGAGCAAATGAGAAGAAGGAAATGGCAGAGAGAGGACATGAAAGAGATAAATAGCTGAATTTTGATGTACCCCACCTGTTGCTTCGTTTCTATAAAATGCAATTAGAATTAAAAGATATAATTGAAGCAGGTGCATCATTCTTTCCCTGAAGCCTAAATCATGATTCAAGAAGACATGCTAATGATTTAGGATCAATGTGCACAATTAAGGGATCATGAGTTTGAGTCATGATGAAGAGTAAAATGACTGCAACTACTTAGTGTCATAACATCCTAAATCATAAATTTTTGAAACTATACATGTCAAGGGCCCAATGACCATGTAATTTTTTTTGTCAATCACAGAAAGCTCTACATAGGTGAAAATTAGACATGGAATAGCACTCTTACAATGATTCAAAATGTTTCACATTGGCAATCATAGTCAAAAAGATCAAGCAATTGACCTTATTCAATAACAACATGTGCATTTCAAGCATAAAATAGCATATCCATGACAAGAGCAAAAACCCATCGTAAAAAAAGAAAAAAAAAGAATAAATACTAAAATTTGTTATATTAATTCCTCTTGCATCAACTAAATCATAGCAAAATAAAGCACTAAATTGGGGAACAAACCGCATTACCATCCAATCTGCTGAACAAGACGAACAAGAATGTATTGCCATCTGAAGAACTTAAACCACCTGTTATTACCAAGCAAAAAAGTAATGAACACAAAACTGAATAATCTCAAACGGTAACAGAAGATTACCGATTTGTCATCATACACCCATCCATTTCGCAGGAACAATCTAAAGATGACATCTTGGAATCAGGTCAGTCCTGATTATTTTGACGTCAGACATTTCGGCAAAATCATTCAGACAAAAAAGACTAAAAGTAGATAAAAAAGATGCCTTGTGATGCAGAAGAGCAGCGGCTCACTCACCTTGCGCCTTCTGGTAGACGTATGTGAGGCCGCATTTACCGCAATAATGGCGGTCGAAGTGGTTGGCCATGAAGGTACCGGCGCCGCACTCGACGTTGGGGCACTCCTTCCGGAGCCTGGTGACCTTGCCGGTGGCGTCGTCGATCTTGTAGAACTGAAGCACGGCGAGCTTCACCTTCTTCTTCTTGTGCTTGATCTTCTTGGGCTTGGTGTAGGTCTTCTTCTTGCGCTTCTTGGCGCCGCCGCGCAGGCGGAGGACGAGGTGGAGGGTGGACTCCTTCTGGATGTTGTAGTCGGCGAGGGTGCGGCCGTCCTCGAGCTGCTTCCCGGCGAAGATGAGCCGCTGCTGGTCCGGAGGAATCCCTTCCTTGTCCTGGATCTTGGCCTTCACGTTGTCGATGGTGTCCGAGGACTCCACTTCGAGGGTGATCGTCTTCCCGGTGAGGGTCTTCACGAAGATCTGCATCGTTCCGCCAGCGCAGCGGCTGCTAGCGTTGGAGTTCGACCTTCCAATGCAGACGCGCAGAGAAGAGGTAGGGTTTGGGCTCCCGTGAAGGAGAGGCCTTATATCTGCTGTTCTCGGGGCGCTGATTGGCGGGGCACCGTATTATAGTGATCAAGTCGATCCTGACCGTAGATGCAGGCAAATAATTATTTTTAGATGGACGAAAGAAAAGAAACTGATGTTATTAATCCGACAAACTGATAGGATGTTGGGCTGATAGCCCAAATTCAACCCATACGGGTGGTTTTATCAGTCGATAGTCGATCTTTTCTCTAAATCTTAATTTAACCTAAACTTTAATTTAAATAGAGACTAACGATGACTGTGAAAATTGAGATTAACATCACAGCAAAGGACAGAAACTTCGTAGCAGCATTGGGGATTCAAAGAAAGGAGAAAAGAGTAGAAAAATAAGAAAAAAAGAAAGGGAAAAAGACAAGGAAAACACAGAAATTGTTCTCACTCATCCAAACAGTTTCTCAGCAGGTTAGATCAGATCTATAGTGAATTTTTTCTGTGATTGCTTGAGGAGGTTTTGGATATTGTGCATAGTGACGTGATCCTTGTATCCTAGTTATTCTCTTGTGATTGTTGCTTGGGTTTTGGGCAAGAGATCCGAGAATTGTACATTCATTATTTTTATAGTGAATTTTCTCTGGTTTGTCCCGTGGTTTTTACCCTTCACGTTGAAGGGATTTTCCACGTAAATCTTGGTGTTCTATTTGATTGTAATTTCTATTTAATTTCGTTGTGTTACGACCAGCTAGTATTTATTCATATACAAAAGTTATTATTTGTTGCTTATCCTTTTATTTCCCATCAACTGGTATCAGAGCAAGGTTTTGGTGTTTTAATTTTTGTATTTGAACATGGAGACTGGTAATGTTTCTCGCATGATTAGTTTGAACGGAAACAATTGGATGATATGGAAACCAAGAATGAAATATCTCTTATATTGCAAAGATTTGTATGGACCTTTGCAAGGGGATAGTGAAAAACCCATAACTATGACAGATGATGAGTGGAAGAGATTAGATCAAAAAACGGTTGTGTTCATTCGACAGTAGCTTGATGATAGTGTCTTTCACCATGTTTCTATTGAAAGTTCTGCATATTCTCTTTGGAAAAATTGGAAGGTCTCTATGAAGAAAAATAGCTAGTAACAAAGCTTTTTTGATCAAAAAACTTGTGAACCTAAAATATAAAGAGGGTGCTTCTATTGCTAAGCATTTGAATGAAATTCAAAGTATTACTAACCAGTTATCTTCTATGAAAATATCTCTTGATGATGAGTTGTAAGCATTGTTACTTCTCAGTTCATTGCTAGAAAGTTGGGAGATACTTGTGGTTTCCCTCAGTAATTCTGCGCCAGATGGTATTGTCACCATGAGTCAAGTAACAAGCAGTTTGTTGAATGAGGAGTTGAGAAGAAAGAATTCAACAAAGATCTCGATTAATTCACAGCACTTATATCGAGAGAACAGAGGAAGGTCAAGGTCTAAAGATAGAAGCAGTTCACGCGTAGGTAGAAGCAAGTCAAGATCAAGGAAAGATATTGTTTGCTATAACTATGGTGAGAAAGGACATTATAAGAATCAATGTAAGCAACCTAAGAAGTGCAAGAAAAAAGGAAAAGAAGTGGAGTTTACAGAGTCAAAAGAGAATACCACAACTATAGTGCAGGTTGGTGATTATTTGATTTTGTCCCCGATGATATTTTTTCTTGTGTGTGTCAAGATCCCGAGTGGATAATTGACACAGGAGCTTCTTATCATGCTACACCATGGAGGGAGTTCTTTGCTACCTACAGGTCTAGAAATTTTGGTATTGTCAAGATGGGCAACCATGGCATGGCAAACATTATTGGCATAGGTGACATCCACATAAAGACTAACATTGGATGCAAGTTAGTGCTTAAGGATGTGAGGCATGTGGTTGACTTGAGGCTGAATCTAATTTCAGTTGGAAGACTAGATGATGAAGACTATGATAATAAGGGTTGTGGAAAGAAAACTCAATAAGCACTAACTTTGTACAGGTAGCTAGTGGAAAGAAATGTCATACTTTGTACAGGTTGCAAGCCAAAGCTTGTGGTGAACAACTGAATGCTATAGAGAAAAACTTCAGCATAGAGTTGTGGCATAGGCGATTGGGACACATGAGTGAGAAGGGACTGCAAGCTCTTTCTAAGAGAGAGGTATTGCTTGACCTTAGAGGTATACGTTTAAACCCTTGTATTGATTGTTTAGCTGGTAAACAACATATAGTTTCATTTGCTAGTCCTGCTTTGTTTAGAAAAATACATGCCTTGAACCGTGTTTATACAGATGTATGTAGTCCTTTGAGGATAAAAACTCCTAATGGTTCTATTAATGCACTTTACTTTGTTACTTTTATAGATAACTTTTCCAGGAAAGTTTGGGCTTATGCTTTGAAGACCAAGGATTAGGTTATTGGTGTCTTCAAAGAGTTTCATGCCAGAGTTGAAAGGGAGACAAAAAGACAATTGAAATGCATAAGATTAGATAATAGTGGTGAGTATACATGATTGTTTGATGATTATTGCAGGTCACATGGCATTCAACATGAGATGACAGTTCTTGGTACGCCTCAACATAATGTAATTACAGAGAGGATGAACCGCACAATCATAGAAAATATCAGATGTATGCTTTCACAGGCAAAGCTACCCAAAAGATTTTGGGATGAGACTTTGAGGATCAGTTGATGTGATCAACTTATCTCCCTGTATAACTCTAGATGTTGATGTTGTAGAGTATGTATAGTCAGGAAAAGATGTTTTCTATAGACATTTGAGAGTGTTTGGTTGTCGTGCATTTGCACATGTTCCAGACAATAAAAGGTCCAAGTTGGATGGTAAGACAAAAGAATGTATTTTTCTTGGCTACTCACATGATCAATTTGGTTACAGGCTTTGGGATCCAGAAAAATAGAAGTTGTTTGGAAGCAGAGATGTGGTCTTCTTTGAGGATTAACCCCTTGAGGATTTGAAGGAGGCACCAACCAAGACTTCTGCAGAAGGATTAGCAGATTGTGACCCAGTTATTCCTCCAGTATATCAGGGTGATGGGGGAGATGTGTAGGAAGATGGTGTAGAGCTAAATATTAATCTACCTGCAGGACATGTTGAGCAAGAAGAAGTTGAGGAGCATCTTCTCGCAGAACCTCAGTTGAGAAGATCTTCTAGACAACATCAGCCTTCTAGAAGATACTCTACATATGAGTATGTGATGCTTACTAATGCAGGTGAACCAGAAAGTTATCAGGAAGCAGTTGAAAGTGAGCAGAAGAAAATGTGGCTAGTTGCTATGCAGGAAGAGATGGATGCTTTGCAGAAGAATCATACATATGATTTAGTACAACTACCACAGGGAATGAACGCCTTAAAGAACAAGTGAGTTTTCAGGTTGAAGACTCAAGAATATTGTTCTCAACCAAAGTACAAAGCCAGATTGGTTGTGAAAGGCTTTGGTCAAAAGAAAGGTATTGACTTTGAAAAGATTTTTTCTCCTGTTGTTAAAATGTCTTCTATTCGTATTGCTTTAGGTATTGCTGCTAGCCAGGACTTGGAGGTGGAGCAGTTAGATGTGAAGATAGCTTTCCTTCATGGTGATTTGGAGAAGGAAATTTATATGGAGCAACCAGAAGGTTTCAAAGTCAAAGGTAAAGAAAATTTTATCTACAAGTTAAGAAAAAGTTTGTATGGATTGAAGCAAACTCCAAGACAATGGTATAGAAAGTTTGATTCATTTATGATTGAAAATTGATACAAAAGAACGGCTTCAGATCATTGTGTGTACATCAAACGGTTTGGTGAGAATTTTATTATTCTCTTACTTTATGTTGATGATATGCTTATCCTTGGGAAACATATATATACAATTGATAGGTTGAAGAAGGATTTGAGTGAGTCCTTTGCAATGAAGGACATGGGGCCAACATAGCAAATACTGGGCATGTAGATTTCTTATGACAGGAAAAACAAGAAGATTTGGTTGTCACAGGAGAAGTATATCGAGAAGGTATTAGAAGGTTCAATATGAGCAATGCAAAGCCAATTAGTTCTCCTCTTTCAGGTCACTTCAAGTTGTGCTCAGAACAAAGTCCATCAAGTGATGAAGAGAAGGAGAAAATGTAAAAGGTTCCTTATGCTTCAATAGTTGGAAGTTTAATGTATGCAATGGTATGTACGAGGCCAGACATCGCATATGCAGTGGGTGTTACTAACAAATTTCTTGCAAATCCAGGCAAAGAGCACTGGGCAGTAGTGAAGTAGATCTTGAAATATTTCAGAGGAAGCTCTAAGGTTTGTTTAAGCTTTGGAGGTGGACCACCTGTGCTAACGAGTTACATAGATATAGATATGGCTAGAGATATTGATACAAGGAAATCCACATCAGGTTTTGTACTTACTTTTGCAGAGGGAGTCAGGTCATGGCAATCCAGATTGCAAAGGTGTATTGCTCTCTCCACCACAGAGGCGAATATATTGTTGCTACAAAGGCTTGCAAAGAAATGTTATGGATGAAAAATTCTTATAAGAATTAGGGTTGAAATAGAAAATTATGTGGTGTATTGTGACAGCCAAAGTGTCATCCATTTATGTAAGAACCCAACTTTTCATTCTAAGTCAAAGCATATAGATGCCAGATATCACTGGATTTGAAATGTACTTGAAGAGAAGCAGTTGCAACTTCAGAAAATTCATATAGATGATAATGAAGCAGACATGTTGATAAAGATCTTACCAAAAGAGAGGCAGGAGATATGCCGACAGTTGGTCGACATGGATTTATATTGAGGAGTCATAGGACAGCCTCCCTTATGGGCTGAAGAGGGAGGTTGTTGGGCCGAGAGCCCAAATTCAGCCCATATGGGCTTTATCAGCCCATAGCCCATCTTTCCTCTAAACTCTAACTTAACCTAAACCCTAGTTTAAATAGGGGCTCGCAGCAAAGGGCAGAAACTTCGCAGCAGCATTGGGGATTCAAAGAGAGGAGAAAAGGGTAGAAAAATAAGAGAAAAGAAAGGGAAGAAGACAAGGAAAACACAGAAATTGTTCTCACTCATCCAAACAGTTTCTCATCTCAAAGTTAGATCGATCTATAGTGAATTTTTTTCGTGATTGCTTGAGGAGGTTTTGGATATTGTGCATAGTGACGTGATCCTTGTATCCTAGTTATTCTCTTGTGATTGTTGCTTGGTTTGGGCAAGAGATCCGAGAATTGTACATTCATTATTTTTATAGTGGATTTTCTCTGGTTTGCCTCTGTGGTTTTATCCTTCACGTTGAAGGGTTTTTCACGTAAATCTTGATGTTCTATTTGATTGTGATTTTTATTTAATTCCGTTGTGTTACGGCCTACTAGTATTTATTCATATACAAAAGTTATTATTTATTGTCTATCCTTTTATTTCCCATCATAGGCCTCTCACTCCCATGGATCATCTCCTGGTTATCAGCCAGTCTTCTTCCCCGTCTTCATAAGTCCGTAGGTGAGTCTTCTCTGAAGGCATTTGGGAGAACATCAGGGCCTGGATGACACCAATTTAATTGCAAGGATGTTTAGCAAACAACAGTTAGATTGATACTGCTGGTAAGAAGTGGATTGCATCAGCTCTTACATATGACTGGGGTCTTAAACTTGACTGTCTAAAACAAGTCACAGTTTCGTGCCAACTGCAGCTCCCTCCATGTAAACCTTCACAAAGAATGTCTCTGAGAGACTTTGATGAAGCTTCGCCTCCTCTTCAAGTGTGCTCCTAAAAAGTGGTCTGATTGGTGGCCAGTAGGATGGTTGGTCCCTAAGAAGGTGTTGAAGAGAACAGAGCATAAGTTTGAGCGCCAATAGAATCTACACTGGACACAATTCATTAGAAGTGGATGAGGAAGGAAACTTTGTGTTCAGTATTATCACCAGAAAAAGGGATAGAATGAAAGAAAATGGAGAAGGCATGCTATTTGACAAATGTAGGATGAAACCAGAGTGCTAGTATCATTCATATGAGACTCATCTAAGTGGTGGCTCCTTCTGACTAATAATCTTCCATTTCTCACGATCCGAGTTAATGAAATAATGTTTGAGTCATTGATCCAAAATGCCTATGCTATGTTTTAATAGTATAGACTTAAAAGGAGAAACAAGCTTAGTAGTTTCTTTAGATGCCTATCTTTCTTTAGCAGAGCTGTCATGTAGTAGAGAGATGTTCCTCCTTGGCTGACATATAAAATGTAGAGCAGAGAGCAGGGTGGCTGCTGCTGTCCATGGAAGAAGAAGAGGAATCACTCTGTCCTCCAATGGCTTGTTTGTCACAGAAGATAGGAATCATGAAGCTAAGAGACTATAGCTTTATGTTGCACAAAAAAATATGAATAGGAGGCAAAGGAATGTGAATGGGGGATGATTCCATGAAGCACATCGTTAGGTTCTTTAACTGGTACTGGCAAATGGGGTGATAGCCACAAGTATTCTTGAGTGAGAAGACCATGAACACCACTTCGCCTGCCAATGCTCTGAATCAAGCCTTGAAAAGACCTTACTTCAATGTCAAGTCTCTCACTTCAATAAAGATGTTGGCTTTGTGTAGGGTATTGATGCAGTGATCTTGTAGAAAGAGAGTATAAGTTCTATCTGATCCCACTTTACGGACCTGATTAAAAGACTATGACTAGGAGAGTTGACATAAGAACAACCCAACTTGCAGCATGAGATTTGCTCAGATATGTAGACATAACTTCTCTGTGAATATTAGCAAACGATAGCTTGTTCTTCATTGCAGCCATATCAGTTTCCATCGCTTTCTTCGCCCTTCAGTCTCACTTAAGCCTTCCTCTTTGTGTTTCTTCTCTTTGCTTCATATCTCCCTCCTCTTTCCTTCTTTTAAGATATCCCTGTCAATTTATTTCTTCATACTTGGAGTGGACATAAAAGCTGATGACATGAATTAGGCCATATCTGAACTGTATCAATGTCCTTTTTTCTTTGGCACACATTTTGTCTCCATCACCATGATCTAAAGCATCATTAGTCTCATCTGTCTTTCCCACCAAAGCCTTTAAGATGGGCAATTAATCAGACTCCACTACATGTCTGTAACAATCATTTAGGAAGAAGAATGATATATTTGGGCCATGGCGTTTGATGGTTTTGCAAGCTCGAAGATGATGATGCAAGGTGTGACGAAAGACGCACATCATTTTCCACTGAGGAAGAGAACAGTGTGATTGGTGAGAAGAGATGTAACGACACTTCTTAAGCTTTTCTTCTTTCTCATGTTGCAAGGGTGGATTGCCATCACTCGTCTCTCTCTCTGACATTCTTTTCATGGATCAAAAGCTAAACAACTTTACTTTTCTCAGGGAGTTAAGCTTACAGGAAATTTATTAACAGTGAACCACCACATAATGCTTGATTGTGTTATATAGCTTTCTTTGTTCACAAGTAATCTAAAAAACGAAAGATTCCTTTTGAAGTTATATATATATATATTATATAATATTGTAAAGAGTAAATGATGAAGATGAAATTTCATCTCAAATTTTATTGCTAACAATCAAAGTCCTTACTAATTGAGCTAACTAAAATTTCAAAAAAAAACATTTATCGATCTTAGACCCTTAAATATTTGATAATTAATCTAGCACATTAAGATTATTCAAAATCAAGTGCATCATACATTTAGTAGGATAGGGAAAAGTTTAAATCCTGGAGCCTGAATATATATCTTTGGACTAATTGGTTGAATATAATTTACAATATCATTATTCACATTTTCTAAGTAACTAGATGATTAGTCTTTGATAAGATATTTTTTTTTCACAGATTAAATATCCATGTGATATAGAAAAGATGAATGTCCTCAACATAATATTTATGACACAGTGGCTAGTGCATTACATGTCCTAAGGACAAAGGCAATTTGCATGGGAAAAGCTTCCTTTTATCATGCTTTAGGTAACTCACAATCAACCCCTTTCATCAAACTTTGGCTGCTCATCTTGGACGAGATAAGTGTTGAGTAGGGAACTGAAGAGAGGCATACAAAGGAAGGGGTCCATTTGTAGGGCATGGGGTTTCTGTCGAATCCCCCCCACAGGTGCCCTACGCATCTCCATCTTCTATTAATTTTGAGCCTATCAAATCTCATGCCCGTAGGTATTCGAGGAAGAAAGACATGTGCATGATTACTACATGGTTGGATCTCTTGTCGGGAATTGCCCTCGGATACAAGGCAAAGAATTAAAGAACTTTGATGATGATTTTATCATTAAAAAATCAAAAATTAATAATCATATGATTTTTCTCTCCTCGTTCTCATAGAATTTCTATGTGTTTATATATAAATTCAAAAATACATGGATTTTGCATGAAATATATGTATGTACAATTTTGCTCATAGTCTAATAAGCAGCAAAATTAAGTGGTCTTAGATTTTAGTATGGAAGGAGACTACCAGTTACATTTCATGTCTTTGTACTAATTTATATATTCAAGAAGATTTGGAGCTAATTTTCCCATGTTGGGTTATATATGCAAAACTCTTCCTGATTAATGGATGGAGGGGTCCATAATATTGGCTGGAAACAGCAAGGATACAAAATGCTACTGCATTAATGGAAGAGATGTCTTCCATCAATCGAATGGATTTAATGTGGCACCAACCATAAAATTATCATCGAATGTCATGCAATTAAGTTACCGTGCCTTTCACATGGATATATTAGAATTAAATCATTTCATATCCATTTAAATTGATTGACTGTCTTTATTATTTTGTTGCTAGCAAATATCATTATTTTTAATTTTAGATCTTTCAAATCATTCCTAATAGACCTGGATCGATTTTTCTTTGATCATTTGATAAAACGATTCATTCTCTTTATAAAAAAAATGAGAAGGTAGAACTAATAAAAATTTCTTTTTCGATTCATTTATGAAGTTGAATAACCTCATTCATTTTTTTTTATCCAAACCCATAGGAATCAATAGAAAAGGTAAATCTCCTATGGTTGACTCGATTATTGATAGAGTGAATAGATCTATCATTTTTATTCTAACAAGATCTAATATATAATTTCATTGACGGATTATCCTTTTCTATTTGAACTCTTATACCGTACTTAAATATTAGATTTACTATGATACCAAATATTATAACTTGTTAGATATGCTACTTGACCTATTAATTTCAATGAAATAAATCATGATACCTATATTGAAATTAATAATAATACACTCATTTGTTCCTTACAAATCAATAATAGTTTCGTTTACTTTTGATGTAAGACTAATTAATGTATTATAATTTTTCTTACTAGAGCTTGACATTCTCGTTAACATCTAATATGATCTAGATCAAATCCTAGTATGATACATGGAAGATATAATATAGTGGTAGCTTTACATTGGAATGAGTTCTTCGACTCATCCATGGATAATCTTTTTTTACTCGAGCCCTCTCACTATGTCTAAATATCAGATCAGCTTTAATACCAAATGTCACAAATTGGACCTGATAGACTTATTAGTTTATCAACTTTATTTTACATAAATTATTAATTGATTAAAATATTAAAGTTAGAATTAATAGTGGTACACTTATTAGATCCTTATAGGTCAATCTTAATATTACCTATTACAATCTTTTTTTATTTATACAAAATATGTTATTAAGAATAATTTTGTTTATAACAAAACTAAATATCTCCTAACTCAGAAAAAAAAATCCAAAGAAATCCATGATATTCTTTTCTGATTAGTATGTTAAAAGACAGTAGTCACTGTTGAACTTTGGATCCGTACGAGTGCTCTCAAAGGAAACATAAGCTAAGATTCACTAATTTCCGAGAAACATAATATGCATCTACATCCATATATCGGCTAATTACTTGCTGATCTAAAACAATCTTTATATTTCCACATGAACACTGCATTCAGTAATAAACTTGCTTTAGATTATATATATATAGGAAAGCAAAATTGTGCTTAGGATTATCTCTGAGCTCTGATGATGGATCTATGAAATAAGTTGTAGGTAATTCTGTGTCCAAATGAGCAGAGCAATATAATTCATCCTTAATTTTTGGGGGGAAAAAAAAGGAAAAAATGTTCTTTATATGCAAGAACATAAATTGGTCCAAGAAGTTCCCCATGGAACAATGAAATTGTAAAAATAAAGGAAGATGTAGTATTTGTTCTTTCTACCCAATTGTGAAGCCTTACAAAGTCATTTTCCTTCTGTGGCACAATATCATATGGAATTGGAATACAAGTTTTTATCTTCTAGCTTGTGTGTGATAGAAGAAAGGTACACCGATTTAGCAGACAGTCTTTGTGATTAATCGAGGGCAAATGTAGCCATCACACGCCTTTCCAACTGCACCACTTGTCCTTGTTCTAACATGCTTAGCTACCTCAGAGTGCATGCCATTCCCCAAATGCATGTATATTAACTTGCTACTTCTACTGCCTTGACCTTGCAGTTAACCAGAAAGCATGAGACCATCTCAGGTTCGATACATATCAGCACTTGACTCTGACTTCTCTGTCTCTCTACCCTGAGCAGCTTGGATCACTTTCCTCCACAGTCTTGAGCTGTTGATTCCTTAGACATGGGGAGGCACTCATGCTGCTACAAGCAGAAGGTGAGGAAGGGGCTGTGGTCTCCGGAGGAAGATGAGAAGCTGGTGAAGCACATAACAGAACATGGCCACGGGTGTTGGAGCTCCGTCCCTAAGCAAGCAGGTACTGCAACTTTGCCACCCACGAGCTCAACGCGTCACGAACAGTGACCTCGCCATTGTTGTCTCTCTTGCTCATCAGGTCTGCAGAGGTGTGGGAAGAGCTGCAGGTTGAGGTGGATAAACTACCTGCGGCCTGATCTCAAGCGAGGGACGTTCTCCGATCAGGAGGAGAGCCTCATCATTGAGCTCCATGCAGTGCTGGGAAACAGGTAGAATATAATTCCCTTCTCTCCCTCCCCCACCCCACCCCACACCCCGCCCCCCCCCCCCCCCCCCCACCCCCACCCTCCTCGATCGACTCGATAAGATCTGAACTGTCACCCGCACTCACTGGCTTACTGAGCTAATCGACGACGACATCTCCAGGTGGTCGCAGATCGCGGCTCGGTTGCCGGGTAGGACCGACAACGAGATCAAGAACTCGTGGAACTCCTGCATCAAGAAGAAACTCCGGCAGCGAGGCATCGACCCCAACAGTCACCAGCCGCTCGGCGACCTCAAGATGCCCACTGTGACCCCGGAGAACGTCAACCGTGCAGTGGCCGAGAATTCAATGGCGTCGACCCGCCTATCCGATCCAATGGCTGCCTTCTCCTCGCACAGTTGACGTTTCGCCCTGATGACAGGCCCCATTGCAGCACAGTGATCGATAGAAGTCGGAGCAACATGAGCAAAGCTAATGGAGTGGAGTTACAGAGCAGCTGCTCGTTCGACGGTGGCATCCTCCCTTGGTCAGAGTTGGCTCCGGACATGGATGCACAGCTCCACCTTGGAGGGGAGTCAGAAGACCTCAAATGGTCGGAATACCTTCTAGGCGTCTTCCCAACACCATCAGCATCCCAAACCCAAACCCAAAGCCAACACCACTGGTCTTGGTGCTTGGCACCAGAACCAGAACCAGCAATAGTTGCTGCTTTCAGACATCCATGACAAGGATTTCTAGATGATGCAGATAGGTTCTGCCAACTTTAGATCGTCTAATCCCAACTCAGAAAGAAGAAATTTAGAGACAGTGACTCGTGTGTGTATGCCATCACATATTGAGTAAGATTTCTACTCCTAGTTTACTGTTTCGGTCTGCTTTCCCATCTCAATGTCAATCGCTCTCAGAGATGCAAAAGGCTTGTATCTCTGCAGACATGATTTGTAGCTGTGGTTTGAGAGGCCATTGGTGTGGGTGTCTCTTTAATGCATGGGCTCCTCCGGATGCTGATGCCTTTTGTTGCAAAGTGCAAAAGTCATGACCTTTCTTTTATTTCCCACTTTTGATAGCTCTTTTGATGTGTGTTTTCCCTTGCACATGTTCAAGTTAGAGCAAAAGCAAAAGGAAGAAGAGGATTGGGAGGTAGAGGACAGAGGATTCTATTCTTCCACAAAGGCAAAGCCTCCTCAGGCTCCTTCCAACATTTCCAGCTTTCTTCCTTTCTTCCTAGTCATGTAATTAAACATGTTCAACATCCGGAGAGGGGCTGCATTAGGGACATCACGAGGAACAGAGAGAGAGGGAGAGAGGAGACAGATGAGTCCGTAGCCCATGACAAGAATAAAACCTGCAGAAATTAAGGATGAAGTAGAGGATTGCTCATGTGTCTTAATGCAAACACTGATAACAGTTGGATTTCCTCTCCTATTAATGCAAACACGAGAAAAACTCGGTCAACAGTTGAGAAAAATCTTCTCCTCTTATGTATATAAATAAGACTCTGTATTCAGTAATATGAAATATACTTTTATCATTACAACTCGCCAACAGGTATCGTAGCCCTTGCATTAAGTAATAGTTCTTTCTTTTTTTTGTCTTCCTCGCTGTCCAACGACAGCGTCGAATAGCACCACGTCACACTTCCAAGACCGACGTTGAGGAGTGGACCGACGATATCCTAGCATCCATCTTTCGCTACCGTAATCTATTCATCAGGAGGAACATCTTCGTCGGTCAGGCAGCTTGTCGAATCGTCACTGGCATACCAGTTGTCGCTTCTTTCCTTCCTCCCTTCCTCCACAGCTGCCTCCTAGAGCTCTCCGTTGAGTGGCACCATTGGTGTGGCCAGAAAACCTGCCTCCTATAGCTCTTTCTTGTTCTCCTTCTAGCATGTTGCATTGAGAAGCCTCCCAAAGATCTATAAAAAAGTATCTCTTTCCAACCTGCATCCCTCTTCCTTCTTCTCACTTGTTGCCGGCCATCTCCCGCCAAACTTATCACAGAATAAATATGGGCTCATGACAAGAGATTGTGGAGAGATAGTCTTCAGTTCTGCATGGACAAAAATAGCTAATTCTCTCCACCATCGGATCCTCATTGCGGTTGATTTCTCGCTTGAAGGCTCCGCAGTTCATAGTAGTTCATCACTTCCCTGGATGGCCCCACAACAACATCGGCAAGACACTCTCTGATCTCGGATGATGAGGTTTGCCTCTCCAACTTGTGCAGCTCCCTGATGAACCATAATAGCAGTCTCCAGAACTAGATTGTCATCTTCTTTGTTGTCCCCTGCACATACCTCAAGGGGTTTACATGCAACAATCGCATCTACAAGCTCTCCATGACGGGCCTCTCCCTCAGCAGCACCTCCCCTTGCTGTACCGACATCAAGATTGTGGAAGTTTGCATCACCAACTAGAAAACCTGTGCTGCCTCTACTGCTCCAAAGATCAACACTTTCCTCAGCAAGCGCAACATGGGATATCATCTATTGCATTTCTTCTTGCGGTGCCTCTAGTGCTGCACTCACCAATACTGTTTCACGTTCTTCCTCATCGACTGCTATCGCTCGATCTGTAGCAAGCAGCTGACAACCACCCTATCTCACCAGTGGAGCACTTTTCGCCAACGGATCTCGGCTACGATCCCTTGCAGCTTCTCTTCCTCCAGCGGCTGCTATCCTAAAGTTACAAGCCACAAATCGATCTCAACTGTGACCCTTTGCAGCTTCTCTTCCTCCAGCGGTTGCTATCCTAAAGTTGCAAGCCATAGATCGATCTCAACTGTGATCCCTTGCAGCTTCCCTTACTCTAGTGGCTGCTCTTCTCAGGTCACAAGCTACTCTCTGTTTATCCTCACTACTCTACTGCCCTCGAGAGACAACCATCAACGCCATACTGTTGACCTCCTCCATGAAGCCAAGCAATAAGTTATTTTGGCCTCTCTATCGACTCCCTTATCTAGTTCTTGAGAACTACTTGGGTTGTCAAACCTACTAGGCTGCACCTTCAACTCACACTAATGCACATCAAGGTGCATCATTGAGGTGTCGCTGCTACAGGAATTGACACCCCTACCTGTAGTCTTCAGCTCCTTGTTGCTAGTAACTTCATTTGGAGCACCTCAGCAAAGTACTTTGCAGAAGAACAAATTAACTTTTTGAGATGCACCAAATGCTCTCTGACGATACTATCTAAGATAACATCGCAAAGAGCACGGTCCTCTTCACCAAAAAGTGCACCAGGTCCATCATCTTCGTCATAGAGGCACAAAGTTTTTAGTCTTCCGCTCCTTCTGCAACACCTAGATTGCTACCTAGTGTCGTCTACATCTTGTCACGGACAAAATTGTAAACGGCTTGTTTGGTGTAATGCTTGTGTTTGTCAAATGAAGAATCATCAAATGAAATTGCCCTGTGTCATACATCTATAATAACACTGCTTGTTGATTTTGGTTGTTCTCTTGTTTTGTTGGACCTTCATTTAACAGTTCTTTCCGAATCAAGGCACTTGGTGTCTGGGAAGTATGTAGTCATCAAATGAAATTGCCCTGGATCGTAGATTTATGATAACATTGGTTGTTGTTTTACTTTGTTGGATCTTCATTTAAGAGTTCTTATGGAATCATGGAAGACCGCCTTAGATCTTAGATTTATGGTCTTATTATTGTTTGCTTAGGGAATTTCTTTTTGTTTCTGTTAATTTCTAATCAGGTGCTCAATTGAAGATAAGGACACACTTGGGTCTCAGATCTTTGGTATTAACAGGGTGTTGCTGAAGGAGTTCTATAATTTGTGTTTCCCAAGAGTTCTGGGTCACCAATTAAATGTGAAATTATAAATGGGTCTTTGATGGAATACTCCTACAACTCCTAGTTAGTTGTCAAAGTAGTTTATTCTTTTACATAACTTTTGTTGATCCATTTAGTCGAATTTGTACAGGCATCTTGTGGTTGCCAATGCTGGGGATTGCCGAGCTGTTCTATGTAGGAAAGGTGAAGCAGTTGATATGTCACAGGATCACCGACCCATCTATGCAGCGGAGCGCCTGAGGGTTGAGGCTTCCGGAGGCTACATTGATGATGGTTATCTCAATGGGGTGCTATCGGTCACCCGTGCCTTGGGAGATTGGGACATAAAAACATCTCGAGACTCACGGTCACCTCTCATTGCAGAACCTGAGTTCAAGCGGATCATGCTCACTGAGGACGATGAATTCTTAATCATTGCTTGCGATGGGATATGGGATGTGATGTCGAGCCAGCATGCTGTTGGCATCGTGCGCAGGGGGCTTGGGCGGCACGGCAACCCCGAGCAATGTGCTGGAGATCTCGTGCAGGAGGCGCTTAGGCTCAAGACATTCGACAACCTCACAGTTATTGTGGTCTGCTTCTCCGATGAATCTCGTAATTCTTCGCCCACCCTCAGGTTCGGAAGTCGGAAAAGCTTGTCGGTGGATGCCCTGTGCAACCTCAAGAGCTGGTTGGATAAAGATGGCTATAATTGAGTTTTGAGCAAGGATTGTTGAAGACAACTAAAAACGATGATAAGAAAACGTCCATTAATTTTTAACTTTGGCTGGGTAGAGGAGCCAAGCAGTTTTGGTGGCATGGTGTTTCATGCATTGTTCTTATGGGAAGAAGGGGTCTGTAAGTAATATTGAAGGTGGTATGGTGTATCAGGATGATGATGGTGTACATTAATTACTTTTTTTTGCTACATAAAGAACCGCTTTGTCATACATCATTGTCAAATAAAAGTTTTCCTGCTTGGCAAATCATTATTCTTCAAATATATCTTCTGCATTAGTCCCTTCCAAGCATCAATTACTTGTTTTCCTTCTACTCACGTCAAGTACCTCGAACATTGACTTGCTATTATATTGTTTCAATTTTATTCAATCTAATTTTTATAACCCGAGAAACACGAGTTATTTTATGTTGACTTGGCACAGTAACGCAACTACGTTACGGTCAATTATTGGTCAAGTAAGATCCCACGGATCTTTAAATTAACAAATTAGAAAGCGAGTTTTATACATATATATATATATAATCTATAGTAATAAACTTTTATCATACGATGCTCCCATATTTAATTTTTACTTGAGGGTTTTTTTAAAGATAACTTAAGATTTTCAGTTTTGTTATAAAATTAAAATAAATTAATATAAAAAGTAATATATTTTTATACGTTCTGAGTGGAACTTGAGTGCAACGATTTTTTGTGAGTAGAAAGATAAAAAAGAGGAGGAATAAAAGAGAAAAAAAACGATGAGAGAGATGGATGAGAGTGAAAGGAGAACGAGACGATAGGTAGGGCGAGAGGAGGACAACAGGTGGTAAAAGAGGCAGCAAGAGTGGGGATAATTTGAAAAACTCCAAAGATAATTAAATAATTAAGATTTATTTAAATCAAATTAAATAATTAAAACTGAGTCAAACTTAATAATCAAAGGACAATCATTATTTTTTTACAAATCAAATAAAAATATTTTGATAAAAAAATAGAAAAAAAAGATACCTCTAAATAAAAACTAAATATGGGGCATCATATGATAAAATCAACTATTAAGATCTTTTTCAATAAGTTTACCCCAAATTTTCTAGGTTTTTTTCCATAAGTTGCTCAAAAAATTCTAATTAGGAGAGTTCAATACAAAGAGGATGCATGCGCTTAGGGTATATGGTTGGATTATGCAGTTATAGGGAGACATCATAGCAGGGAATTATGTAATTATGGCAGATGAGAGATGAGATCTCCAAATATCGATTGAGCATCAAGGCACAAAAATTACAAAAATGTCAAAGAAATTGATGTCAATCCAGTTTAGAGATTACAGGACTAGGATACAAATAGCTCGTATAACTGTGAAGATAGGAGAATTAACATGTTATACCCCGAATTAGGGCTAGAATATTTTGGGGATTTTCTTATTGAATTGATTTAGAACTAATTAATAGAGTTCTAATGGGGAATAGAATTCTAAAATAGGGCATTAGAGACAATGATTTTTCTAATTGGGTGAGCCATGGAGTTTAATTAGAGATGGGAGTCAAATGCAAAGTTGTCCTAATCGGATTAGAAGCAGAATATGATTTGATATAAAGTTCCAATTCATTTGAAATAGACTCCTAATTTGATTTAGAACTAAAAATTTTATCAAGAAATATGATTTAGAAATTGTCTTGGCCCATGAAGGATGTAACATACCATGGCCTTGTAGAAGAAACTCAAAGGTTTATCGACCACAAAAATAATGCAAAGGTTCTCTCAAGGAAACTGGAAAGCTACATAATCTTGAATAATTTGGTGGGCCAACCCAATGATGAAGTGCAATCTATCATGCATAACTTCTGCAAGAAATGATACATGATCTTAAGGTCACTTCAACCACAATCCACAAGTTGAGCAAATGAGAAGAAGGAAATGGCAGAGAGGACATGAAAGAGATAAATAGCTGAATTTTGATGTACCCCACCTGTTGCTTCGTTTCTATAAAATGCAATTAGAATTAAAAGATATAATTGAAGCAGGTGCATCATTCTTTCCCTGAAGCCTAAATCATGATTCAAGAAGACATGCTAATGATTTAGGATCAATGTGCACAATTAAGGGATCATGAGTTTGAGTCATGATGAAGAGTAAAATGACTGCAACTACTTAGTGTCATAACATCCTAAATCATAAATTTTGAAACTATACATGTCAAGGGCCCAATGACCATGTAATTTTTTTGTCAATCACAGAAAGCTCTACATAGGTGAAAATTAGACATGGAATAGCACTCTTACAATGATTCAAAATGTTTCACATTGGCAATCATAGTCAAAAGATCAAGCAATTGACCTTATTCAATAACAACATGTGCATTTCAAGCATAAAATAGCATATCCATGACAAGAGCAAAAACCCATCGTAAAAAAAGAAAAAAAAAAGAATAAATACTAAAATTTGTTATATTAATTCCTCTTGCATCAACTAAATCATAGCAAAATAAAGCACTAAATTGGGGAACAAACCGCATTACCATCAATCTGCTGAACAAGACGAACAAGAATGTATTGCCATCTGAAGAACTTAAACCACCTGTTATTACCAAGCAAAAAAGTAATGAACACAAAACTGAATCATCTCAAACGGTAACAGAAGATTACCGATTTGTCATCATACACCCATCCATTTCGCAGGAACAATCTAAAGATGACATCTTGGAATCAGGTCAGTCCTGATTATTTTGACGTCAGACATTTCGGCAAAAATCATTCAGACAAAAAAGACTAAAAGTAGATAAAAAAGATGCCTTGTGATGCAGAAGAGCAGCGGCTCACTCACCTTGCGCCTTCTGGTAGACGTATGTGAGGCCGCATTTACCGCAATAATGGCGGTCGAAGTGGTTGGCCATGAAGGTACCGGCGCCGCACTCGACGTTGGGGCACTCCTTCCGGAGCCTGGTGACCTTGCCGGTGGCGTCGTCGATCTTGTAGAACTGAAGCACGGCGAGCTTCACCTTCTTCTTCTTGTGCTTGATCTTCTTGGGCTTGGTGTAGGTCTTCTTCTTGCGCTTCTTGGCGCCGCCGCGCAGGCGGAGGACGAGGTGGAGGGTGGACTCCTTCTGGATGTTGTAGTCGGCGAGGGTGCGGCCGTCCTCGAGCTGCTTCCCGGCGAAGATGAGCCGCTGCTGGTCCGGAGGAATCCCTTCCTTGTCCTGGATCTTGGCCTTCACGTTGTCGATGGTGTCCGAGGACTCCACTTCGAGGGTGATCGTCTTCCCGGTGAGGGTCTTCACGAAGATCTGCATCGTTCCGCCAGCGCAGCGGCTGCTAGCGTTGGAGTTCGACCTTCCAATGCAGACGCGCAGAGAAGAGGTGGGGTTTGGGCTCCCGTGAAGGAGAGGCCTTATATCTGCTGTTCTCGGGGCGCTGATTGGCGGGGCACCGTATTATAGTGATCAAGTCGATCCTGACCGTAGATGCAGGCAAATAATTATTTTTAGATGGACGAAAGAAAAGAAACTGATGTTATTAATCCGACAAACTGATAGGATGTTGGGCTGATAGCCCAAATTCAACCCATACGGGTGGTTTTATCAGTCGATAGTCGATCTTTTCTCTAAATCTTAATTTAACCTAAACTTTAATTTAAATAGGGACTAACGATGACTGTGAAAATTGAGATTAACATCACAGCAAAGGACAGAAACTTCGTAGCAGCATTGGGGATTCAAAGAAAGGAGAAAAGAGTAGAAAAATAAGAAAAAAAGAAAGGAAAAAAGATAAGGAAAACACAGAAATTGTTCTCACTCATCCAAACAGGTTTCTCGGCCATGAGTTAGATCGGATCTATAGTGAATTTTTACGTGATTGCTTGAGGAGGTTTTGGATATTGTGCATAGTGGCGTGATCCTTATATCCTAGTTATTCTCTTGTGATTGTTGCTTGGGTTTTGGGCAAGAGATCAGAAATTGTACATTCATTATTTTTATAGTGAATTTTCTCTGGTTTGTCCCGTGGTTTTTACCCTTCACGTTGAAGGGATTTTCCACGTAAATCTTGGTGTTCTATTTGATTGTAATTTCTATTTAATTTCGTTGTGTTACGACCAGCTAGTATTTATTCATATACAAAAGTTATTATTTGTTGCTTATCCTTTTATTTCCCATCAACTGGTATCAGAGCAAGGTTTTGGTGTTTTAATTTTTGTATTTGAACATGGAGACTGGTAATGTTTCTCGCATGATTAGTTTGAACGGAAACAATTGGATGATATGGAAACCAAGAATGAAATATCTCTTATATTGCAAAGATTTGTATGGACCTTTGCAAGGGGATAGTGAAAAACCCATAACTATGACAGATGATGAGTGGAAGAGATTAGATCAAAAAACGGTTGTGTTCATTCGACAGTAGCTTGATGATAGTGTCTTTCACCATGTTTCTATTGAAAGTTCTGCATATTCTCTTTGGAAAAAATTGGAAGGTCTCTATGAAAGAAAAATAGCTAGTAACAAAGCTTTTTTGATCAAAAAACTTGTGAACCTAAAATATAAAGAGGGTGCTTCTATTGCTAAGCATTTGAATGAAATTCAAAGTATTACTAACCAGTTATCTTCTATGAAAATATCTCTTGATGATGAGTTGTAAGCATTGTTACTTCTCAGTTCATTGCTAGAAAGTTGGGAGATACTTGTGGTTTCCCTCAGTAATTCTGCGCCAGATGGTATTGTCACCATGAGTCAAGTAACAAGCAGTTTGTTGAATGAGGAGTTGAGAAGAAAGAATTCAACAGCATCTCAGATTAATTCACAGGCACTTATATCAGAGAACAGAGGAAGGTCAAGGTCTAAAGATAGAAGCAGTTCACGCGTAGGTAGAAGCAAGTCAAGATCAAGGAAAGATATTGTTTGCTATAACTATGGTGAGAAAGGACATTATAAGAATCAATGTAAGCAACCTAAGAAGTGCAAGAAAAAAGGAAAAGAAGTGGAGTCTACAGAGTCAAAAGAGAATACCACAATTATAGTGCAGGTTGGTGATTATTTGATTTTGTCCCCGATGATATTTTTTCTTGTGTGTGTCAAGATCCCGAGTGGATAATTGACACAGGAGCTTCTTATCATGCTACACCATGGAGGGAGTTCTTTGCTACCTACAGGTCTAGAAATTTTGGTATTGTCAAGATGGGCAACCATGGCATGGCAAACATTATTGGCATAGGTGACATCCACATAAAGACTAACATTGGATGCAAGTTAGTGCTTAAGGATGTGAGGCATGTGGTTGACTTGAGGCTGAATCTAATTTCAGTTGGAAGACTAGATGATGAAGACTATGATAATAAGGGTTGTGGAAAGAAAACTCAATAAGCACTAACTTTGTACAGGTAGCTAGTGGAAAGAAATGTCAAACTTTGTACAGGTTGCAAGCCAAAGCTTGTGGTGAACAACTGAATGCTATAGAGAAAGACTTCAGCATAGAGTTGTGGCATAGGCGATTGGGACACATGAGTGAGAAGGGACTGCAAGCTCTTTCTAAGAGAGAGGTATTGCTTGACCTTAGAGGTATACGTTTAAACCCTTGTATTGATTGTTTAGCTGGTAAACAACACATAGTTTCATTTGCTAGTCCTGCTTTGTTTAGAAAAATACATGCTTTGAACCGTGTTTATACAGATGTATGTAGTCCTTTGAGGATAAAAACTCCTAATGGTTCTATTAATGCACTTTACTTTGTTACTTTTATAGATAACTTTTCCAGGAAAGTTTGGGCTTATGCTTTGAAGACCAAGGATTAGGTTATTGGTGTCTTCAAAGAGTTTCATGCCAGAGTTGAAAGGGAGACAAAAAGACAATTGAAATGCATAAGATTAGATAATAGTGGTGAATATACATGATTGTTTGATGATTATTGCAGGTCACATGGCATTCAACATGAGATGACAGTTCTTGGTACGCCTCAACATAATGTAATTACAGAGAGGATGAACCGCACAATCATAGAAAATATCAGATGTATGCTTTCACAGGCAAAGCTACCCAAAAGATTTTGGGATGAGACTTTGAGGACTGCAGTTGATGTGATCAACTTATCTCCCTGTATAACTCTAGATGTTGATGTTGTAGAGTATGTATAGTCAGGAAAAGATGTTTTCTATAGACATTTGAGAGTGTTTGGTTGTCGTGCATTTGCACATGTTCCAGACAATAAAAGGTCCAAGTTGGATGGTAAGACAAAAGAATGTATTTTTCTTGGCTACTCACATGATCAATTTGGTTACAGGCTTTGGGATCCAGAAAAATAGAAGTTGTTTGGAAGCAGAGAAGTGGTCTTCTTTGAGGATTAACCCCTTGAGGATTTGAAGGAGGCACCAACCAAGACTTCTGCAGAAGGATTAGCGGTGTGACCCGCTTATTCCTCCAAAGATATATCGAGGGTGATGGGGAGATGTGTAGGAAGATGGTGTAGAGCTAAATATTAATCTACCTGCAGGACATGTTGAGCAAGAAGAAGTTGAGGAGCATCTTCTCGCAGAACCTCAGTTGAGAAGATCTTCTAGACAACATCAGCCTTCTAGAAGATACTCTACATATGAGTATGTGATGCTTACTAATGCAGGTGAACCAGAAAGTTATCAGGAAGCAGTTGAAAGTGAGCAGAAGAAAATGTGGCTAGTTGCTATACAGGAAGAGATGGATGCTTTGCGGAAGAATCATACATATGATTTAGTACAACTACCACGAGGAATGAACGCCTTAAAGAACAAGTGAGTTTTCAGGTTGAAGACTCAAGAATATTGTTCTCACCAAAGTACAAAGCCGATTGGTTGTGAAAGGCTTTGGTCAAAAGAAAGGTATTGACTTTGAAAAGATTTTTCTCTGTTGTTAAAATGTCTTCTATTCAGTATTGCTTTAGGTATTGCTGCTAGCTAGGACTTGGAGGTGGAGCAGTTAGATGTGAAGATAGCTTTCCTTCATGGTGATTTGGAGAAGGAAATTTATATGGAGCAACCAGAAGGTTTCAAAGTCAAAGGTAAAGAAAATTTTATCTACAAGTTAAGAAAAAGTTTATATGGATTGAAGCAAACTCCAAGACAATGGTATAGAAAGTTTGATTCATTTATGATTGAAAATTGATACAAAAGAACGGCTTCAGATCATTGTGTGTACATCAAACGGTTTTGTGAGAATTTTATTATTCTCTTACTTTATGTTGATGATATGCTTATCTTTGGGAAACATATATATACAATTGATAGGTTGAAGAAGGAATTGAGTGAGTCCTTTGCAATGAAGGACATGGGGCCAACATAGCAAATACTGGGCATGTAGATTTCTTATGACAGGAAAAACAAGAAGATTTGGTTGTCACAGGAGAAGTATATCGAGAAGGTATTAGAAGGTTCAATATGAGCAATGCAAAGCCAATTAGTTCTCCTCTTTCAGGTCACTTCAAGTTGTGCTCAGAACAAAGTCCATCAAGTGATGAAGAGAAGGAGAAAATGTAAAAGGTTCCTTATGCTTCAATAGTTGGAAGTTTAATGTATGCAATGGTATGTACGAGGCCAGACATCGCATATGCAGTGGGTGTTACTAACAGATTTCTTGCAAATCCAGGGCAAAGACCTTTGGCGTGGTGAAGTAGATCTTGAAATATTTCGAGAGGAAGCTCTAAGGTTTGTTTAAGCTTTGGAGGTGGACCACCTGTGCTAACGAGTTACATAGATATAGATATGGCTAGAGATATTGATACAAGGAAATCCACATCAGGTTTTGTACTTACTTTTGCAGAGGGAGCTGTGTCATGGCAATCCAGATTGCAAAGGTGTATTGCTCTCTCCACCACAGAGGCAGAATATATTGTTGCTACAAAGGCTTGCAAAGAAATGTTATGGATGAAAAAATTCTTACAAGAATTAGGGTTGAAATAGGAAAATTATGTGGTGTATTGTGACAGCCAAAGTGTCATCCATTTATGTAAGAACCCAACTTTTCATTCTAAGTCAAAGCATATAGATGCCAGATATCACTGGATTTGAAATGTACTTGAAGAGAAGCGATTGCAACTTGAAAAAATTCATATAGATGATAATGAAGCGATACATGTTGATAAAGATCTTACCAAAAGAGAGCGGGAGATATGCTTGAAGCGGTTGGTCGACATGGATTTATATTGAGAGTCATAGGACAGCCTCCCTTATGGGCTGAAGAGGGAGGTTGTTGGGCCGAGAGCCCAAATTCAGCCCATATAGGCTTTATCAGCCCATAGCCCATCTTTCCTCTAAACTCTAACTTAACCTAAACCCTAGTTTAAATAGGGGCTCGCAGCAAAGGGCAGAAACTTCGCAGCAGCATTGGGGATTCAAAGAGAGGAGAAAAGGGTAGAAAAATAAGAGAAAAAGAAAGGGAAGAAGACAAGGAAAACACAGAAATTGTTCTCACTCATCCAAACAGTTTCTCATCTCAGGTTAGATCAGATCTATAGTGAATTTTTTCTGTGATTGCTTGAGGAGGTTTTGGATATTGTGCATAGTGACGTGATCCTTGTATCCTAGTTATTCTCTTGTGATTGTTGCTTGGGTTTGGGCAAGAGATCCGAGAATTGTACATTCATTATTTTTATAGTGGATTTTCTCTGGTTTGCCCCGTGGTTTTTATCCTTCACGTTGAAGGGGTTTTTCACGTAAATCTTGATGTTCTATTTGATTGTGATTTTTATTTAATTCCGTTGTGTTACGGCCTACTAGTATTTATTCATATACAAAAGTTATTATTTATTGTCTATCCTTTTATTTCCCATCATAGGCCTCTCACTCCCATGGATCATCTCCGGTTATCAGCCAGTCTTCTTCCCCGTCTTCATAAGTCCGTAGGTGAGTCTTCTCTGAAGGCATTTGGGAGAACATCAGGGCCTGGATGACACCAATTTAATTGCAAGGATGTTTAGCAAACAACAGTTAGATTGATACTGCTGGTAAGAAGTGGATTGCATCAGCTCTTACATATGACTGGGGTCTTAAACTTGACTGTCTAAAACAAGTCACAGTTTCGTGCCAACTGCAGCTCCCTCCATGTAAACCTTCACAAAGAATGTCTCTGAGAGACTTTGATGAAGCTTCGCCTCCTCTTCAAGTGTGCTCCTAAAAAGTGGTCTGATTGGTGGCCAGTAGGATGGTTGGTCCCTAAGAAGGTGTTGAAGAGAACAGAGCATAAGTTTGAGCGCCAATAGAATCTACACTGGACACAATTCATTAGAAGTGGATGAGGAAGGAAACTTTGTGTTCAGTATTATCACCAGAAAAAAGGGATAGAATGAAAGAAAATGGAGAAGGCATGCTATTTGACAAATGTAGGATGAAACCAGAGTGCTAGTATCATTCATATGAGACTCATCTAAGTGGTGGCTCCTTCTGACTAATAATCTTCCATTTCTCACGATCCGAGTTAATGAAATAATGTTTGAGTCATTGATCCAAAATGCCTATGCTATGTTTTAATAGTATAGACTTAAAAGGAGAAACAAGCTTAGTAGTTTCTTTAGATGCCTATCTTTCTTTAGCAGAGCTGTCATGTAGTAGAGAGGATGTTCCTCCTTGGCTGACATATAAAATGTAGAGCAGAGAGCAGGGTGGCTGCTGCTGTCCATGGAAGAAGAAGAGGAATCACTCTGTCCTCCAATGGCTTGTTTGTCACAGAAGATAGGAATCATGAAGCTAAGAGACTATAGCTTTATGTTGCACAAAAAAATATGAATAGGAGGCAAAGGAATGTGAATGGGGGATGATTCCATGAAGCACATCGTTAGGTTCTTTAACTGGTACTGGCAAATGGGGTGATAGCCACAAGTATTCTTGAGTGAGAAGACCATGAACACCACTTCGCCTGCCAATGCTCTGAATCAAGCCTTGAAAAGACCTTACTTCAATGTCAAGTCTCTCACTTCAATAAAGATGTTGGCTTTGTGTAGGGTATTGATGCAGTGATCTTGTAGAAAGAGAGTATAAGTTCTATCTGATCCCACTTTACGGACCTGATTAAAAGACTATGACTAGGAGAGTTGACATAAGAACAACCCAACTTGCAGCATGAGATTTGCTCAGATATGTAGACATAACTTCTCTGTGAATATTAGCAAACGATAGCTTGTTCTTCATTGCAGCCATATCAGTTTCCATCGCTTTCTTCGCCCTTCAGTCTCACTTAAGCCTTCCTCTTTGTGTTTCTTCTCTTTGCTTCATATCTCCCTCCTCTTTCCTTCTTTTAAGATATCCCTGTCAATTTATTTCTTCATACTTGGAGTGGACATAAAAGCTGATGACATGAATTAGGCCATATCTGAACTGTATCAATGTCCTTTTTTCTTTGGCACACATTTTGTCTCCATCACCATGATCTAAAGCATCATTAGTCTCATCTGTCTTTCCCACCAAAGCCTCTAAGATGGGCAATTAATCAGACTCCACTACATGTCTGTAACAATCATTTAGGAAGAAGAATGATATATTTGGGCCATGGCGTTTGATGGTTTTGCAAGCTCGAAGATGATGATGCAAGGTGTGACGAAAGACGCACATCATTTTCCACTGAGGAAGAGAACAGTGTGATTGGTGAGAAGAGATGTAACGACACTTCTTAAGCTTTTCTTCTTTCTCATGTTGCAAGGGTGGATTGCCATCACTCGTCTCTCTCTCTGACATTCTTTTCATGGATCAAAAGCTAAACAACTTTACTTTTCTCAGGGAGTTAAGCTTACAGGAAATTTATTAACAGTGAACCACCACATAATGCTTGATTGTGTTATATAGCTTTCTTTGTTCACAAGTAATCTAAAAAACGAAAGATTCCTTTTGAAGTTATCTATCTATCTATATATATATCTATCTATATATATATATATATATATATATATATATATATATATATATATTATATAATATTGTAAAGAGTAAATGATGAAGATGAAATTTCATCTCAAATTTTATTGCTAACAATCAAAGTCCTTACTAATTGAGCTAACTAAAATTTCAAAAAAAAACATTTATCGATCTTAGACCCTTAAATATTTGATAATTAATCTAGCACATTAAGATTATTCAAAATCAAGTGCATCATACATTTAGTAGGATAGGGAAAAGTTTAAATCCTGGAGCCTGAATATATATCTTTGGACTAATTGGTTGAATATAATTTACAACATCATTATTCACATTTTCTAAGTAACTAGATGATTAGTCTTTGATAAGATATTTTTTTCACAGATTAAATATCCATGTGATATAGAAAAGATGAATGTCTCAACATAATATTTATGACACAGTGGCTAGTGCATTACATGTCCTAAGGACAAAGGCAATTTGCATGGGAAAAGCTTCCTTTTATCATGCTTTAGGTAACTCACAATCAACCCCTTTCATCAAACTTTGGCTGCTCATCTTGGACGAGATAAGTGTTGAGTAGGGACCTGAAGAGAGGCATACAAAGGAAGGGGTCCATTTGTAGGGCATGGGGTTTCTGTCGAATCCCCCCCACAGGTGCCCTACGCATCTCCATCTTCTATTAATTTTGAGCCTATCAAATCTCATGCCCGTAGGTATTCGAGGAAGAAAGACATGTGCATGATTACTACATGGTTGGATCTCTTGTCGGGAATTGCCCTCGGATACAAGGCAAAGAATTAAAGAACTTTGATGATGATTTTATCATTAAAAAAATCAAAAAATTAATAATCATATGATTTTTCTCTCCTCGTTCTCATAGAATTTCTATGTGTTTATATATAAATTCAAAAATACATGGATTTTGCATGAAATATATGTATGTACAATTTTGCTCATAGTCTAATAAGCAGCAAAATTAAGTGGTCTTAGATTTTAGTATGGAAGGAGACTACCAGTTACATTTCATGTCTTTGTACTAATTTATATATTCAAGAAGATTTGGAGCTAATTTTCCCATGTTGGGTTATATATGCAAAACTCTTCCTGATTAATGGATGGAGGGTCCATAATATTGGCTGGAAACAGCAAGGATACAAAATGCTACTGCATTAATGGAAGAGATGTCTTCCATCAATCGAATGGATTTAATGTGGCACCAACCATAAAATTATCATCGAATGTCATGCAATTAAGTTACCGTGCCTTTCACATGGATATATTAGAATTAAATCATTTCATATCCATTTAAATTGATTGACTGTCTTTATTATTTTGTTGCTAGCAAATATCATTATTTTTAATTTTAGATCTTTCAAATCATTCCTAATAGACCTGGATCGATTTTTCTTTGATCATTTGATAAAACGATTCATTCTCTTTATAAAAAAAATGAGAAGGTAGAACTAATAAAAATTTCTTTTTCGATTCATTTATGAAGTTGAATAACCTCATTCATTTTTTTTTATCCAAACCCATAGGAATCAATAGAAAAGGTAAATCTCCTATGGTTGACTCGATTATTGATAGAGTGAATAGATCTATCATTTTTATTCTAACAAGATCTAATATATAATTTCATTGACGGATTATCCTTTTCTATTTGAACTCTTATACCGTACTTAAATATTAGATTTACTATGATACCAAATATTATAACTTGTTAGATATGCTACTTGACCTATTAATTTCAATGAAATAAATCATGATACCTATATTGAAATTAATAATAATACACTCATTTGTTCCTTACAAATCAATAATAGTTTCGTTTACTTTTGATGTAAGACTAATTAATGTATTATAATTTTTCTTACTAGAGCTTGACATTCTCGTTAACATCTAATATGATCTAGATCAAATCCTAGTATGATACATGGAAGATATAATATAGTGGTAGCTTTACATTGGAATGAGTTCTTCGACTCATCCATGGATAATCTTTTTTTACTTGAGCCCTCTCACTATGTCTAAATATCACATCAGCTTTAATACCAAATGTCACAAATTGGACCTGATAGACTTATTAGTTTATCAACTTTATTTTACATAAATTATTAATTGATTAAAATATTAAAGTTAGAATTAATAGTGGTACACTTATTAGATCCTTATAGGTCAATCTTAATATTACCTATTACAATCTTTTTTATTTATACAAAATATGTTATTAAGAATAATTTTGTTTATAACAAAACTAAATATCTCCTAACTCAGAAAAAAAAATCCAAAGAAATCCATGATATTCTTTTCTGATTAGTATGTTAAAAGACAGTAGTCACTGTTGAACTTTGGATCCGTACGAGTGCTCTCAAAGGAAACATAAGCTAAGATTCACTAATTTCCGAGAAACATAATATGCATCTACATCCATATATCGGCTAATTACTTGCTGATCTAAAACAATCTTTATATTTCCACATGAACACTGCATTCAGTAATAAACTTGCTTTAGATTATATATATATAGGAAAGCAAAATTGTGCTTAGGATTATCTCTGAGCTCTGATGATGGATCTATGAAATAAGTTGTAGGTAATTCTGTGTCCAAATGAGCAGAGCAATATAATTCATCCTTAATTTTGGGGGAAAAAAAAAAAGGAAAAATGTTCTTTATATGCAAGAACATAAATTGGTCCAAGAAGTTCCCCATGGAACAATGAAATTGTAAAAATAAAGGAAGATGTAGTATTTGTTCTTTCTACCCAATTGTGAAGCCTTACAAAGTCATTTTCCTTCTGTGGCACAATATCATATGGAATTGGAATACAAGTTTTTATCTTCTAGCTTGTGTGTGATAGAAGAAAGGTACACCGATTTAGCAGACAGTCTTTGTGATTAATCGAGGGCAAATGTAGCCATCACACGCCTTTCCAACTGCACCACTTGTCCTTGTTCTAACGTGCTTAGCTACCTCAGAGTGCATGCCATTCCCCAAATGCATGTATATTAACTTGCTACTTCTACTGCCTTGACCTTGCAGTTAACCAGAAAGCATGAGACCATCTCAGGTTCGATACATATCAGCACTTGACTCTGACTTCTCTGTCTCTCTACCCTGAGCAGCTTGGATCACTTTCCTCCACAGTCTTGAGCTGTTGATTCCTTAGACATGGGGAGGCACTCATGCTGCTACAAGCAAGCAGAAGGTGAGGAAGGGGCTGTGGTCTCCGGAGGAAGATGAGAAGCTGGTGAAGCACATAACAGAACATGGCCACGGGTGTTGGAGCTCCGTCCCTAAGCAAGCAGGTACTGCAACTTTGCCACCCACGAGCTCAACGCGTCACGAACAGTGACCTCGCCATTGTTGTCTCTCTTGCTCATCAGGTCTGCAGAGGTGTGGGAAGAGCTGCAGGTTGAGGTGGATAAACTACCTGCGGCCTGATCTCAAGCGAGGGACGTTCTCCGATCAGGAGGAGAGCCTCATCATTGAGCTCCATGCAGTGCTGGGAAACAGGTAGAATATAATTCCCTTCTCTCCCTCCCCACCCCACCCCACCCCCGCGCCCCCCGCCCCCGCCCCCCCCCCCCCCCCCCTCGATCGACTCGATAAGATCTGAACTGTCACCCGCACTCACTGGCCTACTGAGCTAATCGACGACGACATCTCCAGGTGGTCGCAGATCGCGGCTCGGTTGCCGGGTAGGACCGACAACGAGATCAAGAACTCGTGGAACTCCTGCATCAAGAAGAAACTCCGGCAGCGAGGCATCGACCCCAACAGTCACCAGCCGCTCGGCGACCTCAAGATGCCCACTGTGACCCCGGAGAACGTCAACCGTGCAGTGGCCGAGAATTCAATGGCGTCGACCCGCCTATCCGATCCAATGGCTGCCTTCTCCCTCGCACAGTTGACGTTTCGCCCTGATGACAGGCCCCATTGCAGCACAGTGATCGATAGAAGTCGGAGCAACATGAGCAAAGCTAATGGAGTGGAGTTACAGAGCAGCTGCTCGTTCGACGGTGGCATCCTCCCTTGGTCAGAGTTGGCTCCGGACATGGATGCACAGCTCCACCTTGGAGGGGAGTCAGAAGACCTCAAATGGTCGGAATACCTTCTAGGCGTCTTCCCAACACCATCAGCATCCCAAACCCAAACCCAAAGCCAACAATTCACCGGTCTTGGTGCTTGGCACCAGAACCAGAACCAGCAATAGTTGCTGCTTTCAGACATCCATGACAAGGATTTCTAGATGATGCAGATAGGTTCTGCCAACTTTAGATCGTCTAATCCCAACTCAGAAAGAAGAAATTTAGAGACAGTGACTCGTGTGTGTATGCCATCACATATTGAGTAAGATTTCTACTCCTAGTTTACTGTTTCGGTCTGCTTTCCCATCTCAATGTCAATCGCTCTCAGAGATGCAAAAGGCTTGTATCTCTGCAGACATGATTTGTAGCTGTGGTTTGAGAGGCCATTGGTGTGGGTGTCTCTTTAATGCATGGGCTCCTCCGGATGCTGATGCCTTTTGTTGCAAAGTGCAAAAGTCATGACCTTTCTTTTATTTCCCACTTTTGATAGCTCTTTTGATGTGTGTTTTCCCTTGCACATGTTCAAGTTAGAGCAAAAGCAAAAGGAAGAAGAGGATTGGGAGGTAGAGGACAGAGGATTCTATTCTTCCACAAAGGCAAAGCCTCCTCAGGCTCCTTCCAACATTTCCAGCTTTCTTCCTTTCTTCCTAGTCATGTAATTAAACATGTTCAACATCCGGAGAGGGGCTGCATTAGGGACATCACGAGGAACAGAGAGAGAGGGAGAGAGGAGACAGATGAGTCCGTAGCCCATGACAAGAATAAAACCTGCAGAAATTAAGGATGAAGTAGAGGATTGCTCATGTGTCTTAATGCAAACACTGATAACAGTTGGATTTCCTCTCCTATTAATGCAAACACGAGAAAAACTCGGTCAACAGTTGAGAAAAATCTTCTCCTCTTATGTATATAAATAAGACTCTGTATTCAGTAATATGAAATATACTTTTTATCATTACAACTCAGTTTAACAGGGTATCAGAGCCCTTGCATTAAGTAATAGTTCTTTCTTTTTTTTGTCTTCCTCGCTGTCCAACAGTCCGAATAACACCACGAGCCCTTGCATTAAGTAATAGTTCTTTCTTTTTTTCTTTCTCCCTCCTCCTCACAATGCCTCCTAGAGCTCTCAGTCCAACGCCTCCTATAGCTCTTTCTTGTTCTCCTTCTAGCATGTTGCAAGAAGCCTCCCAAAGATCTATAAAAAGCACCACGTCACACTTCCAAGACCGGCGTTGAGGAGTGGACCGACGATATCCTAGCATCCATCTTTCGCTCCACCATCGGATCCTCATAATCTATTCATCGAAGGATCACTTCCTGGATGGCCCCACATCTTCGACACTCTCGGTCGATGATGAGCTTGTCGAATCGTCCACCGCATACCGGTTGTCGCTTCTTTCCTTCCTCCCTTCCTCTACAAGCTCTCCATGAGGCCTCTCCTCAAGCCTCCTAGAGCTCTCCGTTGAGTGGCACCATTGGTGTGGCTTTGCTCCAAAGAAAACTTTCCTCCATGGGATATCATCTATTGCCTCCTATAGCTCTTTCTTGTTCTCCTTCTAGCATGTTGCATTGAGAAGCCTCCCAAAGATCTATAAAAAGTATCTCTTTCCAACCTAAAGCATCCCTCTCTTCCTTCTTCTCACTTGTTGCCGTCTGGCTGGCCTCGTCATCCTCACTTATCACAGACAACCATCAACGCCATACATGGCGTCCATGAAGCCAAGCAATCGGCCTCTCTATCGATGGAGAACTACTTGATTGTGGAGAGATAGTCTTCAGTTCTGCATGGACAAAAATAGCTAATTCTCTCCACCATCGGATCCTCATTCGCGATACTATGATTTCATCGCTTGAAGGCTCTTCACCAGAAAGTCATAGTAGTTCATCACTTCCTGGATGGCCCCACAACAACATCGGCAAGACACTCTCTCAAAATCTCGGATGATGAGGTTTGCCTCTCCAACTTGTGCATCCACGATGAACCATAATAGCAGTCTCGAGGAATACTAGATTGTCACCTTCTTTGTTGTCCCATTGGCTATACAAAAGAGTGGCTACCTCAAGGGGTTTACATGCAACAATCGCATCTACAAGCTCTCCATGACCGGGCCTCTCCTCAAGAAACACTCCCAAATGTGGGGACCTTGTCGCACTAAGAAGAATTTCTGAGCACCTCGACATCAAGATTGTGGAAGTTTGCATCACCAACTAGAAAACCTTGTGTAAAGCTCATGTGAGGAAAGTTGCAAACTCAAGGAATTCGATACTCTCTCTTGTATGCGGACGATGGATTGTCCGCTCCAAAGATCAACACTTTCCTCAGCAAGCGCAACATGGGATATCATCTATTGCATTTCTTCTTGCGGTGCCTCTAGTGCTGCACTCACCAATACTGTTTCACGTTCTTCCTCATCGATCGTGAATGCTATCGCTCGAGTCCTGCAGCTCGATGGATCAGTGAGCGGTGAGGAGTCATCGCATGATCTAAGTGGCACAACCACCCTATCTCACCGGTGGAGCACTTTTCCAATGCAACGGATCTCAACTTGCTTGGTGATCCCAAATCGCGGAAGGAGTTGGCTTCTCTTGGTGCTTTCCTTACACGAGGTGACTCTTCCTCAAGAATCGGATCATGTCGTTCCATGGGTTTCTATTCCTATGGTGCCAAAGTTACAAGCCACAAATCGATCTCATAAAGCACTTGGTGGACCCTTTGCTTTGAGCAAAGTTGGTGTCAAAAGGCCTTATCGATTTACTCTATCCTATGCCATAGTGTTGCTATTCAAGTTGCCATAGAGCGGTGCGGCAGAGATTGTGATCCCTTCGAGCAATGGCATCTATTTCCTTCTCTTGCTAGGCGATGGATTGTCCTAGAGCCAGCCGTCCGGAGTGTGACCCGAGTTGCTATCCTAAAGTTGCGATGTGTTGGCATCCACACATGGAGATCGCTATCTCAACTGTGATCCCGTGGCAAGACGACACACCTTCCCTGAGGGACACTCTCTGTATGGCCGGAGCGCGACAAAGAGCTCCAAGTCTCTTTCTCATGAGTACATGACGGGTCTTCGAATGCTGCAAGAATGTGCATTGAATGGAAGCCTTGGACATCCCGACATCGTGTTGTCCGGATGCAAATACCAGAGTCCCATTTGAGGCCGGATCATCCTGAAGGTATGATCGCGTTTGCATTGAATCACTGAAGTCCCTCGCCGAGCTAAATGCTCCCATTTGGGGACCGGATCATGATCCATCAACGCCACTACTCTGAGCTCACATCGAGAGACAACCATCAGGACAAGGCCATGCAAGACCTCCTCCATGAAGCCAAGCAATAAGTTATTTTGGCCTCTCTATCGACTCCCTTATCTAGTTCTTGAGAACTACTTGGGTTGTCAAACCTACTAGGCTGCACCTTCAACTCACACTAATGCACATCAAGGTGCATCATTGAGGTGTCATTTGCTCTGACACTTGGTCGTGAATTGACACCCAAGACAACCGTCTTGTCACTCCTTGTTGCTAGTAACTTCATTTGGAGCACCTCGGCAAAGTACTTTGCTACTCGGAGGAGTCGGCGAGAAGAACAAATTAACTTTTTGAGATGCACCAAATGCTCTCTCTCGACGATACTATCTAAGATAACATCGCAAAAGCACGGTCCTCTTCACCAAAAAGTGCACCAGGTCCATCATCTTCGTCATAGAGGCACAAAGTTTTTAGTCTTCCGCTCCTTCTGCAACACCTAGATTGCTACCTAGTGTCGTCTACATCTGGCAGCCTACATCTGGCAGATTTCACAGCTGATTGACGCCATCGCATCTGCATCATCCGACTGCCCACGGCAATAGCAATCCTTGGTGGACTTCACCACCATCGCCTATTGCTTACAACTGCCATAAGCACTACTTGCAATAGCTTGCCTAAGCATCACTATCTTCCCATTACTGCCCTCCTCTTTGACAGTAAGGTCTTCATCCTCGATTTTTTCATCGCTTAGATCCTTCGACGCAAAATCTGCAGAACTATAGCAACTCCGCCTTGCTCACTACAGTAATTGTGCCTCTAGAAGAAGCACTACTCCTTGCCACAGCTTTCTTCCATCTCCATTTTGTAGCAACTCCGCCTTTGCTCACTCATGCATTCCCAACTTCCATCTCCATTTTGTAGCTGACGATTCCCAACTTACCCCCTCAGATACGTATCCTCAAATGTCTTCATCGTCTACCTCTAACACTCCAGTCATTGTCCATACAGGGAACAATAGCACTTCTCAACCTCCAGGCCTTATCACTATCAATGCTACAACACTCATTCTTTTCAAATTATCCAAAGGCAGAAACTACGCATCTTGGCATGTACAATTTTCTAATGTTCTATTTGGATATAACCTACTAGGCTACATCAACGGTTCTCTGCATTGTCCACCTATAGTGATCAACATTTGATAGGACCCTAGCATCAACATCCTAGGAGAACCCAGTCCAGTACCAAATCCAGCCCATAAACTGTGGTTACGTTAAGATCACCTTATCCTCCAAGCCATTCAAACCTCAGTCGCTGGGTCTGTCGCCCCACTAATATCTTCATATACGATTGCTGTAGAAGCATGGTCCAATTGTATGAGGAAATCTCGATGGACAATTGAGAAAATTCTATCTGTTATCAAACACAACATAGCATGCAGCTTGTTAGCTACCATTTCAGCAAGTAGAAGCTCAAAGGCATTGAGAATGACATGATGAGGTGATGATGACGAGTAAGAGTAGTGGTTAGCATGAGTTCTTGAGATTGTAATCCATATTGGGACACAAGCCAGTTATCTTCATATTCTTCTTCTCCTGTAAAGATAAGCGATATTATTGAACATGAAACAGTGAAGATAAATGTCTTAGTGAGAGTAATCGTAGAATGTAAAGCCCTGTTGAAAAGATGATAACTATGATCCTCTTCCACGAACAGTCAAGAACCCCAACAACATTAGCACAGTGCCTATCAACTACTTAAGATTGCAATGGAAAGTTAACGAGAGAAAAAGACAAATTTTGAACTTATGCTAAGCAGAAATTATGAAATAATTAATATTATCGATACGAGAAGAGAAAGAAATACCTAAGATTTGAATATTTTCGACTTAGTTGATTTTGTTAATGTTGCAGTTGGTTTTATGGTCCAAAAATGACCAACTTATACATAGATCTAACAGGGATGCTAATTTTAACTTTTTTTAATATAATTTAATCATTGTTCCGATGTAATGATATATAGTTTTTCTCCTTTTAAAAAAATAATAACAAGATCATAAAAAATCAAACAATTTAAGGAAAAACCACAACTCTTTGCAAGGTTTGTTCCATCTTCACAATATACTTATGGAGACATTTGCTGACTTGTGGCCGGTAAATTGGAATCTACATATGAAACGCTTCATGCAAGGCATTGACATTTACCAACATATGATTTGATTTGGACTTGAGATTCAATGAATGCTTAGCCAAAAGAAAGAAAGATGCACAGAACTCAAACTCTACAATTTGGGATGACTTCTGCTTGATATATTTCAATGAAAGAGATGTAAACCTGCTATCTATCTCATCCCCTCATCTAGAAGAATAGACCCAAATTGCAAGTCCAGAAACATTTCTAATGACGTGCAGTATAGCAAAAACTATGTGCACATAGTCAAAACCCAAATCACATGAATTATGGCAGCATGGAGAGAACAAATCACCATTGCTCGAGTCTTTGGTAGAACAGCATAAATAGATAGTCTCAAGAGATGAAAATAACAGCATAATGATCAGCAGATGCCAAGATTCATGATAATTATTATTCATATGGTGAATAACATATTCTAGTGACAGGTGCAAACATTAATATTCAGAATAATGATTGTCAGCAATAACACAATAGAAGTCCATCAGAAATCAACTTGAAACTGTAGAGAAGCAGCAGTTGTTTGCTGGGTTAAGGTATGTTCCTGAGAGTGTAATATTTAGCTACTACATATTGATGTTAGCTACTGCCCTACACTCATGTAGCTTGAAATGAAGCCTTAACTGGAAATTGCGGAGGGATAAGTTTGACCAATTCCAATATGACATTAATTTCAAGCTGGACCCAATCTTATTTGGGTTAGCATTGAATTGATACCCACCCAAATTCAATTCCAAGCCTAATTCAAATAGAAAAAAGAAGGTACATTCAACATAAGTCTAGATGTCTGTAAGATATATGTTATTCTTATTTTTCTAGTTCATATAGATCATAGCATAATGTCATATTTTCTGAATCCACGACCTCAACCAAAATAATTGTAGAAGAAGGCAGCCAATGGGTTGACTTTGGATCCCAAAGAATCACTGAAACAGAGAAGCGGAAGCACTAGGCTGCCTGTAAAAGTTGACTATTTTGTTTTGCTGCAGGTGATAATTGCTAGGAAAATTTATTCTAATAGAATAATTCATTTTCTGATTTGTGTATCAAAATATTAATTTATTATCAAAAATAAATATTATTCAGAGCAATATAAATAGTAGAACAATAAATCAATAAAAAAATGAGATACCGAATTTTTATATGAAAAATTCAATCTGAAAAAAATCACGGGACCATGATCTATTTCAAATCTTCACTGTCACCAATAATAATAATAGGTTTATAATGAATCTTCTTTAAAATAACTAGAGGATCACAATAATATTAAGAACAAATATCTTGGCTCAATAATAATATATCATCATCACCATACATAGATTTCATTAAAGGAGAGGTTCAGGTCTCACTAAGTGGATATATTAGAAAAATACTTTAGAGAGAACAAATCATAGATCAACACCATAAAAATTGTAGAGCTTATTGTAAGAATTCTCCATATAAAATTTGGATCAAAATTGACAAAGTTTAGTTATTTGATCGTCTAGTAAAAGCCTTAAAACCTTAGTTTTCTCTCTTTGTTTTGTTTTCTACGTCGTTCTTTTTACGTTCGCACCCCTCTCACACTGCACACAACCCCACTTCTTTTTTCCTTCTTTTTTTTTAATAACTAATCAGATTTGAGCTCAATGACCCTGTTATCTAGTCCAAGCCCACCTATGGGTTGAACCCAGTAATTCTCCCCCTTTAGCTCATATGGTGGGTTGTATTAAGCCTGCTCTTTGCCTACATGCATCAAACTTCTCCTTAGGCAAATACTTTATCAACATGTTTAATCCACTCTCATTGGTATGTATTTTTTCTAAGTGTAATTCTTTTATCTCAAGCACATCATGAATTCAGTGATATCTTACATCAATATGCTTGGATCCAAAATGGTATATTGAATTCTTAGATAGATGAATGACACTTTGATTGTCATAGTAAATAGTATATATCCTTCTTGTTTCAAGCCCAATTCTTGTAAAAAGAATTTCATCCATAAAGCTTCCTTGCCGACTTCAGTAATTACTATGTGTTTTGCTTTTGTGATTAATATAGTAATACAATTCTATAACTTAGACTGCTAAGAGATTACTCTCCCTGTAAACGTCATAAAAAACCTCGAAGTGGACTTCCTAGAATTAGTATCACTTGCCATATTTACATGTGTGTACCCTTATAACATAGGTTTACCATTGCCAAAACATAAACACAACTTGAAAATACCTTTTAGATATCTTAATATCTATTTCACTACTGCCCAATATTCCTTACTAGGATTAAAGAAAATTCGATTGACAATTTCAATTGCATAAGCTATATCTTGCCTACTACAAACTATAATATACATTAAATTGCTTACTGTAGATGAGTAAGGCACTTTAGATATTTCTTCTTTTTCTTTCTCATTTGTGGGATGTTATTTTGAATTAAGCTTAAAATGACCTATAAGTGGAGAATAAACTATTTTTACTTTACTTATGTTGAATGTTTCAAGAACCTTTTTAATGTATGTCTCCTATGATAGTCAAATCTTCTCATTCTTTCTATCACGAAGAATCTTTATGTCAATCCCAAGTCTTTCATAGTAAAAGACTTAGCTCTCTTTTAAGCTTCTTAAGTTTACTAGCATCATGATCAACAATTAGTATATCATCAACATATAATAGGAGAATAATAAAATTATTATCTAAAAACTTTTTTGTAAACATACAATGATCAGATGTAGTTCTATTGTACCCTTGGCTTATCATAAAGGAATCAAACTTCTTGTATAATTATCTAGGTACTTGTTTGAGTCTGTATAACTTTTTTTAAGCTTGCACATAAGATTTTCTTTTCCTTTAACCCTGAAATCTTCTGGTTACTCCATGTAAATTTCTTCTTCTAAGTCACTATAAAGAAATTAAGTTTTTACATTAAGTTACTCAACTTTTAAGTTTAAGTAAGCAGCCAAACCAAGAACAACTCAGATATAGGATTTTTTCACCATAGGAGAAAATATTTCTTTAAAGTCAATACTTTTTTTTCTGATTGAAGTCTTTCACAACTAGTCGTGCCTTGTATCTTTGTTGTGAGCTATTATTTTCAATCTTCAATTTATAAACTCATTTATTCTTGAGAGTTTTTTTCCTTTTAGATAACTTTACTAAGTCATAGGTATGGTTCACAAGCAAGAATCTCATCTCTTTTTGCATGACTTTAACCCACTCATTCTTGTATTAATATAGAATAGATTCTTAGTAAATTTCTGACTTTCCTTCATCAGTAAGCATAATATACTAATGTGAAGAATATCTTGTAGATGATTGTCGCTATCTTATGGATCTTCTTAATAGAATCTAAACTGGTGGTGGAGGTACTTACTCAAATTATTTAGTTGGTTTAACATCATCAATTATAGGAGCATCACCACTAACATTCTCACCACAATCTTCTTGTTCATCTCTCCTATAATCATTATGAATTACATGTGGATGAACTAGACCCAAACTTTAAGGGATATAAACATAGGTTTTTGGCTTCTTAACATTATCATAATCATCAAACAATTGGTCTTTAAGGAATACGATATCCCTGCTTCTAATAATCTTCTTATTCATTAGACCTTATAATTTGTACTTAAACTCTTCATGACTATACCCCAAAAAAATAAATACTTTTATCTTATTAACAAGTTTGGGCTTCTCATCTTTAAGAAAATGAATAAATATTTTACACCCAAAGACTCAAGTAATCATAAGATATATCATTATGTTTTCATACTCTCTCTAGAACATCACCTTTCAGAGAAACTTATGAAAAGAGATTTATTAAGTCAATTGTAATTCTTATAGCCTCTCCCCAAAATGGCTTAAGTAACTTCGCATGGGAAAACCTACACCTAATCCTTTCTGCCACATTATATAGTTGAGGAGTTTTAGAAACTGTTTTCTTAAGCTTGATACTATAGAACCTATAATAATTCTCAAAAGGACCCCTATACTCACTATATTATCTACTCAAACACATTTTAGCTTTTTTCCAGTTTCTCTTTCAACATTGACATGAAACTCTTTGAATGGTCACCTGGTCTTTAGATTTCAAAGCAAAAGCTCAAAATTTTCTAATCACCAATAAAAGTAACAAAATAAAGAGCACATCCAAGAGTTCTAGTTTGTATAGTGTAGACATTAGGGTGAACCAAATCAATAACATTTGATCTTCCAAATGGTGGATAAGTATGAAAGGTAATTTTATGTATTTTTTCAGCTAAGCAATAATCATAAAATTTAAGAGATGTACCTTACAACTCTAGTAAGAACTGATTTCTAGCAAGAGTTTGAAGTCTCTTCTCATTGATATGCCTCTTATGCCATAGATCTATGCTTTCATCCTTTTGAGTTACATTAATATCTCCTTTGTGTAACTTAGCTTTCATGATATAAAAAGAGTTTAGCTTCTTTTCTCTTATCACAACTAGAGAACCTTTGGTGAGCTTCCATTTGCTTTCATCAGAATAGTATATAAATCCCTCATCATCAAGTCTGCCTGTAGATATCAAGTTAAGACAAATATTTGAAATATGTATAATATCTTTGAGTATCAATTTGCTCTAAAGACTGGTCTCTAAGCAAATATCTCAGATATCCACAATCTTATATGTATAACTATTTCCCATTTTGACATTCCCAAAATCACCAATGGTGTAAGATTTAAAGAAATCACTATGAAAAGTAACATTGAATGAAGCATCAGAGTCAATTACCTAGTTACTATCTTGAGTTGCAAGACTAATACATCCGTCATCACAAACAATGACGATATCACCTTTAGTAGTAATTATATTGGTCTCTTTCTCATTTTTTCTTTATTTTATTTTATTCTTGCTTCCAAAACCTATACTCTTTCTTTATGCGATCTATCTTATTGTAGTGAAAACACTTAATATCTTTTGTAAACTTGGATCTTCCTTTATAATCATGTAAATTTCTACTATAATTTCTTCCACAATCTTTCTTGTTTCTTAATAACAAGTGCACCAGAAGAAGATTCTTTTTGTTCTTTCCTTCTAACATCTTCATTTAGTAAATTGTCTTTAACAATGTCTATGGTTAGAGTCCACATAGAGTTAGAAATTATCACGACATATGTTTCTCAACTTTTTGATAAAGAGCTAAGAAGTAACATTCCTTGCATCGTATCATCTATATTGATTTTCATAGCAACCAGCTTATTTACTGCTAGTTATAGGTGCCCTATAAGCCAATCACGTGAGTGATGACACTTGTAACATGCTGTGTCAATCTCTTTACTTATGATTATTAGTATTTTCTCACATTATTTGGATATATATTGTGATGTCCTTGGATCTGTGCAATGGGAATCGAATCGTGATGATATCATAATAATGAGACCGATTCACCTTTAAACATAGACCCTAAATAATCCTAGTCATATGTTACTCGAGAGGAATATCAAGATAATCAAACAAACTTGTGTGCTGTATACCCATCCATATGATGAAGGTGACTAGTCTCATAGCTACTCGTGTGGGGACACTAAGGATACAGTACAGACACTCATTGGAGAATGAGTTCACTGATTGATCCAGTTACGGAATGTTGGATGGTTTTTGATACCTCACATCAGATAACGATTCCATAGTCCCAGTAGTGTATCTGGTGTTAGGATCAGACAAGCACTAAGAGGGGGGGGGGTGAATTAGTACAGTGGATTAAAACCGTAAGCTTGAAACCTATTTCGGTAAAAGGCTAGTTCGTATGAAAACTTCGATCCGACGAAAGATGACCTGGTAGAAGTTGCTTGAGTAAAAGTAATAACAAACTGAATGGTTTGTAGCCAAGTAAGGAGATGAAACAGAAATTTAAACACTCATACATTTAAGACGCAGCGATGTATAGTGGTTTGGTCAAAGTGACCTACATCCACTTCCGAAGCCTTCTCCGATGAGGCTCCCAACTTCCACTAGCAAATCTTTTTGAAGGGGAAGGACCAAACACCCCTCTTACAACCCTTTACAAGAAGTTCACACTCTTACAGATTTTCCAAGGAGAAAGAATAAGGTGAACACAAACTAAAAAATAAGACTTTAGCAAGACTTTGGCTTGATTTCTAACTCTCAAAAGGGTACCTTTTTAACTGAGAAAGGGGGGGTATTTATAGATCCAAAATGGATTCAAATTTGGGCTCCAAATTTGAAATCAAATTGGAGTTCCTGGTGCTGGCGGTGCTACCGCTTGTCAGTCGTCAGACTGACAGTGCACAGGCGGTACTATCGCCTGGAGTAGGCGGTACTACCGCCATTGTTCACTATAGCCAGGCGGTATTACCGCCCCAGGTTGGGCGGTAGCACCGCCCAACACACCGCTGCCAGGCGGTGCTACCGCCTGGCACAGGTGGTTCTACCGCCTGGCCCATTCAGCAAAGTTGAATGGGCCTTATTCAAGGCCCAAAAAGGCCCAGTAAGAGCCCACTTGGCCCCTACCAAATTTGAGCAGGATTAATTCGAAATCTTTACCCTAAGTACGTGCCAACTACAAAATTGAAATATAATTAATAGTGATTTGAACCGACATTCTTCACGTCTTATTCCGGCGAGCTTTACGATGAGCTTCCGGCGGTCTTCCGATACTTTCCTCGGATTTCTTTCGGCGAATACCTAGCATGCTCCTGGCTTATATGGAGCGTTCAACGAGTCTTTGGCAAGCTTTCGAACCTTCTCAGCAATCTCCGCAAACCTTCGACGATCTTTGCTGCGAACTTCCAAAAACTTTGGTAAGTCCCTGATTCGATCTTGGTTGGTTCCGGCAACACTTCCGACGATCCTTCGGACTTCTGATGAACTCTTGAACACCGGACGGACTTGACATCGGTAAATCGCTTTATGTTTCTAACCCATCATAGTTAATCCTGCACACTTATCTTTGACAATATAGATTAGAACAAATATTTGACCAATTGATTTCATCATCAAAATCCGAGATTCAATAATCTCCCCCTTTTTGATGATGACAATCAATTGATGATGGAGTTCCTCTTAACTCCCCCTATCTATATGCCATATCATTAGAAGGTAAGAAGCTCTTGAATTCAATCTTTTGAATTCAAGCCAAATCGGATAGATTTCATTCAACATAAAGCTTAATAAACAAGCTTAGGCATAAATACTAAAAATAATGTATTTAAGCAATGCCAAATTATTTACACTTATAATAACCAGAAATATTAATTCAAATATGATAAAGATCAAGTGATATCCAAAAGAGTATTTTAATATCAAGACATGATATCAAATGAAAAAGTAGCTTATCTCAAGAATAAGAGTTCTTAAGCATTTGCAATGCGATACAATTGATTTATATTTCACTTTAAGCATTTTATTCCAACATAGCAACAATTACTCCATCATAGCAATTTATATTTTTCTCCCCCTTTGTCATCAACAAAAATAAAGAAGGTGGAGAAACCATTCATTGTCATCAAGTGAGCCATGGAGAGAGCAAGAAACCATTCGAGGAAGGTATCAAGTCATAAAATTACGATGGAATCGAAAAAAGTTCATTCAAAAGCTGAGTAGATGAAATGAAAGTAACAGCACACAACATCATCCATAGTAGTCATAAGTATAACAGGACAAGTGTTTAAAAAGAAAACAACAGCTACTCCGAAGGGGGAACGCCAAAATGCCTATACAAGTGATCTATTTTGCGGTTCATTTGTTGCACTTCCTTCAAAATTTTAGCTTGTTGTGATGTGATTTGATTCAAGGCAAGCATGATCGGATCTTCAGTAGATGGAGCAAGAGTTGGCTCAGATGGTGCTGGATCAACAGGACTAGGCGGAGGAGATTCATTACCCCTAAAAATTGGTGTTTCAGGTCGCTCTACTAGTGGGGGAACTATATCAATCATTCTAGGTTGCCTAATCCATATGCCATCTCTAAAGGTGCATCTAAGTCGCTTCAGGAGATTTCTATTAATTGTGTTATATCTATCAACCTTCATTATTTCCTCGTCGGGTGACACACAAATGTCATGGGCAAAAATGAATCTAGTGATCAACCCACCATATGACAACATTGAGTCCCTAGAGAAAATTTCTATCATGTGTTGTCTAATCAAATAACCAAAGCAGTTGTTTTGTTTAGTCATAATCCAATACATCGTACTCAGTTCTAACATACTCATTTCATCAGGGTGAAACTGCTTCGGAAGTAGAATACTTATCATGATGTGATGAAGTAATTTTGAATTAAAAGATAATAAATACTCACAGCTTTTAGGAATAATGCCTAGGTTAGGATTAGCAAAAATTATTTCTAAGGCTTCAGAGTGGGTTGCTCCGATTGCATCCATATCCCATTGCCCTTTAAAATAACATCCTCTATTCTTTTCTTCAATTCCTAGTAGTTCACATATGATACGATCAGAAATCTGAATTGTGGTTCCTATCACATAGGTAGTCAAAACATCATCTTCAATAATCATGTTTGCATAGAATAGCTTAACTAACCTAGGGTAGATTAGTTCATTAATTTGCAAGATAGGTAAAGCATTTAGATTAGCAAACCATCTAATAGGTTCTAGGTTCCCTAGTTTACCTAGATCAACATGTTTACCCTTATGTATAGTTTTACAATCAAAATTTGGGTATCTTAAGGCTACCTCTTTAGATCTAAAAAGGGTTGGGTCAAATGAATCTCCTTCCAACCTTTTCCCTTTGCCTCTTGTTGATATCTTAGGAGCCATATCTATATCTATTCATGATGAACTATCAAAAGGAAATGATAAGGAAAAGACAAGCAAATGTGAGTAGAAGAGAAGATTTCAGCTATTACCTTATTTGTGTTTCCTAGAGAGGTGAGGAGCTTGGATCACAAAAATGCCTTTGATTTGCCCTTTAGGAGGAGGAAGAATGGAGAGGAGAAGGCTTAGAGGAGTTTAGGAGGAAGGAGGAGGTGAGGAAGAGGGTTTTCGATGGGTTCTACCGCCGACCCTAACACCCCCTTTTATTTGGGGGTGTTCGGGCGGTACTACTACCAACCAGGCGGTGCTACCGCTTGGGAGCCGAGTACCCAAGCGGTACTACTGCCGGTTCTAGTAGTGCTACCGCTGGCCCTAAATTTTTTTTTATAAATATTTTCTAATGTTGAAATGAGATGAGATGTAATCATAGATCACTCCTTGAGATATAGAATTTTAAAATGAGGGAGGCAAATCTGCGAGAGCCGAGTTTTCGTAAAAATCACGAGAGCCGAAAGAAAATCTATATATAATGCTGCTCATACACAAGGACAATTTGACATGCCTATTTCCCTCCTAATGAAGTCAAATTGTTCTTCATTTAAAGGTTTCGTAAAGATGTTCGCTAATTGATGTTTTGTATCGATAAATTCAAGAGTGACATCGTTATTGTTAACATAATCTCGTATAAAGTGATGTCTTATATCAATATGCTTAGTTCTAGAGTGTTGAATAGGATTTTTGGTTAGACAAATAGCACTTGTATTATCACATTTTATAGGAATATTATTTAAATGAATTCCATAGTCTTCTAGTGTATTTTTCATCCAAATGACTTGAGTACAACATGCACTTACGGCTATGTATTCGGCTTCCGCTATAGATAGTGCAACCGAATTTTGTTTCTTGGAAGTCCAAGAAATAAGTGCATGTCCTAAGAATTGGCATGTTCCAGATGTGCTTTTTCTATCTATTCTACATCCACCAAAATTCGCATCTGCATAGGCTTTCAAATCAAAGTTATCAGATTTTGGATACCATAATCATAGATTAGGAGTACCTTTAAGATATCTAAGAATTCTTTTAACGACTTTAAGGTGAGACAACTTAGGATTAGCTTAAAATCTCACACAAAGTTCTACACTAAACATGATATCTGGTCTAGCTGCAGTAAGATAGAGCAAGCTACCTATCATCCCCCTATATGTCTTTTGATCAAAATTTTCTCCACCTTCATCCAAGTCTAACTTGGTGGAAGTACTCATTGGAGTGTGGATGACTTTTGAACTATCCATATTAAATCGTTTTAACAATTCTAATGTATACTTGGATTGATTAAGGAATATACCATTACTAAGTTGTTTAATTTGTAATCCAAGAAAGAAGGTTAATTCTCCCATTAGACTCATCTCAAATTCATGACTCATACACTTGGCAAAAGATTCACATAGTGATTCATCCGAAGAACCAAAAATAATATCATCAACATAAATTTGAATGATAAGAAAATTATTTTCAAAATGTTCGATAAACAATGTAGTATCAACCTTGCCTTTTGTAAAATTATTAGAAATAAGAAAGGAGCTAAGCCTTTCATACCAAGCTCTAGGAGCTTGTTTTAGTCTATAAAGAGCCTTAGTTAATTTAAACACATGATTAGGAAGAAGAGAATTTTCGAATCCAGGTGGTTGTTCAACATATACTTCTTCAGAAATAAAGCCATTTAAAAAGGCACTTTTGACATCCATTTGAAATAATTTAAAATCATTACTACTAGCATAGGCAAGGAGCATCCTGATAGCTTCTAATCTTACCATAAGAGTGAAGGTTTCTTCATAATCAATACCTTTTTCTTGGTTTAAACCTTTGGCCACTAATCTAGCCTTGTTTCTAACCACAATACTGTATTCATCTTGCTTGTTTCTAAAGACCCATTTAGTATCAATAACTAAATGGTCATTAGGTCTTAGAACAAGCTTCCATACCTCATTCCTCTTAAATTGATTTAACTCTTCTTGTATTGCGATGACCCAAGAATCATCTTTTAAGACATCATCAATGTATTTTGGTTTAACTTGAGAAAGAAAAGCGGCATGGGCACAAAAATTCTTAAATGAAGAACGAGTTTGAACCCCTTTAGATGTTTCTCCTATAATTAACTCCTTGGGATAGGCATCTACATACTTTCATTCCTTGAGTAAGGAAATTTGGGAAGAAGATGCATCCAAGTTGTCATTTTGAGGAGAGAGTTCATTCAAATTCAAATCATTAAAACCGAGATCGTCATCAAAATTTTTTTTCTTTAATTCAAAAAATTCATTAAAAACCACATGAATAGATTCTTCTATAACTAAAGTCCTTTTGTTGAAAACTCAAAAAGCTTTAGAAATAGAAGAGTAACCAAGAAAGATACCTTCATCGGATTTAGCATCGAATTTTCCTAAGGCATCCTTTTTTATTTAAAATAAAGCATTTACAACCAAAAACTTTAAATTAAGAAACATTGGGTTTTTTATTATTCTATAATTCATATAGAGTCTTAGATAGGGATGGTCTAACTAGAACTCTATTCATAACATAGCAAGCCGTGTTCACGGCTTCGGCCCAAAAATATTTTGGTAAATTATATTCATTTAACATGGTTCTAGCCATTTCTTGTAAATTTCTATTTTTCCTTTCCACTACTCCATTTTGTTGAGGATTTCTTGGAGTAGAGAAGTTATGGTTATATCTGTTTATTTCATAAAAATTTTGGAAGTCATGATTTTGAAATTCACCTCCGTGATCACTTCGAATTGATGAAATCATAAAACCTTTTTCATTTTGAGTAAGTTTACAAAATTTAGAGAAATATTTGAAACAATTACTTTTGTGAGCCAAGAAATAGGTCCAAGTGTATCTACTATAGTCATCCATAATTATGAAGGCATATTTGCTACCTCCTAGGCTTGTTATGTCAATTAGTCCAAATAAGTCCAAATGGATCAATTGTAATGGTCTAGTGGTGCTAATTTGATTTTTTGATTTGAAACTAGTTTTTATTTATTTTCTTAGTTAACATGCATCACATACTTTGTCCTTGACAAACTTCATATTGGGGATTCCTCTTACTAACTCTCTAGATGAAATCTTAGATATTAGTTTTATGCTTGCATGACCTAATCTCCTATGCCAAAGCCAAGCATCATCATTCAAAACCAAAAAACACATTTCATTACTTAATTCATCTATATTTATGGTGTAGGCATTATTTTATTTTAAAGTAATCATGGATATGTCATTGTTTGGTTTTTCAATGATGCAAATATTAGATTCAAATCTAACAACATAACCTTTATCGCATAATTGACTAATGCTTAAAAGATTATGTTTTAAACCATCAACTAGCAACACATCATCACTAATGCTTAAAAGATACCATTTCTTACTCCTAGCTTGTGAGTTTGTCTACAAAAGAGGATAGTCTTTAGGTACCCATTTGATTTTGGGTGCCTTACAAATTGATCTACTTAATTTGTAATTCAACATTGAATTGTTTATGGTTCCTTTAGGAACCCATATCAATTTTTGTGGACTAATTTTCTTGAATGGACATTTGTAAATAATATATCCAGTTTTACCACAAAAATTACATTTCAAATGGGGTGATATATGCAATGTGGGTCCTTTAACAAAGGTGGTGGGATTTTGATGAGATCCACTCACAAATCCAACTCCACATCTATTTCCGACGTGACCCTTGTTAGCAAGGATCATGTCCAAGCCCTTGCTACCGACCTTAAACTTGTTTAGGGTCTCTTTGAGTAGCAAGTTCTCCCTTTTTATTGCTTCTAAGTGTTCACACTTAGAGCATGGGGGTGGAGGAGTTTGAAGACTATTTTGTAATAAAGCATGCTCTTTCTTAAGCAAATTGAACTTCTTACTAATAGTTCTACATTCATCAAATAACTCATGAAAAGCGATAGAAAGCTCATCGAAAGATAATTCTTCATTAAATAACTCACTAACCTCTTCTTCAAGGGCCATTAGCGCGAAGTTAGCCTCCTCTTTGTTGCTTGCTTCTTCAACCTCGGAGTCGCTTGAATCATCCCATGTAGCCTTCAATGCTTTCTTCTTCTTGGGTTGCTTCTTCTTGGCTTGGGGGCATTCATATTTGAAGTGCCCGGGCTTCTTGCACTCGTAGCAAATAACTTGGTCCTTTTTATGTTCAAGTTTATTTTTTGTGTCATTTTTAAATTTGTTCTTTCTTATGAACTTTTTGAATTTTTGAGTTAAAAGTGCGATATCACTGTCACTGTCCTCATCACTTGTTCCTTTTAAGTGGTCTTCTTGTGTTCTTAGTGTCATATCCTTCCTGTTCTTTGGAAGGGGGTTCTCGAGTTCTTCATGAGCATGACACATCATTTCATAGGTCATTAGAGACCCAATAAGTTCTTCAAGAGGAAAAGTTTCAAGGTCCTTGACCTCTTGAATGGTCGTAACCTTTGGATCCCAATTCTTTGGAAGGGATCTTAAAATCTTAGTTACAAGTTCATAGTTGGAAAAACCTTTACCAAGTGCCTTAAGTCCATTGATGACATCCGTAAAGCGGGTGTACATGTCTCCAATGGACTCACTTGGTTTCATACGGAAAAGTTTATAAGAATGCACAAGAATATTGATTTTGGACTCTTTCACTCGGCTAGTGCCTTCATGAGTGATCTCAAGAGTACGCCAAATATCAAAAGCCGATTCACAAATTGATACGCGATTAAATTCGTTTTTGTCTAGTGCACAAAACAAGGCATTCATAGCCTTTGCGTTTAAAGCAAAAACCTTCTTCTCCGATTCATTCCAATCGCTCATCGGAAGAGAAGATTTTTGAAAACCATTCTCAACGATATTCCAAAGCTCAAAGTCCATAGAAATAAGAAAGATCCTCATACGAGTCTTCCAATACGTATAATCCGACCCATTAAACATAGGCGGACGTGTAATGGAATGACCTTCTTGCATACCAGAATAGGCCATCTCTCTTGGGTTTTAGACCAAATATGAGAGTGAACCCACTCTGATATCAATTGTTAGGATCGGACAAGCACTAAGAGGGGGGGGGTGAATTAGTGCAGCGGATTAAAATCGTAAGCTTGAAACCGATTTCGGTAAAAGGCTAGTTCGTATGAAAACTTCGATCTGATGAAAGATGACTTGGTAGAAGTTGCTTGAGTAAAAGTAATGACAAACTGAATGGTTTGCAGCCAAGTAAGGAGATGAAACAGAAATTTAAACACTCACACATTCAAGACACAGCAATGTATAGTGGTTCGGTCAAAGTGACCTACGTCCACTTCCGAAGCCTTCTCCGATGAGGCTCCCAACTTCCACTAGCAAATCTTTTGAAGGGGAAGGACCAAACACCCCTCTTACAACCCTTTACAAGAAGTTCACACTCTTACAGACTTTCCAAGGAGAAAGAATGAGGTGAACACAAACTGAAAAACAAGACTTTAACAAGACTTTGGCTTAATTTCTAACTCTCAAAAGGGTACCCTTTCAGTTGAGAAAGGGGGGGCATTTATAGATCCAAAATGGATTCAAATTTGAGCTCCAAATTTGAAATCAAATTGGAGTTCCTAGTGCTGGCGGTGCTACTACCTGCCAGAGGCGGTGCTACCGCCACTGTTCACTGTAGCCGGGCGGTACTACCGCCCCAGGCTGGGCTGTAGCATCGCCCAGCACACGGTTGCCAGGCGGTGCTACCGTCTGGCACAGGCGGTTCTACCACCTGGCCCATTCAGCAAAGCTGAATGAGCCTTATTCAAGGCCCAAAAAGGCCCAATAAGAGCCCGGTTGGCCCCTACCAAATTTGAGCAGGATTAATTCGAAATCCTTGCCATATGTACGTGCCAACTACGAAATTAAAACATAATTAATAGTGATTTAAACTGACATTCTTCACGTCTTATTCCGGTGAGCTTTACGGTGAGGCTTCCGGCGATCTTCCGATACTTCCCTCGGATTTCTTCCGACAAATACCCAGCATGCTCCCGGCTTGTATGGTGCACTCAACGAGTCTTCGACAAGCTTCTGAACCTTCTCAACAATCTCCGCGAACCTTCGACAATCTTTGCTGTGAACTTCCAAAAACTTCGGTAAATCCCTGATTCGATCTTGGTTGGTTCCAGCAACACTTCTGACGATCCTTCGGACTTCCGATGAACTCTTGAACACCCGACGGACTTGACCTCGACAAATCGCTTTATGTTTCTAACTCATCATAGTTAATCCTGCACACTTATCTTTGACAATATAGATTAGAATAAATATTTCACCAATTGATTTCATCATCAAAATCCAAGATTCAACATCTGGTCCTTAGACTTGAGATACCAAGGATGTCATGTATAAGTACTCCACTCTTTAATACCAGACTTATAGGTTTGGAAGTTTTAGATCTAGTACAACTGGTTATTAGAGTGGCAATCAACCTTACGAGAGATATTGAGTGTCAATAGAGGATCATCCACTCTCAGTATCATGAGAGAAATATCTCATATGTTCTTGCTCAAGTAAATCCCTAACTAGGGTCATTCGGATTGAGAGAGAAAGAGTTCTTCGGAAGAATCCAATTAGAGTGGGACTCGAGAGGAAACTATATGGGTCTGAAAGTACCATACCTGATATACGGTCTTTGGGATATTAGATGAATCACGGACTATAGGTACATAGTAACTAAGGATAGATAGATTCAAAGAATTGGATTATCTTGTATCGTTTGGGGATTGTGGTGTAGTGGCCTGGTACATCCGTAATCGATAAGTCAAGTGAATTATTATGGAGATAATAATTCACTGAGTCAGAAGAAGTTCTGATAGGTATGACTCATGGCCAGCTCGACATTGGGCTTAGAGAGTCACACACATATGGTAGGTGTTGTGACGAGTTGAGGTTCGGATATGAGATATCAGCCGGAGCCCTTCTCTTATTGGATTTCCAATAAGCCCATGAATTCGATGAGATCCAATAGGAGTTAATAAGAGATTATTAAGTAAAGACCCATTAATCTAAGAAGCTTGGGTTATTGGATAGAGAACAAATACCCAATAGGACATGATCCATTAGGGTTAACAAGGGACCTCTATAAATAGGAGGGAACCAAAGGTCCATAGGCTGAGGTCTTCTTGGTAGCCACCTTCTATTCTCCTCTCCTCAGAGAGGAGCATCATCGCAGCTCCTGTCGTGTGGATCACTGCTACAGAGGAGGACGCTTGACCTCCTTCATCCTCCCTACAGATCTGTAGGAATTCAGGGATATACAATCTTCCTATGTACTATCTTTCCTACATACATAGTTTTTTGATTTACGAATTTGTTTTGCGCATCGATCTTCGCACGACGATGAAACCTTTCCGTGAAAATCTAGGATGTTTTGTTTTCATTCTTCTGTTGTGCATGTGATGTTACCCTTGGATTTCCCAATAATAGTATCAGAGTTAGGTTATTCATGCGAAGATCGGATTTTAACTATGTGTGTTATGATTTAGAGAGGTTTTTGACGTTAAAATCGTTGACGTAAAAGTGGAAAAGGGCAGCAACCATTGCTGCCCCTATGGATGGTAGCCTTGGCTGCCATCTGCATGCAGGTGGTCGATGGTGGCTACCAAGCAGGCGGTGGTCGATGACCTACGGCCTGCATATAGGGGTAGAAGCACCCGCGAGTAGGTGCTCGCTTATAGGTGATCGCCTGCATGCTACGGCGGCACCGCTTTCATGGGCAGGCGGCACCCCAACCACCCCCACCCCCCCGCCCCTCGGCACCCCGCGTATGGTCGTCACTGATAGGGTGGTTGCGGCTATAGCCGCAATATTGTAGAAACTAGAGGAAGGGGAATTATGTTTTTTGTGCAAAAAGATAATTTTGACCCTCAAAATTTTTAAAATATCCTTCAGAATTTAGAAAATTTCCTACATATCCTTAATTTCAGAAAAATATTAGTTAATTAAAAAAATTTTAATTAACTATTATTATTTATTTAGTAGTCCTATATAATAACATGTACATGTGATGTACGATGTGGACAAATGATCATAGATCGTGTGATGTAATGTATGTGTATGATGTGATCATTATTATTATTATTGGGGCCTGCGAGCCTCTATTTTTCTTATTTATTGTCGGGCTTGTGTTTCTATAATTATGTTGTAATTACACAAGTAGACGCAATGGGAGCGTGTAAGCGATAGTGAGACCCATGAGGCTGAGACGGATGATCCGATGCATGGAGATGTGTTAAGATGCCAATGGAACCGACGAGATAAGATAGATGATCACATGATATGGGGATGCACCGATACACATATAGATCTTGATGTGAGTGATTAAGCCCATTGGCTTGGGCTTGATCACATTAGGATATGATCCATGATCATCTGGTGTGATTGCTCATGTGACGTGTGATTGGTTATACACATACTATATATATATATTTATATACGATGTAGATATATATTAAATATATATATGTGTGACATGTCATATTAGGAGACCAAATTAAAAATCCCCTCTCTCGATAATATTAAGTCAGTAAATGTGAGACAATTAGATTAACTCACGTTGCCTTCCATCGTTATAGGTAGGAATCGATTTTCGATATAAGTTGAGTTGGTCGAGTCTCTCAAGGCTCACCTATATTGCGATTCACTATCTTGCCTATGACATAGAGATGTCAATGGTGACCTGAAGACATGGTATGTTTAGTCGAGTCTCTCGAAGGTATATCATCGAATCAAACTTATCTTGTAACAATGGTGATGACTTAACCGAACATCATAGTTGGTTGAGTCCCTCGAGACCATAGTGGTTTGGAGACCGAATAAGATGTGAATTACAAAGAGTTGTGATCGATAAGAGTTGCCTACCTTTTGAGCTTAGTATGATTGGTCGAGTCCCTCGAGGTTCGAGAATTAGTGCAACGGTTAAGTACGACAAATTCAACGATTTAAATTCTTTCAAAAAATCTCATATGAAAAGAATCATGTTTTGATCAAAACCGTTTCGATTGTGTGTTAACTTGAAGACATACGTAAGAAGATGAAGAGAAAGTGGAGCAAGTAAAGTAAAGACTTGTAGCAATGTAAATGAAAACAAGTAAATGCAAACCAGATTTTTATAATGGTTCGGTCATCTAGCCTACGTCCACTTTTGATTCCTCTTCACTTGAGGCCACCAGCTTTTCACTGGTTGTCTTTCTTCCAACGGACAAAGTCAAAGTCTCTTACAGCACCTTCTCCTTTTGATGGGCTTAGGAGATAACCCTTATAAGCACTCACTCATCTCTTTAGGTTGAAAACTTTCTAAGGCTAGAGGAGAGATGTTTTAGAATAATTTTTTTAGCGTTTTGCTTCTTTCAAAGATTGTGTGTTTGTATGTTCAACTAAGAGATGAGAGAGATATTTATAGGCTCCAATTTGATTCAAACTTGGAGCCAAAAACCTTCACATCCCGAGTTTTCTAGGTACTGGCAGTACCACCGCCAGTGTGTTTTGACACTAGGTGGTACCACCGCTTAGTTTGGTAGTACTACTACCTTCGTAGTCTGACATTAGGTAGTACCATCGCCTAGACTCAATTTTGAAGACTAAGCCTTCAGGCGATACCACCGCTTAGACTCAGTCTTGAAGACTGAGCCTTTAGGCGGTTCCACCGCCCAACTAGCGGTGCCACCGCCTAGCTGGTGGTGCCACCACTTGATGTGATATTCGGGCACTGTATGGGTCTTTCATCTGGTCTAACATAGCCCTGATTTGGGCCTAGCTAGCCCCTATCTGGGTTAAAGAGATTACCTTTCAATCTTAATCCTAATTATGTGCTAACTATGAAATTAAAGATATTTTCTAAGCAAATCTAAATCTGGCACGTTAAGGCTTCTTCCAGCAAGCTTCCAGCGGACTTTCGACGAACTCTCGGACATCTTCCGACAGACTCTTGACAAGCTCCTAGACTTCACGATGATCTTAGCGAGTTCCAATGAGTCTTCTTTAGCAAGCTCCGATCTTTCTCGATGAGCTTCATGAACCTCCGACAAGTCTTTCCGGTGAACTTCTGATGAACCCTTCGTCAAGTTCCTAACTCACTCTCGGCCAATTCTGGCAGCATTCCTGACGAATGTTCGGACTTCTAACTAACTCTCGAACTCCCAACGATTTGATCGTCCTTGACTCCGGCATATCATTTTGCTTTATGCCTTCATCGCTATTATAGTTAATCCTGCACACTAATTAAACCTTAACCCTACTTCGATCTAGACAATTACAAAGCAAATCAGCATCCTGTTGCCTGGCATATCATTGGTCGGTGCTTCGTTTGGTTCTTCGACATATCGTCCTCTCTTGTGGCCTGTTGCCCAATCGATGGTTGACCTCCGTAACCCCGATCTCTTTGGTGTACCTCTACTCTTCTTGTCTCGATACCCAATTTCTTTATCTAAAGTCTTCTACCGATCATCGACTGGACCTCTGACTCGACGTCCAATTTCCTAATGTGTTCTCCTCCGGCACAACGTTGATCCATCCTGCTTCAATTATCTAATCCTGATCGATATTAGACCTATATGACTCAAAACATAGTTAGATAACCAAAATATACTCAATTATTTTCATCATCAAAATTTGAGATTCAACAGAGGTTATACTAAGATGCTGATTGGATCTCGATCCCTACTAGAAGTCTGTCAAAGACTTCAGTTTCACATGTTGAGGGTGTCGCATGACTCGCTAGAAAAATAGTGGGAGCACATCAAGATAGAAATCCATATCTTGATTATTTATATTTCTACAAAATCTGTATGTTATTTATTTTTACTGCATCTTTATTTTTAGAAAATATCATCATTAGACTCTCTATGTGGCATACTTGATACCAACTATCTCATTGATCCAAATTATACGGATTAGCTCCGCAACCTAAGAATAATTCTTATGATGGAGAAAATCATATATGTCCTTGATATAGTGATGCCTATGCCCAAGAAAGGGACAAGTGAGGATAAGATCGCTCGCTATGTGAAGTATATAGATAACTCCACTCTTGTTCAGTATTACATGTTGGGCTCAATGACTCTCGAGTTGCAGAGACAACATGAAAAGATGGATGTCAGATCCATACTCCTACATCTCCCCAAATTGTTTGAGGAACATGAAAGAACTCAATGATATGAGGTATCAAAGAGTCTCTTCTGTGCCGAGATGACTGAGGAGACACCAGTTTAGAACCATGTCCTTAAGATGATTGAGTGGATAGAGAAACTCATAGGTCTAGGAATGGTCCTAGAGGATAATTTATATATGGATCTTGTGCTTCAGTCCCTACTAGATTTCTTTTCATAATTCTTTATGCTGGTGAGACCAGAAAGAAAAGAAGATAAAGAAGTCCCTTAAGAAGGACAACGGCAAGGGCAAACCAGGTAAAACAAAGGTAGCTATAAAGAACCCAGTAAAGGACAAAAGCCAGTACTTCCACTGTGGCAAAGATAGGCTTTGGAAGAGGAACTACAAAGAGTATCTTATAGAGAAGGTGAAATAGAAGCTTGGAGAAGCTTCAAGTACATTTATGATCAGTCTCCATTTGTCAGACTCATATGATAACACATAGGTATTAGATATCAACGGTACTTATCACATCTATAATTTGTTGCAAGTTTTAATAAAAGCCTAGGAGATTGGTGAGAGGCGAGATAGATCTTAAGATGAGCAACGAAGCAATAGTTGTTGTTATTACTGTCGATGATGTCAATTTACATATGCCTGATAGAGCTACTATTGCATTAGATGCATGTTATTTTGTTCCCTCTATTATCAAAAATATTATTTCCATTTCATATTGAACATTGAATGGTTATAAAATAATTTTTTAGAACAATAGTTGTTCAATTATTAAGGATGATGGGATCATCACTAATGGAATATTGCATAATGGTTTAATTATGCTAATCACTACTCCACATATCATGAAGATATGTATGTAAGTGAGTCCAAGAGGAAATGAGATGAGGTGAACAATGTATACCTATGACATTGTATGCTAGGTTATATCTATGAGGGAAGGATTCAAAAGTTTCTGATAGATGGATACCTAGATCCATTTGACTATGAGTCATAGGCAACTTACGAGCCTTGCCTTTGTGAAAAGATGACCAACTCTTCATTTAGTGGAACTAGAGAGAGAGAGCCATTAAGTTGTTGGAACTCATATATAGTGATATATGTGGTTCCATATCAACTCAGGCCATAGGTGGTTATTCTAATTTCATTATTTTCACTAACGATTTCTCTAGATACAAACACGTATACTTGGTGAAGTATAAGTCTGAAGCCTTTGAGAAATTTAGGGAATATAATAATGAAGTAGAGAACTAGACTGAAAATAGTATCAAGACCCTTTGATCAGATTGAGAAGGTGAATATTTAAGTACAAAGTTCATCTAATTCCTGAAGGATCATAGGATTCTGTCCCGATGGACACCTCCTTATACACCCTAGCTCAATGATATATCCGAAAGGAGGAATCGCATACTGTTAGACATGATACAGTCCATGATAAGTTTTGTCGACCTACCCATCTCATTCTGAGGATATGCCATAGAGTCCGTAACTTATCTTCTGAACAGAGTTCCAACTAAGTCAGTGGTGTCTACACCATATGAGATATAGAAAGGAAAGCTCGATCTTAAGGTTATTAAGATTTGGGGCTGCCTTGCCCATGTTAAGAGACACAAGCCTAACAAGTTGTAAACTAGGATGGAATGATGCAAGTTCATGGGATACCCTTAGGAAACTTGTAGTTTTTATTTCTATCACCCCAAGATCAAAAGGTTTTTGTAGCCAAGAGAGCAGTGTTCCTTGAGAAGGAACACATTCTTGGTGGAGACAGTGAGAGCATGATATAGTTGAGTGAGGGTGGAAAAATTAGCTTAAGCATCATTCCACAGCTAGAGTCTGTTCAGGTACCTAGCACACAAGTTTCAACTTTATATAGGTTTGGAAGAGTACCCCATCCTCTTAAGAGATATATGAGATATATCAGAGGAGAGGATGTTGAGGATATTAATACTCAGACCTACGAGGAGCCTATTACGAGCATAGACTCTGGGAAGTGGCAAAAAACCATGAATTCAGAGATGGATTTTATATACTCCAACAAGGTTTGGAACCTGGTTGATGCATCCAAGGGTATCCTACCCATTAGCTGCAAGTGGATCTTTAAGAAGAAGATCGGAGTAAATGGAAAGATAGAGACCTATAAAGCAAGGTTAGTGGCTAAAGGGTATCGTCAAAGCCTAAGTATTGACTATGACGAAACCTTCTCACCCATAGCCATATTAAAATCCATCTGAATTCTATTGGCAATTGTAGCACACTATGAGATCTAGCAGATAGATGTGAAAACAGTGTTCCTCAATGGTAACCTCGAGGAAGAGGTGTATATGATATAGCTTGAGAGATTCGTGTCCAAGGATAGTCCAGATAAGGTATACAGGTTGCTTCGGTCCATCTATGGATTAAAGCAAGCTTCCTAAAGTTGGAACATAAGATTTGATGAGGGATTAGATCTTATGACTTCGTTAAGAACGAAGATGAGCTTTGTGTGTATAGAAAGGTAAGTGGGAGCGCTATCACCTTTTTGATATTATATGTGTTGGGAAATCCTTCAGGGGAGTGACATCACATGCATAGCGGAAGAACAGAAAACAAAACCCAAGATTTCCCATAGAAAGTTTTCGTCATCGTGTGAAGATCGGTGCATCAAAACAAATCCGTGAAAAACTGCATGTGTAAAAGAAAATACCTAGGGAGATCGTATATCCCTGAATCCCTATAGATCTGTAGGAGAGGATGAAGGAGGTCAAGCATCCTCCTCTCTAGCGGTTTCTACATGATAGGGACTACGACAATGCACCTCTCTAGGGAGAGGAGAACAGAAGGTGGCTACCAGAAAAAACCCTCAGCCTATAGAGCTTTGGTTCCCTCCTATTTATAGAGGGCCCTTGTAAACCCTAATGGATCTTGCCATATTGGGTATTGGATCTCCATCCAATTACCCAAGCCTCTTGGATTAGTAGGTCTTTACCCAATAATCTCTTATTAGCAAATATTGGATCTCATCTTAGGATCCAATAATTCAGGGGCTTAATGGATATCCAATAAGATAGGGGGTTCAGCGGATATCTTATATCTGAATCTCTACTCGTCACAACACCTACCATATGTGTATGACCCTCTAGGCCCAATATCGAGTAGTCCATGAGTCATACTTATCAGAACTCTTTCTAACTTAGTAAATTATTATCTCTATAATAATTCACCCAACTCATCGACTGTAGACGTACCAGGCTACTACATCGTAGTCCCCAAACGATACAAGGGAATCCAATCTTTTGGACCTATCTATCCTCAATTACCATGTATCTATAGTCCCTCATCCATCTAATATCCTAGAGACCCTATATCGGGAATGGTACTGTCAGGCCCATACGGTCTCTCCTCGAGTCTTGCTCTTGTCAGATTCTCCCTAAGAACTCTTTCTCTCTCAATCCGAATGACCTTGGCCAAGGATTTGTTCGAGCAAGAATACATGGGATATTCCTCTCATGATACCGAGAGTGGATGATCCTCTATTGACACTCAATAGCCCTCGTAAGGTTGGCTACCACTCCCAATAACCGGTTGTACTAGATCTGAAACTTTTCTAACCTATAAGTCTGGTATCAAAGAGTGGAGTACTCATATAGGACATCCTTGGTGTCTCAAGTTTAAGGACCAGATACACTACTGGAACTATAGAATCGTTGTCTAACATGAGGTATCAATAACCATCTAGCATTCCGTAGGCGGATCAATCAGTGAACTCATTCCCCAATGAGCACCCGCACTGTACCTTTAGTGTCCCCACACGAGTAGCTAAGAGACTAGCCACCTCCATCATATGGATAGGTATACAGCACACTAGTCTATCCGGTTATCTTGATGTCCTTCTCGAGTAACCTATGACCAGGATAATTTAGGGTCTGTGTTTGAAGGTGAATCGGTCTCATTATTGTGATCTCATTACGATCCGATTCCCATTGCACAGATCCAAGGACATCACAATATATGCAACACATAAGATAAAGTGATAAAATACCTAATAATACGTAAAGAAAAAAAGTGCATATCAAGTCACAAGTGCCATCACTCATGTGATTGGCTTGCAGGGCATATATGACTAGCAATCTCCCACTTGACCTAAAGCCAATCACCAACATGTCTGATCCCCATCAGACCTCTGTGATGCTTAAAGATAATTTGAGTCAAAGGCTTTGTCAGTGAATTTATAATATTATCTTCGGATGAAACTCTTTCCATTATTACATCTTTTCGGGCCACGATCTCTCTAATAAGCTAGAATCTCCTCAGAACACTTCTGATGAGACCCGGGTTTCCTTATTTGAGTAATTGCCCCATATTTATCGTAATTTAAGGGAATCGACTCCTCGCTACTCGGGACGACTCCTAGATCTGTGATGAACTTCTTCATCCAGACTCCCCCCTTTGTTGCCTTTATCGCAGCATTGTATTCCGCCTCTGTGGTCGAGTCAGCAGTAGCGTCTTGCTTGAAACTCTTCCAGCATATTGCTCCTCCATTCAGGGTGAACACATACACTGAATTAAACTTGCTATCATCGACATCGGACTGGAAGCTTGAGTCCGTGTAGCCCTCAACCCTAAGGCTACTGCCTCTATATACCAGTAAAAGATCCTTAGTCCTTCTCAAGTACTTAAGGATACATTTTACTGCTTTCCAGTGCTCCAAGCCTAGATCTGCCTGATATCTGCTCATGACACTTAGAGCATGCGCTATATCAGGCCTGGTACATAATATAGCATACATGATAGATCCTATCGCTAAGGCATATGATATCATATCTATGTGTACCCTTTCTTGAGGAGTCTTTGAGGACATACTCCTAGAAAGTGATATTTCATGTCTCATTGGTATGAGACCTCTCTTGGAATTTTCCATGCCAAACCTTTTGATAATAAGTATCTATGTACCTGGACTGGGATAAACTAAGCATCCTCTTGGATCTATCTCTATAGATCCGTATCGCTAATATGCAGGATGCTTCCCCTAAGTCCTTCATGGAGAAGTGTCTAGATAACCAAGTCTTTACTATGGAGAGCATTCCTATATCATTCCCAATGATCAGGATGTCATCCACATATAATACCAAAAAGGTGATAGTGCTCCCACTTACTTTCTTGTATACACAAGACTCATCTTCATTCTTAACTAAGTCATAAGATCTGATCGCCTCATCAAATCTTATATTCCAACTTCGGGAAGCTTGCTTTAGTCCATAAATGGACCTAAGCAACCTGTGCACCTTATCTGGGTTATTCTTGGACATGAATCCCTCATGGTGTATTATATACACCTCCTCCTCGAGGTTGCCATTGAAGAATATGGTTTTGACGTCTATCTGTCAGATCTCATAATCATAGTGTGCTGCAATAGCCAATAGAATTCGAATAGATTTTAGCATGGCTATAGGTGAGAAAGTTTCGTCATAGTCAACACCTTGCCTTTGACGATATCCCTTAGCTACTAGCCTTGCTTTATAGGTCTCTACCTTTCCATCTATTCCAATCTTCTTTTTGAAGATCCACTTGCAGCCAATGGGTACAATACTCTCGGGTGCATCAACTAGGTTCCAAACCTTGTTGGAGTATATAGAATCCATTTCTGAATTCATGGCTTCTTGCCATTTCCTGGAGTCTATGCTCATAATAGCCTCCTCGTAAGTCTGAGGATCAATATCCTCAACATCCTCTCCTCTGATATGTCCCACATATCTCTCAGGAGGATGAGATACTCTATTGGACCTACATAAAGTTGAAACTTGTGTGTTAGGTATCTGAACAGATTCTAGTTATGGAATGGTGCTTAAGTTAGGTTCTCCAACCTCTCTCAACTCTATCGTGCTCCCACTGTCTCCACTAAGAATGTGTTCCTTCTCAAGGAACACTGCTCTCTTGGCTACAAAGACCTTTTGGTCTTTAGGGTGATAAAAATAATACTTACAAGTTTCCTTGGGGTATCCCATGAACTTGCACCGTTCCGTCCTGGATTCCAACTTGTCGGGGTTATGTCTTTTGATGTGGGCAGGGCAGCCCCAAATCTTAACAACTTTAAGATCGGACTTCTTCCCATTCCATATCTCATATAGAGTAGACATCACCGACTTAGTTAGAATTTTGTTCAGAAGATAATCTACGATCTCTTGGGCATATTCCCAGAATGAGATGGGTAGGTCGACGAAACACATTATGGAACGCACCATGTCTAACAATATGCAATTCCTCCTTTCTGATATATTATTAAGCTGTGGTGTATAAGGAGGTGTCCATTGGGATAAAATCTCATGATCTTTGAGGAACTGGGTGAACTCTGTACTCAAGTACTCACCTCCTCAATCTGATCAAAAGGTTTTAATACTCTTTCCTGTTTGGTTCTCCCCTTCTCGTTTCCTCTTAGAATCACTTACACTCATGATATGTGGAGCTGTATTTAGCATAAATAAACTATTATGCACTGTTCTTTTCGTGATGATCTCATCATCTAATATTATTGAATAACCATTATTCTCAAAAAGTAATTTATATCAACTAACTATCAAACATGAAATGGAAATAATATTTTTTGATAATAGAAGGAACATAATAGAATGCATCTAATGTAATAATAGCTCCACCAAGCAGATATAAGGTGACCTTGCCAACAGCCATTCCAGTAACCTTTGCTCCATTGCCCATCTTAAGGTCCATCTCACCTCTGTTCAATCTCCTAGGTCCTGCCAGAACCTGCAACGAATTGCAGATATGATAAGTACTCCCGGTATCCAATACCCATGTGTTATTATAAGATTCTGATAAATGGAGATTAATCATGAATGTACCTAAAGCTTTTCCAAGCTTATGTTTCGCCCTCTCTGCAAAGTACTCTTTGCAGTTCCTCTTCCAGTGTCCATCTTTGCCCTAGTGGAAGCATTGGCCTTTGTCCTATGTCGGGTCTTTCTTAGCAATATTTGCCTTACCCATTTTACCCTTGCCCTTGTTAAGGGTCTTCCCAGCCTTCCTTTTCTTTCTGGTCTCACCAGCATAGAGAACTGGCTTCTTTTTCTTGATAGTGCTCTCTGCTTCTCTCAATATATTGAGGAGCTCTAGGAGGGTCACCTCAAGTTTGTTCATATTAAAGTTCATTATGAACTTAGAAAAGGAATCTGATAGGGACTGAAGCATAAGATCCACACACAGGTTATCCTCTATGACCATTCCTAGACCTGTGAGTTTCTCGATCTACTCAATCATCTTAAGGACATAGTTCTGAACCGGTATCCCCTCAGTCATCCTGGCACAGAAAAGACTCTTTGATATCTCATATCGCGGAGTGCTCCCTGTTCCTCAAACAGTTTACGGAGATGTAGGAGTATGGAATTAGCATCCATATTTTCATGCTATCTCTGTAACTCAATAGTCATAGAGGCCAACATATAACACTGAGCAAGAGTGGAATCATCTATGTACTTCACATAACGAACGATCTCATCCTCGCTTGCCCCTTCGTTAGGCGTAGGGATCATTGTATTAAGGATATATGTGATTTTCTTCGCCGTGAGAATGATTCTCAGATTGCGAAGCCAATTCGCATAATTTGGACCAGTGAGGTGGTTGGCATCAAGTATGCCACGTAAAGGATTTAAAATCGATAGTTTTTTAAAATTAAAGATATAGCAAAAATAAATAACATGTAAACTTTGTAAAAATTAAACAATTAAGATAAGGACTTCTATCTTAATGCATTCCTACTAATTTTTCGTGAGACACACAACACCCTCCGGTATGTGAATCGGAGACCCCCGGCGGATCTCTAGTGGGGATCGGGATCCAATCGACGTCTTAACGTAACCTCGAGGGACTCGACCAATCACGTTAAACCCGTAAAGGTAGGCAACTCTTGCCAATCACAACTCCTTGTGATTCCCGTCCTGTTTGACCTCTAAACCATCATAGCCTCGAGGGACTCGACTAACCATGATATTCAGTTAAGTCATCACCATCGTTACAAGATTAGTCTGATTCAGTGATATACTCTCGAGGGACTCGACCAAGCATACCATGTCCTCAAGTCACCGGTGATATCTCTATGTTATAGATAAGATAGCAAAATACGATATAGGTGAGTCTCGAGGGACTCGATCAAATCAACCTATACCGAGAATCGGTTCCTACCTATAACGATAGAATACCATGTGGGTCAATCTAATTACCTCATGTTTACCGACTTAATATTATTAATAGAGGGGATTTTTGGTTTGGTCTCCTAACATAATGTATCACACACATATATATTTAATATATATATATATATATATATATCTACATCACATGCAAATATATATATATATAGTAAGTGTGTAACCAATCACACATCATCACATGAGCAATCATACCAGATGATCATGGACCACATCCTAATGTGATCAGGCTCGAGCCAGTGGGCCCAATCACTCACATCAAGATCTATGTGTGCTTCGACACATCTCCATGCCCTGTGATCGTCCATCTCGCTTTGTCGGATCCATCGGTATCTCAACGCATCTCCATGTGTTGGATTATCCATCCTCATGTAATTATAACATAATTTCAGGCGCGTAGGCTCGACAATAAATGAGAAAAAAATAAAGGCTTGCAGGCCCTAATAATAATAATCAAATATACGCACATCACATCACAGGCCCATGATCATCTGTCCATATTATACATCACATGTATATGTTATTTTATAGGACTACTAGATAAAAAAATAATAGTTAATTAAACTATTTAATTAACATATTTATTTTTTGAAAATCAAGGACACCCAAGGGAATTTTGGTCATTCGGCCAAAAGGATAAAATTAATATTTTGGAAATTATGAGGGGCATTTTGGTAATTTTATCAAAGGAGACAGATCAGAATTTCTAAAATTCCGAGGGGCAAAATCATCTTTTGCCCAAAAACCCTAACTCCTCTCCCTCTCTCGCTACGTTGCGGCTGTGGCCGCTACCACCCTATCGGCGCCCCCGCCCTTGCGGGCGTAGCGGCCGCAGCGCCACTTGTGCGGGGCAACCGCTCACGGGCTGTGCCAGCCATGCGGGCACTTCACCCACGGGCGTAGTGCCCGCAGGCGATGCTGAACCCTACAGGCAAGCCACCGACGCAGGCAACCTGCTTGCTACCTGCTTGCGGCCCATAGCCCGCCAACTAGCTGGCGCCTACACGTAGGCCGTCGGCCGTCGCTGTTGTAGGCAACAAGGCTACAAGCAGCCTTGCAGTCGCTGCACGAGCGCAGCGGGCAGCAACAGTTGCTGCCCTTTCTCGCCCTTTGCGTCAATGATTTTGGCGTTAAAAGCAGATCCAAAATATAATACACATAGTTTAAGATCCGATCTTCACACGAATAACCTGGCTCTGATACCACTATTGGGAAATCCTTCAAGGGAGCGACATCACATGCGCAGCGGAAGAACAGAAAACAAAACCCCAGATTTTCCGTAGAAAGTTTCCGTCGTCGTGCAAAGATCGATGCATCAAAACAAATCCACGAAAAACTGCATGTGTAAAAGAAAATACCTAAAGAGATCATTTATCTCTGAATCCCTACAGATCTGTAGGAGAGGGTGAAGGAGGTCAAGTGTCCTCCTCTCTAGCAGTATCCACACGACAGGGACTGTGACGATGCATTTCTCTAGGGAGAGGCGAACAAAAGATGGCTACCAAAAGAAACCCTCAGCCTATAGAGCTTTGGTTCCCTCCTATTTATAGAGGCCCCCTGAAAACCCTAATGGATCTTTTGCCCTATTGGGTATTGGATCTTCATCCAACTACCCAAGCCTCTTGGATTAGTGGGTCTCTATCTAATAATCTTTTATTAGTAATTATTAGATCTCATCTTAGGATCCAATAATTTAGGGGTTTAATGGATATCCAATAAGATACGGGGTTCAGCGAATATCTCATATCCGAACCTCTACTCGTCGCAACACTTACCATATGTGTGTGACCCTTTAGGCCCAATATCGAGCTGGCCATGAGTTATACTTGTCAGAACTCTTTCTGACTTAGTGAATTATTATCTCTATAATAATTCACCCAATTCATCGACTACGGACGTACAAGGCCACTACGCCGTAGCCCCTAGACGATACAGGGGAATCTAATCCTTTGGACCTATCTGTTCTCAGTTACCATGTATCTATAGTCTCTCATCTATCTAATATCTCAGAGACCCTATACCGGGCATGGTACTATCAAGCTTATACGGTCTCTCCTCGAGTCTTGCTCTTGTCGGATTCTCCCGGAGAACTCTTTCTCTCTTAATCCGAATGACCTTAGCTAAGGATTTGTTCGAGCAAGAATACATATGATATTTCTCTCATGATATCGAGAGTGGATGATCCTCTATTGACACTCAATAGCCCTCGTAAGGTTAGCTACCACTCCCAATAACTAGCTATACTAGATCTGAAACTTTCTAAACCTATAAGTCCGATATTAAAGAGTGGAGTACTTATACAGGACATCCTTGGTGTCTCAAGTTTAAGGACCAGATACACTATAGGAACTATGGAATCATTGTCTGATGTGAGGTATCAATAACCATCCAGCATTCCGTAGGCGGATCAATTAGTGAACTCATTCCCCAATGAGCACCCGCACTGTACACTTAGTGTCCCCACACGAGTAGCTATGAGACCAACTACCTCTATCATATGGACGGGTATACAGTACACTAGTCTATCCAGTTATCTCGATGTTCTTCTCGAGTAACCTATGACCAGGATAATTTAGGGTATGTGTTTAAAGGTGAATCGGTCTCATTATCGTGATCTCATCACGATCCGATTCCCATTGCACAGATCCAAGGACATCACAATATATGCAACACACAAGATAAAGTGATAAAATGCCTAATAATACGCAAAGAGAAAAAGTGCATATTAAGTCACAAGTGCCATCACTCATGTGATTGGCTTGCAGGGCACATATGACTAGCAATATGTGGATGACATCCTGATCATTGAGAATGATGTAGGAATGCTCTCTACAATAAAGGCTTGGCTATCTAGACACTTCTCCGTGAATGACTTAGGGGAAGCATCCTATATATTGGGGATTCAGATCTATAGAGATAGATCCAAGATGATGCTTGGCTTGTCCTAGTCCAAGTATATATACACTATTTTCAAAAGGTTTGGCATAGAAATTTCAAAAAAGGTCTCATACCGATAAGATATGTCTTATAACTTTTTAGAAGTATGTCCCCAAAGACTCCTGAAAAAAGGGCACACATAGATAGGATACCCTATGCCTTAGCGATAGGGTCTATCATGTATGTTATGCTATGTACCATGTCATAAGTAGGTATTAGGCGAATCTAGGCTTGAAGCATTGGAAAGTAGTAAAGTGAATCCTTAAGTACTTGAGAATGACTAAAGATCTTTTACTGGTATATGGAGAAAGTAGCCTTAGGGTTGAGGGCTACATAGACTCGAGCTTCCAATCTGATGTCGATGATGGCAAGTTTAATTCAGGGCATGTATCATGAATGGAGGAGAAGTATGCTGGAAGAATTCCAAGCAAGATACTATTATTGACTCGGCCACAAAGGCAGAGTATATTGCTACAATAGAGGCAACAAAGGAGGGAGTCTGGATGAAGTAATTTATCACAAATCTATGAGTCGTGCCGAGCAGCGAAGAGTTGATTCCCTTATATTGCGACAACTACGGAGCGATTACTCAAATAAGAGAACCCGGGTCTTATCAAAAGTATTCTGAGGTTCTAGCTTATTAGAGAGATTGTGGCTCGAAGAGATGTAGTAGTGGAAAGAGTTCCATCCGAATATAACATTGCATATCTACTGACAAAGCCATTAACTCAAATTATCTTTGAGCGTCACAGAAGTCTGATGGGGATCAGACACGTAGATGATTGGCTTTAGGTCAAGTGGGAGATTGCCAGTTATAGGTGCCCTACAAGCCAATCATGTAAGTGATAGCACTTGTAACATGCTGCATCAATATCTTTATTTATGATTATTAGTATTTTCTCACATTATTTAGATGTATATTATGATGTCATTGGATCTATGCAATGGGAATCAGATCCTGATGAGATCATGATAATGAGACCAATTCACATTTAAACATAGACTCTAAATAATTCTAGTCATAGGTTACTCGAGAGGGACATCGAGATAACCGGACAAACTGGTGTATTGTATACCCGTCTATATGATGGAGGTGGATGGTCTCATAGCTACTCATGTGGGGACACTAAGGATACAGTACAGGTGCTTATTGGAAAATGAGTTCACTGATTGATCTGCTTACGGAATGCTGGATGGTTATTGATACCTCATGTCAGACAGTGATTCTGTAGTCTCAGTAGTATATCTGGTCCTTAGACTTGAGATACCAAGAATGTCCTGTATAAGTACTCCACTCTTTGATATCAGACTTATAGGTTTGGAAGTTTCAAATCTAGTACAACCGGTTATTGGGAGTGGCAGACAACCTTACGAGAGCTATTGAGTGTCAATAGAAGATCATCCACTCTTGATATTATAAGAGAAATATCTCATGTATTCTTGCTTAAGCAAATCCCTAGCCAGGGTCATTCGAATTAAGAGAGAAAATCCTCCAGGAGAATTTGATTAGAGCGAGACTCGAGTGGAAACTATATGGATCTGATAACACTATGCCCGATATACGATCTCTAGGATATTAGATGGATGAGGGACTATAAGTACATGGTAACTGAGGACAAATAGGTCTAAAGGATTGGATTCCCTTATATCGTCTAGGAACTACGACATAGTGGCCTAGTACGTCCGTAGTCGATGAGTCAAGTGAATTATTATGGAGATAATAATTCACTGAGTTAGAAGGAATTTTGACATATACGACTCACGACCAACTTGATATTGAGCCTAGAGGGTCACACACATATGGTAGGTGTTGCGATGAGTATAGGTTCGGATATGAGATATCCGCCGGAGCCCTTGTCTTATTGGATATCCAATAAGCCCCTGAATTAGATGAGATCCAATAGGAGCTAATAAGATATTATTGGATAGAGACCCATTAATCTAATATACTTGGGTTATTGGATAGAGATCCAATACCCAATAGCGCAGGATCCATTAGGGTTAACAGGGGGCCTCTATAAATAGGAGGGAACCAAAGATCCATAGGTTGAGGCCTTCTTGGTATCCACCTTCTATTCTCCTCTTCCTAGAGAGAAGCATCATCGTAGCTCTTGCCATGTGGATCATCACTAGAGAGGAGGACGCTTGACCTCCTTCATCCCCCCCCCCCCTCCCATGGATCTGTAAGAATTCAGGGATATACGATCTCCCTAGGTACTATCTTTCCTACATACGTAGTTTTCTGATTCGCTGATTTGTTTTGCGCACCGATCTTCTCATGACGATGAAACCTTTCCATGAAAATCTAGGATGTTTTATTTTGTTCTTTTGCTACGCATATAATATTGTCTCTAGATTTCCCAACATTTGCAAGACTCTAAAATAGGCTTGTGCTTAATAATATTACTACATATTTATACTTTAAATTGATTAAGTCTTTTTACGAAAAGAAATTTTACTTTTCATTATCTTTTTTACAAAGGGATTTTCTAACATTTGTCAAACAATATCTGATTTCATCATAAATATCTTAATGCAAATTATATCTATCCATCTTCTAATATTAGTAATATCTTTTCCTTAACTTTGATAAACTTATATAAATCTTTATAATAAAACAAATTTTTCATCATATGTCTCCAAGTTGAACAATTTGAAGAGTTTAATTTAATCATATCGTTTAACTCTTCTATATTAATTACATAAGAAAAACTAGCACCAAACAATTTGATGATTTAATACCATTTTGTTGGGAAAAACTATTATAGAAGAATAATTATTTTCCTTTTTTGTATAAAAAAGGGTTCCTCATCAAAATATTAATTTGTTATCAAAAATAAATATTAACCAGAGTAGCATAAATAGTAAAATAATAAATTAATCATAAAATGATATATCAAATTTTTATATGAAAAACATAATGCAGGAAAACCCAATCATAGTCCACGTTAAACCTTCATTTTCACCAATAATGATAATAGGTTTACAATATGTCTTCTCCAAAATAACTAGAGAATTATAATAACATCAAGAATACAATACATATCTTGGCTTAACAGTAATATATCATTATTATCATACATGAATTTTATCAAAGAAAAAATTTATATTTCACCAAATTGATATATGAGAAAAAATATCTTACAGAGAATAAATCATAAATCAATTAAAGTTTATTGTAACAATTCTTCCAAAAGCCAATGAAATTTAGCCACGTGATTATTTAACGAAAACCTTGAAACATTTACCTTTCTCACTCCTCTCTCTCTCTCTCTCTCTCTCTCTCTCTCTCTCTCTCTCTCTCTCTCTGCGTCTCTCTTTTTTCGTTTGCATCCCTCACACGCCATGCATGACTTCACTTTTTTTTTTTTAATAACTAATGATTTGGGCTCAATGCGTATGGGCTGACCCAACAATACTTGACTTTAAAATCAACTAACAGCTGCTTAAAACAGAGAAGACTAAGCACAGAACTGGCTCTAATGGTTGACTCATTTTGCCACAATCTAACGTATGGCCTTTCGGAGCAGGTGCTGCCCCAGACCCTTGGCTCTCAAATGAAAAGTCATTGATAGTGGATGAGACTTGATACAGTGCATTTACAGTGGATGAGAATTAAATTAGATTTATTATCATTAAGTTACTCTTAAGCATTTTGAATCATTGGTTTAGACTCAAAATTAATGTCTCATTTATCTATTCAGAGCGGATCAAGACACAAACAGCTTAAACTCAAATATAAGAAGACTGTTTTTTTTCTTTTTTTCTTTTTGCATTTGACTTTGACACACCAATGGACTAATAAAAAGTCAGAGGTGAGAGGGAAGTGAGCAAGTTGACTGCTATATTAGATGCGACATTTATTATCGTCTTTCTCAGTACTTCACATGGGCAGTAGTCTGCGCTGGACTTGGTCAAACTATGATAGAATTAGCTCCTCCCTTTTTTTCACGTGTTCTCACAAGCTTCAAGATAATGAATGAAAAAAAAAAAAAACAGAGCAGTAGTAAGATTGGAAGATGAATTATGAGATAGATCTCTTTTCCTTTTAATCTCTTACTATATGATTACTTCACAATCAATTAAATGCGGCTTGTAAGAAGTATTCTTATAAATGACTTTTTATTTATATGATTCCTGTAAATGTGACATAATTATTCTCTCTAATTTGTAGAGTATCCCTCCATATATCATTATACTTCCTCTTTTAGAAATATTTGTGTGTAAGAGAAGTTGAAGTCTATAAATTGAGCAACTAAAGGATCAGCTACAAATCAAAGAAATGGAATATATTGAGATTTTCTCAGGCTAACAAGACCATGGGTACTAAGAATATACTCCCTAAGTATATTGATGATATATAGAAATTAAATCTTGATGGAAGAATCATGTTACGTATATAGATAATGTTATCACCTCTCGTCACATGGGCATTGACCATTCGAACATGTCAAGTGGAATGCCAAGGTCAAAAAAATTATCTCCAATTTATTTCAAGAGATTCCTTTAGGTTCCTCAGTTACTCTTGTGTTCTTCTCTTGCTATTCTTGTTAGGTCAAGACGAGTTTAGTCCATTGCTTTCCATTCTCATATTACAAACCTTGCTAATTAAATGCTTCTGTTTAGAGGAAGATGACTGCAATGATCATGAAATCCATCCATGCACAGAGAAGCCGGAATCATATAACATGCATTAGTTTGCTGTAAATTCTACTTCTCTAAGATGAGAACATAGCATTGTATTTGCTCAGATCTGTAGTGGTATGCATCCACAACGAAGCAAGAATTCAACAGCTTAACATCGGACATTTAGGTGGAAATTGAAATATACAATCCATGCAAGCAGAAACAGCAGGAAGGTTAACTGCAGCAGTTGCTCTTTAGAGAATACTGCACACATTTGGCTCATCATACCACACAACCACAGAATTGCAAGTGCTGCAACACGCAGGCAAAGGTTTGCTTTCCTCCGGCTTGTCCGCCTCCTCCTCCTTCTTCTTCTCCTTGTCGGGTTCACCCACGCTCACGACCGCCACCGGCCTCTTCGCCTTCCTCAGGGCCTTCACGACGAGCACCACATCGACGTCCCCCACCACCGTCACCGTGCTCTTCTCCGCGTCCATGGCTACCGACACAACCCCTGGAAACACACCCCCCAAAGTAATCAGGCAATGGATCGACAAGGAAACAGAAGCTTGGTGTTAAGTAATTTGCTTCAACGGCGTACGTCTCGCTGTTTACCGTCGAACTTGGAGATGGTGGACATGATGCAGATCCTGCACTTGCTGCACATGATGCTCATCCTCAACACGAACTTCTGCATTGGATTCCAAATCATTATGAGACCAAAAGAAAACACAGATCGATCGATCCGCGTTCTTTGGCATGCATGAGGATGGTTTAGCCACCAACCTACATCATATTGTAGCCCAGCTACTCCACAGCAGTCGAACCATCTCTCTCTCTCTCTCTCTCTCTCTCTCTCTCTCTCTCATATATATATATTATAATATATTATATATATATATATATATATATATATACTAGCAATCCTAAGGGCTGTGCCGCTTGATTCGATCAAAACCCAAGTCATCCCTTGTAGTAAACGATGAGACAGTGTGTGCAAATCCGACAGCTTTTCCATGTGGCAGAAATCAGTGTCCAATTAAAGTAGTTCTCCTAACGCCAATGATCGCTTCGGACTCGTACTCATTGCGTATTTCTGGGATCAACCAAAAGTCAACCAGTAGAACAATTCAATAGGGGAAGCAACTTGCTGAAAGCCAATCACAGAAAGAAGAAGTCAAACGGGGTAAGTAGCTAAGCCTGTGCCTACTGTATAAGATCATCTCATGGTCAAGCTCAACAACTATTGAAGCCTTAGTCTTAAGTGGGACTCGCTATAGCCTGTACAGCGAGTCAATAACCTCGTGTTAAAACGAAAGAAGAAAAAAAAACATCCTCAAATCATGTCAATAACCTCATGCCCTATCAATAAATTCTAGATTTTTAAAAAATTGTAGTTAAGCACTTACTGTAGAGGCCTATTTGCCCCTAACCTCTTTGATATCCAAATTAATCTTCAGATACAACTGTATTTGGATCTTGAAAAGGTGACCTGATAGCATCAGGTTGCTCATTCTTATTTTCTATTTTCTTCTTCAAAAGGTTAGCCTAGGAGGAGAATAGGATCATAACAATAGTAAATGGATGATTAGGGTTTTTCATGAAAAAGGTGGGAAAGTGGGATTGGATTTGCCTCGTTGAAGCCACTTCCAGGCACACTGGAATATTGAAAGGCCTAATAGAATAGCGATGTTAACTTTCCAGCTTGAACCTCAATGGCCTTCGAGCTTACTAATAGCATAGTGACAAGCGTTGGTAGAGGAGTGGCAGATGAGGTAATAGATGAACTGATTGCATTAAAAACCTTCTAAGTGGACACCATATTGGGAACAAGTGATAAGACCTAGGTTGCCTCTGACTAAGGCTTGGGTTAAACAAGTGATGGGTATGAATATGTTGAACCTGACCAAGAGGACTTGGTAGGTTGAAAGAGAACTTTTAACCATTATCTTAAAAATATGGGTTAGTCATAACAGGTTTGGGTTTAGCATGTCTTTGAATCCAGACCTAATGACGATAGAGAAGGTTATCCTTAACCTTCAACGTCTTAGTGAAAACCCTACATTCCAACGATGATAGGGAGAACTCACAACTACTAGTTCTAGGGTTCACTTTGCCATATTGAAAGTAAATATTTGTAAGATTTTTAAATATGATTGTTTGAAAAAATTGAGAATATCATAGTTGAATCCAAATGCTCCAATAGACTGATTGAGAAAGGTTTACAAGCATACAGATGTATGTATACTTTTTTCTTATATGAGAAAGGATAACCTAGTCTATTTCCATAAATATGCCTATTTGAGAGATAATTTGTATAAGGAGACTAGATCGAAGGAGCTCCAAAGGAAGACAGAAAATTGTAGCTAAGTTGGATTGGATCCAAATTTTTTAATAGCACTGAAATAAGGGTTTCTAAGAGTTGAGGGTTTTAACCTCTAAGGAACTATAGCCCTCTCAATAGTACATGATTCATCTCTACTATAGAATTGAAATGAAAATAAGAAAACCCTTCAGCAATATCAATAATCTCATACCCTACCAATAAAGCCTAGAATTTTTTAAGAAGGGACTTAAGCAAGTCCAGAGAAAGAATCCTAGTTAGAAACTTCCCGTAGAGGCTAGTTTGCCCTTCCTCATAGGTCGAGGAAAACTTTTTGATATCTAAGTTAATATTTAGATTCGATTATTGTTAGATCTTGATAAGTTGGCCTTTTATAGTAACATCAAGTTGCCCATCCTTATTTCCTATCACCTTCTTGAAAAGATTATTCTAGGAGATGATGAGACTCGTAATAGTAATTAACAGATGATTATGCTTTTCTAAGAAAGGGAAAAGGGAAGTAAGGCGGGATTTGCCTCATCAAGGCAACTCCTATGCACACGTGACATATTGGAAGGCTTGAGAGAGTTGTGACATTAACTTGCCAACCTAACCTCAACAGCCTTCAATTTTATCAATGATAGAGTGGAAGCCATTGATTAGACTAAAAATTTCGACATAGGAACTAGTTAGACTAAAAATTTCTTTAAAGAGAACACTGCATTAGAAATAAGTAGTGAGGCTTGAGTCGCCTCTTGATTAAGGCTTGGGTTAGACATGGGACAGATATGAATTGAATGAACGTAGAGGGGTGTGACTTGATAGGTTAAAAGAAACCTTTTTATCTTTATTTTAGAGTTATGAGTTGGTCTTAACAGGCATAGATTTAGCATGCTTTTGAACTCAAATCAAAGGCCCATAAAGGAGGTCATACCCAACCTTCGACATCTTAATGGAAATCCTAGGTTCTTGCAAGGATGACAAGGAAGGCCAAGGAGATGGGAGAGAACTCAAAACTACTAGTTTTTTTGCTCACTTGGTCATATCAAAAACTAATATTGGGGAGATTTTAGAATACGATTATTTGAAAAAATTAAAAATATCTAACTTAAATCCAAATGTCTTGAGGGACTAGTTGAGAAAGGTTTAGAAGCATAAAAATATATAAATACTTTTCCCTTATATGAGAGAGGATAAAATGATCTATTTTCAAGAATATGCTTTGATGTCCAGAGTAACCTATAGAGTCGATTATCGTTGGATCTTGAAAAAGTGATTCTGTGACAGCATTAAGTTGCCCATCCTTATTTTTTGTCACCTTCTTAGAAAGATTGGCCTAAGTGATAGGTAAGATCATAACAGTAATCAACGAACAATTAAGATCTATCGAGGAATAAGCTAAAGAAGTAGAGCGAGATTTGCCTCACCTAGGCCAATCCTTAGGCACACGACATGCTAGGAGGCTTGAGAGAGTGCCAACATTAATTTATTAGCTTGACCCTCAACAGTATTGGAAATTACCAATAGCACATTGGTGGGCATTTGTAGGGGAGTGGTAAGCAAGACAACAGAAAAGCTAATTGCATTAAAAATCTTTCTTGAAAAGGATAAATTTTAAAAATAATCGATGGGACTTGAGTCGCCTTTTGACTAGTGTTTGGGTCGGACGCAGGATAAGTATGAACTGACTAAACTTGACTTAGAGGGTGTGACTTGATAGGCTTAAAGAGACATTTTTATCTTTGTCTTGGGGATATCAATTGGTTTTAACTAGTTTGGGTTTAGTACGCCTTTAAATCTGAAGCCAAAGCCTATAGAGGAGGAGGTCATACTCAAACTTAGGCATCTTCGTGGAAACTCTAGGTTCCGCTTGGGACGACAAGGAAGGCCGAGGGGATGAGGAGAACTAATAACTATTCGTTCTGTGACCCATTGTTAGAAGCTAATATTGACGTGATTTTCAAATGTGATTATTTAAAAAAATTAAGAATATTTAACTTGAATCCAAATATCCTAAGAGATCGATTAAGAAATATTAAAAAGTACATTGATGCAAAACTACTTTCCTCTTATGTAAGAGACAGTAACCTGATTTATTTCAGGAATGTGCTTATTTGAGAGGTAATTTGTATCTGATAACTTGGTTGAAGGTGTTGAATCTCGAATTTTGATGATGAAATCAATTGGTGAAATATTTGTTCTGATCTATATTGTCAAGATAAGTGTGCAGGATTAACTACGATGGGATGGAAACATAAAGCAATTTACCGAGGTCAAGTCCATCGGGAGTTCAAAAGTTCATCGGAAGCCCGAAGGATCGTCAGAAGTATTGCCGAAACCAACCGAGATCGAATCAGGGACTTACCGAAGTTTTCGGAAGTTCACCGCAAAGATCGTTGAAGGTTCGCGGAGTTTACCGAGAAAGTTTGGAAGCTTGTCGAAAACTTGTTGAGCTCGCCATACAATCTGGGAGCATACTAGGAGTCCGCCGGAAGAAATCCGAAGGAAGTGTCGGAAGTCCACCGGAATCTCGTCGTAAAGCTTGCTGAAAGTATACTTAAAATGTCGATTTAAATCACTTAGAATTATATTTTAATTTCATAGTTGGCACATAAATTAGGGTAAGGATTTGGAAATAATCTTGTTTAAACCTAGTAGGAGCCAACCGGGCTCTTATTGGGTCAATTTGGGTCTAAAACAAGGCCCATTCAGCTTTGCTGAATAGGCCAGGCGGTGGAACTGCCCACCAGCCGAGCGCCAGGCGGTGGTACCACCTAGCCTGGGGTGGTGGCACCGCCCAGCGCTAAAAGGCAACGGTAGTAGCAATGCTGCCTTGGGCGATGGAACCACCTGTGCACTGTCAGTTTGATAACTAATAGGCGGTGGCACCACCAGCACCGGGAAACCCAAACAGAATTCAAATTTAGAGCTCAAATTTGAATCCTCTTTGGATCTATAAATACTCTCCCCCCCCCCCTCTCAGCTGAAAGGGCACCCTTTTGAGAGTTAGAAATTGAGCAAAAGTCTTGGCAAAAGTCTTATTTTTGATAGCTTGTGTTCACCTCCTTCTTTCTCTTTAAAAAATCTGTAAAAGTGTGAACTTCTTGTAAAAGGATTGTAAGAGGGGTGTTTGGTCCTTCCTCTTCAAAAAGATTGCTAGTGGAAGTTGGGAGTCTTATCGAAGAAGACTTCGGAAGTGGATGTAGGTCACTTGATCGAACCACTATACATCGTGGCGTTCTTGAATGCGTGAGTGTTTAAATTTCTGAATCATTCCTTTTACTTAGCTGTAAATTATTTAGTTTTTCATCACCTTTACTTAAGCAACTTCAACCAAGTCATCTTTCATCGAATCAAAATTTTCGTACGAACTAGCTATTTATAAAATCGGTTTCAAACTTACAGTTTTAATCCGCTACACTAATTCACCCCTCCCCCCTCTTAGTGCCTCTCCGATCCTAACAATTGGTATCAGAGCAAGGTTCACTCTCATATTTGGTTTAAAACCCAAAAGAGATGATCTATTCTGGCATGCAAGAGGGTCACTCCATTACTCATCCGCCTATGTTTAATAAGTTGGATTATACGTATTGGAAGACTCGTATGAGGATCTTTCTTATTTCTATGGATTTTGAGCTTTGGAATCTCGTTGAGAATGGTTTTCAAAAATCTTCTCTTCCGATGAGTGAATGGAATGAGTCGGAGAGGAAGGTTTTTGCTTTAAATGCAAAGGCTATGAATGCCTTATTTTGTGCACTGGACAAAAACAAATTTAATCGCGTATCGATTTGTAAATCGGCTTTTGATATTTGGCGTACTCTTGAGATCACTCATGAAGACATTAGCCGAGTGAAAGAGTCCAAAATCAATATTCTTGTGCATTCTTATGAACTTTTCTGAATGAAACCAAGTGAGTCCATCGGAGACATGTACACCCGCTTTACGGATGTCATTAATAGACTCAAAGCACTTGGTAAAGGTTTTTCTAACTTTGAACTTGTAACTAAGATTTTAAGATCCCTTCCAAAGAGTTGGGATCCAAAAGTTACGGTCATTCAAGAGGCCAAGGACCTTAAGACCTTTCCTCTCGAAGAACTTGTTGGGTCTCTAAGGACCTACGAAATGACGTGTCATACTCATGAAGAGCTTGAGAACCCCCTTCCAAAGAACAGGAAGAATATGGCACTAAGAGCACAAGAAGACCACTTGAAAGGAACATCAAGTGATGAGGACAGTGATAATGACATTGCACTTTTAACTCAAAAATTTTAAAAATTTATAAGAAAGAACAAATTTAAAAATGATAAAAAATAAACTTGAATATAAAAAGGACCAAGTCATTTGCTACAAGTGTAAGAAGCTGGGGCACTTCAAATATAAATGCCCCCAAGCCAAGAAGAAGCAACCAAAGAAGAAAAAAGCATTGAAGGCTACATAGGATGATTCAAATGACTCCGAGGTTGAAGAAGCAAGCAACAAAGAGGAGGCTAACTTCGCGCTAATAGCCTTAGGAGAAGAAGTTAGTGAGTTATTTAATGAAGAATTATCTTTTGATGAATTTTCTATCACTTTTTATGAGTTATTTGATGAATATAAAACTATTAGTAAGAAGTTTAATTTACTAAAAAAGGAACATGCTTTATTGCTAGATAAATTTAAAAGTCTTGAGCATGATTCTCTCCCTCTACTCCCATGCTCTAAGTGTAATCACTTAGAAGCAATTGAAAAGGAGAACTTGCTATTCAAAGAGACCCTAAACAAGTTTAAGGTCGGTAGCACGAGCTTAGACATGATCCTTGCAAACAAGGGTCACGTCAAAAATAGATGTGGAATTGGATTCGTGAGTCAATCTCATCGAACTCAAACCACCTTCATTAAAGAGCCAACATTACATGTATCCTCTCATTTGAAATATAATTTTTGTTGCAAATCTAGACATGTTGTTTATAAATATCCATTTAAGAAAATTAGTCCACACAAATTGATATGGGTTCCTAAAAGAACCATAAATAATTCAATGCTAAATGACAAAGTTAGTAGATCAATATTTGAGGCACCCAAAATCAAATGGGTACCTAAAAATTATTTTCTTTTGTAGACACATTCACCATCACAAGCTAAGAGTAAGAGATGGTATCTTGATAGTGGATGCTCAAGGCACATGACCGGAGATCCATTTCAATTCTCTATGCTCACTAGCAAAGAAGAAGGGTATATCACCTTCGGAGACAACAACAAGAGTAAAATCATTGGCAAAGGAACCATAGGTAACAAATCAAGTTTTTCAATAGATGATGTGTTGTTAGTTGATGGACTAAAACATAATCTCTTGAGCATTAGTCAATTATGTGATAAAGGTTACATCATGAGATTTGAATCTAATGCTTGCATCATTGAAAAACCAAACAACAACATATCCATGATTGCTTTAAAACAAAACAATGTCTACACCATTAGTATTGATGAACTAAGTAATGAAATGTGTTTTTCGGTTTTGAATGATTATGCTTGGCTTTGGCATAGGAGATTAGGTCATGTAAGCATGAAACTAATATCTAAGATTTCATCTAGAGAGTTAGTACAAGGGATTCCCAATATGAAGTTTGTCAAGGACAAAGTATGTGATACGTGTCAACTAGGAAAATAAATAAAAACTAGTTTCAAACTAAAAAATCAAATTAGCACTACTAGACCATTGCAATTGATCCATTTGAATTTATTTGGACCAATTGACATAACAAGCCTATGAGGTAGCAAATATACCTTCATAATTATGGATGACTATAATAGATATACTTGGACCTATTTCTTGACTCACAAAAGTGATTGCTTTAAATGTTTCTCTAAATTTTGTAAACTTACTCAAAACGAAAAGAGTTTCATGATTTCATCGATTCGGAGTGATCACGGTGGTGAATTCCAAAACCGTGACTTCCAAAATTTTTGTGAATCAAATGGGTATAACCACAACTTCTCTACTCCAAGGAATCCTCAACAAAATGGAGTAGTAGAAAGAAAGAATAGAAATTTACAAGAAATGATAAGAACCATGTTAAATGAACATAATCTACCCAAATAATTTTGGGTTGAAGCCGTTAATACGGCTTGCTATGTCATGAATAGGGTTCTAGTAAGACCATCTCTATCCAAGACTTCATATGAATTATCGAATAATAAAAAACCTAATATTTCTTTCTTTAATGTTTTTTATTGCAAATGCTTTATCTTGAATGAAAAGGATGCTTTAGGAAAATTCGATGCTAAATCCGATGAAGGCATCTTTCTTGGTTACTCTTCTGTTTCTAAAGCTTTGCATGTTTTTAACAAAAGAACATTAGTTATAGAAGAGTCTATTCATGTAGTTTTTAATGAAATTTTTGAATTTAAGAAAAAAGATTTTGATGATGATTTTGGTTTTGATGGTTTAAATTTAAATGAACCCTCTCCTCAAAATGGTAACTTGGATGCATCTTCTTCCCAAATTTCATTACCCAAGGAATGGAAGTATGTAGATGCAAATTCTAAGGAGTTAATTATAGGAGACACATTGAAAGGGGTTCAAACTCGTTCTTCTCTTAAAAATTTTTGTGCCCTTGCTGCTTTTCTTTCTCAAATTGAACCTAAGTACATTGACGATGCCTTGAAAGATAATTCTTGGGTTATCACAATGCAAGAAGAATTGAATCAATTTGAAAGGAATGAGATATGGAAGCTTGTTCCTAGACCTAGTGACCATTTAGTTATTGGTACTAAATGGATCTTTAAAAACAAGCAAGATTAATGCGGTATCGTGGTTACAAACAAGGCTAGACTAGTGACCAAAGGTTTCAACCAAGAAGAATGTATTGATTACGAAGAGACCTTCGCTCCTGTGACAAGATTAGAAGCCATTAGGATGCTCTTTGCCTATGCTAGTAGTAATAATTTTAAACTTTTTCAAATGGATGTCAAAAGTACTTTCTTAAATTATTTTATTTCCGAAGAAGTGTATGTTGAACAACCACCCATATTTGAAAATTCTCTTCTTCCCAATCATGTGTTTAAACTAACTAAGGCTCTCTATGAATTAAAACAAGCCCCTAGGGCTTGGTATGAGAGGCTTAGTTCTTTCTTAATTTTAAATAATTTTACTAAAGGCAATGTTGATACTACATTGTTTATTAAATATTTTAAAAATAATTTTTTTATTGTTCAAATTTATGTTGATGATATTATTTTCGGTTCTTCGAACGAATCACTATGTGAATCATTTTCCAAGTGTATGAGTCATGAATTTGAAATGAGCCTAATGGGAGAATTAACTTTCTTCTTAGGATTACAAGTTAAATAACTTAATGATGGTATATTTCTTAATCAAACAAAGTATACATTAGATTTATTAAAATGATTTAATATGGATGGTTCAAAAGCTATCAACACTCCAATGAGTACTTCCACCAAATTAGACTTGAATGAAAATGGAGAAAATTTTGATCAAAAAATATATAGGAGAATGATAGGTAGCTTACTTTACCTTACAGCAACTAGACCAGATATCATGTTTAGTGTAGGTCTATGTGCAAGATTCCAAGCTAATCCTAAGTTATCTCATCTTAAAGCTGTTAAAAGAATCCTTAGGTATCTAAAAGGAACTCATAATCTAGGATTATGGTATCCAAAATCTGATAACTTTGATTTAAAAGCTTATGCAGATACGGATTTTGATGGATGTAGAATAGATATAAAAAGCACATCCGGAATATGTCAATTTTTAAGACATGCACTTATTTCTTGGACTTTCAAGAAACAAAATTCGATTGCACTATCTACAGCGGAAGCCGAGTATATAACCGTAAGTACATGTTGTGCACAAGTTGTTTAGATGAAAAATACCTTAGAAGACTATGGAATTTATTTAAAGAATATTCCCATAAAATGTGATAATACAAGCGCTATTTGTCTAACCAAAAGTCCAATTCAACACTCAAGAACTAAGCATATTGATATTAGGCATCACTTTATACGTGATCATGTCAATAATAATAATGTCATTCTAGAATTTGTTAATACAAAATACCAATTAGCGGATATATTCACAAAACCCCTAAATGAAGAACAATTTGACTTCATTAGAAGAGAATTAGGCATGCTAAATTGTTCTAATAAATGATGTAGTATGTTTCTTTTCTGAAATTTTTCAACTTCGATTTTGATTGTATTATCTTAATATCACCTCTTCATTTTTGAATGGCATCTTTACAATATCATCTTGGCACTTTGATCTTCCTATTGGTGATTTTTTTTTTAGTTATGACTTTTGATGAAATGATTAAATTTTCAGCTTTATAGTTTCACATTGATATTATATTTTTGCATTTTGATGACATCTTTATATCATAGAGCTCTCATTTTTATCTTTTGATCTTAATCTTGATGAAAGCTATCAATATGTTGTTTTTCCTCCCTCTTTAAATAGTGGTATTCTTAAATGTTCATTTTCGATTTTTATTCTTGTGCTAATCGGTATGATTCAAGGTTTTATGATTTCCTCCTTATGAATCACTACAAGAATATTTCATTCGTTTCGTTGAAGCTTTTCCTTCAAATTTTTGATATTGATATATTTCATTCGTTGAAGTTTTATGAGTTTTGACATCTTATTATCATGAAGTTTACCTTGAAACATGAAATTCTTGATGAATGACTTTAATGATCTATCCTTTCATAATTTTATGAATTCTCAATCAAAAAATGAGTCTTATATTCTTCATGTATGAATTTTTCATGAGCATTTTGACACTCTAATGTTTTCTTTTGGATCTCATGAACATGAATAAAAATGATCCAAATATTTTTCGGATTTCTCCATCAAGAATGATATATTTTGCATTATGTTCAACTCATTTATCATATGCTTGATAATTGACAACTTATTTTTATAGTATAATACCTTGTGGTGGCTACTTCACCTTCTTTTTGTTGATGACAAAGGGGGAGAAAAATGTAAAATTGCTATGATGGAGTGAAATATGAATTAATTGTATCGCATCATAAATGCTTAAAATATAATTCTTATTCTTGAGATAAGCTACTTTTTCATTTGATATCATGCCTTAATATTGAACACTATTTGTGATATCATTTGATCCTTGAATTAATATTTCTTATCATTATAGGTGTAATACCTTGACATTGTTTAAAATATAAAGTTTTCGTATTTATGCTTAAGCTTGCTTATTAAGCTTGATGTTAGATGAAATTTATCGATTTTGGCTTGAATTCAAAAAATTGAATTCAAGTGTTTTTACTTTCTCATGATATGGTATATAGATAGGGGGAGTTAAGAGTAACTTCACCATCAATTGATTGTCATCATAAAAAAGGGGGAGATTGTTGAATCTCGGATTTTGATGATAAAATCAATTAGTGAAATATTTGTTCTGATCTATATTGTCGAGATAAGTGTGCAGGATTAACTACGATGGGATGGAAACATAAAGCGATTTACCGAGGTCAGGTCCGTCAGGAGTTCAAGAGTTCATTGAAAGTCCGAAGGATCGTCAGAAGTGTTGCCGGAACCAACCGAAATCAAATCAGGGACTTACCAAAGTTTTCCGAAGTTCATCGCAAAGATCGTCGAAGGTTCGCGAAGTTTACCGAGAAAGTTCAGAAGCTTGCCGAAGACTCGTTGAGCTCGCCATACAATCCGGGAACATGCTGGGAGTCCGCCGGAGGAAATCCGAAGGAAGTGTCGGAAGTCCACCAGAATCTCGTCGTAAAGCTCGCCAGAAGTAGACTTGAAGAATGTCGATTTAAATCACTTAGAATTATATTTCAATTTTGTAGTTGGCACATAATTAGGGTAAGGATTTGGAAATAATCCTATTTAAACCTAGTAGGGGCCAACTGAGCTCTTATTGGATCAATTTGGGTCTAAAACAGGGCCTATTCAGCTTTGCTGAATTGGCCAAGCGATGGTACCGCCTAGCCTGGGGCGGTGGCACCGCCCAGCGCTAGAAGATAGCAGCGGTAGCACCGCTGGCTTGGGCAGTGGAATCGCCTATGCACTGTCAGTCTGACAACTGACAGGCGATGGCACCGCCTCTGACAAGCGGTGTCACCGCCCCTGACAGGCGATGGCACCGCCAGCACCAGGAAACCCAAACAGAATTCAAATTTGGAGCTCAAATTTGAATCCTCTTTATATCTATAAATGCCTCCCCTTTCTCAACTGAAAGGGCACCCTTTTGAGAGTTAGAAATTGAGCAAGAGTCTTGGCAAAAGTCTTATTTTTGATAGCTTGTGTTCACCTCCTTTTTTTCTCTTTGAAAAATCTATAAGAGTGTGAACTTCTTGTAAAAGGGTTGTAAGAGGTGTGTTTGATCCTTCCTCTTCAAAAGGATTGCTAGTGGAAGTTGGGAGTCTTATCGGAGAAGGCTTCGGAAGTGGATATAGGTCACTTGACCGAACAACTATACATCGTGGCATTTTTGAATGCGTGAGTGTTTAAATTTCTGAATCATTCCTTTTACTTAGCTGCAAATCATTTAGTTTTTCATCACCTTTACTCAAGTAACTTCAACCAAGTCATTTTTAGTCGAATCGAAATTTTCGTACGAACTCGCTATTTACGAAATCGGTTTCAAACTTATGGTTTTAATCCGCTACACTAATTCACCACCCCTCCCTCCCCCCTCTTAGTGCCTCTCCGATCCTAACAGAAGGAACTCTAAAGAGAGATGGGAAATTATAGCTAAGTGGGAATGAACTCATTTTTTTCTAATAGTGGCTAAAATGAGAGTTTCTTAGAGATAAGGGTTAGATGTTGATCTCTAAGGAACCATAGCCATCCCAATAGTATATGATTCATCTCTTCTATAAAATTCAAACGTAAACTAAAAAATCCTCTGCCTATATCGAAAATCTTAAATGCCACTAATAAACCCTATATTTTTAAGAAGGGACTTAAATGAGGAATCATACTCAGGAACTTATCATACAAGTTGGTCAATTGTTCCTAAGGAAACCTCCTTGATGTCCATATCAATCTTTAGATTCGATTATTGTTGGATCTTGAAAATGTGACTTTCTTTGGTAGCATCAAGTTGCCCATCTTTATTTCCATCATCTCCTTGAAAAGGTTGGCCTGGGAGGTGGATAGGGTACTAATAATAGTTAATAAGTGATTAAGATTTCTTGAAAAAGGAGATAGGGAAGTGGGATGGGATTTGCCTGATTGAGGCTATTCCCAAGCACATATTGCATGCTGGGAGGCTTGAGAGAGTAGTGATATTAATTTGCCAGCTTAACTCTCAATGGCCTTCGAACTCACCAACGACAGTGGCTAGCAACGACAGAGGAATGGCAGGCAAGGCAACAAAGCAGCTAGGTCGCCTCTATGCAACAAAGCAGCTAGCTGCATTAAAAATCTTTCTTGAAAAACACATTGCATTGGAAACAAACTATGGGACCTAGGTCGCCTCTTGACCAGGGCTTGGGTTGTACATAGGATGGGTATGAACTAGCTGAACCCATCCTAGAGGTGGGGTATGACTTAGTGGGTTGAAAGAGACCTTTTTACCTTTGTCTTAGAAATTCTAGTTGGTCTTGGTTTGGGTTTAGCATGCTTTTAAATCCAAACCTAAAGCCTATAAAGGAAGTTATCCCCAACCTTCGAAGTCTTAGTGAAAACCCTAGGTTTTGACGAGGATGATAATGAAGACCGAGGGGATGGAGAGAACTTCTAACTATTGGTTCTACGGCTCATTTTGCCAGGAACCAAATATTATGGAAGTTTTTAAATATGATTATTTAAAAAAATAAAAAATCTCTAACTTGAGAAAGATTTTTATGAATATGCTTATTTGGGAGATAATTTATGTGAGAAGACTAGGGTTGAAAGAGTAAAGACGGAATTTTTCAAATATTGAGGATTAGATGTTAATCTCTAAGGAATCATAGCCCTCCCTATATGATTCATATAAGATTAAAATAAAAGAAAAAAAAACGTGAGTTCCTCACAACAAGTTTTTATATACTTAAATTCTTATTCTATAAGAAAATTGATGCAAAACAATTCAACAATAATACTCTTTATAAAACGCTTGAGCCCAAATCAACAATAATACTCTTTACAAATTAATTCAAGTCGTTGCTTAATTCCCATATGGAACTAAAATTTGAATTTGCATATACACGCGAGCCATTTACAGCAGAAAATAGCATAAGGGTCGCTACCAAATCAGAGTTGCATCAGTATACACCTTTGCTAATAACCCGAGTCATGAGAAGCCACGTTACTGTGAGACCAACCATCACCTGAGACGCTAAATGTAAAGCTCTATGATTGCCTTGCGTAAATCGCCAAATAACACGGATCGATTTGCGAAATAATCCATGAATAACTCGTTCTTGCTCTTTTGGTCGATCAAACTAATCCTAGTTTGCTGCTGAGTCGCGTAAGCTTGATCAATTTGGTGACTTTTAATTGAAAATAATTTTTTTTTTAATTGGTGAGATAATAAGGAGACGGGTGAGAGGACAACCCCCTGTGATTAAATTGGATTATATATATTAGATTTGATTCGTAACCTAAAAACTTAAGAGTTTCTTTTTTCTTTTTCACTTACAATGTTTATTTTCTTGTCTTTTTTTGTTTGACCCACTTTGTTTTTCAATATAATTTTCAGACTTTTATTAGACTACACAAGGTTAAATTCTAGATTGCCCCTTACATGCAGGTATCGTTTGGAGGCCTTACATGGAAGATAATCCTAGCTAAGAAGGTAATACAAAAATACTATCATCTTTAAACAAATTTAATCCTAATCACTTATCCTTAAGGTAAAAAAAAAAAAATCCCCAACCCTCTCAGTCCAAAATGATCATTAGACCATTTGACGGTGCTCTAGCACAGTCCCATACTGCCTCTTCCAATTGATATTTTTTGGACTTCTTAGTTGCTTATTTATTTGCCACCACCTGCCTTTTCTTTTTCTTTTTCTTTTTCTTTTTTTTCGGTCACCGCTCATTTCGTGCCTTCGGTATCACATCATCACAGCTTGCCAAGGACCACTTCATTCCTTCACTACCACATCAACCCTCTTCCTATAAATACCGTCTCCCTTGTCACCCTTCTCCCGACTACTACACCCATCCATTTACCCTCAGCCTAAAACTCAAGTCACCAGCCATGGCCAAGTCTTCCCTCCTCGCCCTCTTCTCCCTCTTCCTCGTCTTCGCTCCCTGCCTTGCCGCAGATCCTGACCAGCTCCAAGACATCTGCGTAGCAGATCTGAACTCGGGTAACAACAAACTTCGTCCCCCTTTCATGATCTCTTCTCGTGCATGATAATGGTGTGTTCCTGCTCTAATAAGCTGATCGCTGTTGCAGACGTGAAGTTGAATGGCTTCGCATGCAAGCCTGCGGCAAGCGTCACGGAGGCGGACTTCTTCTTCAAGGGGCTGGCGATGGCCGGCGCCACCAACAACACCATGGGCTCCCTGGTGACGGCCGCCAACGTCGAGAAGATCCCCGGGCTGAACACGCTCGGCGCGTCCCTATCCCGGATTGACTACGCCCCCGGCGGGCTGAACCCGCCCCACACCCACCCTCGTGCCACCGAGGTCGTCTTCGTCCTCGACGGCACCCTCGACGTCGGCTTCATCACCACTGCCAACAAGCTGATAGCCAAGACCATTACCAAGGGCGAGGTGTTCGTATTTCCCAGGGGGCTCGTTCACTTCCAGAAGAACAACGGTGCCGCTCCTGCCGCCGTCATCGCCGCCTTCGACAGCCAGCTTCCTGGCACCCAGTCCATCGCCGTTGCGCTCTTCGCAGCTACCCCGCCGGTGCCCGACCACGTCCTCGCCCGGGCCTTCCAGATCGGATCCAAGGAGGTGGAAAAGATCAAAAGCCGCCTCGCACCTGGGAAGTAAAAGCAAGGGATGAAGTCAACTGGGATTACTGCCACTTCCTGCTTTAACTTATCAGCGATCAAAACTTGTTTGACATTACTTTTCTGTCATTCGGATGGAACGCACTAATATTTGTTTACTGTTCATTCAATCATCAGATAAATGACATTTCTCTTTCTCCTTCTGAGATAATTATTACAGAAACAAAATTCCTATAAATTCCAGCATACTGATAACATCAAGAACAGAGATATACCAGTTCACAGGAAGAAGCATTTAAAAAGCAATCAAAAGCTGGAAGGATGTAATGGAAGGACAAAAACCCGGGATTCTTGTTGTGAATCCCCACCACAAACCTGGCTTTTGCATTAAGTTACCCTCGGGCCATCCCAGAAGAAAGGGCACAGACAACCATCATAAGAACACTTTACTTCAAATGGGGGCTTTATTCATAAAGAGCATCATCAAGCCATCAAAAGGGTGGTATTTTTATGCATTTCCCAATAGAGAGAGACTGACATCTGATGAAGCTCCTTTGTTCCTTCACCATACTTTCTGACCCAAGTTGGAAGATAGTCGATGCAGCCTGTAAAATGGAACCTTGATGCAGCATGTTATCCGCCACCATTTTTTTGTGTCAGTTGATCACCAATTTGCATCAGCCAATTTTTGTCATTCTTTTTACAAGGATCTGGTGCTCCAGAGAAATGTCTGGTCCATGGACAGGAAATTTTCATATGCTCATGAACCTTGAAGTCACCTATTTAAGTAACTCGAGCTTCAGTCTTCAATCATCTTAATCTAATACTAGGCATGATAGTTGTATGACACAATGCTAGAGACTGAAATTTTAAGCAAAATATGAATATTCGACAGCAGTTTTTCATTTTATTTTTATTACGATGGTCCTTTTTTTTTTCTTGGCTCTCTAATATATAATTAAAGAGGCATGCTTATTCTATGTTCTGTTTAGTATTGATATATAGGCCTTCGATTCATCCTTATCTTGAGTTGAACCTGGTACTTCTAATCTTGGAAATAGCCCTGTCTTTGAGAAATTCCCGGAAAACATCCTAACTTTAAAAAATTTTCATAGGATGTCTTTTTACATAAATGATCATTATGCCCATAGCCCCCATCGAACTCACCTCCCCTCCCCTCTGCCCCTCCACCTCTGCCCCTAACCTTTGCCAGACTCGTCGCCTACACCACCGTGCAACAAGCGACAACAAGGACCCTACTGGATCCTCCCTTGCACGCGAGGGCTATGAGGGTTACTGTCATCGCACCCGCTACTTCATCACACGAGGGTTGCCACCAGACTCGTCGCCTGCATTCCTATGCAATGAGCAACGATAGAAACCCACTGGACCCTCCCCTACATGCAAGGGCCGCCGCCACGCCCCCTACTTCCTCGTACAAGGGCAGTGAGGGTTAGCATTGTCATGCCCCCTCCTTTGTCATGCAAGGGCCATCATCGCCTCGATGGACCCCGTTGGACCCTCCCCTATGCGTAAGGGCTGTGGGGAAAGACGGCGAGAGCCGTTGCCATGCCCCCTCCCCTTCCTTGCGTGAGGACTAGGCGAGTCCAGCGAGGGCCATGAAGGTGACGATAGGTCCAATGAGGCAGAGGGGAGGGGAGGCGATAGCAGAGGTGGTGCGGGAGTGGTACAAAGCGGAGACGACGGTGCGTCTAACAGAAGTATGGGTAAATTGATCTTTTGGCACAACAAGGGGCGCTCTACGAGCACACAATTGGTCTTTTTGTTATAGTGTTTTTATAAAATGTTTACTGTGTTTTTATTTGTATTTCTAAAACACTGTAAATATCACATAAAAACACTATATAGACAATCTTTCCGTAATTCTTCTAGTATTTACAATACCTAGCATAAACACAACTGCACTTGGATATCATTTGCATCTTGGATTCTAACAATGCGATTCAAGTATATCGTTATAGTGTTCTTATAAAGCGTTTACAATGTTTTGATTCGTTTTTAAAAAACACTATAACGCAAACATAAAAACACTGTAAAAATTTCATTTCAGTTCATGACTCTACATAACATCTAAACGATTACAATTCATGAGTCGACACATACTTTCATTCTAGTTTATATATTAATAAATAATGATAAGTAAGTCCAACTGTTGTTGATTACATAAAATATACTTAGGAAATGAATGAATGATTTAGCCTTTACATTGTCTATTTTAAACTTTACTGAGTTTCCCGTCTTATTCAGAAAACATCGTAAACTAAATACAAAAACACTGTAAAAGCTAAGTCATTCAACATACACGTCTTTTTAACGATCTTAAAACAAATAAAGATGAAATAGGTTAAATATATTTACATCTCTAACAATGTAAGACTCTTGGATCGGAGGGGATAAAAACCCACAACACTATAAACACAAGTGAAAAACACTTTCAAAGAATGAAAAAAAGGGGGGGGGGGGGGGGGGGGGGGGGGGGGGGGGGGGGGGGGGGGGGGGGGGGTGGGTGTGGGGGGTGGAGAGAAAACACAATATATGAAAGACCACTTACCTCAAACATTGTCTTAGCTGAAAGCACCATGATTTCTTTGTGGGATGAAACCCTATCACAGCTCCAAAGCAGAGAGGGGAGAAGAGAGGAGAGCAAGAATTGTTTTGATTGATTTTTTTGAAGCAAAAGATTGAAAAGAAGGAAGTTGAACTCTAAACAGTGTTCAAGGCTAAACCATGGATATTGGACCAAACCGATTGGTCCATCCATATGGACTGGTGCTGGCTCCCACAAACATTTGTTACAATTTTCTGAGAGGTATTCTTGGTATTTTTGAAAGATGGGTCATGGAACGAGAATAATAAAAAAGGGGTGGTTGAAAAGGCAGTAATAAGGCGGAGGTGGCGGAAACGATGACGATGTCGCAGTTGCCATCAATCCCAACCTTGACTCCTTTCCCCAAGCAGTTGATGCTTGAAATTGAGAGCTTAATCTTATATTAGGTCAATATTCCCATAAAAATGTCAACTTTCATCATAATCTTGAACGTGTTATCAACAATCTGATCACAACTTAAGCTCAACTAATAAAAATTGATAATCTCAAATCTAAAACCACAGACACTTATAGCATAAAAGATCAAAAGAAAAAAATCAGACGCAATCGGAAACCCAAAGTCGATAACATAGGTTCAGCACAACATACACACAGCAAAGTGAAGGCTTGAAATCAGCAGTTCCTGGCATGAGGGCGAAGAAAGGAAAGTAAGAGAAAAGAGGGCTTACCCGGCTTAACACAGCACGAAGAACGACGGCTGTGATTGCGACGGAGACTGCGATCGAGAGGGCAGCGTCACAGTCGTTGGGCGATTGGACGAACAGACCGAATGGCTGAGAATTGGCCTTGGGATTTGGTGGACGGGTCTACAGTTTTATTTGGACGGTACATGATCACATGACACCAAATCTAACGTATATAACATATGTACTTAAATCATATTAAACTATATATAACATATGGAGTATTATCTATGTATATCTATTACAATTATTCTTAATCATGCTGACAAATAAATATATGGATATAAATGTCAGATATAGAGGTCAGATAATGTCATTAATGATCGATCAATGTACCACCGCCCAATTATCGATCGTATACATATTAGTGATATATTTTATAAAAACAAAATTAATTATTAGGTATTTGAGAAGAAAAATGATATTCCATATACAGTTACGTAAATGTATAAGTAAATTTCTTTTACTTTTAACATAAATAAAAATACGTTGGAGGTTCTACAAGAATAATAAAAATATAAATTTTATTTTTGGCGAGAATCATGATTTTTCTTACAAAATATTAATGTTATTCAGAGATTCCAAAAAAAAAATTATCACGTACATGAAAAGGAAAAAAACATCCCATCAGAGAAGGCTTGTGTTTTTTTTTTTAAACGCATTCAACACAAGCATATTGAAAACAAATTAAGCTTTTCTTCTGCGTGCTCATACATAATGAACATAGTGAGTGGTATATTCATCAATTTCATTCTTTTCATTGTACTTAAACTCCAAATTCATCAATAAATTTAATAGTTTGACATAAGTGAGTTGATTGAAAGATGATGAATGTTGCTACAGCAACATGATCTCATGGAATCAATGCAATGGTCTGGCAAATGACTCGGTGGAAAAGAATAGGCTAATCTAAAGATTGCTCTATATTAGTTGTACTATGATTGAAAGATAATGCAGCCATATCAAGATGATCTCATGGAATCAATTCATGCCCATCAAGATTGCTCTACTGTGAGGTGAAGATAATGGAGCTAAAGCAACATGATCTCATGGAATCAATGCCTAGGTCTGCTAAATGAGTCTTGGTGGAGAGAATTGACTGATATAAAGCTGAGGCATAGAAACTTACAATAAAAGATGATGCTTGTTGTGTCGGACGCTTGAAATCTATCCATAAGCTCCATTGGTCCATGGAATTTAGATTACGTAGCAGGACTCGACTTTCTCGATTCCTCTCACAATCATGACAATCAGCACCGGAGATGATAAAAGTATCTTATCCACACTAGTACAGAACAAGAACTGCCTAGTGAAATCCTCAAATGAATGACAACAACTACCGGTCCATGTAAAGAATTTAATTGAGATGGCACAGGCATCCCATGCCGATACACCGACGATAGATGGAGCTACTTCTGCTGTTTCGAAGCAAACAAACCAAGATTTATAATTTTGAATCGTACTACCCATATCGGATGGTTTGTATCGATCTATCCATTAACCAGTATGCAGTTCGCTCGATATAACGGCTTGGCTACGGTGAGGCTAAGGGAGAAATGTCGAAAAAGGAAAAATGAGAAGGCATTCGAAGAAGAGAGAAAAGAAATTGAAGAATCGAGGGAACTTCGATGCAAACTTGTTTCCATGTCTTTTCTCAATCTCTATCCGACATCACTCTCCCTTGACAATTCGAATTCATGAGATAACATAAGAAGAGTCATAAAGATGAGAATCTAGAAGTGCGAGGATCAAGGGAGGCGACGACTCGAGCAACATAAGAGGCGATCTCCTTCATCCCCTTGTTTGCGACTTTACGATTTTCTTCTTTGTCATGTCATTCGTTGAAGGCTAAAGACGCCTGTGGCCTTCGATGTCTTCAACACCTTCTTCGCCGAATGACGTAGACAAGAAGAAGAGAAGGCAGTGTCGTCGAGACTACGTACACCTTTCTTTTAATATTTTTTATAATATTTTTATATATTAATTTTTATATTTTATATTATTATATATATATATAGATATACGATACAATACGACATATGGTACCATACTAAGCAAAGCTCGATACACCGATACGATACAAAATTTCAAACCTTAAAATAAACACAAACATCATGAACCATCGATTCCCTATCTTCAATATGAAGCATGTCATTTCATGGTGAACAGTGAGATCTAATGATCCACTGGTTCACAGATCGCCAAATGCAGCATATTTGGTTGAGCACTATCATCATAGCCATTAAACGATAGCAATGACATCACATGTTGAGTGTGCACATTTTTCCTGAAGAACAAGGAGATTTCATTCAAGAAACATCATTACCCGCAACGATGGAAGGATTTACCAGCAAACAGATTTTGAGACGAATCATCATGCCATAAGCTACATTTATTGCATTAAAGATTTTGAGATGAATCATCATGCCATAAGCTACATTTATTGCATTTACTAACTGTGATAAGTAGGAGCAGTCAGACGAAATTCTCCTCGGGTTCTAAGGTCAGTGCAGAACCAGATGTGGCATCTTTCTGAGTCCTTGACAATCTGAAGGGAGTCAGATGCAGAATCAGATGCTGCGGTATCTTTCCTGGGAAGCAGGAAGGAGCCCTGCTCAGATGGCTTTATGAATGCACACTTAAGAAATACTGTATATACAAGTTGCTATGTGAAACTTAATAAATAGTACCTTTTCATACAATTGGACAATTGCCGTCTAGGTAGCACATCTTAAGTTGCTTGAGGCTGGTTATCTCATGGATGACGCCTTCTGATAGTTTAGCTTTTTATGTATCTTTTAAGGTACTATTTCCACACCTCTTCAGCCAGCATAATACCCTCATCGAAAGTAGTACCTTTCCTGCCTCTGATTGCAGCAGCTCACCTCCTTTCCCTGACTAACTGTTAGTCCATCCAATATTTGGATTCAAGGAAAATAAAAGGCCATTTTAATTTTTTTTTTACATATTCTAAAATGTACTTCATAAACCTCAAGAACTTCAAATGCAGAGTCTTCTCCAGAGCTGAAGAAAACTTCCTTTGCTGCTTCTCTACCTGACAAAACGAACTCATAAACTGCCATGGAACATACTGAGGTTCATAACAAAAGAGGAAGAAGACAAAAATTTCAAGATAAGAGAGCATAACAATGAGTGAAGAATCGCAAAGAAGGAAGACAAGACAAAAAACTATTATGCAACCCAGACTCCTAAAGAGTACAGAGGGTTTTCATCAGCACAAAGAGATTATTAACCATGGCTACTCAACAAGGAGTGACTTTACAGAAGATAATGTATTGTTCAGCATCATAATCTAATCATTAAGTGACTGAAATCCTTCAGTCTATGATGAAAATCTGAGATATCATCATCATTGGTAAACCAAGCCCCATATTGTCATATATGGCTTAGCTACGAATCAAGTGTGTCAAAATATTGCTCCCACAAAACATTAGAAAAAATTTCTAGGATACTTGACATGCACACATAATGCTACAACAGCAATGTTCCTGGGCAAGAAGTCACATGGTAAATATTAACATATGATCAGAAGCAATGAGAGTTAAGATTGAAAATTTTGAAGTTGTTTATATCAAGGAATAAAATCTCAATCAGATACTAGTTTCAATAATCTATTGAACCAGTACAGTACTGGTATACTGCCCTTTACCATCTGGAAAAAACAAAAATAAATAAATAATAGCAACTGGTATTGATTATTGGTCGTACCATTGAATACTGATTGATGAGCACCATAGTGACCAGTATTTAAAAAGCATGGTCTATATAAAAAAGTTCTATAGTCCATTGACATCATTAATAAACACATGCAATTCACTGATTCTGGATCAAACACAGAGCCTTGTATGGGAAAAGAACGAACTGTGAGGCTCTCATCAATGTAGAATCTGAGTCAATGTATATAGCCTCACCCATGCAAATATAGTTGTGCCTTAGCACTTCAATTTGCCTTCCCTTTGTAAACTGAGAAGTTTACTATTAGAAAAAAAAAGACTATTCATTAGTGACTAAATTGTAGATAATCTGTTTTTCTGCCAGAAGACAACCTTGAGAGACAATTATTTTTTTCTCTGGGTCACAGTTGGTGGTGGCTTTTGATTCTGTAATTTTTATGCTGGAAGAATGGATTAAGGAGGGGGCATGAAAAACAGGGTTTACTTTGGCCTGTTTTGTTTGGATCCAGACAAGTAATTAAAGTCAAAATGCAGCACAACTACAGAGAAAAGATAGTATGAACAGTAGTTGTCTTGCCAAAATTAATGGACAATGGCACTACCAGGATATAGATCAGAGGTATAATGGCTTGGTTCCCTGAATTTAACACGCAGTTAACTTACTAGTAAACAATGGGAGTAAACTTTTACTGATTACGGTTAACAAAATGTTGAATGCATGTCATATACTTCTTAAAGCTTTTCTAGTACCAGTGTGAAACACAAATAGATTTCGTCCATTCAGATGTAAGAATCCTTATAGGCAAACTTTTGAAAATTTCATAATAGGAATACAAAAAATATATAACTTTCCAATTTTATATAAAAAATGAGCAGTGATAACAAGCAGAATGACCTTATATATCATTTTAGAATAGAAAAACAAAATAATCTGGAATATTAGAAACTATACACATCTCAACACTTATCAATACTTCCATTCCTTTGGTAGCATGACAATTATCTCAAAAAGCATCAGACTATGAACTGTTAATTTTAGAATTATCAAGGAAGGAACTATAAAGACAGGGCCTAATTTGGGATGAGTGAATGATGCAAAACACTTCAAGGTGAAAAAGTTCATACGTAGCAGCAGAACATGTAATCACAAAGAAAGGAACACTACCAGTATCATCACGACATATATATATTCAAAAATAAAACAACCAGATAGTAATGCAACGAAAATGTTTTTTTATTTTTGTAAACCACCAGAAATTAATGAATCGAAATTCATTCACTTTTTTACTTTTCCTTTTGTGAAAGGAAAACCACCAGACATATAGTCAAAATTACAACAACCAGATAGTAGCGCAACGAAAATCATTTGCTTTTTCCTTTTCCTTTTATGAAAGGAAAACTAGTAAGCCCATGATATTTATATTGGAAACAGAAGGTCCAATTATGAGATATTATCATTATGGTCCTTGAATGATGGAGAAACTTCACAAGACAATGAGATGTTGGCAGCAGCAAGATGATGCTAGAGCAAGAAAAATGGAAGGTCATCATTATTGTTGTGGCATTTACCACCTGATATAAATGCAAAGTGAAGAACACTCATTTTTTCTCCAATTCTTGCTGAAAAAAAAAAGCTAACTGATAAATTTTAGCTCTTCTAAGGCTTTGACACTCCATGTTGAAGAGTGCAGACAGTGGTGCTTACCTGAAGGCCTAAGAAATAGTGGGAGTAGAAATACCTATCTTACTCTGTAATTGCATTTCATTACAACATTTAAAATAACGTACCCATATATGAAAGAGCTTTCAATGAACTCACATTCATTTTAATACCAGAGCTGTCAGTGTAAGGAACATCATGAAGATATTTATTATCATTGATTTATTATCATGAAGATATTTATTATCTTTTGCTTCTGCAGTTTGCTTATATGTGACAGCATTTACAACATCATGAAGATATTTATTATCATTGATTTTTCCTTGGAGTTGCACCTAAAATAAGAAAGAGGATCCATATTTATTTTCCAGGCTCTAGTTATTGTAGCCATAATTTGATCAAGTACAGTTTTGTCCACTCTTTAAGTCAACATATTGTAAAGATCTTATGAAACTTGTGTAGGACCATATCTAAAAAACTTATCATAACTATTGACCTTTGAAATCTACTCAAGGTATAAAAACAGTCCTCATGTTCTCTGAACACAGCACATATGAGGATTGGTTCTCACCTCTTTTAAGAAGAGTATGATGGAATATTTGTTTTCTTCAGAAAGAGGGCAAGCTATAAGATGATTCTTAAAAGTATGATAGATGGAAGCAGCTTAAATTTTAAATAAGAATTATAAGCAAAATCAAATGCAAAAGATGAAAGAATAGCAATGTGCATTAAATTCCATCCAGTATCAGAGGACATGCTATTAAAACAAGAAAGAATCAATCTCCGGGAGAAAGAAGAACCTGGCCTCATGTCTATAACATTCATGAGATTAATCTACACACAATAAAGCATCCTAGACGATCAAGCAAATTTGCATGAACTAAATCATACAAGAAGCAAAACGTCGAATACCACCAGAGTGTGCTCAATCATCTGAGAAGTCGATTCACAGTCTCCTGGGCAGCAACAGTCTGAAGTAAACCAATATAATCATACAACGAAATCGAGGTGTAATCTTCATCCGGCTAAATTCCTGTTCGACCGAAGCTTGAGGAGCCAAAAAATTCCCATGTCAATACGTATCTTCTGGCCGCCACTTTGGTGGCCGGATGTCTCGATGGACAACGATGGACTCCCGGGAGTAAAAATCGTTCTTTTCCAACATAGACTTCATGAAACCGTGATAATAAGCGCGGGAAGGCTTGGTTGTGCGATTGGGGTTCGGCCCGAAGGGCAAATCGTCTGGGATTGGGGGAGGAGAACGGAAGAAGCAGCCACTGGCGACGGCAGGGTCATCATAAGCATAAGGGAACGGGATGGGGGGGCGCATCAACGACTTCCTCCTATTTCTCCTCTCCTTGTTCTCGTTAAGGAGCTTCTCGAACAGTCGAATGGGTAGGAGTATCAACTGTTTTACCTTCTTCTTCTTCTTCTTCTTCTTCTTCTTATCGATCACTGCCTTATCATCCAGTTCATCATCACAAACTTTTTCTCCCCTGCCTCCATCTGCAATCCCCGCTTCCTCCCGGACTGCTGCTGCTGCTGATTCCACTTCTTCGTCGTCGAGATTGGATTCTGCCGTATAAGTCATGTACCGTGGATCGGAGACTGGGGAGAGCAGGAATCCGCGAATGGATCGAGTGACGGGGAAGGAGAAGGGGAGGAGGAGCACTTGCCGGCGGTCTCGGTCGGCGAAAGAGCAAATGGGAGAGGGGAGAGATGTCTCGAACGAATCGCGTCGGGCCCATCACCACCTCAGCACGCATGTAAAGCTTTGCCCGTGAAATGTATTTAAGGTTGCATAGAACCACCTAATTCTTGCATTCAGCAGGAAATGTATTAGGATTGACAGTACATGTCAAGTAAAATACTATTTCCTTTTTATTCTAAAAAATTCATAAAAATATGGGGAAAAAAATCTCTAACGAACACTCATGTGATTTTAAATCACATGAAATTAAAAGAAAATTCCACTAGAGAATTGGGACAAAATAATATTATATATATATATATATGCAAGAAAGTAAAACAACTTAACCTTGTAGTTGGGATGTTAAAACTCTAATTAGTATTAATATTCTTATTAATTGAATGTTTCGGTGATAATAACACTAAGGATATTTTAGATATTTTATATGGCTATATTTTTTTAAATTCAAATTAGCTACCAAGTTGATGATCATAGTGAATAGTATTTCGTCGAGTTTTTTTGGATGAGTGTCAATAAAAACATGAATGAAAGTGCATAGTATTTGAAGTAATATTTATTTTAATTAATAATTTTAAACATTTTAAGGATATATAGGTGAAACCCGAAATATGAGTTAGATTAATTTTTTTTAAATATTGATCGTTGTTCTTTGCGTTATTCGATTATGTAATCACTGTTTCGGCGATCAAAGGTATTACTTTGGAAATAGTCTCTCTTCATATAGAAGTATGGTTGTGATCCTCTCTCTATTCTACGTTGGTAAAAGTCTCGTGCGCTGAATTTTTAATTCTTATTACAGTAAGTAGATTAAATTCATATATTATATTCTATAGAATATGTCCATTGCTTGAGTTGGTTGTGTATACTATTAGTGTGGGTAAGCCTTGGACAATCTTTGCATAATATAAACTAATTCTTTTAATTCTTGATGGCCCTATGTAATCCTGTTTAAGAAGAAAGAAGAAAATATAAAGTTGCCCTTTTTCAATTGTTGTCATGCAAAATAGTAAAGATTGAGGTATGGTCATCGTACATTTGTATAAAATGTGTTAATTGCTTGAATTGTTTGGTTGTGTATGCTAAAACAAAGACCAGGGATGAATCTTGCATAACCATAAAGATAAAGAATTGGACAAACATTTTTATAGGATAAACTGATATTTTCTGGTTCAATTCTTGCTGGTCCTCTATAATCCTTTTTCAGTGTGAAAAAAGCACACACAGGAAAAAGAAAATAAAAAAAAGAAAGATATAAAGGTTAAAATGTTGGAAACAATCTATCTAAATATAGAGGTAAGGCTATGTAGAGATCCTACATTAGATAGATAGATAGATAGATAGATAGATAGAGAGAGAGAGAGCATCGTGCATCGAATTTGCCCTTTTTCAATTATTGTCATGCCAAATAATAAACATTGTTATGATCATCATACATTTATATAAAATATACCCATTTGTTGATTGCTTGTTTGGTTGTGTATACTAAAAGCATGAACAAGCCTAGCATACAATAAAACAATCATTTGTGGTTCACTACTTTCTGCTCCTGGATAATAGAAAGAAAAAAAAGAGAGAAAGATAATAACTTTATGCTATTTATTAGGTACAATACAACATTATTATTTGTAGATTTATTACACACATAGTTCCCCCAGCCTCATATAATTAATGTAAATAATAACAAGATAGAAATCGATCGGTAGACATGGTAAAACAAAAGAGAAGTCGAGTATGGATTCCAACATTGATCTGCTTACCTGGTGGATTGAGTTTGCTTTTATATTTCCTTGAAGGTTCTTCTTTATGCTTTTGTCTCGGACAAGCATCAGAAGCTCTGCTTCACGTTGTTTTGCTCCTATTTGAGCTACAGTTTCCTTTCTCTGTGGAGTGCAGAATTTGATTCCATTAGCAAGACAATGGTACAACACACGATGTACTCCCAACACAAACAATTATAAAGCAATAGCACCGCAAAAGGAAGCCAAAAGATGTTCACATTGAAGGGGTAATTATATATTACCCCCTTAATTACATAGGATTAATATTCGATTTTTATATTTTAAAAAATAGTATTGGGATCTCTATATTTTTAAAAATAAAATATTTAATCTTAATTCTCCTCACATCATCAATTTCATCGTGAATGAAAAAGGTAAAAAAATAATTTTATATAAACTTTAACATTAGTAAGAATGCATGGATACAAACTTGTATTATCATCTTTCTTGTGATTTTTTTATAATCACTATTAACACCTAGGTGACGTCCATCTATCATATATTTATTTTCATAAAACAAGTACAGTATTATTTTTTATATAATATCGTGGATGCTTTTTCTCTTTGTCTTTGCTCTTGTCAGCATTATTCTGGTTCTGCGGATGAAGAGCTTCTCGACGTGGCTAGCAACCTACGTTGGTGTTCTCATCTTCACCGCCTACCATGGATGTTTCTCCGATCCTCCTTCCTATACTTGGCCTAGGAGAAGCCGCGCTTCCGCTCCTCTCCCTTGCCCCGAGTGGACGATTGCTTATGGTGCCACGTGTCACTATCAGACTCATCGTCACTCCCACCATCGTCTACCTTGCCCTAACAGTTTGTCACCTCAATCATCCCTCGCTCGATCATGTCGCAATCCTCCACCAAGGCCTAGCAGCGCTCCCACACCTCGGTAGAACATCGCCCTGCCAGCTGCACCACAATGGCGAACCACCAGTCTAGGGTGCCCTTCAAGTACATTACTAGGGCTTATTCGAAGAGCTTGTCCTCCTCCTGCATCCACAGCCTCGATGCTGCCCCCACAAACTTCTTGGAGAACATGGATATCAAGTCACCCTTATCCATCCGTCTTACTAATCTTTCGCAAGGAACAGGAGGGTTAGTGGCACGATGTTTTTTACCTGATGCTGCCACTTATCTGTTGTCCGTAACGCAGCCAAAGGCACGTGAGGGTGGCATTCGAGAGGAGATCTAGGTGTCAGCCTCACATGCCACCAACGTTGCCACTGGTATGTAATCCGCAGCGCAATCGACGGCACACGAGGATGGCATTCTAGAAGAGCTACGAGCGTCGACCTCACATGCCACTAGTGCCGTCAACCTCTAATCTAACGCCATTGCCATCCATAGGGAGAAAAGAAGAAAAGTTTATATGAAATTACTTTTACCCCTTCCATTTACAATGAAATTAACGATATGAGGCGAAATGGGATTAAATGTTTTACTTTCGTAAATATAAAAATCTCAATGCTACTTTTTAAAATATAAAGATAAAGATGCTAGTCATATGTAACTATAGAAGATAATCTATAATTACTCTCACATTAAATGAAGTCAATGGGTATAACTTTTGGCCATTGGCTTCATCAATCTACGTAGGATGCCTACTTGGCTTGTGAGGCTTTTATAAGAAGAAATTGGGCTAATTATAAATTATTATATATAATTAATCATCTAATATCTTGATTCTTATACTTTCAAAAGTTATATTATGATTTGTATACTTAACGAAAGTGAAATATTTAATCTTGTTTTTCTTCACATTCTCAACTTTATTGACGGAAATACTGCACGTGCTCAATGATAAACCGAAGTAAGATAGAGTCAGCATATGCTCAGTGGTAAACCCTATAATATTTTCGTCAGCAAAATCGATGGTGTGAGAAGAAATAAAATTAAATATTTCATTTTCATATGTATAGGGATCTTAATATAACTTTTAAAAATATGACGATCGAAATGCTAAGGTTAGCTAATTACATGAGATAATTTGTAATTAGCTCAAAAAAATCCTAGTCACATCAAATAAAATTTTGGCGAGCTGATTATATATTATCCCAGTTGTTAGACCTCTTTAGCATCCTAGTCTTTAGACTTAAAAAATTTATATTGGAATTCCTATAGTTACAAAATTGAAATATCTAGGTCTGTTTACCCTAACGTCATCGGTTTCACTGATAGAAACATGAAAATAATGGGTAAAAAATAATTTAACCATTCTAGATGGTAGTGAAGGTAGAAGGTGCCGATGGTGGTGGTAGACGATGGCACCGCTAGGGGCCATAAGTGGCTACTATGGATGAGCTACATCTACGTCAACGCCAACATAGATGTAAAGCAATGAAAGGGTCATTCATTGTATTAGTGTCGATATAGTTGTTGAGTGACAAAAGGCTGCTCACTATTAACGTTGACGTAGTTGTCGAGTAGTGTTGCTATGCATTTGGGCTAGTGCCAATGCAGATGTCGAGCGACCCTTTTGTCGCTTGATAACTACGTTGACATCGATGCAGTGAGCGACTCTTTCACCACTTTGCATCTGCGTTGATGGGGTTACCAAGCAACGAAAGGGCCTCTCAACATTTACATCGGTGGCACTTTCATCGCTTGGCAATTGTGTTAACGTTGATGAGCAGCCCTTACCTCTCATTATCGTTCTTCTTATCCACAGCAACTACCCACGACTAACGACATCGTCGTCTGTCACCATCAATGAAAACGATTGAAATTACCTTTTTGCTTATTATTTTTGTGTTCATATCGATAAAACCGATGATATTAAAATAAATTAACCTAAATATTTTACTTTCATGAATATTAATATTAATATTTTTAAATTTATAAATCGAGATGCTGATCTAAACTACAAAGGGTATAAATTAGCTCAACTTTGGTGCAAGGGGGATAAAGTTGATTGGACTCGATGTTGTTCCATGGTTAAACCAATATGGAGCTGATATATTGTGATGTACCAAACATTCAAGTAAGAAAACGAAGAGAAAAAAAATAAGAAAAAGTCGAAATAGCCAAACCCTAGTTAATATAGGTATACATAGAACTGGACGGAGCTGTCCGAATTTCACGTGCCCATCGGGAGTCGAATTGGTAATTCAGATCGAACCATGCCGGACCAGCTGCCACTTTAGAAAATCATGCTTCGGAGAAGAATGAAAGCAGTATATTTAAAAAGATCAACAGATATAATAGTCAAAACATGACCTTGGGATGGTTTTGGAATCCAAATGTCATGCTGTTCAGTCACCTGGCACTGTGGTGGGCTGAGAGTGATTGCTGGCTCCAACTGGAACTAGTCACCAGTTTAGCATTTCAGTTGCATACAATTAAATAGCCAAAAATAAACACTCGATCTTAAAGTCTTAGGCAGCATCTCATTGCCTTATAACTCGCTTCAGACTTACCAGCAGTACCAATGTACCTGGCTTTACATATCCCAAATGAATCAAAAATCAAGAGTGTATGTGAAAGAGAAAATGTGGATGGCAACTTTTCTGAAGAAAAAGACGAGCAATAAAGCAGCATTTTCAGTCTCTCCTCAACCGGACAAAAATCTTTCCAGGAACTCTCTACCTTCTCAAAAGTACTCCCACCAATCTCTTGCTCAAGAAACTCGTGAGTTTAATGTAGCTCTTGGATGATACCTTTTTAAATGGGGCAGGGTGGGACATCAAGGGTTACACCAGCTTGAATCTGACCCCAACCAATTAGACGCCAGTGCTTCTCAACCCGCCGGCTGAGGGCAATCTTTTCCCCTTTGCTTGTGCATACTGGTGCAGTCAGCTGCAGCTTGGCCAGGTCAGTCTTCACGGCAACAACTCGAGCTCCAGTTGACATAGATCCGATGTTGAGCATCAGGATCTCACCTTTTGCCAGCTTTGACACCTTGCCTTGTTTCTCTGTGCCCTTTGTCCTCACACCCAAAAGCCTCCGAAGAAGGAAGAAGTTGACCTGTAAGATCCACTTTTCAAAAAACTCTAACCAAAACGCAAATAGCAAAGAGAAATACAGAGGAAAATCAATGCTAGCTGCAGTTAGTTTCTCAACCATAGGTATGATGTTGATAGTTCTATCCCAGGTGACTCAAAATGGTCAACCTGTGATTAAATCTTGGATCTAATAACGAATCTATCCTTACCCACCGGCAATATCTCTAGTACTCTATGGTATCACTTATCTCACATGGTCAAAACGCCTGTCACTTTGTCCATTGATTGGTCCCACAAAGGGACCAATGGATGATCCATTCAAGGGCAAGCACCTAAAATTACCAAACCTGTTCAGGAAGTTGGCAGTCTCTAAAGGATGAGTTCAACTATGCCAACCAGCCAAAAGGTACATGGAATGCAGATGAGAAACAGCTTAATATGTAAAACCAACCCCCTTAACCACTCGCTTGACTATGGAATAGTTTTCATACATGACAATTGTCCTATAAGTCATATTATTATATTAGGACGGGAGGAAGGCATGAGGCAAACCTCAAGCTCGACAAAGATGTCAGGCAGTGATCCAACTTCACCAAGAACCTGACCCACCAGCCTATCAGCACGTGTCAAAGTCGGGTCCATCGTAGTGCCTACTCCAATAAGTCCACCAGGTACAGCAAACTGAAGCTCATTTTGCTCAGCATATAGTGAAACAATCCTGGAATATATTGGGGTGCACTTTATGTTCCCACTTTCATCTTTGACCACAATTCCAGGACGGACTTCAATTTGTTGATTTACCTTCAAAACACCCTGTAGAAAGGAGCAAAAATTTGAGAATATCAGAAGTACAGACAAAAATAGTTACAGAAGTATGTGAAATAGCTACTTCACCCAAAGATGAAATAGCAGAATCTATAACCATAACAACAGTAGCAAATATGAGTGATGGAGTGTCCTTTAAGAGAGTCGCATAGAACAGAAAAAATTGATTGCCAAGAGACGTAATAACATTATAGCAGATACATTATGACAACAATGGTAAAAAGTGTCAACACATTACAGTTTTCTATAACTTCAATGAGAAGTAATCACAGATTAAAAAAACAGAAACAAAGATCATATGATGCACTAACAAAGCTCAATATTTAAGATAATAAGAAGCTCCATACCCTGAGGATGCTTCCACCTGCTACACCACCCTTTATCTCGTCAACTTCAGAGCCAGGTTTGTTCACATCAAAAGAACGGATTACAATCATGTTTGGCGGTGAAGTAAAGTTTCTCTCTGGAATAGGTATTTTCTTAACTAGATACTCGCAGACAACATCAATATTGTATTTCAATTGAGCAGATATTGGCACCACAGGAGCCCCATCAGCAACAGTTCCCTGGACAAATTATTCAAAATCTATCAAAAGTGATATAAGTCAAAATTGAGCATCATGCAGAGGTTTTGACTCTTTAAAAAAATTTAGGCTATGCAATAATTGAAATTTTACCATAATAAACTTCTGGATTGATTCATGTTGATTGATTGCTGCACTTTCCTGAATAAGATCGACCTTATTCTGTAAGATAATAATATGTTGGAGCCGCATGATTTCAACAGCGGCAAGATGCTCAGATGTTTGGGGCTGTGGACAGCTTTCATTGCCAGCTATTAAAAGTAAAGCACCATCCATAATAGCAGCTCCATTGAGCATTGTAGCCATAAGGATATCATGACCCTGTTAAGACAAAAAATAAAAAAAGAAAGGAAAAAGATTTCATAAATTTTTAGACTGAGGCACATACATTTTATAAGTTATGCTAGATGTCTAATAGAGTTCTGCAAAGATGAGCACTTTACTGGGCAATCCACAAATGAAACATGTCTTAAGAGTTTCATCCTGGTGTTCTCAAATCCTGGAACATCACATTGAGGACTGTCCTCTTTTCCGCTTCCATAAGCCCTGGATATAACATAAAACATAAGTACAGCAGAAGATATATCTGTGAGCAATATATTTCTCCTCAGGAACCATACTTGTAACACATAGGCCGTGGGCATCTATCATCTTCACACTTGTAAATTTTTGCATTAGCATATCCAAGCTTGATAGTGATATTGCGCTCCAACTCATTCTTGAAGCGAACAGTCTGCAAATATAAAAAACATCCTTGATGAATCTCTGATATGGAAGGTAAAGATATTCTTAGAAGATACAGGCCAATATGCTATTCCCGATTATATATTTTGTCATCCAATATAATAAACTGCAAACCGGTTCTTTTATGCAAGTACAAATCCATTTTCATTAACCGACAACAATAATAATCATCAATTACCAACCATTGTTTCAAATCCCGGTTGATAAGGTGTGCACCAACCATTATTTACCAGCTCAAAATAGAACCGCTGGCTGGCCCTCTCTTTTTTTTTTTTTTTTTTTTTTTTTTTTTTTTTTGGGGGGGGGGGGGGAGGGGTGTAGCAGACTGAGATTAAATCCTTGCTTGCAAGCTATATATTGTTTTAAAATTCCAATGGTCTTTGTAGGATCAGTTGGAGTGCTATTATCTTACCTGCTTCCACGGACAGGCACTACCTTCTAGACACATCTTAAAAAGATGCACATGCATCCCTCATTATCATTTAACAGTAACATTTTAGATGGCATAAGTATATACTAAAATATACACTTCAGTCACCATTTTTATTTCTTTTCTTGATAAACACAAAACACAAAGCAGAGCACATTAATAGGTTACTGAATTTCTTAACTTACCCTTGAGAAAACAAAAGAAGAATGTCATGGCATAACAAATTATATAATCTAAAAATATTCAGTGTCAACCAGAAAGCAGAAATCACTTTCAATGAAGCCTCGAAGAGTCATCAAAACTTAAGCACACAATAAAAGAAGTACCTGAACACCAGATATTGCTTTTACCACAGTTGACTTTCCATGGGCCACATGACCAATGGTACCTGAGTATTAAATATTAAAGAAACCAATTAACAGAATTTATGTTTTCGACGAGATAGTAGAGTCATGGAAGTGACTGACAGTAAAAAGAAATTAATTTCTCGATCAGATAAAAGGAAATAATAATCAGAGGTCAAAATTAAATAAGGTGAAAACCAAAAGGAGAACTTTTGACTTGATGGACTTTCCAAGGTAAGGCCACCTCATACCACAGGCAACCGCCACCTATTTCCTAAGCATTTTTCTTAGCTTTCTCCAAAGCACTGAACCTTTCAACTCAGAATATCTGTTGATATCAAAACCACCAAAACATGCCAATTTTGGGGATGATTCCTGACAAGATATCTTCTAAGCTGGGAAATAGTTTTGGATAATACAACTATATTTATTATGCAAAAAGAAAAGTATTTGAACTTTTTATATAAAAGGTTATAGAACAATTTAATGCTACATACAAAGATAGAAAAGCAATAATTCAATAAATAATGGGGACTATCTATTAAAACAAAGTGTGTCTATAAGCGGTTCTTTGCAAAAATTCATAAATAATATATATTTTGCATATATCACTACAAAGACCTGCAAATACTACTGGAGAAGTAATATGAAATCATATTTGAGCACGTAGAGGATACAATGAGTATCAAAATTTTTCTCACATACTATTCAAAGGAATATTTTTGCGGGTTAAGATCCATTTTAGCCCCTATGGTTTTGGTCATGGACCTCTTAAGCCCTTATGATTTATTAGTGTCTAAAATAATCTTACATTTTAAAAAACGTAGCATATAAGCTCATCCCGTCAAGTCTAAGTTAACAAGCATTAAAGTCTGCTTACATAGCATAACTCACAATAAACTATTAATATAATGACACGTGTAATTTAAGGTTAAAGTCCATTTTAGTCCCTGTGGTTTTGGCCATAGACCTCTTAAGCCCTTATGATTTATTCATATAAAAAATAACACTTACATTTTAAAAAACATAACATATAAGCCCCTCCTATCAAGTCTGAGTTAATAGACATTAGAGTCTACTTACGTAACATGCTGTTCACAATAAGTTATTAATATAATGACACTTATAATTTAAGTTTTTTTTTTTTAACTGAGACCTCCATTAATGGCGGAAGAAAGCAACGTCGTGGAAGCGACCAGCAGCAACTAGTGATTTAAAAAGCACTAGGCGCCAAAAGGCACCAAGGTCTAAAATCGCTCGAGGCGCTAGGCGCTCGCCCAAGCGTTTGCCCGAGCGAAGCGAGACGCTAAAATATAAAAATATATAATATAATTAATAAATATAATTATTTATTATATTTATTATATATAATATAACCAAACAATTGAGTTGCTCTGAACACTTGCCATTTATCCTGAAACCTAACAATAATTTCAAATAAATAAAATTTAACAATATTAAAATCAAAATAATACATTATTAATTTAATAAATAAAAAATTCTGTTATTAGTATACTGTTACCAGCATACTGTTAATATACCATTAACAACATACTGTTAATATACCGTTAACAATATATTGTTAATATACCGTTAACAATATACTGTTAACAGTATACTGTCGAAGCTAAAACTAAGAAGGAAGACCGAGCCTGTTGAAGCAATGGCTGCAGGTGACAACGGCAGCTAGAGTGGGAGCGACGAGCGATGGCGACAACGGCAACTGGAGCGGAGACGACGAGTGACAGCGATAGTTGGAGTGGGAGCGGAGAGCCATAGCGACAGTTGGAGCGAGAGTGGCGAGCGACAGCGAGCGCGGGAGTGGCGAGTGTCAGCGGGCGCGAGAGTGGTGAGCGACAACGAGAGCAGGAAGCGACGACGAGCGCGGGAGCGACGAGCGGCAGCAAAGACCAATCGCGAGGGTTAGGGTTGGGAAAGACGGTGAAGTCGCAAGAGAGGCTGATATCGGTGATTTAGTTGGTTCAATTGAACCAACTAAATCACCGGAGACCGAACCAGACCTAAAATTTTGGTTCGATCGCCTGGTTTAACCCGGGCACTCGCCCGAAGCGCCTGACGTCTGGGCTCGCCCAAGCGATGCCTCTTTGAAGCGCGTCGCCTAGAAGTGAAGCGAGGCGCTCGGGCCTCGCCTCGCCTCGCCCGAGCGCCTAAGCGAGCACCCGAGAGCCTTTTTAAATCATTGGCAGCAGCAATACCGAGTCGCTGCTGCTTAGCAGGGCATCGCATGTACACAGCCTCTCCCACGCTAACGACGAACTTAGGAGCTTCCGGATGTCACTCGCTAGCTCCAGGGCACATGCCACCACGTCACCCACCACGGTGTTGGCCGCCACCGCGAACGACACCCGCTTCGATCCTGATGAGTACCACCATACCTCGTAAGCCACCTCCCCCACAAAGCACGACATCACAAAGATGGAGAGCACGCGGAAGGAGCAGTTAAGCTGGTCCATGTAGCCATCCCGCACCCACTCGCTCTCCTCGATCAGCTTGTCGAGAAAGAGAAAGCGACGAAGGCCAAAGCAGCGGACGAAGGCAGAGAGACCTGGTAAGAGAGGCCAGAAGCGAAGGTGAAGGAGAGCTGGACCACCACGTCGTAGGAGCGACAGGTGGATTGCACGGACTTAGGACGGTTTGGGAGGCCGTGGGGCACAAATGCGTATCACCGCAAAGAGTCACCACCCGAAAAACTCCTACAATCCCTTAGGATCTGCAAAGAGAAGACGAGAAGGACGAAAGCGCTTGAGCTCACGGATCCGCAGCCACTCTTTTAGTAAACACTTTATAGCCAATGCACATTCCAACAATGGATATCTCAAGCTCGAAACACCTCCTTCCACCATTAATGGTATAAATTTGGTCCACTAAAAAAACTTAATTCTATTACAATAATCCTCGACGATACTTTTATGGATCGCCTCAATGGCTGCCAAACTCACTCAAATATGGGCATTTTGCCTTTGCAAGCCCTTTACAAGCTTTACATTATATATATATATACAACAAAAAAGGACACGACAAGCATAAGCATTACAGGGTGAACAAGCGCTTATAATTTTGTCCGTGACATTCTCCCCACTTAATCCTTCGACGTCCTCGTTGCTTTCTTGACGCCGCAACTTCTTTTCTTTGTTGGATCTTCGATCTTCGCTCCGCCGCGATGCGCCCCTTGGCTCCCATTTGTTCTCGGCTTGTTGTTGAGTCATCGAACTTTAATCCGCGTCTTTGCTTCAACTCGCCAATGATCGACTTTGGTGTGGGGTTAGGAAAGTTCCAGTTCTCCGATCTTCTCCCTCTTCTTCCTTCATCTCGATGAAGGAAAAGACCATCTTTGAGTATGCGCAACGACGATTGAAATTCTTCTTGTCTCTTGAATCGATAGATGCTTTGTTGAGCTTTAACGAGCATCACCTCGTAACCTTTCAAATTTCAATGGTCCTTCCTCCGCAAATTTGCCCATCGAATCTTCTTCCATTAGTTGTCTTCAAGGGTCTTCACATCACATAAGTAGACTCTAACGTTTGGATAACTAGAGATCTGGGAGGGGTTCCGCCATTTTTGGAAGTTGAAAGGCAAAGGTTATTTTAGACTTGAGCCCGCCCTCGAGGTTTAAGAGGTCCATAGCCAAAACCACAGGGAATTCACCGCTCTAGCTACACTACAAGCACTTCAAGTGTTTGCAATCCTAGTTTAGTCGCCATCGTGATTCACCTTCATTGCATTTAAGAATTCTAACGCATGTTAAGTTATCACTCCAACTTGATAAGTCTCCGATAGATTTGGTGTCGCTTTTTGTAAATATTCTCCATCATTTTTTAGACTCCTCCGAGTAGTAAAGGTAAAAGCCTAAGAGTTCATTATGCCTGCTCCGATCCTGGTCATGCACTTTATCGACCAAGTCCTTCACTCACGGCTATCTTGATAGAAAGTCCATGCCTGACATTGGTCTTACGAAGTTCTCTCGCGCTTCGCCTATAAAAATATATAATATTTAATACATGGAGTTTTAAATAAAAATCTCCTCCTCCATTTTAAATATCATTACCATAGTGCTTAAAGAGCAAGGGATAATATGACTTATTAATCCCGCCTCGGCGGTATAAAAATACTATTACTCAATTACGCCAATTACACTACTATCCGTTGTCTCGCATCTCAGCATCCCTTCTTCGTGATCGGTAGATCGCCTCGGCATTGTGACACTCCTCTCGAGTTCACCTTCAATCTAACCGATGATCGATATTGGGTAGCCGAGTCCCATTGGACTCGCATGCTTCCACGCCCTATTCGACCCCCGCTTCAACACCTCTCGTGTTCTCGATTCAAGCCCGGCTGGGTCGATGGAAATACAGATCGCAACTCCCATGTATGGCCACCGCCACACATGTTGGGTGGCTTGCACCATTTCTGCTTCTCCTTAGCTTCATTGGTCGCAATGTTCGCTACCTCGGTCTTGTCCTCGACTTGCTGGTCCCACTGCGAATGTGAGCTCAAGTAGTTCCACTCTTCGCTGGCTCCGATCATGCCTCAGATGATCCAGCCTCCCAAATGGGACTCCCGGTATTTGCAGCGAACTTCTTCCTCGAGAGTGCACCGCCCATAAGCGCTTAGGGCGATGTCCAAGGCTTCCATTCAATGAAATCATTCGCCAAAACTAAGACCCGCTCTAGACCATGGCATTCCCTATGCTTGCCCATAGCTCTTCTTACTATAAATGTTATCACACTATGGAGCTCCTTATCGAAGGGTATATTTCCAGATGACCAACTCTAGATCATCTTTATGTATGTCGTCTGCCACGAACCATTCCACCCGATCCCTGATCATATTGCCTCCTGGTGACTTGCAGGTGATCCTTGGTATTAACTCATCATAATATTCCATATGTGACTCCGCAACACATCGCAGGGCCTTGCCAGTTTATTCTGTTAATGCTTTTTGCAGTCGACCTTGCCCACCCACTTTTCACACTAATTAAAGCCTAGATAAGGATAACATCGCTAGCAGACTCTCTGTTGTTAAGTCCCACGACTTGTTTGACTAATAAAGGTGCACCATTTATTCCTCGATCAGAGACTTGCCCCTACCAAACACTGAAATCTCCACTATTAACAAATAAACTGTTCAACTTGAATAGCAACATCTGCCAATAGTAATGGTTGCCTCCGTGATCCTCTTGCCCCGTGATAAGGCTTTTTCACACCAACTTTGCTCAACAAATGCTCCATTAAATCTCCACCAAGTGTTTATCGAGATAAGATATACCTGTGCCTCGAAAGCTCCTTCGAAAACAACATTACTTGTAAGATAGTTTGCTCCATCCGAATATGAAACCCATGGAACGACATGATCCGATTCTGCCTTTTGAAAAGAGTCCAAATATGACTTGAATGTGCAGAAATAACCAGCCTCCGCCATCCACGTTCCGGATCTTCAAAGCCAACTCCTTCACGCGATTTGGGTATTCACCAAGTTTTCCCAAACTTTCGCTTCGATTAGCATTAGATTAATGGTGGCCCGCCACCATTCAAGGAACTTTAATGGATCAAAACTCAAACATGGTTCGGCTCTTAGTGTGCCTTCACTTTTGTTGCTCATTGTTCTTTACTGTCACTTTGAGTACAATTAGCCACTTCATAAATAATCATGTACATGACTCACCGCTCACTAGATCCATCGAGCTCTGTCTTGAGGTACTCCTCAGTAGTTCATTTACCAGTTCACAACATAGAGCGACTTATCCTATGGATATCTGCCAGATAGTGGAGCAAAAATCTCTCTTAAAGCGTCCTTCCTCTTCTTAGAAGTTTTGGAGGCCACCGATTTGGACTACTACAGGCAGAACAACACCGTGACAATATGCACACAAACCACTTGCTAGATTTGTGACACTTCACCAATTTCAAGCCGATGTTCCTATGGAATCTAGCAAAACTCTAGCACTCTCTTTTTAGATAATCTTACGAAAGTATCACCATAACAGAAGAGAAGAAAGTTTCATGCTGCATATCACGGACCTTCAACCCATAACAAAGACATGACTGTTCCATCGTCCGTGTTAACAAGACCTTGCATAGACTCAGATTCCTTGAGTTTGCAACTTTCATCACCTGCTTGAGCTTGACAACTCTTTTGATCATGACTCAGCAACCAAATCAACTTGCTGCGGTCAAATCCTAAAGAGCACCCGATTTTTATCGAGCAGAAAATTTGGGTCAACGATGTCAGATATGATGCTCGAACTGTTTTCACCATCCCCACCTTTGATGCGCTCCATATTCTTCTAGCTTGTCCTAGGTGCTACAGGTCCCCACGTTGCAATGCAAGTGTTTCTAAGGAGCTTGTCCCGCTCGATACCAATCGCACGGACTTAGCTGGTTTTGCCTATAAGCCGTGCGGCACCAATGCGTATCACCGCAAAGGTCAGCCTACCCGAAATCTCCTACAATCCCTTAGGATCTGCAAAAGAGAAGACGAGACAGAGAAAGCGCTTCACACGGGATCCGCAAGCCACTCTTTTAGTAAACACTTTATAGCCAATGCACATTCCAACAATGGATATCACAAGCTCAGAACAGTTGCACAACAAAGGTATAAATTTGGTCCACTACAGACCGAATTCTATTACAAGTAATCCCTCGACGCATACTTTTATGGACAAGCCTACAATTGGCTGCCAAACTCACTCAAATATGAGCATTTTGCCTTTGGCAAGCCCTTTACAAGCTTTACATTATATGACAACCCAAAAGGGACACGGACAAGCATAAGCATTACACCGAACAAGCCGTTTATAATTTTGTCCGTGACAAGGTGGAGGCACAGGAGAGGACGAAATGGGAGGCGGTGGGGACAAAGACACCTAGGAGGAGGAAGAGGGACCAAGAGAAAACTGCGTGCCTAGAGTTAGACTGGTCGATGCACATCCACTTGAGGAAGGACCAAAAGCCCTTGAGCTCACCATCGTTGAGAGAGGCTACGTCGTCACGATGCCCTGCTGCTAGGCAACACTTTCTTTCGTGTGGGGTTGGCAAAGTTGGTCATTTCCTTCGACAACACCTCCTTCCACCATTAATGGATATCTCAGATTTTTTTAAAAAAAACTTAAATTGCACGTATTATTATATTCAAGGTTCGTAATTTCATATCGTATCAATGTTTCAAGCTCAACTCGGTACGGTATGGTATAAGCATACTCGAAATACGCTTTGCCCATCGAATCTTCTTCCACTTAGTCGATATATATATATATATATATATATATATATATATAAAATAAAAAAAGTTAAAAATAAAAAAAGGGTGACATCGCCTCATTTCTTCTCCTCGCGCGGATGAGAAGTTGCTAACGACGCCGTGGCCTCATCGCCTCAGACGAGGAAGAGGTGACATCTCATTTGTGACGTCCGACGAGGGAGGGCGGCAACAGATCGGGATCATCGTGGGAGATCGGCGCTGGATCTCCAGGTTCTCCCTTTTCTCCCTCTTCTTCCTTCTCTCTCAACTAATACCGCCCGGTAGTGGGCAACGACGATTGAAATCGATCGTTACCGATCGATTTCGAGTGGTAACGAGGCAAAAACAACCCCAATCAATGGTACCACCTGGTACGGGCAATATCATTCGAAATTGAAATTCTTGATTATATTAATAATTTATTGTGAGTCAGCATGCCACATAAGTAGACTCTAACGTTTGTTAACTTAGACTTGATGGGAGGGGCTTAAATGCTATGTTTTTAAAAATGTATACGTTATTTTAGACACGAGTAAACCATAAAGGCTCAAGAGGTCCATAGCCAAAACCACAGGGGTTAAATGGACCATAACCCTAAATTACACGTGTCATTATATTAATAGTTTATTGTGAGTTAGCATGACACGCAAGCAAAATCTAACGTATGTTAACTCAAATTTGACGCGAGGGGCTTATATGCTACGTTTTTTAAAATATATGGGTTATTTTAGGTACGAGTAAACCATAAAAGCCTAAGAGGTTCATGGCCAAAACCAATGATTTAAAAAGTGCTAGGCACCAAAAGGCGCCAAGGTCCATAAACGCCCGAGGCGCTAGGCGCTCACCTGAGCGAAGCAAAGCGCTAAAATATAAAAATATATAATATAATTAATAAATATAATTATTTAAATAAAAATCTAACAATAATTTTAAATAAATAAAAATTAATAGTATTAAAATCAAAATAATATATTATTAATCTAATAAATAAAAATACTATTAACAGTTAGCAGTATACTATTAATATACTATTAACAGTATACTATCGAGAAGAGTGTAAGGGAAGACCGAGGGCGACTGAGAGCAGCGGTAGCGATAGCAACGAGCAACAACAGCGGGAGCGGGAGCGGGCGGCAAGCTGGCGGCGGCAGTGAGCATGCGCAATTAGCAGCAGCGTGTAGTGATGGCGGCGCTGACGCGGAGCGCAAATGCGGCGCAATGGAGTGGCGAGCAAGGTTAGGGTTGGGGAAGACGCAAGAGAAAGGTGCTTTAGTTGGTTCGATTGAACCAACTAAAGCAAACCGCCTCACGTTTAACGTTGGTTCGATCCTGCTAACCCGAACTACGCGCTCGCTTGAAATGCCCGACGCGCTGGCTTGGCAACTTCGAGCGACGCCTCTTTGAAGCGTGCCGCCTGGAAATGAAGCGAGGCACTCAGGCCTCGCCTCGCCTCGCCCGAGCGCTTAGGCGAGCGCCCAAATGCCTATTGAAATCACTGGCCAAAACTATAGAGGCTAAAATAGACCTTAACCCTATGTTTGCCAAAGCAAGCCACTATAAATTCACTATCACACTATGCACCTTATAGAAGGGTAAGGAAGCAAAAAACCTAACTAATAGATCTCCTATTATGTGTTCAATATGCATTAAAACCAAATAGTGATCAATATTGTTAAACAAGAAAGGTGATCCTTTCTTACATCATAAATTTAATATGTAACATTTCAAACAGATTGACAGTTTATCCCTAATGACTTTGCAGTTTGCACACCCAACTTTTCAACTAATTAAATAGATAACAATAACATACTAAGTGACTCTCTCACTGTTGTTAAGATATTTTGTTGTTTGACTAATGAAAGACCAGCTCATTTATTCCTCGTCAGAAAGGAAAATTGCATATAAAACACTGAAATGTTTACTATTAACAAATAAACTGTTCAAGGACAAATCTTACCAATATTAATGGTTGCCTGCCGTGAAATAACTTCCGGTGATAAAGGATGAAGCTTTGTCACATCAAGCTTACTCAAGTCCTGCTCCATTAATCCTTTACGAGACATTTTTACTAGAGACAGTACACCTGAGGCCTGAAAGCTATGAAAACAAACATTACTTGTAAATAGTAGCTGTTTAAGCTTAATAGCAAAACCAAGCTTGACCATCTCAACTACTGCATTTTGAAATAAATATGACTTGAATGTGCAGAAATAAACCAGAAATAAACCATCACGAACAAAAAAAAGGGATCAGTTCCATGACAAACAGCAAACATAGGATTATTCGATAAAAGAAACTTTCAAAAAACTTGACAAATTATTTTCTTTTCTCCACCATACAAGGAACTTTAATGGATTCAAAAGAAAAACATGGTTCTTTTGTGAGTAATTTTTTTTTCATTTTCTTTAATGTCAGGCTTTGAGTACAATTAGAAATGTAAATAATCATGTACATAAAACTCAATCTCTAAGATAGAAAAATGGGTGTAGAACGTATGTATGATATTTAAGTTTCTCAACATAGTGACAATATATATATGTTTTTTCTGCAAACAGATAGTGGGAGGACATAAAAATTGTCACTTAAAGTGTTTAAAAGCTTCTTAGAACTTGTAAGATGGAAGATACAGGCAGAAAACACCTTGACAATATGCACACAATTACCCTCAAAATTTGTTTTAGTTGACTCGAGAGTTTCAAGCATATCTTGATGTTCCATATGGAATCCAAAGAAACTCTAGCATCTCTTTTTAGATAATGTTGTTCACCATAACAGAAGGGAAGAGAAGTTTCTGCTGCATATCACATGTAAAGTTCAACCCATAACAAAGACATGACTGTTACATATAGGTGTTAACAAAATAGACTCAGATTATTTCATACATAACTGCTTCTTGATGCAAGCTGTTGTTGCATGACTCAGAACCAAATCTTAGCCAAATAAAGACCTGATTTTTATCGACAGAAAATTCTTCTGCGTGCAGATATGATGCACCAAATGTTTTCAAGGAAGATGTTATTTAATACAGATGGGGCTTCCTATACATAACATATTCCGCATAGTAGAGTCATGCCAAGCAAAACATGTAAAGGTAGTTTCTTGCACCATACGATCTTATAATTAGTTTCGATTTTTCAATTTGCATAGGCAGATTTATTACTTGATTTGTGTTTGCCCTTCTAAAAATATAGGTGGGATATAAACCTAGCAACTTAAAACAAATGCCATGAACCAATAACAACAATAACAAAGCCATAAAGTTCTAACTATTTAGGTCTACTATATGGATCATTTACTGTCATTGAGCTTTGTAAAAAATTATATTCTTAATTAAATTAAGAGTGTTTAAATCTTTCTAAGAATCCCTTTTAAGGTCTCTCAGTATCTTCTCGTATCTCTAATATTAATATCTAACATTTTCTAATAATTGTATATATATTATATGCCTCCATGGCTTATGACAATACGATTTTAAATGATTCTGCCACATGTTATCCTCTATCAAAGTTATACATCCCTCTCAACATTCTCATTTCAAGGAAACAAACTTCTTTTATATATATCTGTGTGTGTGTGTGTATGTGTGTGTGTATATATATGTGTACATATGTGTATATATATATATATATATATATATATATATATATATATATATATATATGTGTGTGTGTGTGTGTGTGTATATATATATATATATATATATATATATATACACGTTGTTACTTGACCATCCAACATCTATGCAATATTCTTGTTAGAACAACGGTCTCATATAAATTTTCTTTTAATCTATGAGATACCCAATGATCACACATAAAACTCTCAATATCCCTCACCATTTCAACCACTCAAATTTTACTCTATCGATAATATCTTCATCTGTCTCTCAATCTTGTTGAACAATTGATCCAATAAACCTAAAACTTTGAATTATCGAAACTATTTGTCCATCCAACTGAACTATATTTTTTGGTCTACTCATAGTATCACTAAAATTACATCACATATATTCAATCTTAGTTCTACTCGATCTAAAACATTTACTTTTCAAGGTTTGTTCCCAAAACTCAAGTTTAGAATTAATTTCATTTAAACTCTCAACTAAAAGAATATTATCAACAAATAAAATACACCAAAGAGGTTAATCAATTATTAAAGTAAAAAGGTAAGAGCTTAAGCCAGATCCTTGGTGTAGTCCCAATAGGTAACTCACTGAATACTCAATGTGGTTTTAACACAAACAACTTCACTATCATACATATCTTTTAAAACATATAAACTTGACCAAGTAACCAGCATTCACTACAAGTGTGGTCACACTATTACCATTTGTTCTAAATTTACTAAATAAAACCTGAGCTCGGAGAGCACAAACATGCATCTGGTCTTATGACATCAAATTGCACTCTGCCACCCGTGCATTTACCATAAACAAGGGTGTGAGTATCTTATCAAATCATCATTTAATACAATTTTAGACAAATGAGCAGCCACTTGAAAGATTTTCGTGTAGAATTAATTTGCAAAAGTTAGTATGCATTATGTTCAGTAAAATAAGGACTTCCTCCCTCCTTTTTCCTTGCTCTTCTACTTTTCCATTCCATTGTTATGATTATTGGTAAAAAATGATCTAATCAGTCAGTACAAGACAAACTGAAATCGAAAACTCAGCCCCCCAAAATTATTCTTGGTAGAAGCCTCCCATGAAGCTCATATGAAATGGTAATGAATCAAAAGGGCATGAGCAGCAAACAACATGATGGCTCCGACATCAACGACTGCACGGAGGATGATGCATACCAAATGCCCCACCCACCACGAAAAGCACGAAAAGGGCACTCAGAATACAATAAACCACATGCAACATAGATACGCCCAGAGAGAAAAGGAAACATAACAAGCTCTGATCAGATCGATTCTTACAAGCAAGTGTTCCTTGAGATTCGACGGAAAAAGAGACGGTGAAACGCTACAGGGAGGAGACACGGAAATTATTTACCTGTTTGCTTGTCGATGATACCAGCGACGAGAGAAGGTGAACGACCGAGCGAGCGAGGAAGAGGAGCGAGCTTGGGGCTGAGATCGAGAGTGAGTGGAAGCCTCGCCGAACCAGAGACTGGGCTCGATGAGAAGGAAAGCGTCGGGCGGCACGATGGGTAGGGCTCCTCCGCTTAATAAAAGATCGTTATATTTATTATATACTTATAAAATTAATTAATATATAAAGTATTATATAAATGATAAGGGATGAGTTGAAGGACTAATTACATGTTACCTATATATAATTGGCTACTTCGAACATCTCAATCCTTATATTTTAAAAAATTATATTAATATCTCTATTATTATGACAATAAAATATTTAAGTTCATTCATCCTAATATTATCGATTTTATTATAAAAAATAAAAATAATAATTTTAATATTTTAATTGATGATGATAGATGATGTTAGTAGTGACGGATGACAGTATTACTCGGAGACATAGGTGATTGTTGTGAATGAGAAGAGTAACAATACAAAAGGTTTTCATTGTTCAGTAATTATGTCGACGTCAACACAAATGATAATTGTTACTATGACATCCACGACTAAGTTGGTAGCCACCTAGTTGCTAATATGTTGGATGGATTACTTGATCTGAAGCTGGGATCATCAAAGCTCATATCGCTCCTTCTATTATCGTAGTAGCTCTAGCATGGGCATGTAAGTAGAGAGATAAGGGATTTGTTGGAAGGAGAGTTTTATTTGTCACGATTATCATCGACAAAAAAAGGAAGCTTTGGAAGGTTGGCAAGCAAGTAGTTGTTGAGCTCCTAATGGATATATTTGATAGGATTTGAAAAATGTGAGTCTTAAAATTCAACACTAAGTATATCGTTATACCCATCATCAATCAATAAAGATGTAAAACAGTCTTCACCTCTTATTATCGCTCTCCTCATCCACAACAATCATCCACAACCCTTAGTGGTGCTATCGTCCACCACCACCAACATCATCATCCATCATCAACTGAAATATTAAAATTATCCTTTTATCTTTTAATTTCATGATCCCATTGATAAAATCGATGATATTTTAGTAAATGAATCTATATGTTTTACTTTAGTAATTATAACAATGCAAATATAATCTTTTAAAAATGTAAAAACCAAGATACTAAATATAGCTAGCTACATTAGATAATCTATAATTAGCCCTGAATTAGATCAACTAAACTACTGGACATTCTAAAAAAAAAAGAAAAAAAAAGAAAAAACAGAGGACTAATTATAATTATTAGTAGTATTATTATTGTTGTTCTTTGAAATTTATCACAACGGTAGAAATAGTAGGATTACCTAAGTTTATAATATGTTTACCAAATATATCTACTATAAAAATAGGTTTTAAGATTCTGGACTCGAATCTCATCTTGATCACTTATTCTTTATGGATAAAATCTATTATCCGCATTAATCCTTTGTTGAATTAATACATTATCATGATGGTATAATAGTAATATGAATTGTTCTCATGATTTTATATTATATAAATATTAATTTATTAATATCATATTGTTTACAAATCATATGGTTGAAAACTTATAGGTGACAAGTCATACCGAGTTCCTAGTCACCCCTACTCGTAAATTTAGACATGTAATTTCATGTAGTCAGAATTTAATATTATAACTTTTAGAGTTCATGAATGATGTCACTCCTCTCAAATTTAATGTTGACAAGCTATACATGTCATAGCCATTGGTTTGTAAACTCAATGACCAATGATGACCAAGGTTTCCAATTTCATGTATCACACAGTCCATAGCCAAATCAATATGGTACTCATCTACAAGATAGAGAGGAAGGAAGAAAAAAGAAAAAGAAAGAAGATAAGACATTTAAGAAGAGGAGAAGCAAAAGTATTGATAGAGTCACATTACTCGGAGAACATGCTCCAACGATGACATGATATTCGGATGCTAACATTTCACAAACCCTAAAGGCTTTAAGAGTTTCTTTATAAACAATTTTTAATCCAGACCAGATCTCCTGAATCAGGATGGTTTGTGCATCAAACATGACTGGAAATATTGATCAGTGTGGCTCACTCCTAACAAAATTAAAGCCCTTTGAATGAATACATAATAATTAAGCTAATGATCCATCAGAATGTAAAACAGGTCTCAACATAATCCACAGACCATAAGATAGCCATCGATCTAATCACATATATACTTGAGGAAAACCCGAAAACACATGCCCAAACCCTAAACATTTTAGATCACAGCTAGCAACTCATATATTATCATGTAGGACACTTCGAGGTATCACAAACCGTACCAGCAGCAACACCCGCCGGCACAGCTGACCTTATTAAAATGTAATGCTTGCTTACAATGCATGAATGTTGATTACAGATACCGATTCAAAAGGAGCCCTCGAGGTTGCCTCCTCCGTGGGATCAACTTATGACAATGGAGAAAGACATGGATATGGAGTTCTCAAATCCAGAGCTCATGCATGTCAACCACACATGAGCTTAGATACATTTCAAGGATCAACAATCTTGCTCTACTGCACACACAACAAATCATCTCACTTGAAGTTTCACTTTAATGTTCAGAAGGTGCTGAGTGGTCAAATTATTTATGTTACACCATCTTCCTCTGCAAGTTACAGATTTTGCAGTGTCATTGATGATTGTCCAAAATGTAAATATATTCTGATCAAGTGTGTGCTGAGAGATCTAGCTGATACTAGTGGCTGCATTGGTGAAAAACATGGAGCAAACTTTAGAGCCTCCCTAAGATTCTTGAGAGCCTTCTCATATGAAATGAATCCCACGAACTAGAATTTGTAGTTGCCCATGGTGACAATTTGGATGTATTTATCTGAAGGGTTCCTTGGGTTAGCAGAGGGATTGACTGTCCTCAACTGATTCAAAGGAACAACAACCTGCACATTCATGTAATTTGAACATATTAAAATTCTGCACGCCAGATTATAGTAAGAATCAAACTGTGGCACCTTGCAACCTGGGAAAAGAAAGAATGTATATTCAGGACAGAAGCTGGCATCTTAATATCTTGAGTTCTTGATAAATTTTCAACCTTTCGACAATATGTTCATCAGACAACTATTTGATAGAAGGTGGTGGAAATCAGTAAAATCAATGTTCACTCCTTGGAACAAGGTCCCTTGCTGCAGTGGAGCTAATAACCAGGGGAATCTAACTCATTTCACCATTGTCTACTAGTACTCATTGCACATTTATTTTCTTCACATATCCATTTTAGCTATCTGCTCAAGGAGATGCAAGTTCAATAAAATTAGAACAGTAGCATATTAGGTGTCAGCTAGCTATAAGGGGTAAAGCTGATGCAATATTTTTAGCACGGCACAAGTTCATGAAAACATTCTTTGGGTTTATGCCCCAGTGCAAACATTCTTCAGGTTTAATAAAGAAAAAGTAGTCAAGTGCTTATCAATCAAACCTGATACTCAAGTGCTTAATAAAAAAAAAGTAGTCATGCATATAATTAGTGAGCAATTAGTATCCACACATTTTTTATTTTTTAGCCACACATGTTCAATCAAAAACTGATTTACAATTTTAGAGTAATCAACCTATTATAATGCAGGCTGACTCCACATGGTGGGTGCAAACCCATGCAGCAGCAGCAGTAAAAAAGCAGTGGCAGCAGCATGTGGACCACAAACAAGAAGCAACAGCATCAACGTAAGGCTATAAAAAGGGAGCAAACACAGGCTCTGAACTTATACCAGCAACTGAAATGACAGTTATACCCTATACCTCATGTAAGAACAAGTCAGCCACTCCCTAGAGCAGACAGATAACCAACTGAAATGACTGTTTATACCTCATGTAAGAACAAGTCAGCAACTCCCCAGAGCAGACAGATAACAAGAACGGTCCCCAAAATAAGACTATTACAAGGGTCAAAGTCCCCTGCTTCTCTTCCCACAACACTGGGCAACTAAAGCCTAGTAAATGACATTCAACCAAGGCTAAATTAGGACAGAGCAAAACCTATGTTCACAGTTCGTCATATTGTTGATTCTAATAATAACACATCTGATCTGTATCAGTATTGTCCAAGGCCAATCCAATTTTCGCCTAAGAGAAGTCATAAATTCATCAAAGTAGGCTAGAATTGATTGAACTCAATCAGCATCGGCCAAGGCCAATTGTAAGAAATTTGAAAACACCAAAACAGGGGAAAGAAGGGTGAAAAGGAAAAAAGAACATGAATATGGAGGAAAACCAAAAAAAGATCAATATTTTGTTTTTATTAATTATTTTACTTTTATGGTTATCTAAATTTTAGTTTTAGACAATATTCTAGGATGATCAGGATCCTGTAGATTTTATCTGACTGATCTTGCTGATCCTGTTCATATCGTCCCTTGCTGATCTTAATTTTAATATTGGTATTGCGAACTATGGAGTGAACAAACAAGTTTTTTATTTTATCGTTTGATTTTACTCTCCTTTGACTTTTTTCCACCAGCATCCCTATGTTGACATCAATTGTCAGTAAGATTACATGCACCTACACATGTTGTGCCACTAAAAAGGCAATTCTTGTTCCAACTATCTCTAAACATCACCTAAATTCCCAGACGATTCCTAGTTGAACAAAACCCTAAGATCACCAATCTAACCAGAGGAGAATCTGATCAAATTCAATTCCAATTGCAACAGTAGCACTATTTTACCCCTGTAGCTTACCAAGTTTTTGAAATCAACGGAGAACCCACCTCTCCAACCCCAGAAACCTACTATAAACCATGTTGTCTGAGAATGGTGTCCTTGCAAGTTGTAAATACACATAAAAAGCAGCTTGAACAAGCTAACACATGTAACATCAGCCTTATATCAATTCCCACATCAATTTATTTCCTGTTTTTCCATTCAAAAAGTCCAAAAAACAAAACACTTTACAACAGTCCCTCACAAGTATATATTTGCGCAATAACAACATCATCACACATCCATAAGCAAAACACAACTCAAATCCTATCTCATGTAGGATATGTAGGGGTTAAAAATTCATTGACTCAAGCTTGCTATTTTTTAATCTAAAACATAAAAATTCTGGTTTTATTTAATTGTTTAGTTCAAGGATTGTAATTTTGTACCGTACCGAACTATTGAGCTCAGCTTGGTACGGTATGATACAATATACCGGGCGGGACATTTCGATATATCGGTTGGTATATATATAAACATATATATATATATATGTGTATATATATGTATATAATATATATATATATATATATATATATATATATATGTAAAAAAAAAAACCGACGTCGCTTCAATACTAGGCGACTAGGTGACGTCGCCGCCTTATTTCTTCTGCCTGCGTGGGGAGAAGAAATGCCGCCTCGACGACGCTCGGTTTCTTCTCTCCACAACGTAGCCGAGGCTTCTTCTCTCCCCACATAGATGAGAAGTTGCCGACGACACCGAGGCCTCGTCGCCTCAGACGAGGAGGAGGCGACATCATCTGCGATGTCCAGTGAGGAAGGGCGACGATGGATCAAGATCGTCGAGGGAAAGCGATGCCGGATCTCCAGGTTTTCCCTTTTCTTCTCCCTTTTTTTTCTTCTCCCTTGGCTAATACAACCCAGTAGCAGGCAGTGACGGTCGATTTTAAGGTGGTAATGGGGCAGAAATAGCCCCAATCGATGGTACCACTTCGTAGCAAGCGGTCCGCATACTGGTCTGCTGGTGGATCAGTACATACCGTCCGGTATGGGCAATATTATTCGAAATTAAAATCCTTGGTTTAGCTTATGTTACTATCATGGTTGGGTTACTTCATCAAAGCTCAACATTCTAGTTCAGCATATTTGCTTGTTGTTTAATATAAGATTTCACTTATTTAATTAGATTACTATATGTTGCACATCATAAAATAGATTTTCTCATAGATCTATTAGCATTAGGTTAACCTATGCCAATTTATCTAAATGATTGTTTGTAAATTACACCTATACTCTCCCTTCCAAAGAGGGCCACTATAATGAAGATCAAGCACAGTTTTTGATACACAGCCAAATCCTGAAGTCTTGAGCTGGGACTGATCATAACAGAAACATACCAAAAGTGACAATATTCCCATTTCAAAAGATCTAAACTAGTCATGCAAGTCATCTGCACATCAACATACTCAATTGCAAAACAGATGAAGGATGAAGTTTAGAGGCACACCTTATAGTATGCCCACTCTTGTTGACCATTGGAGATATTGCAACAGAGAGGATTGTCACTGTAAAATGCAATCCTAGCAGTAGATAAGTACAATGTTCCTATCACAGGCCCTGCTGGAGTAGAGAGATAACAGACATATGCCTTCTTAAGCTGTTCTCCTGGAAAAATACCAAATGTTTGTTGCAAAACCTTGTCATTTCCACCTTCTGCAAACACTTTTGTTCCTTGTGCAAGCTTAGCCAAGCTGCATCAGTGACATTAGGACTTGTTTTAACTGTCAAACAAAAAAGAATAAGAAAATTAGCAAAAAATATTCATATTGCTATATCAGCTAAAACCTAAAACGATAGGTGCAAGTTCCAGATATTTGGCTTATTTAGTTGTTTATGCTATTACTTCATTTTAGTGCCTCCTTACAGGAAAGGATCCATTTCATGGACATCATAAATATTGGTTAAAAAAAAACATTCTAGAGGAGTGATTTGAATGATAGTCAATTAGATGTAGTAATTAATTGGAACTTTAAGACATACTTGTTAGAGGAAAAACAGCTAATCAGACCCTCAACCACTCCCAAATCCTAAACCATATGCCAATGAATTAAAATCATTGGTCAAATACCAGTTTTGGCAACCATTCAGACTGAAATAATCCCGATATACTCGTGGTATACCAACTTGTGCTGCTCAATATCATCAACAAAATTATTATTGATTAAATACCAATCTGTATTTAGATTGTCAAAAGTTGGTATTCAATCTGGTCAATCAAAATGGAGGAGCAGTAAAATAACAATGATTTACAAGGTAACTTGTTAAACAGACAGAAAATAGTATTCACAAATATACAAAATTTGCATTGGAGCCTTGTAGAAAGTCAATTAAAGAAGAGATCATCAACAAACCCAGAGAATCATTTATTACCAACACAAATTGTGCTTCCTAATTCCAATTAGAACATAGCTTACCAATGCAACATCATTCAACTTTCCTTCTTCTCCACATCAATGTCAGTGCTATCTCTCAGTAAATGTTACACAAATTGTAGTTCATCTTTCTTTTGGTAGTAAAAGGGTCCTTTAACCCTATAAAAATTTTCTCTATAGGCAAAGATGTAGAGGAACACCTTTGGCATCTCTGGTGATTCCTTAAGAGGTAGCAGTATACATTTTCCAGATTCGAGCTACAAGGGTTTTAATACAGCGCATGAAACAAAGATTTAAGGGGAAGAAAGAAACGTACGGTGGTGCCAGAAATTTCCTGCAGCTCCGCCCCCTGCCTTTTTTGTGGTGTCTTCCAAATTCTTCCCGCATCGGCCCAACAGTGTGAGGATCGTCTCTTTGGGGCCTAAGTGAAAGAAACAAAGAAAGAAAATTTTGAGGAGGAAGAATACAAACCAAGGATAAAAGAAGAGACTTTCTTGATGCGATCGTCCACGCACTCTTGGTAGGAACAGGGGAAACATCACCTAAGGGTTGCCACTGGCGCTGCTACTGTTGGAAACAGGGGAAGTAGCTACATAAGGGTTGCCGGTCCTGTTGTTGCTCGTCGAGGAGGGCAACGGGATGTGCTCGACGGTAAGCCATCCGGTGGCCTGATGAGCGTACGGCGCAACCGGCGTGCCCATCACCCAGGCCCCCGGTGCCGCCTGCTGCGGCGGTGCCGGTGGCGGGGGCTGCATTCCAAACTTGCCGTGGTCCATCAAGAAGCCACAACCCGAACAAATCGACGTTCCTCTTGCACGGGAGGGATGAGAAACAAAGATGATTCGTTGGAGATCGATCGGCACCGATAAAGAAGAATCGCTTTCGGTGGGCGTCCGGTCTGGAATTCCAGGGGGAATCGAAGTCGCGAGTGGCTCCTTGTCCGACAAGGGCACGTCGGGGTGCCGCCAAGCGATTCGACTTCGGGTTCCCCGGGCGAGACGCAAGGCCGAGTAGGGTCGAACCCCAAACACGTGTGATTCTGCCGCGTCCTGGCACGTGTAAGGTCGTCGACGCCAAGGTCGAAATCATTCTCCAAACAGCGTACTTAGCCCATAACATTTTGCCATCTCATCATTGCACAATGGGCTTGACATTTATCTGGACAGGGAACTGCATGAGCCCCCAACCGATCGGGCGGCGTCGCCTCGCCACGTTGCTTATAACACGAGCAACATACAAAACATCATACGAAACCAATATATTTTGCCATCACATCATCATTCGGTGGGCGTGACTTGATCGGGACAGGAATTGCATCTTGGAGCCCCGCAGCCGATCACGATCGCCTGGCCGCGTTGTGTATAAACGAGCAAAAAGTCCGAAATCAACAACATAAACAACATATTCAAACCAATAATGGTTTGCCATCACATCATCACTTGGTGGGGTAGCCTTTATCGGGGCAGTAATTGCATCTTGGAGTCCCCAGTCGATCAAGATCGCCTGGCCACAGTGGGTATGACACAAACAAAAGGCCGACGAATACGCCAAACGCAAATTTAGCCAATAACTTTATGCCATCTCAACATCATCGTTGAGCTTTATTTTATCGGGACAGGAATTGCATCTTGGGGCTCACAGCGGATCCGGACCTCCTGGCCAACGTTCGGTATAACACGAGAACGGGGCCTCGTTCCTGAAGCAAACCAACGCAACTACGATACCACGTAGAAATTGTGCGTGAGAACTCCGCGTGCACATTCAACTCATCAATGTTTTCTATGGTAAAACTACTAACATTAATAAAATCAATATATATATATATATATAGTTAATTATGATTAGTAGTGATCAACATTTTCGAAATTGAGAAATGCATCATAGAGGCTCTTAGTAAGTATTACATACTATCTTAAAATTTATAGATTACTTTTTATGTAAGTATTTCCCTCTCTCTTTGTTCTTCCTAATTGAAAATGAGATATTGATAACATTGATTTGTTGCACTGTTTTATTAGCTTGTAACTAGTTGTACTAATTTATAATATATGTGTCACTAATTATAGAGCTACATTTTGAACTAAAATTTGCTTGTACAGTCATGAATTTTCTTTTATATTAAGATATTTTCTTTATAGGGATGACTGTCCAAGATGAAATATTTCCGATCCTCTGTGAAATATTAATATTAATATTTGGAATGTTGCAAATCTAATTAGTATTAATATTCTTATTAATTGAGCATTTCGGTGATAATAACACTAAGGATATTTTAGATATTTTATATGGCTATATTTTTTTTAAATTCAAATTAGCTGCTAAGTTGATGGTCATAGCGAATAGCAGTTTCACCGTGAGTTTCTTTTTTGGATGAGTGTCAATAAAAACAAGAATGAAAGTGCATAATATTCGAAGTAACATTTATATTTATTAATAATTTTTAAAAAATTGCTGTCCAGACTTTGTAAGGATCTATAGGTGAAACCCAAAATATGAGTTTGATGATTTTTTTTAAATATTGATCTTCGTTCTTTGCTTTATTCGATTATATAATCATTATTTTGTAGACCAATGGTATTACTTTAGAAATAATCTCTCTTTATGTAGAAGTATGGTTGTGATTCTTTCCCTATTCTACATTAGTAAAAGCCTTTAATTCTTATCATAGTAGATAGTGAGCATTAAATTCATATATTGTATAGAATATGTTCATTTGTTGATTACTTGAGTTACTTGGTTGTGTATACTATTAGTATGGGTAAGTCTTGGACAATCTTTGCATAATATAAGCTAATTCTTTCAATTCTTGATGGCCCTATGTAATCTTGTTTAAGAAGAAAGAAGAAAATATAAAGGTTGCCCTTTTTCAATTGTTGTCATACAAAATAATAAGCATTGAGGTATGGTCATCATACATTTATATAAAATGTGTTAATTGCTTGAGTTGTTTGGTTGTGTATGCTAAAACCAGGGATAAATCTTGCATAACCACTTAGATAAAGAATTGGACAAACATTTTCATAGGAGAAACTGATATTTTCTGGTTCAATTCTTGCTGGTCCTCTATAATCCTTTTTCAGTATGAAAAATGCACACACAGGAAAAAGAAGAGAAAAAAAGAAAGATATAAACGTTAAAATCTTGGAAACAATCTATCTAAATATAGAGGTAAGGCTATGTAGAGATCCTACATTAGATAGATAGATAGATAGAGAGAGAGAGAGAGAGAGAGAGAGAGAGAGAGAGAGAGAGAGAGAGCATCGTGCATCGAATTTGCCCTTTTTCAATTGTTGTCATGCCAAATAATAAACACTGTTATGATCATCATACATTTATATAAAATATACCCATTTGTTGATTGCTTGTTTGGGTGTGTTTACTAAAAGCATGAACAATAAAATAATCATTTGTGGTTCACTACTTTCTGCTCCTGGATAATAGAAAGAAAAAAAAGAGAGAAAGATAATAACTTTATGCTATTTATTAGGTACAATACAACATTATTATTTGTTGATTTATTACACACATAGTTCCCCCAGCCTCATATAATTAATGTAAATAATAACAAGATAGAAATCGATCGGTAGACATGGTAAAACAAAAGAGAAGTCGAGTATGGATTCAAACATTGATATGCTTACCTGGTGGATTGCGTTTGTCTTTATATTTCCTTGGAGGTTCTTCTTTATGCTTTTGTCTCGGACAAGCATCAGTAGCTCTGCTTCATGTTGTTTTGCTCCAATTTGAGCTACAGTTTCCTTCCTATGTGGAGTAGAAAATTAGATTCCATTACCAAGACAATGGTACAACACACGATATACTCTCTGATAGGATGTAGAGCAACACTAGGAGGGGATGAATTAGTACCGAGGATAAAAATTGATGATTTAAATTGATTTCGAAAAATTTTATACGTTAAGAAAGTTTTGTCCGATGGAAACGATTTCGATAAAGAAGTTTGATTCGAGTGAATACGTAAGAGAGTAGAGAATGAAAACAATTTCGATAAAGAAGTTTGATTCGAGTGAATACGTAAGAGAGTAGAGAAGGAGAATAAAAGTGCAGTGAAGTAAGAAATTGAATGCAATAATTAAAACTTATACACCAAGAGATGAATACAGCAATTACTGGTTCGGTCAAATGACCTACGTCCACTTCCAAAACCTCCTTCGATGAGATTTTCAACTTCCACTATCGATTCTTCTTGAAGGGGAAAGAACAAACATCTCTTTTACAGAACTCTACAAGTGGCTCATACCCTTTTATAGAAATTTTACAAGTGAGAATTCGAGAGGTGAACACTTTAATTTTTTAAGGTAATTTCGCTATAGTTTTGACTTAGTTCTTATCACTTCTCAATATTCTTAGCCAGTTGAGAAGTAAGACGTATTTATATGCTCAATTGGTTTCAAAATTAGAACCAAAAGGGGTCCCATCTTGGATTTCTGGGGAGTTGACGGTACCACCGCATGACATTAGCGGTATCACCGTTATTTGACTATAACACTACGTGGTACTATCGCTTGATAGGGTTTTAGGTTTTGTGGAGGGGTAGTATCACCGCCTCCTGATAGGCGGTACCACTGCCTGGTAATTAATAACTACCAGGCGATACCACCACTGACCTGGGCGATACCACCACCTAGTGCACTTGGGAACCTGGTCCGTGGGTGGTTCCACCACCCAAGTCTGGGGGTGCACCACCAGACAGGTTCCAGTAATCTATATGGACCTTGAATCTGACCCAATCCAGTCCATTTAAGGCCTAGTTGACCCCTACTAGGGTTAATTATGATTAATACTTAATCTTAACCCTAATTACGTGTTAACTATGAAATTAAAAATATATTCTAAGCAAAAACATAATCCGACACATCAAGACTTCTTTCGGTGAGTTTCCGACGAACTTTCGACAGACTTCCAACAAACTCTTGGACATCTTCCAACGGACTTCTGGCAGACTTCTGGACTTTACGATGACCTTGGCAAGTTTCGATGAGTTGTCTTTGGCATGCTCCAATCTTTCTCGATGAGCTTCTCAAACTTCCGACGAACCTTTCGACGAACTTTCGATAATCCATCGGTAGGCCCCCGATTTATTCTTGGCCAGTTCCGATAGTACTTCCGATGAATCTTCGGACTTCCAACGGACTCTTGAACTTTCAATGATTCGATCGCACTTGACTTCGACACGTCATTTTGCTTTATATCTTCATTGCTATCGTAGTTAATCCTGCACACTTTTCTCGATAATATGGATTAGATCAAATAATTTATCAATTGACTTCATTGTCAAAATCTAAGATTCAACAATCTCCCCCTTTTTGATGATGACAATCAATTGATAATGGAGTTAACTTTAACTCCCCCTATCTATATGTCATATTTGAGAAAAGAAACGCTTGAATTCAACCCTTTGAATTCAAGTCCAAACTGATAAGTTACATCCATTTGAACTTATCGACATGCTCAATAAGCATGATTTTTCATCCCAAATATAATACTTCATATTTGTTACAATACGAAAATGATGTCAAGGCATGACATCCATTTTCAAGTCTAATGTTGAATGATGATAGACAATCATCATCTTAACAAACGATACAAACTTTAATTTTGAAATCTAGTAAGAATCAAATGATATCAAATAAAAATTTATAATTTCAAGGCATGATATCAATTGACGATACATAATGATACAAAAATGAAATAACATTATCGTATTAAGGGAAGATATCAAATTTAAACATGATATGATAACTCTCATAGAAAATGTTTCATACATGAAACATTTGCGATGCAAACGATACATTCCATACAATTGCGATACATTGCAATACGCTTCAATCATTTTTAATACATTTCGATGCTTTTAATGATAGCAAGTATTTTACGATATAAAGCATGGCAATAATTTGCCTTTATGATACAAACAAAGAATTTCATAAATTGCATTTATCAATACAAATCATGCCATCAAGTCATCAATTTGCCATAATTTTCTCCCCCCTTTATCATCAACAAAAAGGAAATGGGCCATTGATACAAAATTTTACGATAGAACTTTTGTGAAAATGACAAAAAGAGAAGGCTTATATCCATAAATTTATCAAGAAAATTTCATTCAAGAATAATGAAAAGCAATTCGTTCATTCTATTAAAAATTCATGCCATATAAGGAGAAAGGACAACCATTCATTCGTAACATAGAAAAGATAGATACATCAAGAGCTCGTCTTAAAAAGAATTCATTCATACATGAATTTCCAGCAAGTAAAATTCATAAGAAAATTTTGTTTTTCCACCAAGTCAAATTTGTGAGGTAGAGAGGAGATCATTCAAGCACAACATTCATAAAAACTTATGGTAAGAGCCATGAAAAGTTCAAGAGGCAATTTGTTCAGATGATTGAAAATTCAAACCATGATGAGAGGTAACTCGGTACTTCCAAAGAAAAATCCATGAAGTGGAAACCAATCAAATCATGAAAAATTCACAATTACTCATGACATAAAGATTTATACAAGAGTTAGATCATTAAATTTGCATTTAGAGAAGTGAATGAAACCCAAATTAATTTTAGGAGAGCACTCATCGAAGCTTCTACTTTTCATGTATAAGAAGAATTCGGTGATCTATGAAAGCAATTTGGTCAAGATATTTTCAAACTTTTATTTTTCATGAAAGTCTCATGAAAATATCCATCATACCATGAAAAGTCAATCATGAAAGCCATTCATTCATGCCAATGAAAGTTGAAGAGGATAAAATCGATAGAATCAACTTTACCCAGTCATTAAATGGGCATGTTATCAATTCAAAAATTATCAAACGTGAAGCATCAATTGATACTAAAAATCATTATTCGATGAAGTAAGAGAATCAATCTAAGATAAAAATGAAAGCTCCGTTAAAAAGATTGCACAAGATAATACGAAATCGGAAAAGATAATACTAAGATAGGTGAGAGATCAAAATAAGTTCATGAAAATAAAAATGATGATACCAAATTGAAATTTTGGAAGAGAGATAAACTCCAGCAATAGGATAATTTAACATGCCTAATTCCCTTCTAATGAAATCATATTATTTTTCATTTAAGGGTTTTGTAAAGATATTCATCAATTGGTGTTTTGTATTAATAAATTCTAGAATAACATCATCGTTATTGACATGATCTCATATAAAATGATGCATAATGTCAATATGTTTAGTTCTAGAGTGTTGAATAGGATTTTTAGCCAAATATATAGCACTTGTATTATCACATTTTGTAGAAATATTCTTTAAATGAATTCTATAATTTTTTAATATATTTTTCATCTAAACAACTTGTTCACAATATGCATTCGTGACTATGTATTCGGCTTCGACCATAAATAGTGCAACCGAGTTTTGTTTCTTAGAAGTCCAAGAAACAGGTATGTGTCCTAAAAATTGACATGTTCTGAATGTACTTTTTCTATCTATTCTACATCCAGCAAAATTTACATTTGCATATGCTATTAAATCAAAATTATCAGATTTTGGATATCATAACCCTAGGTTAGGGGTTTCTTTAAGATATCTAAGGATTCTTTTAATGATTTTAAGATGAAATAACTTAGGATTCACTTGAAATCTAGTACAAAGTCCTACACTAAACATGATATCCGTTCTAGTTGCAGTGAGGTAAAGTAAACTACTTATCATTCCCCTATATGTTTTCTGATTAAAACTTTCTCCATTTTCATCCATGTTTAACTTAGTGGAGGTACTCATAGAAGTGTTGATGGCTTTTGAACCATCCATATTAAACCATTTTAACAATTCTAAAGCATATTTGGTTTGACTAAGAAATATACAATCACTAAGTTATTTAATTTGTAATCTTAAAAAGAAGGTTAGTTCACCCATTAGACTCATTTTAAACTCTTTGCTCATACCCTTGGCAAATGATTCGCATAATAATTCATTTGTAGAACCAAAAATAATATTGTCAACATAAATTTGAACAACAAAAAAATTATTTGCAAAATTTTTAATAAACAATGTAGTATCGACCTTGCCTTTAGTGAAATTATTTGAAATAAGAAAAGAGCTAAGCTTCTCATACTAAGCCCTAGAGGCTTATTTTAATCTATAGAGAGCCTTAGTTACTTTAAACATATGATTAGGAAAAAGAGAGTTTTTAAATTCAGGTGGTTGCTCAATATACACTTCTACAGAAATAAAACCATTTAAGAAAGCACTTTTGATATCCATTTGAAATAGCTTAAAATTATAACTTCTAGCATAGGCAAGGAGCATCCTTATGACTTCTAATCTTGCCATAGGAGTGAAGGTTTCTTCGTAATCAATACATTCTTCTTGGTTGAAACCTTTGGCCACTAATCTAGCCTTATTTCTAACCATGATACTAAGTTTATCTTGCTTGTTTCTGAAGACCCATTTAGTATCGATAACTAAATGGTTACTAGGTTTAGAAACAAGCTTCCACACCTCATTTTTTTCAAATTGGTTCAATTTCTCTTATATTGCGATGATCCATAAATCATCTTTCAAGGTCTCGTAAATGTATTTAGGTTCAATTTGAGAAAGAAAAGCGGCGTTGACATAAAAATTTTTAAAAGAAGAATGAGTTTGAACTCCTTTTGATGTATCTCCTATAATTAGCTCCTTAGGATGAGCATCTACATACTTCTATTCCTTAGGTAAGAAAGTTTCGAAAGAAGTTACATCCAAGTTGCTATTTGGAGAAGAAGTTTCGTTCAAATTCAAACTATTAAAATCAAGATCATCATCAAAATCATTTTTCTTAAATTCAAAAACTTTCTTGAAAACAACATGAATAGATTCTTCTATAACCAAAGTTCTTTTATTAAAAACATGAAAGACCTTAGAAATAGAAGAATAACTTAGAAAAATGCCTTCATTGGATTTTGCATCAAACTTTCCTAAAGCATCTTTTTCATTCAATATAAAACATTTACAACCGAAAACTTTAAAATATGAAACGTTTGGTTTTTTATTATTCCATAATTCATAAGGAGTTTTGGAGAGAGATGGTCTTATTAGAACCCTATTCATGACATAGCAAGCCGTATTAACGGCTTCGGCCTAAAAATATTTGGGAAACTATGTTCATTCAATATGATTCTTGCCATTTCTTATAAATTCCTATTCTTTCTTTCTATTACCTCATTTTGTTGAGGATTCCTCGGAGTAGAGAAAATATGGTTGTAACCATTAGATTCACAAAATTTTTGGAAATCACGGTTTTGAAATTCACCACCGTGATGACTCCTAATCGATGAAATCATAAAACCTTTTTCATTTTGAATAAGTTTGTAAAACTTCAAGAAACACTTAAAACAATCACTTTTGTGTGCCAAAAAATATGTCTAAGTGTATCTACTATAGTCATCTATGATTACAAAGACATATTTGCTACCTCCTATGCTTGTTGTGTTAATTGGTCCAAATAAGTCCATATGGATCAATTGCAATGGTCTAAAGGTGCTTATTTGATTCTTCAATTTGAAACTACATTTTATTTATTTTCCTAGTTGACAAGCATCACACACTTTATCTTTGACAAATTTAACATTAGGAATGCCTCTTACTAGTTCTCTAGATGTGATTTTGGAGATTAGTTTCATGCTTGCATGACCTAATTGTTGAATCTCGGATTTTGAAGATGAAATCAATTGGTGAAATATTTGTTCTGATCTATATTGTCGAGATAAGTGTGCAGGATTAACTACGATGGGATAGAAACATAAAGCGATTTATCGAAGTCAAGTCCGTCGGGAGTTCAAGAGTTCATCGGAAGTCTGAAGGATCATCGGAAGTGTTGCCAAAACCAACCGAGATCGAATCAGGGACTTACTGAAGTTTTCGGAAGTTCGTCGCAAAGATCGTTGAAGGTTCGCAGAGTTTACCGAGAAGGTTCGGAAGCTTATCGAAGACTCGTTGAGCTCGCCATACAATCCAGGAGCATGCTGGGGGTCCTTCGGAAGAAATTCGAAGGAAGTATCGGAAGTCCACCGGAATCTCGTCGTAAAGCTCACCGAAAGTAGACTTGAAAAATATCGATTTAAATCACTTAGAATTATATTTTAATTTTATAGTTGACACATAATTAGGGTAAGGATTTAGAAAAAATCTTGTTTAAACCTAATAGGGGCCAACCGAGCTCTTATTGGGTCAACTTGGGCCTAAAACACGGCCCATTCAGCTTTGCTGAATGGGCAAGGCGATGGAACTGCCTATGCCAGGTGGTGGAACCGCCCACCAGCTGAGTGCCAGGCGGTGGTACTACCCAGCTTGGGGCGGTGGCACCGCCTAGCGCCAGAAGGTAGTGGCGGTAGCATCGCTGCCTTGGGTGGTGGAATCGCCTGTGCACTGTCAGTCTGACAACTGAGAGGCGGTGGCACCGCTAGCACTGGGAAAACCAAACAAAATTCAAATTTGGAGCTCAAATTTGAATCCTCTTTGGATCTATAAATACTCCCCCTTTCTCAGCTGAAAGTGCACCCTTTTGAGAGTTAGAAATTGAGCAAGAGTCTTGCCAAAGTCTTATTTTTGATAGCTTGTGTTCACCTCTTTCTTCCTCTTTGAAAAATCTGTAAGAGTGTGAACTTCTTGTAAAAGGGTTGTAAGAGGGGTGTTTGGTCCTTCTCATTCAAAAGGATTACTAGTGGAAGTTGGGAGCCTTATCGGAGAAGGCTTCGGAAGTGGATGTAGGTCACTTGACCAAACCACTATACATCGTGGCATTCTTGAATGCATGAGTGTTTAAATTTCTGAATCATTCCTTTTACTTAGCTGTAAATCATTTAGTTTTTCATCACCTTTACTCAAGCAACTTCAACTAAGTCATCTTTTGTCGAATTGAAATTTTCATACGAACTAACTATTTACGAAATCGGTTTCAAACTTACAGTTTTAATCCGCTGCACTAATTCACCCCCCCTCTTAGTGCCTCTCCGATCCTAACAATTGGTATCAGAGCGAGGTTCACTCTCATATTTGGTTTAAAATCCAAGAAAGATAGTCTATTCCGACATGCAAGATGGTCACTCCATTACTCGTCCGCCTATGTTTAATGGTTCGGATTATACGTATTGGAAGACTTATATGAGGATCTTTCTTATTTCTATAGATTTTGAGCTTTGGAATATCGTTGAGAATAGTTTTAAAAAATCTTCTCTTCTGATGAGTGAATGGAATGAGTCAGAGAAGAAGGTTTTTGCTTTAAATGCAAAGGCTATGAATGCCTTGTTTTATGCATTAGACAAAAACGAATTTAATCGCGTTTCGATTTGTTGATCGACTTTTGATATTTGGCATACTCTTGAGATCACTCATGAAGGCACTAGCCGAGTGAAAGAGTCCAAAATCAATATTCTTGTATATTTTTATGAACTTTTCCGAATGAAACCAAGTGAGTCCATCGGAGACATGTACACCCGCTTTACGGATGTCATCAATGGACTCAAAGCACTTAGTAAAGGTTTTTCTAACTTTGAACTTGTAACTAAGATTTTAAGATCCCTTCCAAAGAGTTGGGATCCAAAAGTTACGGCCATTCAAGAGGCCAAGGACCTTAAGACCTTTCCTCTCGAAGAACTTATTGGGTCTCTAATGACCTACGAAATGACGTGCCATGCTCATGAATAGCTAGAGAACCTCCTTCCAAAGAATAGGAAGGATATGGTACTAAGAACATAAGAAGACCACTTGAAATGAACATCAAGTGATGAGGACAGTGATAATGACATTGCACTTTTAACTCGAAAATTTAAAAAATTTATAAAAAAGAATAAATTTAAAAATAACATCAAAAATAAACTTGAACATAAAAAGGACCAAGTCATTTGCTATGAGTGTAAGAAGCCGGGGCACTTCAAATATGAATGCCCCCAAGCCAAGAAGAAGCAACCAAAGAAGAAGAAAGCATTGAAGGCTATATGTGATGATTCAAGTGACTCCGAGATTGAAGAAGCAAGTAACAAAGAGGAGGCTAACTTCGCGATAATGGCCTTAGGAAAAGAGGTTAGTGAGCTATTTAATGAAAAATTATCTTTCGATGAACTTTCTATCACTTTTCATGAGTTATTTGATGAATGTAAAACTATTAGTAAGAAGTTTAATTTACTAAAAAAGGAAAAAGCTCTATTGCTAGATAAATTTAAAAGTCTTGAGCATGATTCTCTCCCTCTACTCCCATGCTCTAAGTGTAATCACTTAGAAGCAATTGAAAAGGAGAACTTGCTACTCAAAGAGACCCTAAACAAGTTTAAGGTCAGTAGCAAGAGCTTAGACATGATCCTTATAAATAAGGGTCACGTCAAAAATAGATGTGGAATTGGATTCGTGAGTCAATCTCACCAAACTCAAACTACCTTCATTAAAGGGCCAACATTACATGTATCCTCTCATTTGAAATATAATTTTTGTTGTAAATCTAGACATGTTGTTTACAAATGTTCGTTTAAGAAAATTAATCCACACAAATTGATATGGGTTCCTAAAAGAACCATAAATAATTCAATGCTAAATGACAAAGTTAGTAGATCAATATTTGAGGCACCCAAAATCAAATGGGTACCTAAAAACCATTTTCTTTTGTAGACACAATGCTTAAGGCACATGACCAGAGACCCATCTCAATTCTCTATGCTCACTAGCAAAGAAGAAAGGTATGTCACCTTCGGAGACAACAACAAGGGTAAAATCATTGGCAAAGGAACCATAGGTAACAAATCAAGTTTTTCAATAGATGATGTGTTGTTAGTTGATGGACTAAAATATAATCTCTTGAGCATTAGTCAATTATGTGATAAAGGTTATGTTGTTAGATTTGAATCTAATGTTTGCATCATTGAAAAATCAAACAATGACATCTCCATGATTACTTTAAAATAAAATAATATCTACACCATTAATATTAATGAACTAAGTAATAAAATATGTTTTTTAGTTTTGAATGATGATGCTTGGCTTTGGCATAGGAGATTAGGCCATGCAAGCATGAAACTAATATCTAAGATTTCATCTAGAGAATTAGTACGAGAGATTCCCAATATGAAGTTTGTAAAGGACAAAGTATGTGATGTGTGTCAACTAGAAAAATAAATAAAAACTAGTTTCAAATAAAAAATCAAATTAGCACCACTAGACCATTGCAATTGATCCATTTGGACTTATTTAGACCAATTAACATAACAAGCATAGGTGGTAGCAAATACGCCTTCGTACTTGTGGATGACTATAGTAGATACACTTAGACCTATTTCTTGGCTCACAAAAGTAATTGTTTCAAATGTTTCTCTAAATTTTGTATACTCAAAATGAAAAAGGTTTCATGATTTCATCAATTCGGAGTGATCACAATGGTGAATTTCAAAACTATAACTTCCAAAATTTTTGTGAAATAAACGGATATAACTATAACTTCTCTACTCCAAGGAATCCTCAACAAAATGGAATAGTGGAAAGGAAAAATAGAAATTTGCAAGAAATGGCTAGAACCATGTTAAATGAATATAATTTATCCAAATATTTTTGGGCCGAAGTTGTGAACACGGCTTGCTATGTCATGAATAAAGTTCTAGTAAGACCATCTCTATCTAAGACTCCATATGAATTATGGAATAATAAAAAACCCAATGTCTCTTACTTTAATGTTTTCGGTTGTAAATGCTTTATCTTGAATGAAAAGGATGCCATAGGAAAATTTGATGCTAAATCTGATAAAAGCATCTTTCTTGGTTACTCTTCTATTTCTAAAGCTTTTCGAGTTTTCAACAAAAGAACTTTAGTTATAGAAGAATCTATTCATGTGGTTTTTAATGAATTTTTCGAATTTAAGAAAAAAGATTTTGATGATGATCTTGGTTTTGATGATTTGAATTTGAATGAACCCTCTCCTCAAAATGGCAACTTGGATGCATCTTCTTCCCAAATTTCCTTACCCAAGGAATGAAAGTATGTAGATGCCCATCCCAAGGAGTTAATTATAGGAGATACATCTAAAGGGGTTCAAACTCGTTCTTCATTTAAAATTTTTTGTGCCCATGCAGCTTTTCTTTCTCAAATTTAACCAAAGTGCATTGATAATGCCTTGAAAGATGATTCTTAGGTCATCACAATGCAAGAAGAGTTAAATCAATTTGAGAGAAATGAGGTATGGAAGCTTGTTCCTAGACCCAATGACCATTTAGTTATTGGTACTAAATGAGTCTTTAGAAACAAGCAAGATAAATATGGTATCATGATTAGAAACAAGGCTAGATTAGTGGCCAAAGGTTTCAACCAAGAAGAAGGTATTGATTATGAAGAGACCTTCGCTCCTGTGGCAAGATTAGAAGCCATCAGGATGATCCTTACCTATGCTAGTAGTAATGATTTTAAACTATTTCAAATAGATGTCAAAAGTGCTTTTTTAAATGGCTTTATTTCCGAAGAAGTATATGTTGAACAATCTCCCGGATTCGAAAATTCTCTTCTTCCTAATCATATGTTTAAATTAACTAAGACTCTCTATGGATTAAAACAAGCTCCTAGAGCTTGGTATGAAAGGCTTAGCTCCTTTCTTATCTCAAATAATTTTACAAAAGGCAAGGTTGATACTACATTATTTTTTAAATATTTTAAAAATAATTTTCTTATTGTTCAAATTTATGTTGACGACATTATTTTTGGTTCTTCGGATGAATCACTATGTGAATCTTTTGCCAAGTGTATGAGTTATGAATTTGAAATGAGTCTAATAGGAGAATTAACCTTCTTTCTTGGATTACAAATTAAATAACTTGGTAATGACATATTCCTTAATCAATCCAAATATACATTAGAATTGTTAAAAAGATTTAACATGGATGGTTCAAAAGCCATAAATACTCCTATGAGTACTTCCACTAAGTTAGATTTGGATGAAAACATAGAAAATTTTGATCAAAAGACATATAGGGGAATGATAGGTAGCTTGCTCTATCTTACCGTAACTAGACCAGATATCATGTTTAGCGTAGGACTTTATGCGATATTTCAAGTTGATCCTAAGCTGTCTCATCTTAAAGCCGTTAAAAGAATTCTTAGATATCTTAAAGGTACTCCTAATCTAGGATTATGGTATCCAAAATCCGATAACATTGATTTAATAGTTTATGCGGATGCCGATTTTGGCGAACGTAGAATAGATAGAAAAAGTACATTCGGAACATATCAATTCTTAGGACATGCACTTGTTTCTTGGACTTCTAAGAAACAAAACTCCGTTGCTTTATCTACAACCGAAGCTGAATACATAGCTGCAAGTGCATATTGTGCTCAAGTCATTTGGATGAAAAATATATAAAAAATTATGAAATTCATTTAAATAACATTCCTATAAAATGTAATAATATAAGTGTTATTTGTCTAACCAAAAATCCTATTCAACACTCTAGAACTAAGCATATCGACATAAGACATCACTTTATACGTGATTATGTCAATAATAATAATGTCATTCTAGAATTTGTTGATACAAAACACCAATTAGCGGATATCTTTACAAAACCCCTAAATGAAGAATAATCTGACTTCATTAGAAGAGAATTAGGCATGCTAAATTGTTCTAATATATGATGTTGTATGTTTCTTTTCCGAAAATTTTCAACTTTGATTTTGATTGTATCATCTTAATATCACCTTTTCATTTTTGAATGACATCTTTACAATATCATCTTGGCACTTTGATCTTCCTATTGGTGAATTTTTTTTTAGTTATGACTTTTGATGAAATGATTAAATTTTCAGCTTTATAGTTTCACATTGATATTATATTTTTGCATTTTGATGACATCTTTATATCATAGAGCTCTCATTTTTATCTTTTGATCTTAATCTTGATGAAAGCTATCATGATGTTGTTTTTCCTCCCTCTTTAAATAGTGGTATTCTTAAATGTTCATTTTTGATTTTTATTCTTGTGCTAATCGGCATGATTTAAGGTTTTATGACTTCCTCCTTATGAATCACTACAAGAATATTTCATTCGTTGAAGCTTTTCCTTTAAATTTTTGATATTGATATATTTCATTCGTTGAAGTTTTATGAGTTTTGACATCTCATTATCATGAAGTTTACCTTGAAACATGAAATTCTTGATGAATGACTTTAATGATCTATCCTTTCACAATTCTATGAATTCTCAATTAAAAAATAAGTCTTATATTCTTCATGTATGAATTTTTTATGAGCATTTTGACACTCTAATGTTTTCTTTTGGATCTCATGAACATGAATAAAAATGATCCAAATATTTTTTGGATTTCTCCATCAAGGATGACATATTTTGTATTATGTTCAACTCATTTATCATATGCTTGATAATTGACCACTCATTTTTGTAGTATAATACCTTGTGGTGGCTACTTTACCTCCTTTTTGTTGATGATAAAGGGGGAGAAAAATGTAAAATTGCTATGATGGAGAAATTGTTGCTATGATGAAGTAAATGCTTAAAATGAATTAATTGTATCACATCGCAAATGCTTAAAATGTAAATTTCCTTGAGATAAGCGATTTCTTCATTTGATATCATGCCTTAATATTGAACACTCTTTTGGATATCACTTGATCCTTGAATTAATAATTCTTGTCATTATAGGTGTAATACCTTGATATTGGTTAAAATACAAAGTTTTCGTATTTATGCTTAAGCTTGCTTATTAAGCTTGATGTTAGATGAAATTTATCAGTTTTGGCTTGAATTCAAAAGATTGAATTCAAGTGTTTTACTTTCTCATGATATGACATATAGATAGGGAGAGTTAAGAGTAACTCCATCATCAATTGATTATCATCATAAAAAAGGGGGAGATTGTTGAATCTCGGATTTTGATGATGAAATCAATTGGTTAAATATTTGTTCTGATCTATATTGTTGAGATAAGTGTGCAGGATTAACTACGATGGGATGGAAACATAAAGTGATTTACTGAAGTCAAGTCCGTCGGGAGTTCAAGAGTTCATCAGAAGTCCGAAGGATCATCGGAAGTGTTACCAGAACCAACCGAGATCGAATCAGAGACTTACCGAAGTTTTCGAAAGTTCATCGCAAAGATCGTCGAAGGTTTGCGGAGTTTACCGAGAAGGTTCGGAAGCTTGCCGAAGACTCGTTGAGCTCGTCATACAATCCGAGAGCATGCTAGGAGTCCTCCGAAAGAAATCCGAAGGAAGTGTCGAAAGTCCACCAGAATCTCGTCGTAAAGCTCGCCGGAAGTAGACTTGAAAAATGTCAGTTTAAATCACTTAGAATTATGTTTCAATTTCATAGTTGGCACGTAATTAGGGTAAGAATTTGGAAATAATCATGTTTAAACCTAGTAGGGGCCAACCGAGCTCTTATTGGGTCAACTTGGGCCTAAAACAGGGCCCATTCAGCTTTGCTGAATGGGCTAGGCGGTGGAACCACCCACCAGCCGAGCACCAGGCGGTGGTACCGCTAGCTCAAAGCGGTGGCACGCTAGTGCCGAAGGCAGCGATGGTAGCACCATGCCTTGGCGGGGAACCGCTTTGTGAATCTGTCGATCGACAAGCTGTCGATCGACAACTGAAAGTGCACCCTTTTGAGAGTTAGAAATTGAGCAAGAGTCTTGGCAAAAGTCTTATTTTTGATAGCTTATGTTCACCTCCTTCTTCCTCTTTGAAAAATCTATAAGAGTGTGAACTTCTTGTAAAAGGGTTGTAAGAGGGGTGTTTGGTCCTTCCCCTTCAAAAGGATTGCTAGTGGAAGTTGGGAGCCTTATCAGAGAAGGCTTCAGAAGTGGATGTAGGTCACTTGACCGAACCACTATACATCATGGCATTCTTGAATGCATGAGTATTTAAATTTCTAAATCATTCCTTTTACTTAGCTGCAAATCATTTAGTTTTTCATCACCTTTACTCAAGCAACTTCAACCAAGTCATCTTTCGTCGAATCGAAATTTTCGTACGAACTAGCTATTTACGAAATCTGTTTCAAACTTACGGTTTTAATCAGCTGCACTAATTCACCCCCCCTTCTTAGTGCCTCTCCGATCCTAACACTAATCTCCTATGTCAAAGCTAAGCATCATCATTTAAAATAAAAAAACACATTTCATTACTATGTTCATCAATATTAATAGTGTAGATATTATTTTATTTTAGGGTAATCATAAATATGTTGTTTTATGGTTTTTCAATAATACAAGCATTAGATTCAAATTTTATGATGTATCCTTTATCACATAATTGATTAATGCTCAAAAGATTATGTTTTAAGTCATCTACTAATAATACATTATCAATTAAAAAGCTTAATTTGTTACCTATGGTTCCCTTACCAATGATTTTACCCTTGTTATCTCCGAATGTGACATACCCTTCATCTTGGCTAGTGAGCTTAGAGAATTGTGATGGATCTCCGGTCATGTGCCTTGAGCATCCACTATCAAGGTACCATCTCTTGCTCTTAGCTTGTGATGGTAAATGTGTCTACTAAAGAGGATGGTTTTTAGGTGCCCATTTGACCTTGGGTGCCTCAAAAATTGATCTTCGTATCTTATCATTTTACATAGATATATTTATGGTCCCTTTAGGAACCCATATCAATTTATGCGGGCTAAGTTTTTTAAATGAACATTTGTAAGCAACATATCCATTTTTACAATAAAAGTTGCACTTAGTGTGTGGTGATACATATAATGTAGATCCTTTAATAAAAGTGATTGGATTTTGGCGAGATTCTCTCACAAATCCGATTCCACTTCTTTTATGAACTTGACCCTTATTAGCAAGGATCATGTCCAAAGACTTGCTACCAACCTTGAATTTATCTAAGGTTTCTTTAAGTAGCAAGTTTTCCTTCTTAAGTTCCTCTAAGTGTTCACACTTAGAGCATGGATGCAAAGAAGGAGTATTATATTTAAGGTCTTTAAATTTATTAACTAAGAGAATATGCTCCTTTTTCAATAAGCTAAACTTTCTACTAATTACTCTACACTCATCAAATAATTCATGAAAGGCATTTGAAAGCTCATCGAAAGTTAAATTTTCATTAAATAAATCACTTACCTCTTCTCCGATGGCCATTAAAGCGAAGTTGGCGACCTCCTTGTTGGTTGCTTCTTCCTTTTCGGAGCTATTTGAGTCATCCCATGTTACCTTTAGAGCCTTCTTATTCAGATGCTTCTTCTTTGCTTGGGGGCATTCACTTTTGAAATGTCTTGGCTTCTTGCATTCATAGCAAATCACTTGTTCCTTCTTGGGTTCAAATTTATTTTTAGAGTCATTTTTAAACTTATTTCTTTTTATAATTTTTTTGAATTTTCAAGTCAAAAGTGCAAGTTCATCATCATAGTCCTCATCACTTGAAGATTCTTTCAAGTGGTCTTCTTGTATTCTCAATGCTATATCCTTCCTGTTCTTTGGAAGGGAGTCCTTAAGCTCATCAAGAGCATTGCAAGTCATCTCGTAGGTCATTAATGACTTAATTAATTCTTCGAGAGGAAAGTTTTTTAAGTCTTTGGCCTCTTGAATGGTCGTAACTTTAGGATCCCAACTCTTTGGGAGGGATCTTAAGATTTTAGTTATAAGTTCAAAATTAAAAAACCTTTCTCAAGTGCTTTTAGTCCATTGACAACATCCATAAAATGAGTGTATATGTCTCCAATGGGCTCACTTAGTTTCATCCGAAATAACTCGAAAAAATATACTAAAAGATTAATTTTGGACTCTTTCACTCGACTTGTTCCTTCGTGAGTGATTCCAACAGTATGCCAAATATCAAAAGTCGATTCACAAATTGAAACACAATTAAATTTATTTCTATCAAGGGCACAAAACAAGTCATTCATAGCCTTGGCATTAAGAGTGAAAATCTTTCTCTCCGACTCATTCCATTCATTCATCAAAAAAGAAGATTTTTAAAAGCCATTTTCAATAATATTCTAAAGTTCAAAATCCATAGAAATAAGAAAAATTCTCATGCAAAATTTTCAATAGGTGTAATCCGACCCATTAACCATAGGTGGACGTATGATTGAATTACCCTCTTTCATATCGGCAAATGCCATCTCTCTGGGTTTTAAACCAGAATAAGAGTGACCTTACTCTGATACCGACTGTTAGCATCTAGAGTGACATTAAGAGGGAGGGGGAGGGTGAATTAGTGTAGCGGATAAAAATTGATGATTTAATCCGATTTCAGAAAACTTTATGCATTGAGAAAGTTTCGTCTGATGGAAGCGATTTTAGCAAAGAAGTTTGATTCAAGTGAATATGTAAGTGAGTAGAGAAGGAGAATACGAGTGTAGTGAAGTAAGGAATTGGCTGCAATAATTAAAGCTTACACACCAAGAGAAGAATGTAGTAATTTATAGTGGTTCGGTTAAATGACCTACATCCACTTCCAAAATCTCCTCCGATGAGGTTTCCGACTTCCACTATCAGTCCTTCTTGAAGGGGAAGGAATTAACACCCCTTTTACAGAACTCTACAAGTGGCTCTCACCCTTTTACAAAAATTTTATAAGTGAGAATTTAGGAGGTGAATACTCTAACTTTTCAAGGTAATTTCACTATAGTTTTGACTCAGTTCTTATCACTTCTCAATATCCTTTACTAGCTAAAAAGTAGGGGTATTTATAGGTTCAATTGGCTTCAGAATTGGAACCAAAAGAGGTCCCATCCTGGATTTTCGAGTGCTAGCGGTACCACCGCCTGACACTGGCAGTACCACCGCTAGTTAACCTTGACACTGGGTGGTACTATTGCCCAATCTAGTAGTACTACTGCCTGATAGAGTTTTAGGTTTTGTGGAGGGGTGATACCACCGCCTAACAGGTGGTACCACCACCTGGCAATTAATAACTATCAGGCGATACCATCGCTGACCTAGGCGGTACCATCGCCCAGTGCACCTGGAAACCTGGTCCCTAGGCGGTTCCACTGCCCCAGTCTGACGGTGCCGTCGCTAGACAGGTTCTATCAATCTGGATGGGTTTTGAATCCGACCCAATCCAGTCCATTTAAGGCCTAGTTGGCCCCTACCAGGTTTAATAACTATGAAATTAAAAATATATTCTAAGCAAAAACATGATCTGACACATCAAGACTGTTCTGACAAGTTTCCGACGAACTTTCGACGGACTTCCGATGAACCCTCGGACATCTTCCAATGGACTTCTGGTAGACTCCTGGACTTGCCAATGACCTTGGCAAGTTTCAATCTTTTTCAGTGAGCTCCGCGAACTTCCAATGAACCTTCTGACGAACTTTCGACAACCCATTGGCAAGCCCTCGATTCATTCTTGGCCAATTTCGATAGCACTTCCGACGGATCTTGGGACTTCCGGCGGACTCTTGAATTTCAAATGATTCGATCGTACTTGACTCTGGCACGTTGTTTTGCTTTACATCTTTATTGCTATCATAGTTAATCCTACATAATTTTCTTAATAATATGGATTAGATCAAATAATCTATCAATTGACTTCATCATCAAAATCTAAGATTCAACACTCCCAGCACAAATTAAAGTAATTATAAAGCAATAGAACCATAAAAGGAAGCCAAAAGATATTTATATTGAATGAAGTCAATGGGTATAACTTTTGGCAATTGGCCTCCACAACCTATGTCAGATGCCCACTAAGGCTTCTAAGGCATTTATAAGGAGAAACCTAATCAAATAGAATTTTGGCAGACTAATTATATATTACTCTTATAGCTATCCTGTTAGGATCAGTTCGACACTAAGAGGTGGGGAGGGGGGGGGTGGGGGTGAATAAGTGCAGTGGTTAAAAATGACAAATTCGACAATTTCGTAAACTTCGTATGAAGAAAGATATTTCGTTTCGATTAAATCCATAGTGGAAAGATGCTTTAAACTTGAAATCGATTGTAAGAAGGAGATGAGGAAGTGGAGCAGCAAGCAAAGATGGTTTGCAGAAATATAAACAGCAAGAAGTAAATGCAAATCGATTTTTATAGTAGTTCAATCATTCGACCTACACCCACTCCCGATTCCTATTCACTTGAGGCCACTGGCTTCCACTAATAGTCGTCCTTCAATGGGCGAAGACTAATCTCCCTTTGACAGCCCTATCTTCTTGCAAGACTTCACTCAACCACTTCTCTTAGGAACAACCTTTCTTAAAATTTTGGAGGAGAGATTTCTACTAGAATCATAGAGTTTTCCCTTAGTTTTCTTACACAATTCTTGCTTTCCTAAGTAAGAATAGCTGGGGTATTTATAGACCCCAAGTGAATTCAAATTTGGAGCCCAAATTTGAATCTTCCTGATTTTTAAGGTGCTGACGATACTACTGCCTGTGCTAGGCGGTACCACCGCCCAGTACACCCTGACACTGGGCGGTATCACTATTAGTTTAGCAGTACCACCGCTTGGGCTTACTGGTCTGCTAGTGTACTGAGACATTGGGCAGTACCACCGCCCCAATCTGGCGGTGCCACCGTTAGATAGGGTTCAGTAACACTATTTGGGCCTTGAGTTCGGCCCAAACCTATCCGGGTATGGGCCCAATTGGTCCATAACTGAGTTGGCCAAAATCTAACCCAATTGAACCTGATCCTACTTTGATCTAGACAATTATTACAAAGCAAATCAAAATTAGTTGCCCGACACGTCATTGGTCCATGGACGCTTCGTCCAGTTCTTCGGTATATCGTCCTCTCTTATGGCCTGTTGCCCAATCGATAGTTGTCCTCATCAACTTCGATCTCCTTGGCGCAACTTTTTCTTCTTGGCCCAATTCTCAAATTTTTTGTCCGAAGCCTTTTGCCGATATGTCGATCGGACCTCTGACTCGATGTCCAATCTCTTGATGTGTTTTCCTCCGACGTAATATTGATTCTTCTTGCTTCAATTATCTAATCCTGATCGAGAGTAGACCTACATGACTTAAAACATAGTTAGATAACCAAAACATAATCAATTAGTTTCATCATCAAAATCTAAGATTCAGCAATCTCCCCCTTTTGATGATGACAACTAATTGATGATGAAGTTAATTTTAACTCCCAAAGTTTAAACAAACTCCCTCTATCAATATGCCATATTGATAGAACCCTTGCGTTTCAAAAAATCCAAGCAACATATCATAAAAAATATTCATGCAAAATCATAATTTCAATTTCAACATTCATGCATGAATATCAACATACTTCTCCCCCTTTGTCATCAATAAAAAGGAGAAGTTACATCTAGCTAGTTTTAAAGATTTGTGAGTTTTATAATATACTAGCAAGATTCACATCACTTTACAACATTTATTATCAAGTTTCAATCATGTGCAAGATTGCAAGTTCTTCAAGTTTCCACTTTTTGCATCTTTTGAGATAGCAAGCTTGCAATTTTTGGTAGTGTTCATGATAGCAAGTTCTTTCTTCTCTTTTGAGAAGTGTAAGCTAGCAAGTTTTTCGATATACAAAGTATCAAATTTTGCTTTAAGCTAGCAATCTTTCTCTTGTGATGCACAAGCTAGCAAGCTAACTCCCCCTTTATCATTGTCAAAAAGAAGGGAGAAAAGAATACAAAAAAAATTTCTTTACATTCATTTTCAAGCCATGATAAAACGAATATATCAATGATTCAATGATCACACAAGGCATACAAGCAAAGAAATCAGGTCATGAAAGATATCCATATAAAAAATCAACAAGGATCAATTCATGAATATCAAAAATATATCATTCATGGTTCATAAATATTCTTTTTAGCAAGATCAAGATTAAGATTCATGAGTATTCATTTTAGAAGTATCAAGATCATGATGCATAAATATAATTTTTTTTAACAGTGATTCATCATAAAATATATTAAGAAAAACTAATTTTTTGATGAGATATACCATTCATGAAAGAAAAATCAATGTTTCAAGCATCACATATGGTATACAATCATCAATACAAGGGAGTCATGTTATGAAAAATCAATGAAGATTAATTTATGAATACCAAAAGACATGAATCATTTTGACACCAACTTTCATCCATACCAAAAGACATGTTTGCATAGATTTCTTCTTTAGTGACTCCAAGATGAATCATAGGAGAAAAAAAAAAAGAAAAATCTTGATTCACAAATCTTAGTTCAAATGAAAGAGTCAAGATTCATTTAGAAAATTCTCCTCTTTAGTAAATGACAAGAGGAAATATAGGGGAAATTGGTTCATGCATCGAGTCATCAAGATCATGAAATTTTTTTTTTGAAGTATCAAATAAAGGAATAAAAAAAAATCGATTCATACATTCAAACCATCATTACTTCAACTTATTCAATTCATATCATCAAAATCAATTTCATAGTTTAAGAGATTCATCAATAGTGGTATAAATTCATCACTTGTCTTTTATTGAAAAATCGAAAACTTTAGAGATAGAGAGATTTTCAAGAAATATGCATCTCTGTTTTAGTGATTTCAAGTCATGCATTGATTTCATGTAAACATGCCTTTTTACCTTTTTATGCCAAGTAGAAACAAGTATCAATGTTCAAGTCCGAAAGACAAATTTCATAAAACAAATCATCAAGCATGATTCCATAAAGCATCTTCAAAATTATTTTAATTCCAATGATCTTTCTTTTATAGTATGATGTTTTTCTTCTTATATGATTCTAGCTTAGTGTAAGAAATCAATAGTTAAGCTCAAATTTTTGTCAAAATCATGCATCATCATATAAATCCGAAAAACAAGTTTCGTCAAAACCATCAATACCAAAAATGCATTATTCCTAAACATAGGATTTCAAATTATCATTACTTCAAATCCTCATGCACGATAACAAACTTTTAATATTTTTAATTCATTATTATCAAGGATGATTTCATAAGGTATGTTCAAATTTTTTGTTTGAAAGTCATGTATCATCAAATAAATCCAAAATTATCATCAAAATCTTTCATTCGGAAAATTTATTAAGAGCAATATAGATTGATTACATGTAAGCATGCTCAAGTCTTTTTTGTATAAAAGATGTGCATTAAGTTTAAAACCGAAACACAAGTTTCGTTATCAAGATAAAAAATATGACATGTCATCTTCAAAAATTTGATTTATCATGATAATACATATTCCCTTTTTATGTGTTTCATTTCATGCAATTGATTTCATATAAGCATGTTCAAATATTTTATGCAAAGGTCAAGCATCATTTTTAAAAATAACACAAAATCATCAAGATACACATTCATAGATTAATCCTATTAGGTGTACAAGCATTATCACAAATAATACAAGTATCATTTTAATTTTAAAAAACATTAGAAAGAAAAGCATGATATATTTTTACAAAATAATTTTTTTATATCCTACAAACTAAAATAAGCAACTCATGAAAAGTATCAAGTAATTTCATAATAATGTAAAAACATTTTGGGTGAGTTACTTACCTTGTTGTCGAAAGTCGTCAAAGCACACTTTGTAACTTTATCTTCAGATGTACTTGATTCTTCTTTATATGCTTTCTTCTTCTTTACTTTTGTATGCTTGTCTTTAGAGCGCTCCATCTTCTTGCGTTCATAGCAAGAGTTGGTGTTCTTTTTAAGTTCATTTGAGTTTTTCAATTCTTGTTTAATGAATTTTTTAAATTTTATTGTTATGTGTTCAAGGTCATCATCACTTGAGCTTTCGCTCAAGTGGTCTTCTAAAGTTTGAAGTGCCAAATCCTTCATATTCTTTAGAAGGTGGTTCTCATGTTCGTCATATTCCAAGAAGCTCATTTCATATGTCATCAATGAGCCAATGAGTTCTTCTAATGGAAAAATATTCAGGTTTTTTGTTTCTTATATTGTGCCGTTACTTTCGGATCCCACCTTTTTGGAAGGGATCTTAAAATTTTGTTTATAAGTTCTACATTAGAAAAATATTTACCAAGACTTTTCAAACTATTGACGACATCTGTGAAATTAGTATACATGTCACTAATAGTTTTGCTTTGTGCCATTCAAAAAAGTTTAAAATCATGCATCAAAATATTTACTTTCGAGTCTTTGACTCTACTTGTGCCTTCATGCATGATTTTAAGTGTGCCAAATGTCAAAAGCTGTTTTGCAAGTTGAAATCCGATTAAACTCATTTTTATCCAACACACAAAATAAGGCATTTATAACCTTTGTATTTAACGAAATTTTTTTTCTCAAATTCATTCCATTCATTTCTAGTATTAGAAGGTTATTGAAAATGGTAGTTGATAATATTCCACAAATCAAGATTCAAAGAAAGTAAGAAAACTCTCATACGAGTTTTCTAATAGGTATAGTTCATCCCATTGAACATGGGAGGATGAACGATAGAATGACTCTCTTGAAATCCTAAAAGCACTATTTCTCTTGGATGTTAATATGAATGAGAAATACTAGGCTTTGATACGAACTATTAGGATCAGTTCGGCTCTAGGAGGGTGTGAATTAGAGTAGTGGTTAAAAATGATAAATTCGGTGATTTCGTAAACTTCGTATGAAGAAAGATATTTCATTTCGATTAAATCCATAGCGAAAAGATGCTTTAAACTTGAAAACAATTGTAAGAAGGAGATGAGGAAGTGGAGCAGCAAGTAAAGATGGTTTGTTGAAATATAAACAGCAAGATGAAAATGCAAACCAATTTTTATAGTGGTTTGGTCATCCGACCTACGTCCACTCCTGATTCCTCTTCACTTGAGGCCAGCTTCCACTAATAGTTTTCCTTCAATGGGTGAAGACTAATATCCCTTTTACAACCCTCTCTTCTTACAAGACTTCACTCAATCATCTCTCTTAGAAACAACCTTTCTTAAAATTTTGAAGGAGGGATTTCTACTAAAAATCATAGAGTTTTCCCTTAGTTTTCTTGCACAATTCTTGATTTCCCAAGTAAGAATAGCTAGGGTATTTATAGATTCCAAGTGGATTCAAATTTAGAGCGCAAATTTAAATTAGCCTAGTTTTCAGGGTGTTGGCGGTACCACCACTTGTGCTGGCGATACGATCGCCTGTGCTGGTGATACGACCGCTTGTGTTGGCGGTACCACCACCTAATACACCCTGACACTAGGTGGTACCACTGCCAATTTGACGGTACCATCACCTAAGCTTATTGGTCTGTCAGTGTACTGGGTGGTAGTAGCACACTAACATTAGGCGATACCACCGCTTAAGTTTTTAGGAGACCAAGCCCTAGGCGGTTCCATCGCCAGACAGGGTTCAATAGTTGCCCAGCCCTGCATATCATTGGTCTATCGGTGCTTCATCCGGTTCTTCGGTGTATCATCCTCTCTTGTGGCCTGTTGCCCAATCGATAGTTGTTCTCTGCAACTTCGATCTCCTTGGTGTAACTCCGCTCTTCTTGGCTCGATGCCCAAATTCTTTGTCCGAAGCCTTTTGCCGATACGTTGATCGGACCTCCGGCTCGACGTCCAATCTCATGACGTGTTTTCCTCCAACGCAACGTTGATTCTTCTTGCTTCAATTATCTAATCCTGATTGACAGTAGACATGCGTGACTCAAAATGCAGTTAGATCATCAAAACACAATCAATTACTTTCATCATCAAAATCCAAGATTTAATAGTTTTTAGATTTAAAAAATTTATATTAAAATCGTTATAGCTATGAAATTGAAGCATTTAGTTCTATTTACCCTAATGCCATGCATTTTTCCCATAAAAATAAAAAAATAATAGATAAAAAATAATTTTAACGTTATAATTGATGGTGATGGTAGATGATAGCATCGTTGGAGGCTGCGGGTGTCTATCGTGGATGAATTGCATCTATGTCAATGGTGATGTAGTCAGCAAACAATAAAAGGGTCGCTCGACATTTGTATCGATGCTAACACAACTGCAAAGTGGCACAGCTTGATATATGTATTGATGTCGACGTAGATGTAGAGTGACAAAAGGGTCGCTCACTGCATCGGTGTCGATATAGTTGTTGAGCAGTAAAAGGGTTGCTCATTACGTCGATGCCGACATAGTTGTCGAGTAACACTACTCTATATTTGTGTTAGCATTGATGCAGATGCTGAGAGGCCATTTCTTCACTCGACAACTATTTCAATGTTGACATAATGAGTGGCCCTTTCACCATTTTACATCTGTGTCAGTATTGCCACAATTACCCAAGGACGAAAGGGCCTCTTGGCATTTTCATCAATAACCCTTTCATCACTCAATAACTCTATCGATGTTGATGCAAATACAGAGCGGTGAAAGGGCTGGTCGACAGCTGCATCAACATCAATGTAGTTACCAAGCGACATCACTCTGCATAGTCATTAACGTCGATACAAATGCTGAGCAACCGTTTCACCACTTGACAACTATATCGATGCTGACAAGAGACCCTCATTCCTCATCGTCGCTTTCCTTATCCACAACAATCATCCACAGCCCCCAATGACACCATTGTATGTCATCACCAACGAAAACAATTAACATTACCCTTTTATATTTTCGTCAATAAAATCAATGGTATTAGAATAAATAGACAGATATTTCACTCTATAAGTGTCACGCCCCCCAAATTTTAATCTCATTCAGGAGGTGTGACCCTGTCTCAAAATCCATAACATTAAAATTTTAGCAACAACCTGATCCCAGGATCCATAATGATATTTGAGGACACTAACGATCATTCAAGTCGTAAATCACATCCATAACTCATAATTCATAAACCCTGTACAATTTAATAATTTATATACCACATCACTCCAAGATTCATGAAATCCAAAGCCAACTCAAACTAAACAATATCCACATCATAAAATCCATGAGTGATGGAATTCATATAATTACAAAACTAACATTTACCACAAGTTCATATCATCATACCATTTAAACTTAACATTACAAATCCTAATGTGAGGGGTCCTTCAACCTATACAAAACATATAAGTTCAGAGATACCATCAACATTTCACTAAACACAAAATGTACTTATACAACAAAAACATATCCACCACTAAAGATCAATCCAAAATCTTCTAGCTTTCCCTTCCTCAGCCCAATTTAACACCCCAGAGACTGATAAGCTAACCTGAAAATATTATATAACAATGGGGTGAGCATAACAAAGCTCAGCAAGTGACTAACATATCCATAGGGAACGAGAATAGCTTTCAATAAGCTTGATATCAAAATGCAAGGCCAGATACAGGGAAACATATATATCATCATATCAGAATCATGAATATCCTCTTATTCAACTTATTTAATTCATAACAAATAGAGTAAGGAATAATTAGAGCATATCAGACGATGACAATGGTAAGATGGAGCATATCCAATGACACCAGGACAATACAAAACATATCAATGGTGCATAGGAGATCTCTCAGAACATATCAGAATAATGAATAAGTAACAGAAGTTCAAATGTCATATCTCATCAAATTTTTCTTATCATCCAAAGCGCACATATAAACACAAACAATGCTTTGGATATCATATCAAAAACACAGAGGGTGTAGTGGGATCTCAAACAATATCTCTCACGTCTGGAAGAGTCATCATCTACATCTGGATGAAGCCGATAGGGGGCCGGCAGAGCATCGCAGGCTCTATGCACAATCCCTTTACCATTTCTAGCAAAGGTCCAAATAATCCCTTTACCATTTCTGGCAAAGGTCCAAATAATCCCTTTACTATTTCTAGCAAAGGTCCAGACAATCCTACAGACACCAGAGTACAAAAGGATAGGTGTGAACAATAATTTGGCACATATCAGAAGCACATGCGGAACAATAAAACGTACATGCGCCTTTACGAAACAGTACGATGCAAGCATATTCTTTCACAATGCATTCAAATTTGAAAAGAAAATAATGGCATAAGCATACAAGGATTTGAAATAACGGACTTTAGCTGAATTCAGTTTCCAATAAAAAGGACAAAACAAGAATAGACAAACTTGACAAAAATCTGGTTCTGACAGAATTTGAGAGGTATAATCACTGAGTTATTTGAGTAACTAAATATGCTCTGATTTACTCTAAATTAGTGTCATTTGAAAGATAGAATAATCTAAATTCGGATTAACAAATTTTGGTATGAATTAGAGGTCTCCACAGGAAGTTACAAATAATTTAGTGACAACAGGTCAGAAGACATCATCTCTGTTTTACAGAATATATAGGGTCGACTAAAACAGACGTTTTCAGTTAGTATCTGTACTCCAAATATTTCAAATAAGATATGCACAGAAAGATTTATGAGTCTACTTTCCAATAAGATTAATTTTATCATCATTGAATCTGTTCACAGTGAGTTACAAGTGATAGAATGCCCAGAGGTCAGAACTCGGAATCTCTATTTGACAGCTTCTATGGGGTCAATTCAAATAAAAGTTCGGATAGGCAGTTGAACTCCAAATCCATACATCTTGGTCTCAAAATAAAGATATACTAGTATACTTTCAGATGGATTTAATTTTGCTTAAATAAGAATTTATTACAGAGAGTTATAGACATGATAAGGCAGAAAGGACAGAATCTAGAAAAGAAACCCAGATTCACTATTTGATGCATAACTTGCAGAAATATCCTTATGAAACTTCAATTCTCTAAAATTTCTAGGATTAGGATGAGAACAAGGATCAAACTAACTGTAGGAAGGGGTTAGAACACTTGCCTTTGATCAATTTTGATCCCAATGAAAAGTATTGAGCCCAAGGACCCTAAATCCCTAATTCTCCTTCTCTTCTTCTCCTTATCTTCTTCTCTCTTTCTCCCCCTTTCTTCTCCACGTAGGCTGCCTTTCTCAGTTTCCTTAGGAATGAAGGCAGAGGGTCTTAAATGGTGGGGTTTGTTATTTTGTGCATTTTGCAGTTTAGTCCTTGTGTTACATATTTTTATAATTAAGTCCTCCGAATTTTACAAATACATCCTCAAAATTTTACAAACAGATCCTCACATCTTATAAATAGGTCTTCAATTTCATTCAAACTCATCTATCAAATTTAAAATGGATAGTAACTTTGCTATTAAACTCTTATACGAAAATTTAGAAACAAGGAATGCGAGGGATGTTACACTCTCCCCCCTTAAAAGAAATTTAGTTCTCTAAATTTATCATACCTCTATCAATGACAAGATGAGGATAAACTTTCTTCATTTCCTCCTCTAGCTCCCAAGTTGTTTCTTCTCCAGAATGATGTCTCCATTTCACTTTAACGAGAGGGATGACCCGATTCCTTAAGATTTTATCCTTCATATCAATAATTTGAGTGGGCTCCTCAAGATAGGATAAGTCTTTATCAATCACAATCGGCTCATAATTTATGATATGAGAGGGATCATGCACATACTTTCTAAGCTTTGAAACATGAAAAATATCATGGATCTGACCTAAGGATGGTGGTAAGACAATCCTGTAAGTGACAGAACCAATTCTTTCAAGGATTTCAAAAGGTCCAATAAACCTTGGGCTTAATTTTCCTTTCTTCCCAAATCTTGCTACGCCTTTAGAGGGGGAAACCTTCAGAAATACAAAATCCCCTACTTGAAACTCAATATCTCTTCGTCGGTTATCAGCATAGCTCTTTTGGCGACTCTAAGCAGTCTTTAGCCTTTTTCTTATAACTTGGATCATTTCAATAGTCTCTTGTACTTTATCTGGTGCTAACAACTTTTTATTGCCAACTTCCTCCCAACATATAGGCGTTCTACACTTTCGCCCATACAAAGCTTCATAGGGAGTCATCTGAATGCTTGAATGGTAACTATTATTGTAAGTGAACTCAATAAGGGAAATATCTTTATCCCATTCACTTCTCCAATCCATGACATAGGCATTGAGCAAATCCTCAAGTATTTGAATTGTTCTTTCAGATTGACCATCGGTTTGAGGGTGATAGGCGGTGCGAAACTTTACTTTGGTGCCCATAGACTCTTGTAATCTCCTCCACAATCTATAAAGAAATCTAGAGTCTCTGTCAGAGATTATCTCCTTTGGAACACTATGAAGTCTTACTATTTCATCAACATATAAATCAGCAAATCGATCAAGTGAATAAGTCATATTGATTAGTAAGAAATGTGCAGATTTGGTTAACCTATCAATAATGACCCAAACAGCATCATGCTTCCTAGAGGTTCTGGGTAGTCCTGAAACAAAGTCCATGGTAACACATTCCCATTTCCATACAGGAATATCCAAAGGCTGCAACAAACCTCCAGGTCTTTGATGTTCTGCTTTGATTTGTTGACAAGTCAAACACTTCGAAACATACATTGCAATCTCCTTTTTCATGCCTTTCCACCAATAATGACTTTGGAGATCCCTATACATTTTAGTGCTACCAAGATGCATGGTGTATTTTGAATTGTGACCCTCCATCAGGATTTGATTCTTGATATCTGGGTTATTAGGAACACATATTCTATCCCCAAATCTCAAAAGGCCATCCCCTAAAATTTGAAAATTGGGCTTCAATCCCTTTTCAACTTCACTTGTAAAGTATATTAAGTGTGGATCTTGTAGTTGCCCTTCTTTAATTTGTTGCGTAAGATCAGACCGCACTTGAATAGAGGCCATCAACATAATTGAATTTTGCCTTTTCCTCATGACATTCAAATCACAATTTTCTTCTAAGAACCTCCATTATTTCACAATCAGACTAGCCATAAAGCTTGTAGATTTTCTACTAAGCGCATCAGCTACAACATTGGCTTTACCTGGGTGATAATGGATGGTACAATCATAATCCTTTAGAAGTTCTATCCATCTTCGTTGCCTCATATTCAACTCTTTCTGAGTAAAAATATACTTTAAACTTTTGTGATCAGTAAGGATTTCAAATGTTTGCCCATATAAGTAATGTCTCCAAATTTTTAGAGCAAAGATGATTGCTGCTAATTCCAGATCATGAGTTGGATAATTCACTTCATAACTCTTTAGCTGCCTAGAAGCATAAGCAATTACTCTCCCTTCCTGCATTAGAACACATCTCAGGCCCTTTCCTGAAGCATCGGTATAAACTATAAATCCCTCATTACCACTTGGAATAGTGAGAATAGGGGCATTGGTCAATCTTCTTTTTAGCTCTTGGAAACTTTGCTCACAATCATCACCCCATTCAAATTTCATATTCTTCCGAGTCAGTTTGGTGAGGGGAGAAGCGATTCGAGAAAATCCCTCCACAAATCTCCTGTAATAACCTGCCATGCCTAGGAAACTTCTAACTTCAGTTACATTTGTTGGTACTTCCCACTTAACCACTGCTTCTCCCTTCTTTGGATCAACAGATATGCCTTTCCCTAAAATCACATGACCTAAGAAAGTAATTTTCTTCAACCAAAATTCACATTTACTAAACTTTGCATATAATTTCTTTTCTCTTAGTATGGATAATACGTTTCTCAAGTGTTCCTCATGCTCTTGATTACTCTTTGAATACACCAATATGTCATCAATGAATACAATTACATAGTCATCCAAGAGTGGCTGAAATATCCTGTTCATCAGTTCCATAAAAGCTGCAGGGGCATTAGTCAAGCCAAAAGGCATTACCAAGAATTCATAGTGTCCATATCGGGTCCTAAAGGCTATTTTTGGAATATCCTCCTTCTTGATCTTTAACTGATAATAACCCGATCTTAGATCGATCTTGGAGAATACTTGTGCACCCTGCAATTGATCAAACAAGTCATCGATCCTTGGAAGAGGATACTTGTTTTTGATGGTCACTAGATTCAACTGTCTATTGTCAATACAAAGCCTCAATGTCCCATCCTTCTTCTTAACTAATAGCACTGGAGCACCCCATGGTGAGATGCTAGGTCGAATGAAACCCTTATCTAACAACTCTTGTATTTGCTTCTTCAACTCCTCTAACTCGAGGGGAGCCATTCTATATGGAGGCTTAGATATTGGGGTTGTCCCGGGAACTACTTCAATAACAAATTCACCATCCCTCCTTGGTGGTAATCCAGGCAAATCATCCGGAAATACATCAGGGAACTCTTTAACCACCGAAGTTTCATTTAGTTGAGTTTCTTGATCTGAATGCTTCTTTACACATATAAGATAACAAAAATAATCCTTTTGCATAAGACGATGAGCTTGAAGTGTTTATACCAGATGAAGAGGCATATCATGTCGGATTCCCTCAAAATAAAAGATGGGCTGATCCGGTAGGTAAAAAGTGATCATTTTTGTATAACAATTGATATTAGCATGATAGGAAGATAGCCAATCCATGCCAAGTATAATATCAAAACCTTGGATCTCTAGAAGGATCAAATCAGCAAGGAATTCATGTTCCCCAATAGAAATCAAACAAGATGGATAAATTAAGTTTGCTATCAAAGAATTCCCCACAGCAGTAGTTACATACAATATATAATCCAGTGGTCTAGGTAGAACACTCAAATGACAAGCAAAATGTGGTGAAACAAAAGATAGATTAGAGCCAGGATCAAACAAAACTTTTTCATTTTTATTAGAAACATGAAGAATACCTTCGACCACTGATTTAGAGGCTCTAGCATCCTGCTCAGTAATAGCATATACTCTAGCATGGGCTGCTGATCTGGGAGGTAGTGGTTCTTCCTTTTTCTTAAAGGGACAGTCTTTTATTTTGTGACCTAACTTTCCACAACCAAAGCAGGCTCCAGTCACCCAAAAACACCTATTTGTCTCATGATTGCTTCCACATTTTGTACATAATGGAATCCCTTGTGGTAGCTTCCTCATCTCAATTCCAGATACCTTTACCCTCTTATCACTTCTCTCATGTTCATTTCCTCTCTTATTTTTATAAAAAATCTTATCCTTACTGTTCTTACTCATGATTTCTTGGATCTCTTCTAAATCTTTTTCAATTATCAAAGCTCTTTCCACCACCTCAGAATATGCCTGAAGTTTTAAAGCTGATATTCGGCTCCTTATGGCTGGCCTTAATCCCCTCTCAAACCTCCTTGCTTTTCTAGATTCATCATAAATCATATGTGTGGCAAATCTGGAGAGCTCAGTGAATTTAGATTCATATTTGGCCACCGTTAAATTTCCCTGAATGAGATTCAAGAACTCCAATTCTTTCTGCTCTCTAATGCAATCTGGGAAATATTTATCATTGAACTTTTCTGTAAATGTCTTCCAAGTGAATGACTCATGTCTAATTTCAGAAATCCTCCTTATTGTTCTCCAATAGTGTTCAGCCTCGCTCTCTAACATAAAGGTAGCAAGAGAAACCTTCAGATCATCAGGGCAATTTAAAACGTTAAATATTTTCTCTATCCGCATTATCCATTGTTCTGCTACCATTGGATTAGGCTCACCACTAAAACTGGGAGGACTGAGCTTCTTAAACTGTTCAATTCCTAACCCAATTTGATTTGAAGTCCCTGCTCCATCATTTCTTTCTGGTCGAACTTGTTGTTGCATTACTTGTGTCATAGCCTCTAGAGTCTTCATGATTCCACTCAATTGATCAGAAGTAGATGCAACAGGAGAACCAGACGACCTCGTCATTCTTGCTTCTTAAAAATAGCAAAAAGGGAAATTTTGATCAATCTCTAAATAAAAATCACTAAACCTCAAAATTTATTATGCATCTAGCATATCAAAATTCCTAGTGATCCTCAAATCATGCTCTGATACCATACTCGCGTAAGGCCTTAACCCACACCTAAAAAATCGGTTCGTCAGATGTGTTGTCGCCCCCGCTTATAAGCCCAAGACCTCCCCCCATCCTTTCCGATGTGGGATTAATGCACCCCACATGACCTCCTAAGGCTTTGGCCTTGGAGCCAACGGGCCGGGCATGACAATAAGTATCTTATTATAAATTTTTTAAGCTTAGGGACTGAAATGTTAAGAATATCTAACTAAAAGGGATAATATATAATTAGCCCAATTTGATGCAAGAGTATAATTTTGATTACTGGACTCGATGTTGTTCCATGATTATGCCGTAGTCCCTAAATGATATAGGGGAATACAATCATTTGGATTTATCTATCCTTAGTTACTATGTATATATAGTCCCTCATCCATCTACTATCCCATAGACTGTATTTCAGGCATGGTGCTGTTTAGCCCATACGAAATATACTTGAGTCTCGCTCTAATCAGATTCTCTCGAAGAACTCTTTCTCTCTCAATCCGAATGACCCTGCTAGGGATTTGCCTGAACAAGAACACAAGATATTTCTCTGATAACACCAAGAGCGGATGATTCTCTATCGACACTCAATTACCCTCGTAAGTTTGGCTACCACTCCCGATGACCAACTATGCTAGATTTGGAACTTCCAGACCTTATAAGTCTAGTATCAAAGAGTGGAGTACTCATAAAGGATATCCTTGATGTCTCAAGTCTAAGGACTAGATATACAATTGAGGTAATAGAATCACTATCTGACAGTGAGGTATTATCAACTATCCAGCATTCCATGAGCAGATCAATCAGTGAACTCATTCTCCAATGAGCACTTGCACTATATCCCTAGTGTCCCCACACGAGCAACTATGAGACCAACTACCTTCATCATATGATGAGTATACAGTACACTAGCTTTTCCGATTATCTCGATGTTTCTCTCGAGTAACTTATGACCGAGATTATTTGGGATTTATGTAAAGGTGAATCGATATCATTATCGTAATCTCATTACTATTCGATTTCCATTGCATAGATCTATGGATATCATAATGTATGCAATAGATAATATAAAGTGAGAAAAATATCAAATAAATAATAAGCAAAAAGAGTGTGTATCATGTCACACGTGCTATCATTCACGTGATTGGCTTGCAGAGTACTTATGATTAGAAGTCTCCCACTTGACCTAAAGCCAATCACCTATGTGTCTGATCCCTATCAGACCCCTATAACGTTCAAAGATAATATGAGATATTGACTTTGTTAGTGGATCTATAATGTTATTTTCGGATGAAACTCTTTTCATTGCTACATCTCCTCGGGCCATGATCTCTCTGATCAGATAGAACACCTCAAAACGTGCTTGGACTTTTGATGAGACTTGGGTTCCTTTACTTGAGTAATTATCCCGTTATTATCATAATATAAGGGAATTAACTTCTCGCTACCCTGCACGACTTCCAGATCTGTGATAAACTTCTTCATCCAAACTCTCTCTTTTGCTGTTTCTGCCATAGCAATGTACTCTACCTCTATGGTCGAGTCAGTAGTAGTATCTTACTTGAAATTCTTCTAGCATACTACTCCTCCATTCAGGGTATACATATACCCTAAATTAGACTTGCTATCATCGATATCAAATTAGAAACTTGAGTTCGTATAGCCCTTAACCCTAAAACTACTTTCTTTGTATACCAGTAAAAGATCTTTAGTCCTTCTCAAGTACCTAATGATACACTTTACTGTCTTCTAGTGTTCCAAACCTAGATCCACTTGATATCTACTCATAACACTTAGAACTATTGAATCTCAAATTTTGATGATGCAATCAATTGATTAATTATTGATTTAATCTATATGTTAAGAAAAGTGTGCAGAATTAACTACGATAGCGATGAAGGTATAAAGCAAAACGAAGTGCTGGAGTCAAGATTGCACGATACGTTGGGAGTCCAAGAGTTCGTTGGAAGTCCGAAGGTTCGTCGGGAGTGTTATTAGAAGTTATCGAGAGTTTGTTGAGAACTTGCTGAAACATATGTTAGAAGTTCATCGAGAAGTTCGTTGGAAGTTCGTCGGAGCTCACAGAGAAGATCAGAGCTTGCTAAAGAAGCTCGTCGGTACTTGCTAAGTAGATTATTGTGAAGTCTAGGAGCTTGCCGGGAGTCTGTTGGAAGATTGCTGAGAGTTTATTGGAAGTCCGTCAAAAAATCGTCGGAAGCTTGCCGGAAGAAACCTAGACTTACCAGACTTGTTTTGTTTAGTATATATCTTAAATATCACAGTTAGCATATAATTAGGATTATATTTGGGGGATAATCCCACTAACCCTGTTAGGGCTAACTGAGTCCATAATTGGACTGGTTTGGGCTGAACTCATGGCTCAAACAAGTTGCTAAACTCTGTCTAACAGTGACACCACCAGACTGGGATGGTGGAACTACCCAAGGCTTAGTCTCCCAGAAGCTTGGGTGGTGGTACCACCAGGCAATTATTAACTGCCAAGCGGTAGTATAGTACCGTCAGACTGGGCAGTGGTATTGCCTAGTGTCAGAGCTCACTAGTGGTGGTATTGCTAGGATCCTGAAAATCTAAGATGAGACCTTTTTTGGCTCTATTTTTGAAGCCAATTGAGGCCTATAAATACCCCTTACTTCTCAGCTAGTTAAGCATAGAGAAGTGATAAAAATAGAACTGCGACTATAGTGAAATAGCTTACAAAAGTTAAAAGTTCATCTCCATCATTTCTAAGTGTAAAATTTTGTAAAAGGAGAATGAGCCACTTGTAAAAATTTCTATAAAGGGGTGATTGATCTTTGCCATTGAAAAAAGATTAATAGTGGAAGTCGATGACCTCATCGGAGGAGGTATCGGGAGTGGACATAGGTCGGACGACCGAACCACTATAAAATTGGCGTGTTCTCTTCTTGGTGCGTAATTTACTTTTGCTGCATTCTAATTTACTAAATTGTAACTATTCAACATCTTCCTCTCTATTCACTTACAAACTTATTTGAATCAAACGTCATTTCGAAATGGATTTCATCGAGTGAAATATTTTCATTGTACGAAGTTTTCCAAAATTGCTTAAATTGATTGTTTTATTCGCTGCACTAATTCACCCCCCCCCTCTTAGTGCTATTCTTGATCCTAATAATTGGTATTAGAGCGAAGTCACTCTCATTTTGGTTTGAAACTCAAGAAAGATGATATTTGTCAGCAACCAAGAGGGTCATTCAATCACACATCCACCCATGTTCAATGGGATGGATTACATATGTTGATAAACTAGAATGAGAATTTTTTTAATTTCTATGGATTTTGAGTTATGGAACATTATCAAAAATGGTTTTTAAAAGTCTTCTCTTCCAATGAACAATTGGAATGAGTTGGAGAAGAAGACTTTCTCTTTAAATGTCAAGGCTATAAATGTTTTGTTTTGCACCTTAGATAAAAATGAGTTCAATCGAGTTTCTATTTGTGAAACGACTTTTGATATTTGGCACACATTTGAAATCACACACGAAGGCACTAGTAGAGTAAATGAGTCTAAAATAAATCTTTTAGTTCATAGTTATGAGTTGTTTCAGATAAAACCAAGTGAGACCATTGGAGACATGTACACCCGATTTACGGATGTCATCGATGGTCTAAAAGCTCTCGATAAAAGATTTTCTAACTTTAAACTTATTAATAAAATATTAAGATCTCTTCCAAAAAGGTAGGACCCTAAAGTAACGGCCATTTAAGAGACCAAGTATTTGAATAATTTTCCACTCGAAGAATTTATCGGGTCTTTAATGACCTATGAGATGACTTGTAATGCTCATGAAGAGTTTAAGAGTAACATTTCAAAGAACAAAAAGGATATGACACTAAAAACTCATGAAGACCAAGTGATGAGGACATTGATGATGATTTGGAACTCTTAACAAGAAAGTTCAAAAAATTCATAAGAAGAAATTGTTAGGGATCGAGCGGCACTGAGAGGGGGGGGGGGTGAATTAGTACAGCGGATAAAATGATGGATTTTTCAGCGATTTAAAACAAGCTTCGGAAACTTCGTACGATGAAAGCAACATTTCGTTTGAACCCGAAAAGATTGCGTTTTAACTTTAAAGCAAACGTGATAAGATGAAGATGAAGTTGAGTAAATAAGGTAGCAAATAAAAATGGTTTGCAGCAAAGTAAATAGCAAGAATGTAAATGCAAACTAGATTTATATAGTGGTTCGGTTATCCGACTTACATCCACTTCCGATTCCTCTTCGCTTGAGGTCACCGGCTTTCCACTAGCTTTCCTCCTTCCAATGGGCGAGGAAGAACTCCCTTACAATACCTCTCCTTTTGATGGGCTTAGGAGATAACCCTTACAAGGCTCTCACCCCTCTCTTGAACAAGAACACACTTAAGAGTAAGAGGGAAGATTTTGATACTATTTGAGCAGAGTTTTCCCTCAAGTTTTTCACTCTTCTTGCTGCACTTTGAACCTGCAAGAGAGGGGAATTTATAGAGCTCAAGAGGATTCAAATTTGGGCTCTAAATTTGAATTTTTTTGAGTTTCCCGGTGCTAGGCGGTTCTACCGCATGTCAGAGGCGGTTCTACCGCCTGTCAGAGGCGGTGCTACCGCCTGCACAGTGTCAGACTGACACAGCAGGCGGTGCTACCACCCCAGGCACGCGATTCTACCGCCTGCTATAGTAACCAGGCGGTGCTACCGCCCCAGCGGTGGGTGCTACCACCTTTCATGGCAAGAATCGCTACAAGATCGCTACATGCCATGCTACAGTGCCATGCACGTAGCATGCATGTAGCATGCGTTGGTGCTGTTTGGGCCAAAAACTTTGGCCCAAACTAAGGCCCAATGGCCCCTACTTTAGGTTAAAGGATTAACCCCTAATCCTAACCCAAATTAATGTGCTAACTATAAAATTAAAGGCATTCCTAAGCTATTACAAAGTTCGCAAGTCAAGTCTTCTTCCGTCGAGCTTCCGACGAACTTCCGGCGGTCTTCCGACGATCCCTCGGAAACCATCCTGCGGACTCCCGGCAAGCTCTCGGACTCCACGATGATCTTGGCGAGTTCCCCCGAGCTTCTTTGGCAAGCTCCGATCTTTCTTGGCAAGCTCTGCGAACTTCCGACGAACCTCCCAGCAAACTTCCGAAAACCCTTCGGCAAGCTCCCTACTCATTCTCGGCCAGTTCCAGCAGCACTCCCAACGAATCTTCGAACTTCCATCAAACTCTCGAACTCCCAACGATCCATCGCACTTAACGTCGGCCCTTGATTTCGCTTTACGTCTTCATCCCTTTCGTAGTTATTCCTGCATAAACAAACACCAAACACTCTACTTCGATCTAGACAGTTATTACAACGTGAATTGACATTCAGTTGCCCGGCACATCATTAGTCGGTGCTTCGTCCAATCCTTCGGCACATCGCCCTCTCTAGCGGCTTGTTGCCCAATCAACGGTTGACCTCCGCAACCTCGATATCCATGGCGCAACTCCGTACTTCTTGGCCTGATGCCCGACGTACGAAGTCTCCTGCCGATAGTCGACCGAACCTCCGGCTCGACATCCAATATACTGACGTGATCACCTCCGGCGCAACGTCAATTCCTCCAGCGTCAACTGTCTAATCCTGATCGATAGTAGACCTACGTAACTCAAAACGTAGTTAAACAACAAATCACACTCAATTAGTTTTATCATCAAAATCCGAGATTCAATAATCTCCCTCTTTTTGATGATGACAACTAATTGATGACTGACGGAGTTAACTAAAACTCCCCGGAGTTTAACACAAACTCCCCCTATCAATATGCAATTGATAGAACCCTTGGATTATCCCAAATCCAAGCAACATTCATCACAATGTTATGAGAATTTTCAAACCATCATGCAAATATATAAAATACTCAATACAATGCATGAAGTCATCAATCTACTTCTCCCCCTATGTCATCAACAAAAAGGAGAAGTAACATCATAGCTAGTTTTTAAGAATATGCAAATCTTTACAACATACTAGCTATTTATCACATCATACAATACAACATCAAATAATACCATTCAATCATAGCAAGTTTCAAAGATGGGCAATGATGGTAATTTTCACTTGCTTGTTGAGATGTGCAAGTTGCACTTTCTTTGCTTCCTTTACATGTTCTAGCTAGCAAAATTTTTCTTTGCAATACATAAGCTAGCAATAATTCTTCTCCCCCTTTGTTTTGTCAAAAAGTGGGGTACAAATAGCCAATGCTTTGATCATGACAAGATAACAAATTTACAATATGAATTTTTAGCATATTAAGTCATGAATTCAAGGGAGTTAAAAATCAAGATATGAAATAAAAAGATGATAAGCAAGCAATCAATAATGATAAGCAAGCTAACATACTTTGCGACACGCAAGTTAGCTTCTTTTCAATTCTTCTCTTTTGTAACTAAGTTTCACCTTTGCAAGCTATCAACTTTTGTTTGCAATGAGCTAGCAATTATGTATGATCACTTTAAACATATATACTAACTTTTCATTTAAACATACAAACATAAAGGCATGCAACATTTCAAAATTTTGAAGTTTTACATTTTGCTTCTTTTGATATAGTCAAGATAGCAATATTTGCATCCTTTGAAATAGCAATCCTTCTTCTTCTTGTGAAATTGCAAGGTAGCAATTTTTCTCCCCCTTTGTCTTTATCAAAAAGAAGGGAGGACTAAATGGCTAAAAATTTCAATCATTATACAAGCCATTTTTCATATCAATTAAAAGTTTGCATCAATAAAAATATACATCAATTGTTCAATCATTACATGATGCAAATAAGACAACAATGCAAAGAAATCATGTCATGACGGATATCAATATATAAATTCAACAAGGATCACAACCAAAAGATATCATTCATGATTCATAATTTTCCTTTTAGCAAGATCAAAATTCATATTTATCAATTTTTTAATTCAAGATAAATATCATACAACCAAGAATCATGATATATAAAAGCATATCAATCTCATAGATCAAGTCATGATTCATAATTTATCATAAAGAAAATCAAATATTCAATTTACCACACAAGGCAAAGAAATCATATCACTTCTAGGATCATGAAATATATGACATTAAGGCTCATGATCCATTTAAAAAAATATAGCACAAAGAGTAACTAGATTCATGTATAAGAATTCCAAGTATCAAATATCAAAATATCAAGACTTGGATTATGACAAAGTTCATTCAAGTTTGAATCATCAAATCATTACCATAGTTTGTGAGATTCACAAATGATAAAAACTTGAATTATTTTCCTCTTTAGTAAATAATAAAAAGAAGTAATTATTTTCGAGATTCAAAATGCTAGCCATCATGACAAGTGATACATCAAAAGTCTACATCATTATTTCAATCAACAAGTCATGAAGCATACAAAGTAGTATTGAAACATGAGAGAAAAGTTCAAATTATCAAATCATAATCAATTCATCGAAATCACTTCTATAATATATGAGATTCTTAAGATATCATGAAATCATTAATCTTGGTAAGATAGTAAATATAATTTCTTTATGTTTCATATAAGTATGTCTTTTGCCTTTATATGCCAAATCAAAATATTCAAAACCGGAAGACAAACTTCATTATAAAAATTGTCAAAACAACATATTGTTTCAAGACATGAGATTTAACTTATCATGATAATGTGTTTCATTTTATTTCAAACAAGTGTGCTTATATTTCAAAAGATGAGTATCAAATTTAAGACCAAAACATGAGTTTGTCATCAAGATATGATATCACAAAGTCATTAAGCATGATATAAAACTTTTAGTATTTTCATTTCAATGATGATTTCATAATGTATGTTCAAACATTTATGTGGAACCCATCATTGTAGAAATTCAAAACATAAGTTTGTCATTAAATCCATCAAGATCATATGCATCAAACATCATGACAATACATTTTCTCATCTTTATGAGTTTCAATTTAAGTGATTTGATCATTTATAAGAATGTTCAACTTTTTCATATGAAAATGTCATGCATCATATTCAAAAACGAAAATATCATCAAAATCATTTTAATTTATAAGATTCATAAGATATCATAAAATCATTAAGCATGACAACCAACTATTATTATCAATGATGATTACATAAGGTATGTCCAATTATATATATGAAAATCATCATTGTATTACTTTGAAATACAAGTTGTCATGTAGCCCATTAAGATCAAAAGCATTACACGTAAAGCATCATGATAGTGCAATTTCTCATTTTTTATGTGTTCCATTTCAAGTGATTTGATGTTCATATGAGTATACTCATGTTTTCCATATAGATCCAAAGAGCAAGTTTCAAGAGAAATCATTAAGACCGAAAACATGAAGCACATTTTTTTAAAATATTCATCATGTTTATTTTCATGAGATTCACAAGACTCATAACATGAATTCATTCATCTCAATAGAATAAAAAAGATATTTTCATTTTAAGCAATTTGATGTGAGCATATTCAAAATTTTTATGAAAACATGTATCAAAATAAAACACAAGCTTAGTCATAAAATCGTCAAGACCAAATATGTAAAAATGATAGCACACTTTCAATTTTTATGTTAAAAGGCCATGTTCAAATTTTTGCCAAAATCATGCATCTATTTATAAATTTGAAAAATATGTTTCATCATCACAATACGACACTTTATTACTTCAAAAGCTCATGCATGATATAAAATCATCAAGCATCATATTTGGAGATAATGTAAACCATCAAGATACACATGCATAGATTAATCCTAAGCATTATCACAAATCTTGCATCATTCATATGTTTACTTTTCAAAAATACTATAAAGAAAAGCATAATATAATTTTAATTTTTTTTTAATTTCTAAAAACACAAGAAAAGCATAAAAAAATTCCTACTAAGTTAAGCATTCATGGAAATCATCAAGTAATTTTAAAATAATTCAAGGAAGTTAAGTTACTTACCTCATTGTCGAAGCCTATTAAAGCATAGTTTGCTTCTTCTTTCCTTGATTCTTCTTGGTGAGTCTTCTTCTTCTTCATTGGTCTCTTCCTCCACTCAAGTTCATTTGTGTTTTTTAATTTTTGTTTAATGAACTTGTTAACATTCATTGTTATGTGTTCAATGTCTTCATTGTCCTCATCACTTGAGTCATTACTCAAGTGGCATTTCATAGTTCGAAGTTCAAAAACCTTCTTGTTCTTTAGAAGGTGGTTCATGTGTTCATCATGTTCATCATATTCATCATGTTCCATTTCATAGATCTTTAAAGACCCAATGAGTTCATCAATAGAATAATTATTTAGATCCTTTGATTTTTGAATCGCTGTTATTTTAGGATCCCACCATTTTGAAAGGGATCTTAAGATCTTGTTAGTGAGTTCAAAATCTGAAAAACTTTTATCAAGACTTTTCAAGCTATTGACGACATCCGTGAAGCGGGTGTACATGTCGTCGATAGATTCGCTTGGTGTCATTTGGAAGAGCTCAAAATCATACAACAAGAGATTTACTTTCGAGTCTTTAACTCTACTAGTTCCCTCATGCGTGATTTCAAGAGTTCGCCAAATGTCAAAAGTCGTTTCGTACATAGAAATCCGATTGAACTCGTTCTTGTTCAAAGTGCAAAATAAGGCATTCATAGCCTTTGCGTTTAAAGAAAATGACCTTTTCTCCAAAACCGACCATTCGTTCGTCGGTTTAGAGGAAGGTTGAAAACCATTTTCGATGATGTTCCACAAATCCAAATCCATTGAAAGCATGAAAACTCTCATTCGAGATTTCCATTATGTGTAGTCTGAACCGTTAAAGAATGGTGGACGAAAAACCGAAAATCCCTCTTGAAAACCATTTAGAGCCATTTCTCACGAGTGTAAATCCGAAAGAGAAAGAACGTGGCTCTGATACCAATTGTTAGGGATCGAGCGGCACTAAGAGGGGGGTGAATTAGTGCAGTGGATAAAATGATGGATTTTTCAGCGATTTAAAATAAGCTTCAGAAACTTCGTACGATGAAAGCAATGTTTCGTTTGAACCCGAAAAGATTGCATTTTAACTTTAAAGCAAACGTGATAAGATGAAGATGAAGTTGAGTAAATAAGGCAGCAAATAAAAATGGTTTGCAGCAAAGTAAATAGCAAGAATGTAAATGCAAATTAGATTTTTATAGTGGTTCGGTCATCCGACCTACATCCACTTCCGATTCCTCTTCGCTTAAGGTCATCGGCTTTCCACTAGCTTTCCTCCTTCCAATGGGCGAGGAAGAACTCCCTTACAACACCTCTCCTTTTGATGGGCTTAGGAGATAACCCTTACAAGGCTCTCACCCCTCTCTTGAACAAGAACACACTTAAGAGTAAGAGGGAAGATTTTGACACTATTTGAGCAGAGTTTTTCCTCAAGTTTTTCACTCTTCTTACTGCACTTTGAACCTGCAAGAGAGGGGAATTTATAGAGCTCAAGAGGATTCAAATTTGGGCTCCAAATTTGAATTTTTTTGAGTTTCCCGGTGCTAGGCGGTGCTACACTTTGCCGCACAAAGGTCGATTGACACAAAGAAAGGTGCTACTTGCCCAGCAAAGGTTCTATCGCCTACTACAGTAACCAGGCGGTGCTATCGCCCCAGGTAGGCGGTGCTACCGCCCTAGGTAGGCGGTGCTACCGGTGGTACTACCGCCTGCTACAGTAGCCGGGTGGTGTTACCGCCCCAGGCAAGCGGTGCTATCGCCTGCTACAGTAACCGGCTATAGTACCGGCTACAGTGCCATGCTACAGTGCCATGCTATAGTCCATGCACGTAGCATGCACGTAGCATGCGTTGGTGCTGTTTGGGCCAAAAACTTTGGCCCAAACTAAGGCCTAGTGGCCCCTACTTCAGGTTAAAGGATTAACCCCTAATCCTAACCCAAATTAATGTGCTAACTACAAAATTAAAGGCATTCCTAAGCTATTACAAAGTCCGCAAGTCAAGTCTTCTTCCGTCGAGCTTCCGGCGATCTTCCGACGATCCCTCGGAAACCATCCTGCGGACTCCCGGCAAGCTCTTGGACTCCACGATGATCTTAGCGAGTTCCCCCAAGCTTCTTTGGCAAGCTCCGATCTTTCTTGGCAAGCTCCACGAACTTCCGACGAACCTCCCGGCAAACTTCCGAAAACCCTTCGGCAAGCTCCCTACTCATTCTCGGCCAGTTCCGGCAGCACTCCCAACGAATCTTCGGACTTCCGTCAAACTCTCGAACTCCCAACGATCCATTGCACTTGACTTTGGCCCTTGATTTTGCTTTACGTCTTCATCCCTTTCGTAGTTACTCCTGCACAAACAAACACTAAACACTCTACTTCGATCTAGACAGTTATTACAACGCGAATTGACATTCAGTTGCCCGGCACATCATTGGTCGGCGCTTCGTCTGATCCTTCGGCACATCGCCCTCTCTAGCGACTTGTTGCCCAATCAACGGTTGACCTCCGCAACCTCGATATCCATAGCGCAACTCCGCACTTCTTGGCCTGATGCCCGACGTACGAAGTCTCCTACCGATAGTCGACCGAACCTCCGGCTCGACATCCAATATACTGACGTGATCACCTCCGGCGCAATGTCAATTCCTCCAGTGTCAACTGTCTAATCCTGATCGATAGTAGACCTGCGTAACTCAAAATGCAGTTAAACAACAAATCACACTCAATTAGTTTCATCATCAAAATCTGAGATTCAACAGAAGTAAATCTAAAAATAACTCTAAAAATAAATTAAACTCAAGAAAGAACAAGTTATATGCTATGAATGCAAGAAGCCATGACACTTCAAAAGTGAATGTCCCCCAAATAAAGAAAAAACCAACAAAGAAGAAGAAGGTGCTCAAAGCAATGTGGGATGATTCGAGCGCTTCCGATGACGAAGAGCAAAGCAACAAGGAGATCGTTAACTATACGCTAATGGCTATTGACAATAAGGTAAGCAGTTCATTAGATGCAAATTTATCTTTCGATGAACTTTTGAGTGTTTTTCATGATTTATTCGATGAATGTAGATTAATTAGCAAAAAACATAATTCATTAAAAAAGGAGTATGCCCTTTTAATTAGTGAATTCGAAAAACTTAAGCATGATAATGCTTTATTACCTCCATGCACTAATTGTGAACACTTAGAGGTACTTAAGAAGGAAAACTTCCTGCTCAATGAAACTTTAAAAAAGTTTATGATTGATAGCAAGTCCTTGAACACGATCTTTACCAATAAGGGTCACGTTCATAGAAGAGGTGGAATCAGATTTGTAAGTAGCTCTCACTAAAATCCAACCACCTTTGTTAAAGACCCTACCTTGCATGTATCACCCCCCACCAAATGTAACTTTTGTTGCAAACTCAGATATTTTACTCATAAATGTCCATTTAAGAAATATTATCCACATAAATTAATTTGGGTTCCTAAAGGAACTGAAAAGAACTCTATGCAAAATGATAAGATGAGTAGATTGATTTTTGAGGGACCCAAGGTCAAATGGATACCTAAAAATTATTTTTTTTAAAGAAATATTAACCATCACAAGCTAGGAGCAAGAGATGGTACCTTGATAGTGAATGCTCAAGGCACATGACTGGAGATCCATCTCAATTCCCTAAGCTCACTAGCTAAGATGAAGGGTATGTCACCTTCGGAGATAACAAGAGTAAAATCATTGGCAAAGGAACTATAGGTAACAAATTAAAATTTTTAATTAAAGATGTGTTATTAGTATTTAGCTTAAAGTATAATCTTTTGAGTATTAGTCAATTGTGTGATAAAGGATACATCATAAGATTTGAATCAATGCTTGCATTATTGAAAAACCATACAAAAACACATCTATGATTGTCCTAAAATAAAATAATGTATACACTATTGACATTATGATCTTTGTAATGAAATATGCTTTTCGATTGTAAATGATGATGCTTGGCTTTGGCATAGAAAATTAGGTTATGCTAGCATTAAACTAATCTCTCAAATCTCATCTAGAGAACTTGTAAGAGGTATTCCTAACATTAAGTTTGTCAATGACAAAGTGTGTGATGCATGTCAACTAGAAAAATAAATAAAATATAGTTTCAAATCAAAGAATCAAATAAGCACTTCTAGACCATTGCAATTGATCCATATGGATTTGTTTGGACCAATTGATATAATAAGCCTCGGAGATAGTAAATACGCCTTTGTAATTATAGACGATTATAGTAGATACACTTAGACATACTTCTTAGCACACAAAAGTGATTGCTTTAAGTGTTTTCAAAATTTTATAAACTTGTTCAAAATGAAAAAGACTTTATGATTTCATTGATTCATAGTGATCATGGTGGTGAGTTTCAAAATCATGATTTTCAAAACTTTTGTGAATCTAATAGATATAACTATAATTTCTCTACTTTGAGAAATCCTTAATAAAATGGAGTACTAGAAAGAAATAATAGGAGTTTACAAGAAATGACAAAAACCACGTTGAACGAAAATAGCCTACCCAAATATTTTTGGGCCGAAGCCGTTAATATGACATGCTATGTCATGAATAGGGTTCTAGTAAGGCTATTACTTTCCAAAACTTCTTATGAATTATGAAATAACAAAAAACACAATATTTCATATTTTAAAGTTTTCAGTTGTAAATGTTTTATCTTGAATGAAAAAGATGCCTTAGGAAAGTTTGATGCAAAAATCCGATGAAGGTATTTTTCTTGGTTATTCTTCTATTTCAAAAGCCTTTCGTGTCTTTAATAAAAGAACTTTGGTTATAGAAGAATCTATTCATATTGTCTTTAATGAAGTTTTCAAATTCAAGAAAATCAATTTTGATGATGATCTTAATTTTGATGCTTTGAATTTGAATGAAACCTCTCCTCCCACTAGCAACTTGGATGCATCTTCTTCTGAAACATCATTACATAAGGAATGGAAGTATATAGATACTCATCATAAGGAGCTAATCATAAGAGACACATCAAAAGATGTTTAAACTTGTTCTTCTTTTAAAAAATTTTGTGCCAACGTTGTTTTTCTTTCTCAAATTAAACCTAAATACATTAATGAGGCCTTGAAAGATGATTCATGGGATATCATAATGTGAGAAGAGTTGAATCAATTTGAAAGAAATGAGGTATGGAAGCTTATTCCTAGACCTAGTGACCATTTAGTTATTAGTACTAAATGAGTCTTTAAAAACAAGCAAGATGAATTTAGTATCGTGGTTAGAAATAGGCTAAATTAGTGGCCAAATATTTCAACCAAGAAGAACGTATCGATTATGAAGAAACTTTCGCTCCTGTGGCAAGATTAGAAGCCATAAGAATGCTCCTTGCTTATGCTTATAGTAATAATTGTTGAATCTTGGATTTTGATGATGAAACTAATTGATTATATTTTGTGATCTAACTGTGTTTTGAGTTACATAGGTCTACTATCGATCAGGATTAGATAGTTGATGCTAGAGGAATTGACATTGCACCGAAAGTATTCACGTCAGGATATTAGATGTCGAGCCGGAGGTTCGGTCGATAATCAGTAGAAGGCTTCGTACATCGGGCATCAGGCCAAGAAGAGCAGAGTTGCACAAAGGATATCAAGGTTGTGGAGGTCAACCATCGATTAGGCAACAAAACGCAAGAGAGGATGACACGTCGAAGAATCGAACGAAGCGCCGACCAATGACGTGTCGGGCAACTAAATGTCAATTTGCATTGTAATAATTGTCTAGATCGAACTAGAGTTTTTTTTGTGTGTGTGCAGGATTAACTACGATGACGATGAAGACGTAAAGTGAAACAAAGTGCCGGAAGACAAGTGTGATGGATCGTTGGAAGTTCGAGAGTTCGATGGAAGTCTGAAGATTCGTTGGGAGCACTGCCGAAACTAGCCGAGAATGAGTAGGGAGCTTGCCGAAGGGATTTCGGAAGTTCGCCGGAAGGTTCGTTGGAAGTTCACGAAGCTTGCTAAGAAAGATCGGAGCTTGCCAAAGAAGGTTGTTGGGAACTTGCCAAGATCGTTGTGAAGTCCAGGAGCTTGCCGCGAGTCCGTAAAATGGTTTCTGAGGGTTCATCAAAAGACCATCGGAAGTTCACCGGAAGCTCACTGGAAGAAGGTCTTGTCTTGTATAGCTTAGGAAATATCTTTAAAATTCATAGTTAGCACGTAATTTGATTTAGGATTAGGTGTTAATCCTATAAACCAAGTAGGGGCCAATTTGGCTTTGTTTTGGACCGGTTTAGTCTGAGTTTTAGGCCCAAACCAGTGAGGTGAAATAGGCTAGGCGATGGCACCGCCCAACACCCGAGAGCACTAGCGGTGGCACCGCTCAATACCACCACAATATTGAAAACCAAGGTGATTCAAATTTGGGCTTCAAATTTGGGCTCCAAATTTGAATCCTCTTGAGGCCTATAAATACCCCACTCATTCAGAGTTTAGAGGGTGTCTTGAACTGAGAAAAGATAGGGAAAACTCTTGTCAAATCTTTCCTCTAAGGTTTGAGTGTGTTCTAGTCCAAGAGAGGGGTGAGATGCCTTGTAAGGGTTATCTCCTAAGCCTGTCAAAAGGAGAGATGCTGTAAGGGAGTTCATCCTCGCCCATTGGAAGGAGGATAGTTAGTGGAAAGCCGGTGGCCTCAAGCGAAGAGGAATCAGGAGTGGACGTAGGTCGGATGACTGAACCACTATAAATCAGTTTGCATTTACTTTCTTACAACTTACTATACTGCAAACCATCTTCACTTTGCTGCCTTACTTACTTGACTTCCTCTTCATCTTTTTACGTATGCTTTCAAGTTAAAACACAATCGAAACAGTTTCAAATGAAACATTGCTTTCAATCGTACGAAGTTTTCCGAACTTGTTTTAAATCACCGAAAGTTTATCATTCTTTACCGTTGTACTAATTCACCCCCCTTCTTAGTGTCGCTCGATCCCTAACAATAATTTTAAATTATTTCAAATGGATGTCAAAAGTATTTTTTTAAATGACTTTATTTATGAAGAAGTATATGTTGAACAACTGCTTGGATTTGAGAACTCTCTTTTTCCTAATCATGTGTTTAAGTTAACTAAAGCTCTCTATGGATTAAAATAAATCTCAAGGGTTTAGTATGAGAGATTTAGCTCCTTTCTTATCCTAAATAATTTCTCTAAAGGTAAGGTCAATACTACATTGTTTATTAAAAATTTTAAAAATAATTTTCTTGTTGTTTAAATTTATGTTGATGATATTATTTTTGGTTCGATAAATAAGTCCTTATGCGAATCCTTTGCCAAGAGTATGAGCCAAGGGTTTAAAATAAGCTTACTGGGTGAACTAACCTTCTTTTTAGGCTTACAAATCAAACAACTTAGTTATAGTATTTTTCATAGTCAAACCAAATATGCATTAGAATTGCTAAAATGGTTTAATATGAATGGTTCAAACGCCATCAATATACTGATGAGTACCTCTACTAAGTTAGACATGGACGAAAGTGGAGAAAGCTTTGATAAAAAACTTATAGGGGTATAATAGATAGTTTATTATATCTCATTGCAACTAGACTAGACATTATGTTTAGTGTAGGACTTTGTGCTAGATTTCAATCTAAACCTAAGCTATTTCATCTTAAAGTTGTTAAAAGAATTCTTAGATATCTTAAAGGCACCCATAATCTAGGATTATGGTATCCAAAATCTGAAAACTTTGAATTATTGCTTGTGCTGATGCGGATTTTGCTGGATGTAAAATAGATAGAAAAAGCACATTTGGAACATGTCAATTCTTACGTCATGCACTTGTCTCTTGGTCTTCCAAGAAACAAAACTCAGTTGCACTATCTACGGCCAAAGCCGAATACATAGTAGCTAGTGCATATTGTGCACAAGTTGTATGGATAAAAAATATATTAGAAGATTACAAAATTCACTTAAAGAATATTCCCATAAAGTATGATAACACAAGTGCAATATGTTTAATAAAAAATCCTATTCAACACTCTAGAACTAAACATATTGACATAAGGCATCACTTTATATGAGATCATGTTAATAATCATAATGTAACCTTAGAGTTTATCGATATGAAATATCAATTAGTCGATATTTTTATGAAACCATTAAATGAAGAATAATTTGATTTCATTAGAAGGGCATTAGACATGTTAAATTGTCCAAATGTATGAGTTTCTTGTATTCTTTTTTCGGACTTTTTCGATTTTGTATCATCTTCCTATCTTGGTATCGAATTTATTCATGAATTTTTGATACCCTTGCTCTATCATTTGAAGATTTTATTGACTTGCGAATTTTTGCAAAGATTATGATTTTATTTGATAAAAACAGCATACATAAATTTGATAGAAACATGATTCATGAATTTTATTTATGAACTTTACTTCATGAAAATGTCATTCATGGATTTTATTTGATAAAAGTGACATTCATGGATTTTATGGAAATATCATTTATGTCATGAAGTGATACACTTGACTCTTGTATGAATTTTTATGTCACGGACTTTCTTCTCTTTATTCACATCTTTATGTCATGAGTTCTTTATAAAAAGAAAAAGTTTTATGAATCTTTATAGCTTGAATGATTTATTTTTCCTTCTACTTCATGAATTTTATTTGATAGAAATACGGATTTCATTCACATATTTAGCTCATATTGTGAATCTCTCTTGGTATCAATCACTTGAACGGATTGTTTTCCTTGAATTATTCATGGACTTTTCAATCACTCGAATAGATTTTTGCAATATCTCGATTCTTCTTGATAAATGCACTATTCATGGAATTTTTTTTCCTTCTCCCTTTTCCCTTTCAAGAAGAATCCGATCACATTTGTTTGTGTAAAATTTGCTTGCACAAAACGCTTGCCCATTTCCTTTTTGTTAATAATAAAGGTGGAGAAAAGTGGCAAATTGATGAAAACTTGGCATTATGAATGTTCGAAATACGCTTTATATCGTAAATGTGTAAAATATATAGTGTATCGTAAAAGCGTAAAAAATATTATATGCACCGTAAATACTTGAAATGTATCATGAATGCTTGAAACTCATTGTAAATGATTGAAATGTAACATGTAAGCATTAAAATGATAATTCATTTTATCATGCTCATTATCGTATCAAAATAATGAATGTCTATCATTTTGATTTGATATCGAACTTACCATACTTAACTATCTTGAAATTGGTATCATGCCTCAATACGATAAATTATCACTTGGTATCAAACTTAAAGTTTGTATCATGCTTAATTTCCTACTTGCAATTGGTATCATGCCTTGGAATGATGAATTATTATCTTATATCAAACTTGAAATTTGAATCTTGCTAAATTTCATATTTGAAGTTTGTGTCATACTTAGAAATGATGGTTGTCTATCATCATTTGATATTGGACTTGAAAATGGATGTCATACTTTGACATCATTTTGGTATTATGATAAATGGGTGATATCATATTTTTGAGATGAAGAATCATGTTGTGCATGTCGATAAGTTCAAATGCATATAACTTATCAGTTTTTGCTTTAATTCAAAGGTTTTGAATTCAAGTGTGTCTTTTCTCAAGTATGATATATAGATAGGGGGAGTTAAGGTTAACTCTGTCATCATTTGGTTATCATCATAAAAAAGGGAGAGATGGTTGCCATCATAAAAAAGGGAGTTAAGGTTAACTCCATCATCATTTGGTTGTCATCATAAAAAAGGGAGAGATTGTTGAATCTCGAATTTTGATGATGCAATCAATTGATTAATTATTGATCTAATCTATATGTTGAGAAAAGTATACAGGATTAACTACAATAGAGATGAAAGCATAAAGCAAAATGAAGTACCAGAATCAAGATCGTATAATACGTTGGGAGTCCAAGAGTTCATCGAAAGTCTGAAGGTTCATCGGAAGTATTACCAGAAGTTACTGAGAGTTCGTCGGGAACTTGCCGAAATGTACATTGAAAGTTTGCTGAGAAGTTCATCGGAAGTTCACTAGAGCTCATCAAGAAGATCGGAGCTTGCCAAAGAAGCTTGTCGAAACTTGCCAAGTAGATCGTCATAAAGCCCATGAGCTTGTTGGGAGTCCGTTGGAAGATTGTCAAGAGTTCATCGGAAGTCCGTCGGAAGATCGTCAGAAGTATGCCGAAAGAAACCTACACTTACCAGACTTGTTTTCTTTAGTATATGCATTAAATATTACAGTTAGCACGTAATTAGGAACATGCACACCTAGTTTATGGATGTCGTTAATGGTCTAAAAGCACTTAGTAAAAGTTTTCTAATTTTGAACTTGTTAATAAAATACTAAGATCCCTTTCTAAAAGTTGAGATTCTAAAATAACAATAATACAAGAAGCAAAGGACTTGAATAACTTTCTGCTCGGAGAACTTATCGGGTCTTTGATGACCTACAAAATGACATGTATTGTACATGATGAACTTGAGAACTATTAGAATCAAGTTTGGCACTGAGAGGGGGAAGGGGGGGGGAGGCGGTGAATTAGTGCAGCGGTTAAAAACATTTGATTTATACGATTTTGAAAAACTTCATACGATGAAAGATTTTTTTAATGAAAACTCATTTCGACAAAGATGTTTCACACGTATGTAAGTGAATAAGTAGAGCAATTGCAGTTAAGTGAAGAAAAATAGAAAGCAACTAAGAAAGAAAAGTGCACAAGAAAAGAACACACCGATTTATAGTGATTTGGTCCTCCGACCTACGTCCACTCTTGATACCTCCTCCAATGAGGTCACCGGCTTCCACTATTGATATTTTTTCAAGGGCAAAGATCAATCACCTCTTTATAGAACTCTTTACAGGTTGTTCACTTTTCTTATATAAGTTTCTAACACTTAGAATCGGTGGAGGTGAACTCTCAAAGTTTATAAGCGATTTCACTATAATCTCAGTTCTTTTGTTCACTTCTATGTGTTCAGCAAGCTGAGAAGTAAGGGGTATTTATAGGTCTCAATTGACTTTAAAAATAGAGCCAAAAAAGGTCTTATCCTAGATTTTTAGGATACTAACGGTACCACCACCAGTGGATTCTGACACTAGGAGTTACCACTACCTAGTTTGACGATACTAACGTTAGAGAAAGTCTTGGCTACTAGAATTGAATGGTACCACCATCTAGTCTGGCGATACCACCACTTAGTAGTTAATAATTGTAGGTGGTACTACCACTCAGACACTTGGGAGACTGAGCCCTGGGCGATTCGACCACCTAGTTTTGATGGTGCCACCATCAGACAGGGTTCAACAACACTATTTGGGCCAATAGTTCAGCCCAAAATAGTTTGAATTCTAGCCCAATTAGCTCCTAACAGAGTTAGTGGGATTACCTCCCAACCTAACTCTAATTATACCCTAACTATGATTTTTAAGGCATATACTAAAGCAAGTAAGTCTGGTAGGTCAAAATTTCTTCCGGTGAGCTTCCGATGATCCCGGTGGACTTCCGATGAACTATCGGTAATCTTCAAATGGACTCCCTGCAAGCTCTTGAACTCTCGACAATCTTCTTGGCAAGCTCCGACGAGCTTCTTTGGTGAGCTCTGATTTTCTCAATGAGCTCCGCCGAACTTTCGACGAACTTCTCGATGAACTTTTGACATACATTTTGGTATGCTCCCGATGAACTCTCGAACTCTCAACGAATCGTTCGATCTTTGACTCTGGTACTTTGTTTACTTTATGCCTTGTTTGCTATCGTAGTTAATCCTGCATACTTTTCTCAACATATATATTAGATTAATAATTTATCAATTGATTTCATCATCAAAATCCGAGATTCAACAATCTTCCCCTTTTTGATGATGACAACCAATTGATGATGGAGTTAACCTTAACTCCTCCTATTTATATGTCATACTTGAGAAAAGACACACTTGAATTCAAAACCTTCGAATTCAAGCACAAACCAATAAGTTATATGTATTTCAACTTATCAATATGCACAACATGATACTAAGCATGATTCTTCAATTCAAAACATGATATCACACATTTATCATGATACCAAAATTTATCAACATGATGCCAAAGCATGATAACCATTCATGATGCTAAGCATGATACACATTTTAAGTTTGACATTAAATGATGATAGTCATTCATTGTTTCAAAGCACGATACCAATTTCAAATAGAATATTAAGCATGATACCAATTTCAAGTTCAATACCAAATCATGATGATAGACATTCATCATTTCTATACTAAATTAAATATGATCGTAAGCATGATATCAATTTCTAAGCATGATAAAAATTTATCATTTCAAGTGTGAAACTTTTTCAAGCATTCATGATACATTTCAAACATTTATGATACCATTCATGATATCAATCATATTTCAAGCATTCATAATACCAATATATTTACAATACCATTCATAATACTAATCGTATTTTAAGAAAGCTTTCATCAATTTGCCACTTTCTCCACCTTTGTCATCAACAAAAAGGAAATGAGCAATCATTTCACGCAAGCAAAATTGTTATGATAGCAAGATAGTGACTTTTCATTTTTAGCCAAGTAAAGAGAAAATGTACAAACTAGCACTACTCATACTAGAACTTGAGTAGGATACTTCTTAAAAAGGAAAAGGGAGAGAGTACAAGAAAAAGTTCATTCATCAAGAAGGATCATTTAGTTCATTCATCAAGAAGGATCGAGCAATCAAAAGTCCATGAATAGTACAAGGAGAAGAATTCATTCAAGCTATCAGAAAGTTCATCAACCTTCTACTTTCATCATGAAAGCTAAAGGACTTATGACATAAAAAAAAGATGTGAATAGAAGGAAGAAATTCATATAAGAATCAAGTGTATCAATGAAATCCATAAATAATATTTCTATTAAATAAAATTCATAAATGACGTTTCTATCAAATGAAATCCATTCATAATCATTGCAAAAATTTGCACAAGAATCAAGTATTAATGAAATCCGTGAAAGACATTTTCATCAATAGGAAGAGTGGTTCTAAAGTATCAAAAGTCATCAAGTGATGGAGCAAGGTATTTAGAATTCATGAATAAACTCAATACTAAGATAAGAGGATATGAAATAAATTCGATAAAAGCTTCATTTATGAAATATCAAAAAGCCTAAAAAAGTATACAAGAAACTCATGCATTCGGACAATTTAACATGCTTAATCTCTTCTAATGAAATCAAATTATTCTTCATTTAAAGGTTTTATAAAAATATCGACTAATTGATATTTTGTATTAATAAATTCTAAAGTTACATCATGGTTATTAACATGATCTTGTATATACTGATGCCTAATGTCAATATGTTTAGTTCTAGAGTGTTGAATAGGATTTTTTGTTAGACATATTACACTAGTGTTATCACATTTTTTATGGGAATATTCCTTGAGTGGATTTCGTAATCTTCTAATGTGTTTTTCATCCATATAACTTATGCACAACAAATACTCATTACTATGTATTTGGCTTTGGTAGGAAAAGGAAAAAATATAGTGATAGTTTTATTCTTCATCACCGTAAATAGGAATATTGAAAATATAATTTTTTGAATTTGAAAAAATGTGATGGGCGAACAACGGGAATTGAACCCGTGCATGGTGTTTTCACAATCCATTGCCTTGATCCACTTTGCTACATCCACTCCCTTTTTTAGCTAAAGGATTTTCTCTTTTTTCCATTCATCATTATTGTATTTATTCTTACCTCCATACTTAACTTAGATCGAGATATTGGACATAGAATGCCAATCTTTAAAATAAAAAATATAAAAAAATTGATATTATAATTATATTTATGCAATTGAGTTTTATTTTTTGGAAGACCAAGAGATAAGTGCATGACCTAAGAATTGACATATTCTAGATGTGCTTTTTCTATCTATTCTACATTCAGCAAAATCAGTATCAGCATAAGAAGTTAATTCAAAATTTTCGAATTTTGGATAACATAATCCTAAATTAAGAGTTCCTTTTAGGTATCTAAAGATCCTTTTAAAGGCTTTAAAATGAGATAGCTTAGGATTAGATTGAAATCTAGCATAAAGTCCTACACTAAACATAATATCTGATTTAGTTATAGTGAGTTATAGTAAACTACCTATCATACCCCTATAAGTTTTTTGATCAAAGCTTTCTCCACTTTCATCCATATCTAACTTAGTGGAGGTATTCATTGGTGTATTGATAGCCTCTGAACCATTCATATTAAATCATTTTAGTAATTCTAATGTATATTTGGTTTGACTAAGAAAAATACCATTACTAAGTTGTTTGATTTGTAAGCCTAAGAAGAAAGTTAGTTCACCCATTAAGCTCATTTCAAACTCTTGGCTCATGCTTTGGCAAATAATTCACGTAAGGACTCATTTGTAGAACCAAAAATAATATCGTCAACATAAATTTGAACTACAAGAAAATTATTTTTAAAATTTTTAATAAACAATGTAGTATCGACCTTACCTTTGGAGAAATTATTTTAGATAAAAAAGGAACTAAGTCTCTTATACCAAGCCTTTGGGGCTTATTTTAATCCATAGAGAGCCTTAGTTAATTTAAACACATGATTAGGAAAAAGAGTATTCTCAAATCTGGGAGATTGTTTAACGTAAACTTTTTTTAGAAATAAAGCTATTTAAAAAAGTACTTTTGATATCCATTTAGAATAGCTTAAAATTATTACAACAAGCATAGGCAAGGAGCATCGTTATGACTTCTAATCTTGCCACAAGAGCGAATGTTTCTTTATAATCGATACCTTCTTCTTGGTTGAAACATTTGGCTACTAATCTAGCCTTACTTCTAACTATGATACCAAATTTATCTTGCTTGTTTCTAAAAATCCATTTAGTACCTATCACTAAATGGTCACTAGGTCTAGGAATAAGCTTCCACACCTTATTTCTCTCAAATTAATTCAACTTTTCTTGCATTGTGATAACTCATGAATCATCTTTCAAGGCTTCATCAATATATTTATGTTCAATTTGAGAAAGAAAAGTGACATTAGCATAAAATTTTTTTAAAGGAAGAGCGAGTTTGAATATATTTTGATGTGTCTCCTATGATTAGCTCCTTAGGATGAGCATCTACATACTTTCATTCCTTAGGTAAGGATGTTTCGGAAGAAGATGTATCCAAGTTACTAGTGGGAGGAGAAGTTTCATTCAAATTTAAAGCATCAAAATCAAGATCATTATCAAAATTATCTTTCTTAAATTCGAAAACTTCATTAAATATAACATGAATAGATTCTTCTATAACTAAAGATCTTTTATTAAAAACATGAAAGATTTTAGAAATAGAAGAATAACTAAGAAAAATGCCTTCATCGGATTTTGCATCAAACTTCCCTAAGGCATCTTTTTTATTAAGATAAAACATTTACAACTGAAAACTTTAAAATATGAAATATTGGGTTTTTTGTTATTCCATAATTCATAAGGAGTTTTGAAAATTAATGGTCTTACTAGAACCCTATTCATGACATATCATGTCGTATTAACGGCTTCGGTCCAAAAATATTTAGGTAGGCTATGTTCGTTCAACATGCGTAGTGCCATTTCTTGTAAACTCCTATTCTTTCTTTCTTTCAACTACTCTATTTTGTTGAGGATTTCTTGGAGTAGAGAAATTATGGTTGTACCCATTTTATTCATAAAAGTTTTGAAAATCACAATTTTGAAACTCACCACCATGATAACTACGAATCGATAAAATCATAAAGTCTTTTTCATTTTAAATAAGTTTACAAAATTTTGAAAAACACTTGAAACAATCACTTTTGTGTACCAAGAAGTATGTCCAAGTATATCTACTATAATCATGTATAATTACAAAGACGTATTTGCTATCTCCTAGGCTTGTTGTATCAATTGATCCAAATAAATCCATATGGATCAATTACAATGGTCTAGAGGTGCTTATTTAATTTTTTAATATAAAATTATATTTTATTTATTGTCCTAGTTGATATGCATTATCGTTTGACAAACTTAATGTTAGGAATACCTCTGACAAGTTCTCTATATGAGATTTGATAGATTAGTTTTATGCTAACATGTTCTAACCTCCTATACCAAAGCCATGCATTATCGTTTAAAGTTGAAAAGCACATTTTATTATAAAAATCATCAAATTGATAATATATACGTTATTATATTTTAGGACAATCATAGATGTATTTTTATGTGATTTTTAACAATGCAAGCATTAGATTCAAATTTTATGATGTATCTTTTATCATATAATTGACTAATGCTCAAGAGATTATGCTTTAAGCCATCTACTAATAATACATCTTCAATTAAGAAGTTTGATTTGTTACCTATAGTTCCTTTGCCAATAATTTTACCTTTGTTGTTGTCTCTGAAGATGACATACCTTTCATCTTGGCTAGTGAGCTTAAAGAATTGAGTTGGATCTCCAATCATGTGCTTTGAACATCCATTATCAAGGTATCATCTCTTGCTCCTAGCTTGTGATTGTAGACTTATCTATAAGAAAGGTGGTTTTTTAGGTACCTATTTGTCTTTGGGTGTCTCAAAAATCGATCTACCTAATTTATCATTTTACAGAGTCCTTTACGGTTCCTTTAGGAACCCAAATTAGCTTATGTGGACTATATTTCTTAAATGGATATTTATGAGCATAATGTCCAAGTTTGTAACAAAAATTACAATAATGTGGGGTGAAACATGCAAGGTAGGGCCTTTAACAAAGATGGTTGGCTTTTGGTGAGTACTACTCACAAAACCGATTTCATCTCTTCTATGAACGTGACCCTTATTGGCAAGGCTCATGTTCACTATTTAGAAAGTCATGCTCCGTTTTTAATAAATTATATATTTTTTCTAATTAATCTATATTCATCGAATAAATCATGAAAAGCACTCAATAATTCATTGAAAGATAAATTTACATCAAAAGAACTACTTACTTTATCGTCGATTGCCATTAGCGCAAAGTTTGCAACCTCCTTATTGTTTTGCTCCTCGTCTTCGGAAGTGCTCAAATCATCGCACGTTGCCTTGAGCGCTTTCTTCTTCTTCGGTTGTTTCTTCTTCACTTGGGGACATTCACTTTTGAAGTGTCCCAGCTTCTTGTATTCGTAGCCAATGATTTGTTCTTTCTTGAGTTCAATTTTATTTTTAGTATTATTTTTAGATTTATTTCTTTTTATGATTTTTTTGAACTTTCTTATTAAGAGTGCCAAGTCATCATCATTGTCCTCATCACTTGAGCTTTCTCTTAAGTGGTCGTCACGAGTTCTAAGTGCCAAGTCCTTCCTATTATTTGGAAAGTTGTTATCAAGTTCTTCATGCGCATTGCATGTCATTTCGTAGGTCATTAGAGACCTGATAAGTTCTTCGAGCGGGAAGTTGTTCAAATCTTTGGCTTCTTGAATAGCCGTTACTTTAGGGTCCCAACTCTTTGGAAGGGATTTTAATATCTTATTAACAAGTTTAAAGTTAGAAAAACTTTTACCAAGAGCTTTTAGACCATTAATGGCATATGTAAACTGGGTGTACATGTCTCCAATGGTCTCGCTTGGTTTCATGTGAAATAATTCATAACTATGAACTAAAAGCTTGATTTTTGACTCCTTCACTCTACTAGTGCCTTCGTGTGTGATTTCGAGTGTATGCCAAATGTCAAAAGCGATTTCACAAATAGAAACTTGATTGAATTCATTCTTATCTAAAGCACAAAACAAGACATTCATTCATTGGAAGAGAAGACTTTAAAGAGAAAGTCTTCTTCTCCAACTCATTCCAATCATTCATTGGAAGAGAAGACTTTTGAAATTTATTTTTGATGATATTCCATAACTCAAAATCTATAGAAATCAAAAAAATCCTCATCCTAGTTTTCAATATGTGTAATCCATCCCATTAAACATAGGTGGATGTGTGATTGAATGACCCTCTAGATTGCCGGCAGATGTCATCTTTCTTGGGCAAACTAAAATGAGAATGACCTTGCTCTGATACCAATTGTTAGGATCAAGTTCGACACTAATTGTAGTGGTTAAAAGTATTTGATTTATGTGATTTCAAAAAACTTCATACGATGAAAGATTCGTTTAATGAAAACTCATTTCAGCAAAGACATTTAACATGTTCGTAAATGAATAGAGAAGAAGTAGAGTAGTTGTAGTTAAGTGAAGAAAAATAGAATACAATTAAGAAAGAAAAGTGCACATGGAAAGAATACAAGGATTTATAGTGGTTTGGTCCTCCGAACTACGTCCACTCCCGATACCTCCTCCGAGGAGTTCACCGGTTTCCACTATTAGTCTTTCTTCAAGGGCAAAGATCAATCACCCATTTACAAAACTATTTACAGGTTGCTATTAAATCTTAGATTTTGATGATAAAACTAATTGATTGTGATCTAATTGTGTTTTAAGTGATGCAGATCTACTTTCGATCAGGATTAGATAATTGAAGCAGGAAGAATTGATGTTGGGCTGGAAGAAAATATGTTAGAAGATTAGATATCGAGTGAAGATCGATCAATGTATCGGTAGAAGGCTTCAGACAAAGGATTCGGGCATTGGGCCAAGAAGAGGGGAGTTGCGTCAAGGAGACCAGAGTTATGGAGGACAACTACTGATTGGGCAATAGGCTATAAGAGAGGATGATGCATCGAAGAATCGGATGAAGTGCTGATGGACCAATGACATGCTGGGCAACAAATTTGATTTGCTTTATAATAATTGTCTAGATTGAAATTGGATTAGGTTTATTTAGGTTGGAATTGCAACTCAGTCAGGCACAAACTGGGCTCGAATTAGGACTGTGTTGGGCCAGATAAAAGGCCCATACAGTACCCGGATGCCACGTTAGGCGGATCCACCACAAGGGTGGGCGGTGGAACCATTTGAAGGCTCAATCTTCTAAACTGAGTCTAGGCGGTGGTACCGCCCAATGACAATGTGTCTGGGTGGTGGTACTACTAGACTGGGACGTTGGTACCGCCCAGTACACTGGTAGCCCAATTTGCCAAGTGGTGGTACCGCTAAACTGGGCGATAGTACTACCTAGTGGCAGAAAGCCTGGGCGATGGTACGGTCCAACATTGGCGGTGGCATTACCAGTACTCGGAAGACTCAGGATGAGATTATTTTTGGCTCTAAATTTGAATCCATTTGGAGCCTATAAATACCCCTCTCATCCTTGGGTAGAATACACAAACACAGAAAATTTAAAAGTAGGAAAATGCTATAAAAATTACTTAAGAAATCCCTTATCTAGCCTTAGATTGATTTCAGCTTAAAGAGAGGAGTGAGTGCTTGTAAGGGTTCTCTCCTGAACTTGTCAAAAGGAGAAAGTGTTGTAAGAGTGTTTGATCTTTGCCCGTTGGAAAGAAGATCGATAGTGAAAGCCGGTGGCCTCAACGAAGGAGAAATCGAGAGTGGACATAGGTCGGATGACCGAACCACTATAAAAATCTAGTTTGCATTTACTTCTTGCTATTTATCTTTATTGCAAATCCTTTACTTTACTTGCTCCACTTCCTTATCACCTTCTTATGAACTTCTTTAAGTTAAACAAGTTTCTGATACGGCTTTCTTTGAAACAATTCTTTTCATACAAAATGAATTTTTGAAATCATGAATTTGTCGTTATCTTTATCGCTACACTAATTCACCCCTCCCCCCTCTTAGTGTCGAACTGATCCTAACAGTTAGTATCAGAGTCTGATATTTATCATTCGGATTAACATCCAAGAGAAATGGCTCTTTTTGGATTTCAGGAGGGTTCTTCTATTGTTCGTCCTCCTATGTTCAATAGGACAGACTATACTTATTGGAAAACTTGAATGAGAGTTTTTTTACTTTCTTTGAATCTTGATTTATGGAATATTGTTGAATACGATTTTTAACAACCTTCTAAACCTAGGAATGAATGGAATGAATTTGAGAAAAAATCATATTCGTTAAAAATCATGTCACAAATAGTTTCTCTTGGTGCCATTCAGAAAAATTCAAAATCATGCATCAAAATATTTACTTTCGAGTCTTTGACTCGACTTATGCCTTCGTGCATGATTTCAAGTGTGTGCCAAATATCAAAAGTCATTTCATAGGTCAAAATCCGATTAAACTCATTTTTATCCAATACACAAAATAAGTCAAAAGAATTTTTCTCAAAATCCATCCATTTGTTTATAGGTTTTGACAGATGTTGAAAACTATATTTGATTATATTCAATAAATCCAAATTCAAAGAAAGTAAGAAAACTTTCATTCGAGTTTTCCAATAGGTGCAGTCCGTCCTATTGAACATGGAAGGATGAACGATAGAATAACCCTCTTGAAATCCGAAAAGAGCTATTTTTTTTAGATGTTAATCCGAATGAGAAATACTAGGCTTTGATACCAATTGTTAGGATTAGTTTGACACAAAGAGGGGGGGGGGGTGAATTAGTATAGCGGTAAAGATTACATCAAATTTTACGATTTCGGAAAACCATTTCATACGAAAAGAATCGTTTCGATGAAAGCCATATCGGAAACATATTTAACTTAAAGATGTTCGCAAGAAGGTGATGAGAAAGTGGAGCAAGTAAAGTAAAGGGTTTGCAGCAAAGATAGATAGCAAGAAGTAAATGCAAACCAGATTTTTACAGTGGTTCGGTTATCTGACCTACGTCCACTCCCGATTCCTCTTTCGTCGAGGCCATTGGCTTTTAACTATTGATCTTCTTGTTGAATCTCGGATTTTGATGATGAAACTAATTGAGTGTGATTTGTGGTCTAACTGCGTGTTGAGTTACGCAGGTCTACTATCGATCAGGATTAGACAGTTGATACTGGAGGAATTGACGTTGCACCGGAGGTGATCACGTCAGGATATTGGATGTCGAGCCGGAGGTTCGATTGACTATCGGCAGGAGGCTTCGTACGTCGGGCATCGGGCCAAGAAGAGCGTGTTGCGCCAAGGATATCGGGATTGCGGAGGTCAATCACCGATTGGGCAACGAACCGTAAGAGAGGACGATGTGCCGAAGGATCGGATGAAGCGCCGACCAATGACGTGCCGGGCAACTGAATGTCAATTCATGTTGTAATAACTATCTAGATCGAAGTAGAGTGTTTGTTGTTTGTGTGCAGGAGTAACTATGATAAGGATGAAGACGTAAAGCGAAACAAAGGGTCGAAGTCAAGTGCGATGGATCATTGGGAGTTCGAGTGTTCGATGGAAGTATAAAGATTCGTTGGGAGTGCTGCCGGAACTGGCCGAGAACGAGTAGGGAGCTTGCCGAAGGATTTTCGGAAGTTCGCCGGGAGGTTCGTCGGAAGTTCACGTAGCTTGCCAAGAAAGATCGGAGCTTGCCAAAGAAGCTCGGGGGAACTCGCCAAAATCATCGTGGAGTCCGAGAGCTTACCGGGAGTCCACAGGATGGTTTCCGAGGGATCGTCGGAAGACCACCGGAAGTTCGTCGGAAGCTCGACAGAAGAAGACTTGACTTGCGGACTTTATAACAGCTTTGGAATGTCTTTAAGTTCATAGTTTGCATATGAGTAGGGCAAGGATTTAGAAAAAATCCTACCTAAATTCAGTGGGGGCCAACCGGGCCTCTACTGGGCCGAGTTGGGCCTTAAACATGGCCCATTCAGCCTTGGCCTTAAACTTGGCTGAATGGGCCAGGCGGTTGAATCGCCCAGCCTGGGGCGGCAGCACCACCTGCTCTCAGTAGTAGCGCTGCTCATCAGTAGCAAGCGCCTGGCCATCAGTAGTAGGCGAGCACCGCCTGCAGATTACTATAGCGCGTAGCACCGCTTTGATCAAGCGAGCACCTTTGCACAGTGCGTGTCATTAAACAAAAATCTAAAATGAACAATGAACTTGAATGGAGGATGAAACCAAAGAAGAAGAAGGCTTGCAAAGAAAAATCAAGTAAAAAAGAGGCGAAATGGGCTTTGACGGTTTTTGACAATGAGGTAAGAAACTCACCCAAGTTGCTTTTACCTTATTTTGAAATTACATGATTCTTTTCATGAATGCTTAACTTAGTAGTTTTTTTTATGTTTTTGGAAATTAAAACAAATTGTTTTAAAAAATTATGCTATGTTTTTCCTTCTAGCATTTTTGAAAAATTAAAAAAATGATCATAAAAAACTATATTGTTAAAGTTTCATGCATGTTATGATTCAAAACTTTGAATGATTATGAATGATGATTGCTTAGTTTATGATTTCCATATCGTATTTTGATGCATGGTTTAACACAAAAGTTAATTAGCATGATTATGTTTAATAGGGTTAATCCATGATTGTGTACTTCCATTTTCATGCAATGAGGATTTGAAGTAATGTTAATTTAAAAATGTCTATCTTGGATTAATATGTCTTAATCCTTTTTATGATGAAGTTTTTAGATGATGCATGTCTTCATGAAATCAATTGCAAAACTAAAAGACCTAACCCACAAATTTTCCAAATGAAAGAAATGTGGTTTTGATGTTGCTTTGTATTATATTTGGACTTGATGATTTTCATGATAAAAATTATTTTTTAAATTTTTTAAATGATGTATGATTTTAGCAAAAGTTTGAGCATTGATCATCTTGTTATAACAAATGAAAGAAAGAATTAAAATGATTTTGATGATGCATTATGAAAACATGCTTAATGATGGTATCATACTTGATGACTTGAAATCTCATATTTTGAAATAATATATTCATAATGAATCCATGAATCTTGATAATTTTTGTATCACTTTTTGGCTTTAAACTTGATACATATCTTTCATGCAAAAAGTTTTTGGGTATGCTTATATGAAATCTTACTTGATAAATGAAAATGCTCCATATGTATGATCATGATAAATTCATGAATCTTGATGATTTTACATTGCTTTTGATTTCAAACAAGATGCATGATTTTTGACACAAAAAATTAATAGCATGTTTCAAGATAATGCTTACACACCAAATATGATTAAAAGATAGAAGCAAGCATATTGATAATTTCGTTTTTACATGAAAATTTGAACATGCATATATATAAGATCAACCACATAATATAAAACATGAAAGTTAAAAATATTTTAATCACGATATTTTATTTTTGATGTGTTTGGTCTTAACGGTCTTTATGATGAAACTTATGCCTTGCTTTGAAAAGTTGATACATGCTCACATGTAATCAATTTATGTTGCTCTTATTAAAATTTTCGAATGAAAGATTTTGATGTATTTGATCTTAATGGGTTTAATGACAAACTTGTATTTTGAATTTATACAATGATGGGTTCCATATAAATGTTTGAACATACATTATGAAATCATCATTGAAATGAAAATATTAAAAGTTTGTTATCATGCTTAATGACTTTGTGATATCATATCTTGATGACAAACTCATGTTTTGGTCTTAAATTTGATACCCATCTTTTGAAACATGAGCACACTTGTTTGAAACCAAATGAAACACATTATCATGATAAATTGAATCTCATAATGTGTTATATTTTTATCTTGATGAATTTTATGATGAAGTTTGTCTTTCGATATTGAATGTTGATATTTCTATTTTATTTGACATTAAAAGACAAAGGCATGCTCATATAAAATAAATCATAAAATGGAAATACATGTTTCTTGAAATCTTTCTATCTCTAAAGTTTTCAATTTTTGATGAAAGACTAGTGATAAATTTATTTATGATATTTTGTAAATCACTTGAATTATGAATGAGATTTTGATGATACGGTAATGACTTTATTCATGTTATGAATCTCAAAAATGATAATTTGATTATGAGTCTTGAGTTGATGAATTGAACTTGAATGATTTTTCTTTTAATGATTCTTGAATCTTTTGGAATTATGACTTGTTAAGACGTATTTAATGCTTGAATCAAGTTCTAAAAGATTTTATTTTGCTATAAAGAAATTTTATTGAAATCATGATCTTGACAACTATAACTTGAAGTTCTTTATAAATCAAGATCGTTTATCATGCTCCTTCCATTTTATCAAAAGAAAATTATTTAAATGAAATGTAACTTGTCTTTTGATTTTTTGGAATTCAATACTTGAATTTTTATGAATTCGTGTCTTGATTCTTATGAAATGTGATCTTGGTAAAAATTCTTATGTATGAATCAAGATCTTGTGTTTGATCTCCTAAGACTTCCACTTGTTATTTTCTAAAAAGGAGACTTGTCAAAATGATTCATGAACCTTTTGATTTATGACTTTTGGATTCATGACTCAAGATCGAAGATTGAAACATTATATGCTAAAATTGATTTTTTTTTATTGTTTCAATACTTCCTTGAATGCCTTATGTGATGATTGAAATTTTGATGAAAAAGAAATGTGCTTAATATTTGAATCATTGATTTATTCTTTTATCATGACTTAAAAATGAGTGAAAAGAAAATATGTTAGCACTTATAATCATGACTTGATCCTTGATATTGATATGCTTTTATATATCATGATTCTTGGTTGTATGACATTTATCTTGATATTTGATACTTGCATGAATTAAGTTGCTCTTTGTGCTATATCTTTTCAAATGAATCATGAGCCTTGATATCATATATTTCATGATATAAAAATGACGATTTCTTTGCCTTGCATGTCTTGTGTGATGATTGAAAATTAAATTTGCCTTATGATTAATCATCGAATCATGACTTGATCTATGAGAACCTTTTTTTTTATGTATCATGATTCTTGATTGTATACCCTTTATCATGAATTGGAACTTAATGCTAAAGAAAATATTTGTGAATCATGATTTTGATTTCTCAGAACTATATGCTTAGAATTTGTTTTAAAATCATGATCTTGATCTTGCTAAAATGAAAAGTTATGAATCATGAATGATATCTTTTGATTTTGATTCTTGTTGAATTTACATTTTGATATCCTTCATGACATAATTTCTCATATTTCAATACCATATTGTATGCATCATATGATGATTGATATATTGATTGATGCAAATTTATAATTGATCATTGGTTTCTCCCTTTCTTTCGATAATGATAAAAGGGGGAGTTAAATTGCTAGCTTGTGTATCAAAAGAGAAAAATTTGCTAGTTTAAACATTGGGAAGCAAAAAGTTGCTATCTCAAGAGGCAAAAATCTTGCTCAACTTTACTTTTTCAACAAAATTGCTTACATTTTTGTTACAAATTATTGTTGAATCTCATGCAAGATTATTTGAAGTATTTGATCTTCCCTTTCTTTTTGACATTGATAAAGGGGAAGAAAGCTTATTGCTAGCTTGCATGAAAAATTTGCTAGCTCATTCAAGAGGAAGAAAATTGCTATCTTGCTTGCAACAAAAGAGGAAAAGAACTTGCTATCTTGAAATATCAAAAGTTGCTATCTTGCAAATTTAAGGAAATCAAAGTGCAAACTTGCACAAGAAGCAAGTGTTCATTTGCTATGCTTGGACATCTTTAAATTTTTTTTTTTTGCTATAATGTATGTTGAATATCTTGATTGATAGCTAGTATGAGTGTAAACTTGCATATCCTTGAAAACTAGCTATGATGCAACTTCTCCTTTTTGTTGATGACATAGGGGGAGAAGTAGATTGATGACTTCATGCATTGTATTGAATATTTTATATATTTGCATGATGATTTAAATGTATTCTCATAACATTATGATGAATGTTACTTGGATTTGGGATAATCCAAGTGTTCTATTAATGGCATATTGATAGGGAGAGTTTGGTTAAACTCCGGGGAGTTATGGTTAACTCCGTTAGTCATCAATTAGTTGTCATCATCAAAAAGGGGGAGATTGTTGAATCTCAGATTTTGATGATGAAACTAATTGATTGTGATTTGTGGTCTAACTACGTTTTGAGTTATGCAGGTCTACTATCGATCAGGATTAGACAGTTGACACTAGAGGAATTGATGTTGCGCCAGGTGATCACGTCTGGATATTGGATGTCGAGCCGGAGGTTTGATCGACAATCGGTGGAAGGCTTCGTACATCGGGCATCGGGCCTAGAAGTGCGTGTTGCGCCAAGGATATCGGGTTTGCGGAGGTTAACCACCGATTGGGCAACGGACCACAAAAGAGGATGATGTGCCGAAGGATCGGATGAAGCGCCGACCAATGACATGCCAGGCAACTGAATGTCAATTCACGTTGTAATAACTGTCTAGATCGAAGTAGAGTGTTTATTTGTTTGTGTGCAGGATTAACTATGATGATGATGAAAACGAAAAGCAAAACAAGTGCTGGAAGACAAGTGGGATGGATCGTTGGGAGTTCAAGAGTTCGATGGAAGTTCGAAGATTCATTGGGAGTATTGCTGGAACCGGCCGAGAACGAATAGGGAGCTTGCCGGAGGGTTTTCGGAAGTTCGCCGGAAGGTTCGTTAGAAATTCGCGGAGCTTGCCAAGAAAGATTGGAGCTTACCAAAGAATCTCGGTGGAACTCGCAAAGATCATCGTGAAGTCCAGGAGCTTGCCGGGAGTCCACGAAATGGTTTCCGAGGGTTCATCGGAAGACCGCCGGAAGTTCACCGAAAGCTCGCCGAAAGAAGTCTTGTCTTATGGACTTTGTAATAGCTTAAAAAATATCTTTAAAATTCGTAGTTAGCACATAATTTGGTTTAGGATTAGGTGTTAATCCTGTAAACCAAATTTGGGCCAATTCGGACTTCATTTGAACCGGTTTCGGTCGAGTTTTCGGCCAAAACTACTATACTGAAATGACCTGGGTGATAGTATCGCCCAGGCTGAGCGATAGTACCGCCCAGTGGTCGAGAGCCAGGTGGTGGCACCACCTAGCTGGGGCGGTAGCACCACCCAAAGACTCCGGCACCAAATGTAGCATCATCCATTGGATGGCGGTGGCACCGCCGAAGATCTTTATAGCGCCGGGAAATTCAAAATGGTTCAAATTTTGGCTCCAAGTTTGGGCTCCAAATTTGAATCACTTTGAGGCCTATAAATACCCCACTCATTCAGAGTTTAAAAGGGGTCTAGAACTGAAAAAAACAAGGGGGAAAGTCTCTTGAAAATGTGTCAAATCTTCCCTCTAAGTCTTAAGAGTATTCTAGTCCAAGAGAGGGGTAAGAGTGCTTGTAAGGGTTATCTCCTAAGCCCATCTAAAGGAGAGGTGCTGTGAGGGAGTTCATCCTCGCCCGATAGAAGGAGGATAGCTAATAGAAAGCTGGTGGCCTCAAGCAAGAGGAATCGAGAGTGGACGTAGGTCAGATGACCGAACCACTATAAAAATCTGGTTTGCATTTACGTTCTTGCTATTTACTTTGCTGCAAACCCTTTCCACTTAATTTGATGCTCTACTTCTCATCTCTGCAAACATCTTTAAGTTAGAGCTTTTCTTATATGATTCCACCGATACGACTTTCATAATATGAAACGAAGTTTTAACTGTACGAAGTTTTTGAAACTTGTTCAAATCGTTAAAAATTTATCGTTCCTTACTACTGCACTAATTCACCCCCCCTCTTAGTGCCACTCGATCCCTAACAGACACACTATCATTGGGCAGTACCACCGCTCAAACTAAATCTAGAAGATTGAGCCTTCAAGCGGTTCTACTGCCCACCCTAGCGGTGCCATCGCCTGATGTGACATCCAAGTATTATATGGGCCTGTCATCTGGCCTAACATAGCCCTGATTAGGGCCCAGTTGGCCCTTGACTGATTTGGCCCAGTTACAACCCAATTAAACCTAATCCTATTTTGATCTAAATAATTATTATAAAGCAAATCAAATTTGTTGCCCGGCATGTTATTGGTCCATCGGTGTTTCGTTCGATTCTTCGGTGCATCGTCCTCTCTTGTGGCCTGTTGCCTAATCAGCAGTTGTCCTCTGTAACTCCGATCTCCTTGGTGCAACTCCTCTCTTCTTGGCCCGATGCCCAAATCCTTTGTCCGAAGCCTTCTATCGATACGTTGATCGATCCTTCGCTCGATGTCCAATCTTCCAACATGTTTTCCTTTGACCCAACATCGATTTTTTCTACTTTAATTATCTAATCCTGATTGAAAAGTAGACCTGCATCACTCAAGATATAGTTAAATCACAAAACATAATCAATTGATTTTATTATCAAAATTTGAGATTCAATAGTACCAAGGAGATTAAATGTTGTAGGAAGACAATATGCAGATTAGGCAATACGTTGAAGGAGAGGACGATGTATCGAAGGGTCAAATGAAACACTAGATGAACCAATGATATGCAAGATAACATGTGATTAATGCTTTGTAATAATTATCTAGATCGAAGTAGTTTTAGTTATAATTGGGTTGGAATTAGGCCAACTCAATTAGGAGACCGTTGGGCCTAAGTTGGGACTATTTTAGGCCAAGAGAAAGGTATACTTAATGACCTAAAAGGTAGGTCAAGCGATGGAACTGCCAATGACTCAATCTCTGAGACATAGTCTCCAAGACTATGTCAGGTGATGGTACTGCCAGATTGGACGATGCTACCGCTAGACTGGGCGGTGGTACCACCCAATGACAATGGGTTAGGCGATTGTACCACCCAACACAAGCGGTGGTATTGCCAGTACTCTGAAATCTTGGGGTGCTTGAAATTTTAGCTCTATTTTTGAAGCCATTTGGGGTTGATAAATACTCCAGCTACTCTTGCTTGGAATAGTAAGAAAGTAGAACAAAAATTTATGAAATCTCTGCTATAATTTCTTAAGAGTTCCCCTCCCATTCTCTAAGTGTGAATCCTATTTAAGGTTATCTCCTAAACCTGTGAAAAGGAGAAGAGGGTAGTTAATCTTCGCTCATTGAAAAAAGACCATTAGTGGATGTCGATGGCCTCAACGGAGGAGAAATCGGGAGTGGACATAGGTCACGATGACCAAATAACTATAAACTTTGGCGTGCAATTTTTATTCTGTTTTTCATTATCATTGCCAATACTTTCTAAGTTAATTGCTTTGTTCACTTACTCTAAGTCAAATACACTTTCATTATCGATTTTAATCGAAATGAAGTTTTTTGAATCGTTGATGTTTTTATGTACGTACTAATTCACCCCCCTCTTAGTACCAATTTCGGTCATAACAAAAACAACATGAATAAATTCCTCTATCACCAAAGTTCTTTTATTAAAGACATAAAAAGCTCTAGAAGTAGAGGAATATCTAAGAAAAATGTCTTCGTCGAATTTTGCACCAAATTTTCCTAAGGCATCTTTTTCATTCAAGATAAAATATTTACAACCGAAAATTTTAAAATATAAAATATTGGATCTTTTGTTATTCCATAATTCATAGGGAGTTTTAGATATGAGAGGTCTTATGAGAACCATATTCATGATATACCATATTGTGTTAATGACTTCGGTCTAAAAGTATTTGGGTAGGCTATTTTCATTAAGCATGGTTCTTGCCATCTCTTGTAAACTCATATTTTTTCTCTCAAGAACTCAATTTCATTGTGGATTTCTTGGAGTTGAGAAATTATGGTTATACCCATTTAACTCATAAAAATCTTGAAAATCATGATTTTTAAATTCACCACCATGATCACTATGAATAGACAAAATCATAAAACCCTTTTCATTTTGAATTAATTTATAAAATTTTGTAAAGCATTTAAAAGTGTCACTTTTATGTGTTAAAAAGTATGTCCAAATGTATCTACTAAAGTCATCAATAATTATAAAAACATATTTGCTACCTCCTAGACTAGTAATGTCAATTAGTCTAAATAAATCCATATGAATTAATTGTAATAGTCTAGAGGTACTCAGTTGATTTTTAGGTTTAAATTTACTATTTATTTGTTTACCTAGTTGGCATGCATAACAAATTTTATCTTTGACAAACTTAATGCTAGGCATTCCTCTTACGAGTTCTTTAGTTGTAATTTATGAGATTAATTTTTTGCTAGCATGATCTAGTCTCCTATGCCAAAACCAAATATCATTGTTTAAAGTTGAAAAATAAGTTTTATTATAAAAATTATCAAGATCAATAGTATACACTATTACTTCTTATGGCAATCATAAATTTATTTTTGTGTGGTATTTCTATACTACAAATATTAGATTCAATTTTGATGCTATATCCTTTATCACATAATTGATTAATACTTAGTAGGTTGTGTTTTAAACCATCTATTAATAAAATATCTTCAATCAAAATATTTGATTTGTTATCTATATTTCCTTTGTCAATAATTTTTTCCTAATTGTTGTCTCCGAAGGTGACATATCCTTCGTCTTGGCTAGTAAGCTTTGAGAATTGTATTAGATCTTTGGACATATGCTTTGAACATCCACTATCAAGTTATCATCTCTTGCTTCTAACTTTTGGTTATAGACATATCTATAAGAAAAAGGGGTTTGCTTTAGGTACCCATTTAACTTTGGGTCCCTCATAAAAAGATCTACTTATTTTTACTACTGATATTAAGTTATTTATGGTTTCTTTAGGAAGCTAAACTAATTTATGTGAGTTATATTTTTTAAATAAATATTTATAAGCATAATATCCATATCTACCACAAAAATTATATTTATTTTCAAGTGAAATATGTAATGTGGGTCTTTTAATAAAGGTAGTTGGTTTTGTTAAGTGTTACTTACAAAATCAGTTCCTTCCTTTCTATGAACATGACTCTTATTGGTGAGAATCATATTTAAATATTTGTTTTCAATTTAAAATTTTTCTAATGTTTGTTGTAGAACCATGTTTTTTTTTGACTAAGTCTAACTCTTTACATTGAGTAAAAGAGATTAATATGCAATTATCATGCTTATTTTTTAGTTTTTCAAATTTACTAGAGAGAGAAGCATGATCCTTTTTTAGTAATTTATAATTTTTATCAATTAATTTAAATTTATCATACAAGTCGTGAAAAGCATCAAGTAATTCATTATAAGATAAAGGGGTTTCGGTTGAGTCACTTACCTCATCATTGACAGCCACAAATATGTAGTTTGCCACCTCACCTTTATTGGTTTACTTATCATCTTCGGATGCACTTGATTCATCTCAAGTTGTCTTGAGTGTTTTCTTTTTCTTTGGCAGCTTCTTCTTCATCTTCAATAGAGGACATTCACTTTTGAAGTATCCTGGCTTCTTGCAATCATAGTAGATAATTATATCCTTTTTTAATTTATTTTTATTCTTGGTATCTTATTTTACAAGATTTGTTTTGTTTCTTCTTCTTATAAATTTTTAAATTTTCTTGTTAGGAGTGCCAAGTCCTCATTATCACTTGAGCTTTCACGTGAGTGGTCTTCTTTAGTTTTAAGTGTTATATCTTTTTTATTCTTTGGAAGGTTATTCTTATATTTATTATGTGTTATACAAGTCATTTCATAGGTCATTAAAGAGCCGATAAGTTCTTCAAGCAGAAAATTGTTCAAGTCTTTTGCTTCTTGTATTACCGTTACTTTTAAATCTCAACTTTTTTGAAGGGATCTTAGTATTTTGTTTATAAGTTTAAGGTTAGTAAAACTTTTACTAAGTACTTTTAAACAATTAATGACATCCATAAAACGAGTGTATATGTCTCTAATGGTTTCACTTGGTTTCATTCAAAACAACTCAAAACTATTTATCAAAAGATTGATTATAAACTTTTTAACTCTACTGATGCCTTCGTGTATAACTTTGAGAGTGTGCCAAATATCATGTGTAGTTTCGTATATAGAAATACGATTAAACTCATTTTTATCTAAAGCATAAAATAAAGCATTCATAGCTTTTTTATTTAAAGAAAATGATTTTATAATATTTGAAAATCATATTCTATAATATTTCATAAATCAAAGTCCATAGAAATTAAAAAAATCCTTATACATGTTTTCCAATAGGTATAGTCCGTTCCATTGAACATAAAAGGATGAGCGATAGAGTGACCCTCTTGATTATCGGAAAAAGCCATTTCTCTTGGGTGCTAAACTAATTGAGAAAAACTTAGCTCTGATACCAACTATTAGGATTGTAGTGACACTAAGGAGGGGGGGGGGTGGGTGAATTAGTGCTTTCAAAAACTTTTGATGATTCAAAAAATTCATTCGATGAAACATTATCAAAAAAGCATTTTGACTTCGAATGTAAGTAAAAGTATTGAGCAACTAGCTTAGAAAGTAATAAAAATGAAAAGGACAAAGGGAAAAGAGTATACCAGATTTATAGTGGTTCAATCATCCGACCTACGTCCACTCTTGATTCCTCCTTTATCAAGGTCATCGGTTTTCACTAACGATCTTCTTTCAATGATCAAATACTCATATACAACTCTCTCTCCTTTTAGTAGGTTTAGAAAAAAGCCTTTTACAAGTTTCAAACATCCCTTAGATAGAAATCTAAACTTTCAAAGAGGAGGAGGGGAATACTCAACATTTTTCAAGATTACAACTTTGATTCACTAGCAGTTTAGTTCATTCTTTTCTTATAGCCTCCCAGTAAGGATGAGTGGGGTATTTATAAGCCCCAGATGATGGTATTGCCAGTGCTAGGTGATGGTACCACTAGTACTCGAAAGTCCAGGATGTGACTCTTTTTAGCTTCATTTTGAAGTCAATCGAGTCTATAAATACCCCTCTCTTCTTAGCTAGTAAAGCACCTTTTGAGAAGTGAAAAAACTAAGTTAAAGCTATAGCAAAATCATGTTCAATAAGAGGACGAGCGATAGAGTGACCCTCTTAATTATCGAAAAAAGCCATTTCTCTTGGGTGTTAAACTAATTGAGAAAAACTTAGCTCTGATACCAACTATTAGGATTGTAGTGACACTAAGAGGGGGAGGGGTGAATTATTGCTTTGAAACTTTTGATGATTCAAAAAATTCATTCGATGAAACGTTATCAGAAAAGTATTTTGACTTCGAATGTAAGTAAAAGTATTGAGCAACTAGCTTAGCAAGTAATAAAAATTAAAGGGACAAAGGGAATAGAGTATACCGGATTTATAGTGGTTTAGTCATCCGACCTACGTCTACTCTCGATTCCTCCTTTTTTCAAGGTCATTGGCTTTCACTAACGATCTTCTTTTAATGGACAAAGATCATATAATCGTTTATAACTCTCTCTCCTTTTAATAGGTTGTTAGGACTCTAGCTATGAGAGTTCTAATTTAGTTTCATTGATAAGGGCATTCATGTAAATCCTATCTAGCCGACCCTTATTAAAGAGGTGAAGAGGCCGGCTAGGTTAGGGTTAGGTTACTTCTTAGGAAAAGAGTCCTATTAGAAGTAGGAATCCTATTAGGAAAAGAGTCCTATTAGAAGTAGGAGTCCTACTAGGAAAAGAGTTCTATTAGAAGTAGAAGTCCTATTAGGTAAAAAGTCCTATTAGAAGTAGGAGTCCTATTAGGAAAAGAGTCCTATTAGAAGTAGAAGTCCTTTTAGGTAAAAAGTCCTATTAGAATTAGGAATCCTACTAAAGAAGGAGTCCTAATTAGAAGTTGGTTAGAAGTATGAGTCTTGAGTAAGAGTCCTATTAGGAGTTGGGGCTTAGAAGCCCTATAAATAGCCATGTATTCATCCTCTTAAAAACAATGAATAGATCAATCCTTTAGCAGCCTTTGTGCAGCAACTTGGAGGAAGGAACCCCTATAGAGTTCCAAGGAGGCCGATCCCCTATAGAGATCAACCCCAAGCTTAGAATCCGCGGAGGGTTCTAATACTTGGTATCAGAGCAGCGTTCTTGGCGTCTCGCTGCCCTTCCACAGCCATCCACCAGCCCTCCACAACCGCGCAAATCAATTCCCACAATTGCTTAGAAGATCATCGCTGAATTCCATCGTCATCTCCACCACCGTAGATCATCCTTTGATCTTCCCGTGAATTGCAACAAGTTCTGGTTATCTACCCCACTACTGCTACAATTTAGTTATCCTTATTCAAAAAATCCAAAAAAATTCGTTCCTATAATTGCTGCATAAACTTTTCGTCGTAAAGTTTTCATCTCTACAATGAAAGTCGCACTGTAGAATTTCAACCGCATAACACTGGCCTTTTTGATCTTGCTACTATGTTTTTTTATCCAATTCTCTATGGAATTTTTACGGCGGCTTTGACACTTCCTAACAGTGGTTTTCCCTTTGGTTTTGTCGAAAAATTCTCAATAAAAACCACTTATCTTTTACGTCCAATCTGCTGCACTTTAGACGTAAAAATCTGCTATAATACCTCTCCGTGATTCTCAATTTTGCCAAACCTCTTGTTGTCGTTTCTTCCTACAAAATTTTTTACAATATTACCTCTTCCTTATCAGTAGATCCCTTTTGAGTTTTACTTGAATCTCTTTTGAAAATTTCTGGAAAAATTACATCTTTACTGCTGAAATTTTTTCGGCGAAAAATCTGGTATTGCACCTTGGTCCTTTTTTCTTCTCCATAACCTACCAAACCCTAGCCACCTTGCTGTCACAAACCAAGATGTCTTTAGGGCATCCCTCTAGCCTCAAGATGCAGCCATCATAACCTAGTTTCATAACCCTAACAGCATCAAAAGCCACAGCCCAAAACAGTAAACCATTACAGCTGAACCCTTCAATCACCGATCTATTGTCCGAACCTTCCACCACCCCATGCCATTAACCCATCAATAGAAAAAAGACAAGGGCATCTCTGATCTATAGACATATGCTATGGCTTCCTAAGATCCAATTGATGCCAAATTTGAAGCATGGGAATCTCGGATTGAATCACGGCTTGAATCGCGCTTGGAAGACAAATTATGCGCTTTGCTTGCAGAATTCAGAATTGGACAACCATCGGGTCCAACCAAACTGCAGCAAGGAGAGAATTTAGAAAGGACCCCAGAGAAGGAGGGACAGCCCTCGGACATACTTCAGCCACGCATGAGGGTGGACTTCCCACGATAGGAAGAAGGAGACCCAGCGGGGTGGATTTCGCGCGCAGAACGTTACTTTCGCTACTACCGAACGTTGGATAATGCTATGGTGGAGATTGCTGTCATCCACCTTGAAGGAGATGCTATTCAATGGTACAATTGGCTGGAATATAATCATGGGGCTCCGACATGGAATCAATTTAAGAATGCACTTTGCTGAACTGCTTTGGACCTACGAGTATGAAAATATCGACGGCCAACTCGCAAAGATTCGACAAACCTCTACGATTCAAGAGTACCAAACCAGGTTTGAGAAGCTATCTTACCTTGCTCATGATTGGACTGACGGTCAATTGTTAGGAACATTTATCGAAGGACTCAAGCCAGAGATAAAAGGAAAAGTTAAGGCACGACAGCCCTGTACCGTGATGGCTGCGATTTCTTTTGCCCGAATACAAGAAGAACGACTCAACCAAGATTCTCGAAGGATGAGAACCACTCCTAATACCTCAACATATAAACCCCCTTATGCTTCTAGCCATCCTTCGCTGCCCAAAAAATTGACAAAAGAAGAACTATGTGATCGATCAGCAAAGGGTCTTTGTTGGCATTGCGACGAGCCGTGGAACCGCGATCATCGCTACAAAAGGGGCCGCCTCCTATTGATTGAACCTCTTGAAGACAGGGAGGAGGAGGTCCAGGAGCATGAGGAAGAGGTCACGGATAAAGAACAGCAGCCAATTGATATTATGATGCATGCCCTTGCCGGTTATGCGAACCCGCAAACAATGAAAGTGGGAGGATTTCTGAAGCAACAACCAATCACCATTCTTATTGACACCGGGAGCACTAATAATTTTATGAACAGCAAGGTTGCTATCCGGATGGCCTTACCTATTGAGAATTGCAGCAGGTTCGATGTTAAAGTTGCAGATGGACGAATTTTGAAGTGTGATCGTAAGTGCCCACGGGTGAAACTATTGCTGCAGGACCAAGAGATAATTGCAGATTTTTTCCTCCTCTCTCTCAATGATTATGAGGCCGTGCTTGGCATCGAATGGTTGATGACATTAGGTGATGTTTCCTGAAATTTTTTGAAACTAATTATGAAATTTTACAGCAAGGGGAAATAGGTGATACTGTACGGGAAACGTGGGGGTGACGTAACGATAATTTGCACACAACGAATGGAGAAAGTTGTGCATAAAGCATGCAGTGGCTTTTTGGTACAACTTAAGCAACAAAAATGGGTAACAAAGCTTCTTGGATATGATTATGAAATAACTTACAAAAAAGGGAAAGATAATGTTGTTGCAGATGTGCTTTCACGACTACCCGAGCAAGCTGAATTTTTGGCTATTTCACTTCCGACCAGCGACTTCCTTGAGGATATTAGGAGGGAATAGCAAGATAATCCGGAAACGAGTAAAATCATAAAAAAATTAAAGGAAGCACCAAGCTCTATGGCTCATTACAGTTGGGACTCAAAGGACTTACGATATAAAGGACGCATTGTGCTTGTGCCAAATTCTACTTGCATAAAAACCATCCTTCAAGAGATGCATTCTACACCTGTGGCCGGGCACTCCGGGTTCCTTAGAACCTATAAAAGAATTAAGCAAAATTTTTATTGGATAGGGATGAAAAATATTATTGCTGAATTTGTAGAACAATGTGATATATGTCAATGACACAAAGGTGAGACAGTGGCAAGTCCTGGAAAGTTACAACCTCTACCCATCTCAGAATCAATATAGACTGATATATCAATGGATTTCATCGAAGGGCTTCTCTCATCACAAGGAAAAGGTATAATTTTTATCGTGGTTGATCGCCTTACAAAGTATGCTCACTTTTGTGTCATCCGTAATCCCTACACTGCTTCTAGTATTGCTCTAATCTTTATGGAGAATATTGTAAAATTACATGGGATGCCGAGATCTATTGTAAGTGATCGTGATAGGGTCTTCATGATCAAATTTTGGACAGAGTTATTCCAGATGCAAGGCACTAAATTAAAGATGAGTACGGTATATCACCCACAAACCGATGGCCAAACTGAAGTGGTGAACAGGTGCTTGGAGACATACCTTAGATGCTTCACCAGTGACCGACCAAAAGAATGGACAAAGTGGCTTCCCTGAGCCGAGTGGTGGTATAATACAACTTATCATTCCTCCACAAAATGTACTCCCTATGAGGCCATGTATGGCCGACCCCCCCTTGTAATTCCAAAATATGTGTTGGGCACCTCTAAAGTAGAACAAGTAGACAGGGAACTACAAGATAGAGACAAAATGCTGAAGTTGTTAAAAGATAATCTTACTGCAGCATAAGCAAGGATGAAACAGCAATATGATCAACACAGAGGCGAAAGAGAATTTTCAGTAGGAGATTGGGTCTTCCTACGGCTCCAGCCATACAAGTAAACATCAATCCAAACTAGAGCGTCTATGAAGCTTTCACCTCGGTTCTATGGACCCTACCAGATTTTGGAGCGCATCGGAGCAGTAGCATACAGATTGGACTTACCCGCCAGCTCCCGAATCCATACAGTCTTCCATGTATCATGTTTGAAGCTCAAGTTGGGACAACACAAGACAGCCCAAAGCCATCTACTAAATATAACTACCCAAGGAGAGCTCCAGACCCAACCAAGTGCCATTATTGATCGACGAATCATGACTCGACGACGACGACCTGCTACTGAAGTGTTAATACAGTGGGCAAACCTACCAGCAGAAGATGCCACTTGGGAGAACTACGACAACTTGAAGATCAAATTTCGAGAATTCATGGAATGTCAGCCTCGAGGACAAGGCTGATTTGAAGAGGGCGGGTCTGTTAGGACTCTAGCTATGAGAGTCCTAATTTAGTTTCATTGATAAGGGCATTCATGTAAATCCTATCTAGCCGACCCTTATTAAAGAGGTGAAGAAGCCGGCTAGGTTAGGGTTAGGTTACTTCTTAGGAAAAGAGTCCTATTAGAAGTAGGAATCCTATTAGGAAAAGAGTCCTATTAGAAGTAGGAGTCCTACTAGGAAAAGAGTTCTATTAGAAGTAGAAGTCCTATTAGGTAAAAAGTCCTATTAAAAGTAGGAGTCCTATTAGGAAAAGAGTCCTATTGGAAGTAGAAGTCCTATTAGGTAAAAAGTCCTATTAGAATTAGGAATCCTACTAAAGAAGGAGTCCTAATTAGAAGTTGGTTAGAAGTAGGAGTCTTGAGTAAGAGTCCTATTAGGAGTTGGGGCTTAAAAGCCCTATAAATAGCCATATATTCATCCTCTTAAAAACAATGAATAGATCAATCCTTTAGCAGCCTTTGTGCAGCAACTTGGAGGAAGGAACCCCTATAGAGTTCTAAGGAGGCCGATCCCCTATAGAGATCAACCCCAAGCTTAGAATCCACGGAGGGTTCTAACATAGGTTTAGAAGAAAACCTTTTACAAGTCTGAAACATCCCTTAGATAGAAATCTAAATTTCAAAGAGGAGGGGAATACTCAACACTTTTCAAGATTACAATTTTGATTCACTAGCAGTTTAGTTCATTCTTTTCTTATAGCTTCCTAGTAAGGATGAGTGGGGTATTTATAAGCCCCAAATGACTTCAAAAAAAGAGCCAAAATTTAAATTTTTGGATCTTTCGGGTATGGGTGGTACCACCACATGCATTGGGTGGTACTACTACCATAGAGCCTCAAAGAAAGGGGCTCTAGTGGTATTACCACCAGCCTGGGTTGTAACACTGCCTAGTCTGGGCGGTACTACGAACAAACAGCTTGAAAAAATACGTTTTTAACTTTTCCAGCTCATAAGCGATTCCATTGCCTGACCCAATCTGTGGGTCACTGAATGGGCCTCCCAATGAGCCCAAATAAATCCCAATTTAGGCCAAATTTATTGAATCTTGGATTTTGATGATGTAGTCAATTGATAGGTTATTTGATCTAATTCATATTATTGAGATAAGTGTGTAGGATTAACTATGATAGTAGGAAGGCAAAAAGCAAATTGCCGGAATATATTAGGAGCTCGAGAGTCCACCGGAAGTCCGAAGGATCATCGGAAGTATCGCCGGAACCAGCCGAGAATGAATCGAGGTCTTGCCGAAGGTTTCAAAAGTTCACCGGAAGATCGTCGGAGCTTTGCAAAGCTCACCGAGAAGGTTCGGAAGCTTACCAAAGATTCATCGAACTCGCCATAAAGTCCGAGGGGCTATTGAGAGTCCGTCGGAAGAAGTCCGAGGGTGTGTCGGAAATCCGTCAGAAGTTCACCGGGAAGCTCGCTTGAAGAAGACTCGATGTTGTCAGTTGTTAATTTGCTTAGAATATATTTTTAATTTTGTAGTTAGCATGTAATTAGGGCCAAGATTAGGTGATAATCCTGATTAACCATAATAGGGGCCAATTAGGCCTTATTTGGACTAAATTGGGTTAGATTCAGGGCCCATTCAAAAGTGCTGGACCAGGTCTGGTGGTGGCACTGTCCCGAAAATAGGTCCCCAGATGGTCTAGGCTGTGGTATTGTCCCAGGTCAGCGATGGTTCCGTTGGTCATTATTACCTGCCAGCGATGGTATCGCTAGTCAACAGAGTCTGAGGACCCTGTCAGGCGATGGTATCGCCAGACTGGGCGGTGGTACCGCCCAGTACACTGACAAAACATGATCAATTGGCGGTGGTACCGCTATGGCCAGACGATGGGATTGCTAGTGCTAGGCAATGGTATCGCTAGTAATCAAAAGTTCAGGATGTGACTCTTTTTAGCTTCATTTTTGAAGTCAATTGAGTCTATAAATACCCCTCTCTTCTTAGCTAGTAAAGCATTTTTTGAGAAGTAAAAAAACTAAGTCAAAGCTATAGCAAAATCATGTTCGATAAGAGGACGAGCGATAGAGTGACCCTCTTGATTGTCAGAAAAAGCTATTTCTCTTGGGTGTTAAACTAATTGAAACCTTAGCTCTGATACCAACTATTAGGATTGTAGTGACACTAAGAGGGGGAGGGAGGGGTGAATTAGTGCTTTAAAACTTTTGATGATTCAAAAAATTCATTGGATGAAACCTTATCAGAAAAGCATTTTGACTTCGAATGTAAGTAAAAGTATTGAGCAACTAGCTTAGCAAGTAATAAAAATTAAAAGGATAAAGGGAAAAGAGTATACAGGATTTATAGTGGTTCAGTCATCGGACCTACATCTACTCTTGATTCCTCCTTTATCAAGGTCATTGGCTTTCACTAACGATCTTCTTTCAATGGACGAAGATCATATACTCGTTTATAACTCTCTCTCCTTTTAATAGGTTTAGAAGAAAACCTTTTACAAGTCTTAAACATCCCTTAGATAGAAATCTAAACTTTCAAAGAGGAGGAGGGGAATACTCAATACTTTTCAAGATTACAACTTTGATTCACTAGCAGTTTAGTTCATTCTTTTCTTATAGCTTCCTAGTAAGGATGAGTGGGGTATTTATAAGCCCAAAATGACTTCAAAAAAAGAGCCAAAATTTAAATTTTTGGATCTTTCGGGTATGGGTGGTACCACCACGTGCATTCGGTGGTACTACTACCATAGAGCCTCAAAGAAAGGGGCTCTAGTGGTATTACCACTAGCCTGGGTGGTACCACTGCCTAGTCTAGGTGGTACTATGTCCAAACAGCTTGGAAAAATACGTTTTTAACTTTTCCAGCTCATAGGCGATTCCATTGCCTGACCCAATCTGTGGGTCACTGAATGAGCCTCCCAATGAGCCCAAATAAATCCCAATTTAGGCCAAATTTATTGAATCTTGGATTTTGATGATGGAGTCAATTGATAGGTTATTTGATCTAATTCATATTATTGAGATAAGTGTGTAGGATTAACTACGATAGTAGGAAGGCAAAAAGCAAATTGCCGGAGTACATTAGGAGCTTGAGAGTCCGCCGGAAGTCCGAAGGATCGTCGGAAATGTCGCCGGAACCAGCTGAGAATGAATCAGGGTCTTGCTGAAGGTTTCAAAAGTTCATCGGAAGATCGTTGGAGCTTTGCGGAGCTCACCGAGAAGGTTCGGAAGCTTGCTAAAGATTCGACAAACTCGCCATAAAGTCCGAGAGGCTATTGAGAGTCCGTCGGAAGAAATCCGAGGGTGTGTCGGAAGTCCATCGGAAGTTCACCAGGAAGCTCGCTTGAAGAAGACTCGATGTTGTCAGTTGTTAATTTGCTTAGAATATATTTTTAATTTTATAGTTAGCATGTAATTAGGGTCAGGATTAGGTGGTAATCATGATTAACCATAATAGGGGCCAATTAGGCTTTATTTGGACTAAATTGGGCTAGATTCAAGGCCCATTCGATAGTGCTGGACCGGGTCTGGTGGTGGCACTGTCCTGAAAATAGGTCCCCAGGTGGTCTAGGCGGTGGTACTATCCCAGGTTAGCGATGGTACCGCTGGTCATTATTACCTGCCAACGATGGTATCGCTAGCCCACAGAGTCTTAGGACCCTGTCAGGGGTGGTACCGCCAGACTAGCGGTGGTACCGCACAGTACACTGATAGAACATGATCAATTGGCGATGGTACCGCTAGTGCCAGATGATGGTATTGCCAGTGCTAGACGATGGTACCACTAGTACTCGAAAGTTTAGGATGTGACTCTTTTTAGCTTCATTTTTGAAGTCAATTGAGTCTATAAATACCCCTCTCTTCTTAGCTAGTAAAGCACCTTTTGAGAAGTGAAAAAACTAAGTCAAAGCTATAGCAAAATCGCGTTCGATAAGAGGACGAGCGATAGAGTGACCCTCTTTATTATCGGAAAAAGCCATTTCTCTTGGGTGTTAAACTAATTGAGAAAACCTTAGCTCTGATACCAACTATTAGGATTGTAGTGATACTAAGAGAGAGGGGGGGGGCGAGGGGGTGAATTAGTGCTTTCAGAAACATTTGATGATTCAAAAAATTCATTCAATGAAACCTTATCAGAAAAGCATTTTGACTTCGAATGTAAGTGAGCAACTAGCTTAGCAAGTAATAAAAATTAAAAGGACAAAGGGAAACGAGTATACCGGATTTATAGTGGTTTAGTCATCCGACCTACGTCTACTCTCGATTCCTCCTTTATCAAGGTTATTGGCTTTCACTAACGATCTTCTTTCAATGGACGAAGATCATATACTCATTTAAAACTCTCTCTCCTTTTAATAGGTTTAGAAGAAAACCTTTTACAAGTCTTAAACATCCCTTAGATAGAAATCTAAACTTTCAAAGAGGAGGAGGGGAATACTCAACACTTTTCAAGATTACAACTTTGATTCACTAGCAGTTTAGTTCATTCTTTTCTTATAGCTTCCTAGTAAGGATGAGTGGGGTATTTATAAGCCCCAAATGACCTAAAAAAAAGAGCCAAAATTTAAATTTTTGGATCTTTCGAGTATAAGTGGTACCACCACATGTATTGGGTGGTACTACTACCTATAGATCTTCAAAGAAAGGGGCTCTAGTGGTATTACCACCAGCCTGGGTGGTACCACTGCCCAGTCTGGGCGGTACTACGACCTAACAGCTTGGAAAAATACGTTTTTAACTTTTCCAGCTCATAAGTGATTCCATTGCCTGACCTAATCTGTAGGTCACTGAATGGGCCTCCCAATGAGCCCAAATAAATCCCAATTTAGGCCAAATTTATTGAATCTTGGATTTTGATGATGTAGTCAATTGATAGGTTATTTGATCTAATTCATATTATTGAGATAAGTGTGTAGGATTAACTACGATAGTAGGAAGGCAAAAAGCAAATTGCCGGAGTACATTAGGAGCTTGAGAGTCCACCGAAAGTCCGAATGATCGTCGGAAGTGTTGCCGGAACCAACCGAGAACGAATCGGGGTCTTGCCGAAGGTTTCAAAAGTTCACCGAAAGATCGTTAGAGGATTGCGGAGCTCACCGAGAAGGTTCGGAAGCTTGCCAAAGATTTGTCGAACTCGCCATAAAGTCCGAGAGGCTATTAAGAATCCGTCGGAAGAAATCCGAGGGTGCGTCGGAAGTCCGTCGGAAGTTCACCGGAAAGCTCGCTGGAAGAAGACTCAACGTTGTCAGCTATTAATTTGCTTAGAATATATTTTTAATTTTGTAGTTAGCATGTAATTAGGGTCAGGATTAGGTGATAATCCTGATTAATCATAATAGGGGCTAATTAGGCCTTATTTGGACTAAATTGGGCTAGATTCAGGGCCCATTCAATAGTGCTGGACCAGGTCTGGTGGTGGCACTGTCCCGAAAATAGGTCCCCAGGTGGTCTAGGCTGTGGTACTGTCCCAGGTTAGCGATGGTACCGCTGGTCATTATTACCTGCCAGCGATGGTATCGCTAGTCAACAGAGTCTGAGGACCCTGTCAAGCGGTGGTACCGCCAGACTGGGCGTTGGTACCGCCCAGTACACTGATAGAACATGATCAATTGGCGGTGGTACCGCTAGTGCCAGATGATGGTATTGCAAGTGCTTGGCGATGGTACCGCTAGTACTCGAAAGTTCGGGATGTGACTCTTTTTAGCTTCATTTTTGAAGTCAATTGAGTCTATAAATACCCCTCTCTTCTTAGCTAGTAAAGCACCTTTTGAGAAGTGAAAAAACTAAGTCAAAGCTATAGCAAAATCATGTTCGATAAGAGGACGAGCGATAGAGTGACCCTCTTGATTATCGGAAAAAGCCATTTCTCTTGGGTGTTAAACTAATTGAGAAAAACTTAGCTCTGATACCAACTATTAAGAATGTAGTGACACAGAGGGGGGGGGGTGAATTAGTGCTTTTAGAAACTTTTGATGATTCAAAAAATTCATTCGATGAAACCTTATCAGAAAAGCATTTTTACTTCGAATGTAAGTAAAAGTATTGAGCAACTAGCTTAGCAAGTAATAAAAATTAAAAGGACAAAGGGAAAAGAGTATACCAGATTTATAGTGGTTCAGTCATCCGACCTACGTCTACTCTCGATTCCTCCTTTATCAAGGTCATCGGCTTTCACTAACGATCTTCTTTCAATGGACGAAGATCAAATACTCGTTTATAACTCTCTCTCCTTTTAATAGGTTTAGAAGAAAACCTTTTACAAGTTTTAAACATCCCTTAGATAGAAATCTAAACTTTCAAAGAGGAGGAGGGGAATACTCAACACTTTTCAAGATTACAACTTTGATTCACTAGCAGTTTAGTTCATTCTTTTCTTATAGCTTCCTAGTAAGGATGAGTGGGGTATTTATAAGCCCCAAATGACTTCAAAAAAAGAGCTAAAATTTAAATTTTTGGATCTTTCGGGATGGGTGGTACCACCACATGCATTGGGTGGTACTACTACCTATAGAGCCTCAAAGAAAGGGGCTTTAGTGGTATTACCACCAGCCTGGGTGGTACCACCGCTTACTAGCTTTAATGCTGGTGGTACCACTGCCCAGTCTGGGTGGTACTATAGCCTAACAACTTGGAAAAATACACTTTTAACTTTTCCAACTCATAGGCGGTTCCATTGCCTAACCTAATCTGTAGGTCACTGAATGGGCCTCCCAATGAGCCCAAATAAATCCCAATTTAGGCCAAATTTATTGAATCTTAGATTTTGATGATGAAGTCAATTGATAGGTTATTTAATCTAATTTATATTATTGAGATAAGTGTGTAGGATTAACTATGATAGCAAGAAGGCATAATGCAAATTGTCGGAGTACATTAGGAGTTCAAGAGTCCGCCGGAAGTCCGAAGGATTGTCGGAAGTATCACCGGAACCAGTTGAGAATGAATCGGGGTCTTGCTGAAGGTTTCGAAAGTTCGCCGAAAGATCGTCGAAGCTTTGTGGAGCTCACCGAGAAGGTTCGGAAGCTTGCCAAAGATTCGTCGAACTCGCCATAAAGTCTGAGAGGCTATTGAGAGTCCGTTGGAAGAAATCCGAGGGTGTGTCGGAAGTTTGCCAGAAGTTCACCCGGAAGCTCGCTGGAAGAAGACTCGACATTGTCGGCTGTTAATTTGCTTAAAATATATTTTTAATTTTGTAGTTAGCATATAATTAGGGTCAAAATTTTGTGATAATCGTGATTAACCCTAATAGGGGCCAACTAAGCCTTATTTGGACTAAATTAGGCCAGATTCAGGGCCCATTCAGTAGTGCTAGACCAGGTCTGGTGGTGGCACTACCCCGAAAATAGGTCCCCAGGTGGTCTAGGCGGTAGTACTATCCCAAGTCAGCGATGGTACTACTGGTGATTATTACCTGCCATCAGTGGTATCGCTAGTCCACAAAGTTTGAGGACCCTGTCAGGCGATGGTACCGCTAGACTGGGCAGTGGTATCGCCCAGTACACTGATAGAACAGGATCAACTGGTGGTGGTACCGCTAGTGCCAGATGACGGTATTGCTAGTGCTAGGCGATGGTACCGCCAGTACTCGAAAATCCAGGATGTGACTCTTTTTGGCTTCATTTTTGAAGCCAATTGAGTCTATAAATACCCCTCTCTTCTCAGCTAGTAAAGTACCTATTGAGAAGTGAAAAAACTAAGTCAAAGCTATAGCAAAATCGTGTTCGATAGCTCGAGTGTTCACCTCCCATTTTTTCTTTTTCAAAATTCTATAAGAGTGTGAACCACTTGTAAAAGTTTGTAAGATGGGTGCTTGGTCCTTCCCCTTCAAGAAGATTTGATAGTGGAAGTTGAGAATCTCATCCAAGGAGGTTTCGGAAGTGGACGTAGGTCATTTGACCAAACCACGATATAGTATACTACTTTGAATGTGTGAGTTTTAATTGTTGCATCTTGTTCTTTACTTAGTTGCAAATCTATCGATCTCCTCCTTTCTACTTTTGATAGAATTATTATGAATCACTATTGGAATCATTTTTATTGGATCGAAATTTCTCTTCTAACAACTATTTCCGAAATCGATTTCAAATTAACAAGTTTTATTGGCTGCACTAATTCATGCCCGCCCCCTCTTAGTGCCGCTCAGACCCTAACAATTGGTATCAGAGCTTGGTCACTCTCATTTGGTTTAAAATCCAAGAGAGATGGCTTATTTCGGCATACAAGAGGGTCATTTTATTACACATCCGCCTATGTTCAATGGGTTGGATTACACCTATTGGAAGACTAGTATGAAGATTTTTCTTATTTTCATAGATTTCAAACTTTGGAATATCATTAAAATTAGATTTCAAAAATCTTCTCTTCCGTTGAATGAATGGAATGAATTGGAGAAGGTTTTTGCACTTAATGCAAAGGCTATGAATGCCTTGTTTTGCGCACTTGATAAAAATGAGTTTAATCGTGTTTCGATTTGTGAATCGACTTTTGATATTTGGCATACTCTTGAAATCACTTATGAAGGCACTAGCCGGGAAAGAGTCCAAAATTAACCTTTTGGTCCATTCTTACGAATTGTTTTGGATGAAATCAAGTGAGTCCATCGGAGACAGACACCCGTTTCACGGATGTTGTCAATGGACTCAAAGCGCTTGGTAAAGCTTTTTCTAATTTCAAACTTGTAACAAAAATTTTAAGATCCCTTCCAAAGAGTTGGAATCCAAAAGTTACGGCTATTCAAGCGGCCAAGGACCCTAAAAATTTTTCTCTCGAAGAACTTAATAGATCTTTAATGACCTACGAAATGATATGCTATGCTCATGATAAGCTAGAGAATCCCCTTCCAAAGAACTGGAAGGATATGACATTGAGAATACAAGAAGACCACTTGAAGGAATCTTCAAGTGATGAGGACCTTGATGATGAATTTATACTCTTAACTTGAAAATTTAAAAAAAATTTAAGAAAGAATAAATTTAAAAATGACACTAAAAACAAACTTGAACCCAAGAAGGACCAAGATATATGTTACGAATGCAAGAAGCCGAGGCACTTCAAAAACAAATGCCCCCAAGCCAAGAAGAAACAACTAAAGAGGAAGAAAGCTCTGAAGGCGACATGAGACAACTCAAGTGCTCCGAAGATGAAGAAGTAAGCAACAAAGAGGAGGCCAACTTCGCACTGATGGCTCTTGGAGATGAGGTAAGTGAGTCATTTAATAAAGATTTATCCTTCGATGAACTTTCAATTTCTTTCTATAAATTATTTGATGAATGTAGAGCTATTAGTAAAAAGTTAAATTTATTAAAAAAGGAGTATACTTTCTTAGTCGATAAGCTTGAAAGTCTTAAACGTAATACTCCCTTTTTACCCTCATGCTTTAGGTGTGAACACTTAGAGGCAATCAAAAATAAGAACATGCTACTTAAAGAGACCCTAAATAAGTTTAAAGTCAGTAGCAAGGGCTTAGACATGATCCTTGCAAACAAGGGTCATGTCAGAAAAAGAAGTGGAATTTGATTCGTGAGTGGATCTCACCGAACTCCAACCACCTTCATTAAATGACCCACACTATATATATCATCTCATTTGAAATATAATTTTTGTTGTAAATCTAGACATGTTGCTTACAAATGTCCGTATAAGAAACTTAGCCCACATAGGTTAATATGGATTCCTAAAGGAACGATAAGGAACTCAATGAACAATGATAAGTTTAGTAGATCAATAATTGAGGCACCCAAGTTCAAATGGGTACTTAAAAAACTATCCTCTTTTGTAGACACATTCACCCACACAAGCTAGGAGCAAGAGATGGTACCTTGATAGTGGATGCTCAAGGCACATGACTAGAGATCCATCTCAATTCTCTAAGCTCACTAGCCAAGATGAAGGGTATGTCACTTTCGGAGACAACAACAAGGGTAAAATAATTGGCAAGGGAACTATAGGTAACAAATCAAGTTTTTGAATTGATGATGTGTTATTGGTAGATGGTTTAAAGCATAACCTTTTGAGCATTAGTCAACTATGTGATAAGGGATATATTGTAAAATTTGAATCTAATGCTTGCATTATTGAAAAACCACACAACAATACATCTATGATTGCACTAAATCAAAATAATGTCTATATCATAAACATTGATAATCTTAGTAATGAAATATATTTTTTGATTTTGAATGATGATGCTTAGCTTTGGCATAGGAGACTAGGTCATGCTAGCATGAAACTAATCTCTCAAATCACATCTAAAGAATTTGTAAGACGCATTCCCAATATTAAATTCATTAAAGATAAAATATGTGATGCTTGTCAACTAAGAAAACAAATAAAAAGTAGTTTCAAACCAAAGAATCAAATAAGCACCTCTAGACCATACAATTGATCCATTGGATTTATTTGGACCAATTGACACAATGAGTCTAGGAAATAGCAAATATACGTTTGTCTTGTAGATGACTATAGTAGATACACTTGGACATATTTCTTGGCTCACAAAAGTGATTGCTTTAAATGTTTCTCTAAATTTTATAAACTTGCTCAAAACGAAAAGGGTTTCATGATTTCATCGATTCGAAATGATCATGGTGGTGAATTTCAAAACTGTGACTTTCAAAATTTTTATGAATCTAATGGTTATAACCACAACTTCTCTACTCCGAGGAATCCTCAACAAAATGGAGTAGTAGAAAGAAAGAATAGGAATTTATAAGAAATGATAAGAATCATATTAAATGAACATAGTTTACCAAAATACTTTTGGGCCGTAGCCGTTAATACGGCTTGCTATGTCATGAATAGGGTTCTAATAAGACCATCTCTATCTGAAACTCCTTATGAATTATGGAATAACAAAAAATCAAACGTTTCTTATTTTTGAAATTTTCGGCTGCAAATGTTTTATCTTGAATGAAAAGGATGCCTTAGGAAAATTCAATGTAAAATCCGATGAAGGAATCTTTCTTGGTTACTATTTTATTTTCAAAGCTTTTCATGTTTTCAATAAAAAAACCTTGGTTATAGAAGAGCCTATTGTTAGGATCGGAGAGGCACTAAGAGGGGGGGGGGGGGTGAATTAGTGTAGCGGATTAAAACTCGTAAGTTTGAAACCGATTTCATAAATAGAAAGTTTGTATTGAGATTTCGATTTGATGAAGATGACTTAGTTAAAGTAGCTTGAGTAAAGGAGATGAAAACCGAATGATTTGCAGCTAAGTATAGAAATGATGCAGAAATTTAAACACTCACACATTAAGAACACCACGATGTATAGTAGTTCGGTCAAGTGACCTACATCCACTTTTGACGCATTCTCCGATGAGGCTCCCAACTTTCACTAGTAAATCTTGTTGAAGGGGAAGGACCAAACACCCCTCTTACAATCCTTTTACAAGTGGTTCACACTCTTACAGATTTTTCAAAGAGAAAGAGGGAGGTGAACACTAGCTATCGAAAACAAGGCTTTGTCATAGCTTTTGCTCAATTTCTAACTCTCAAAAGGATGATCTTTCTGCTAAGAAAGGAGGGGTATTTATAGACTCCAAGAGGATTCAAATTTGGGCTCCAAATTTGAATTTATTTTGGGTTTCCCGGTGCTAGCGGTGCCACCGCCTATCAGTGGTGGTGCCATCGCTTGTCATTTGATAGACTGACAATGTACTGGGCCGTTCCACCGCCCAGTCTCTCGGGTGCTAGGCAGTGCCACCACTCAACTCTCGGCCACTGAGCAATTCCACCGCCTGGCCCATTCAGTAAAGCTGAATGGGCCCTGTTTTAGGCCTAAATCAGCCTAATAAGAGCCCGGTTGGCCCCTGGCCCCTACTAGGTTTAAACAGGATTATTTCCTAATCCTTACCCTAATTACGTGCCAACTATAAAATTGAAACATAATTCTAAGTGATTTAAACTGACATTCTTCAAGTCTACTTCTGGCGAGCTTTCCGGCGAGATTCCGGTGGACTTCTGACACTCCTTCAGATTTCTTCCGGTGGACTCCCAGCATGCTTCTGGATTTTGTGATGAGCTCAACGAGTCTTTGGCAAACTTCGAAACCTTCTCGGTGATCTCCATGAACCTCCGATGATCTTTGCGATGAACTTCTGAAACCTTTGGCAAGTCCCTGATTCGATCTCGGTTGGTTCCGACAACACTTCCGATGATCCTTCGGACTTTCGGTGAACTCTCGAACTCCCGACGAACTTGACCTCAGTAAATTACTTTATATTTTCATCCCATCATAGTTAATCCTACACACTTATCTCAATAATATGGATTAGAACAAATAATTCATCAATTGACTTCATCATCAAAATCCGAGATTCAACAATCTCCCCCTTTTTGATGATGACAATCAATTGATGATGGAGTTAATCTTAACTCTCCTTATCTATATGCCATATCATGAGAAAGTAAAAACACTTGAATTCAATCTTTTGAATTCAAGCCGAAACCGATAAATTTCATTTAACGTCAAGCTTAATAAGCAAGCTTAAGCATAAATACGAAACTTCATATTATTCTTGATGAAAACAATGTCAAGATATTACACCTATAAACATTCATCATTACAACAAGAGATATCAATTTTTAATTCAAATATGACATGGATCAAATGATATCAAAAAGAGTGCTTAATATCAAGGCATGATATCAAATGAAGGAATAGCTTATCTTAAGAAAATTTACATTTTAATCATTTGCGATATATTGTAATATGAACCATATAAGTTGTTGTGATACGATACGATAAATTAATTCATTTTTCATTCCATCATATCAATTTCACATTTTTTCCTCCTTTGTCATCAACAAAAAGAGGTAAAGAATTCATGCATTGCTCCGAAAGAAAAATCTTTATTTATCAAGCTATGAGTAGGAGATATCAAAATTCGATTAATCATCAACTTGGCATTCATGAAGTAAAACATGCTTAAAGTAGGTGGAGGGAGCATAAAATCAATCATTCGAGGAAGATATCAAATTATATAAAATATTACAATAATATGACAACGTCATCCAAAAGTTACGATCGAATGAAAAATTCATTCAAAGTCCGAGTAGATGATATGAAAGAAACAACATCATCCATAGTAATCATCCATAGTAGTCATAAGGTTTACAAAACAAGAGTTAAGACAACAACTATTCCTCAGGGGGAATTTCAAAATGCCTATACAGGTGATCTACCTTCCAGTTCATCTGTCGTACTTCCTTCAAAATTTCAGCTTGCTATAAGTTGATTTGATTTTGCTGTGATTTGATTTGATTTAATGCTAGCATGATTGGATCTTCAGTGGATGGAGCAAGAGTTGGCACAGATGGTGTTGGACCAAAGGGACTAGGCGGAGGAGATTTACTTCCCCAATAATTGGTATTTCAGGTCGCTCTACTAGTGGGGGAGCTAGATCAATCCTTCTAGGTTGCCTAATCTATATACCATTTCTAAAGATGCATCTAAGTCTCTTCAGGAGGTTTCTGTTTATAGTGTTATATCTGTCGTCTTGTATTATTTCTTCATCAGGTGACACATAAATATCATGCGTAATTATTAATCTAGTGATCAACCCGTCATACGATAACATTAAGTCTCTAGAGATAATTTCCATCATATGTTGTCGGATCAAGTATCCAAAGGAGTTGTTTTGTCGGGTCATGATCCAATACATGGTGCTTAATTCTAGCATACTAATCTCATCATGGTGAAATTGTTTAGGAAGAAGAATACTTATGATGATGTGATGAAGAATTTTTGAATTAAAAGGTAACAAGTGCTCACAGCTTTTGGGAACAACACCTAGGTTAGAATTTGTAAAAATCGTCTCTAAAGCTTCGGAGTGGGTTGCTCCGATTGCATCCATATCCCATTGCCCTTTAAAATAACATCCCCTATCCTTTTCTTCAATTCCAATTAGCTCACATATCGTATGATCAAAAATTTTAATTTTGGTTCCTAAATGGTAGGTAGTCAATCCATCATGTTCCACACTTATGTTTGCATAAAATAACTTAACCAACATAGGGTAAATCGGTTCATCTATTTGTAAGATTGGCAAAATATTTAAATCGGTAAATCATCTAATGGGTTCTAGGTTTCCTAGTTCACTTAGATCAACATATTTTCCCTTATGTATGGCTTTTGATTCAAAATTGGGGTACCTTAGAGCTACCTCATTAGATCTAAAGAGGATTGGATCATAGGAATCTCCTTCCAACCTTTTCCCTTTGCCTCTTGATGATCTCTTAATAGCCATATCTATTCATGATGATGGATCAAGAAGAAACAATAAGAAAACGACTAAGTAATGAGAAGAGAAGAGAAAATATCAGATTTTACCTTCTTTGAGTTTCCTTGGGAGGTGAAGAGCTTGATCCAAGAGAAAACCCTTTGATAGGCTTTTTAGAGGAAGAAGATGGAGTGTGGAGAGGATTAGAGAGCTTTGGGGGGGGGGGGACGGGTCGGTTCCACCGCCGACCCTAACACACCCCTTAAATATAGGGGTGTTCGGGCGGTGCCACCGCCTCGGGCCAAGTACAATAAGTCTTTGGCCAGCTTCCGAACCTTCTCGGTGATCTCCATGAACCTTCGATGATCTTTGCGGTGAACTTCCGAAACCTTCGGTAAGTCCCTGATTCGATCTCGGTTGGTTCCGGTAACACTTCTGATGATCCTTCGGACTTCCGATGAACTCTCAAACTCCCGATGAACTTGACCTCGGTAAATCACTTTATGTTTTCATCCTATCGTAGTTAATCCTGCACACTTATCTCAACAATATGGATTAGAACAAATAATTCATCAATTAACTTCATTATCAAAATCCGAGATTTAACACCTATTCATGTAGTTTTCAATGAAGTTTCCGAAGTTATGAAAAATGATTTTGATGATGATCTTGGTTTTGATGGTTTAAATTTGAATGAACCCTCTCCTTAAAATAGTAACTTGGATGCATCTTCTTCCTCAATTTCCTTACCTAAGGAATGGAAGTATGTAGATGCCCATCCTAAGGAGTTAATTATAGGAGACACATCAAAAGGTGTTCAAACTCGTTCCTCTTTTAAGAATTTTTATGCCAACACCGCTTTTATTTATCAAATTGAACCTAAGTGCATTGATGAAGCCTTGAAAGATGATTCTTGGGTTATCGTAATGCAAGAAGAATTGAACCAATTTGAGAGGAATGAGGTATGGAAGCTTGTTCCTAGACCAAGTGACCATTTAGTTATAGGTACTAAATGGGTATTTAGAAATAAGCATGATGAATTTGGTATCATGGTTAGAAACAAGACTAGATTAGTGGCCAAAGGTTTCAACCAAGAAGAAGGCATCGATTATAAAGAGACCTTCGCCCCTGTGGCAAGATTAGAAGCCATTAGGATGCTTCTTGCCTATGCTAGTAGTAATAATTTTAAGTTGTTTCAAATGGATGTCAAAAGTGCTTTCTTAAATGGTTTTATTTCTGAAGAAGTGTTTGTTGAACAACCACCCGGTTTTGAAAACTCTCTTTTTCCTAATCATGTATTCAAATTGACTAAGGCTCTTTATGGATTAAAACAAGCCCCAAGGGCTTGGTATGAGAGACTTAGTTTATTTCTAATTTCAAATAATTTTATTAAAGGCAAGGTTGATACTACATTGTTTGTTAAATATTTTAAAAATAATTTTTTTATTATTCAAATTTATGTTAATGACATTATTTTAGTTCTACTAATGAATTACTATATGATCAGTTGCCAAATATATGAGTCATGAATTTGAAATGAGTCTAATGGGTGAACTAACCTTCTTTTTAGGATTGCAAATTAAACAACTTATTGATGGTATATTTCTTAATCAATCTAAATATACACTAGAATTATTAAAATGATTTAACATGGATGGTTTAAAAGCTATAAACACTCCTATGAGTACTTTCACTAAGTTAGACATGGATGAAAGTAGAGAAAATTTTGATCAAAAAACATATAGGGGAATGATAGGTAGTTTGCTTTACCTCACCGCAACTAGACCGGATATCATATTTAGTGTAGGACTTTGTGTAAGATTTCAAGCTAATCCTAAGTTATCTCACCTCAAGGCCATTAAAAGAATCCTTAGGTATCTTAAAGGAACTCCTAACCTAGGATTATGGTATATAAAATCTGATGACTTTGATTTAAAAGCCTATATGGATGTGGATTTTGGTGAATGTAAAATAGATAGAAAAAACATATCTAGAACATGCCAATTTCTAAGACATGCACTTGTTTCTTGGACTTCCAAGAAGCAAAACTTGGTTGTACTATCTATGACTGAAGCCGAATATATAACCGCAAGTGCATATTGTGCACAAGTTGTTTGGATGAAAAATACTTTAGAAGTCTATGAAATTTATTTAAAGAATATTCTCATAAAATGTGATAATACAAGTGTTATTTGCCTAATCAAAAATCTCATTCAATACTCTAGAACTAAGCATATTGACATTAGACATCACTTCATACGAGATCATGTCAATAATAATGATGTCATTCTAGAATTCATTGATACAAAACACCAATTAGCAGATATCTTCACAAAACCCCTAAATGAAGAATAATTTGACTTTATTAGAAGAGAATTAGGCATGCTAAATTATCCTAATATATGAAGATGTTGTATGTTCCTTTTCTAAACATTTTCAACTTCAGTTTTTATAATCTCAACTTATTATTTTCGGATTTTAGATGACATCTTTATGATATCATATTTTTGAACGGAGCTCTCATTTTTATCCTTCGATCATAATATTTTGATTCTCCTCCTTCTTCGATTGATGAATTTTGAGTTATCTCATGCCTTACAATGATGTAATAAAATTGTTTCTATACTCCCTCTACCTCCTTTGGGATGACTAAATGGATGTTATAAGTTGCGTATCATTTGAAACTTGACATATGCAAGTATACATACATTAATGACCTTTGTATAAAGATTAAGCTCTTAAGTGTTTATTATACTCTCTTCGGACTTTAATCTCAACTCTTGTGCTAATCTCTAAGTCTTGAAGCTTTGATATTGATGTGCTCCACTTCATAAATGCTAAGTTGAACTTTTTCATGAATTTTTGATCTCTCTTTCTCTCATTAATTTTTGAGCTCTTATTAATATGGTTAACAAGTGACTAAATGTTTGATGAATGGCTTTAATGATCTATCCTTCCACTTTACAATTTTATTTTCAAAATTACATCTTGAACCTTTTATCTTCTTTCATGTATGAATCTTTCATAACTTGATAATTGATCATTTTTTGGATTTCATAAATATGAATAAGAATGAACAAATCAATTTTTGGGTTTATCCATCTTATGTATCGTGTATGTATCCGGAACATGTATTCAACTCGTCTTCTAAGCAAATTTTAGTCTCATTCTTATGTATCGTATATTGTTGATGACTACCTTTACAATTTTTGATATGTTTGATAAATGACTAGCATCATGATACCTTATGATGACTAACTTCATCTATTTTTTCGATATTATGATTCACCTCTTTTTTGTTGATGACAAAGGGGGAGAAGAATGTGGCAAAATTAAATTGATGACTTGTTAAATGCCCTGCATGGGCAAAATAAATTGGTGACTTGATAAACATCTTGCATGTATCAAGAAATGAATGACTTATATGTATCGTATCGCAATGTATCACATGTATCGTAATGTATCTCAAATGCTTAAAATGTAAATTTTTGAAAGATCGTTATCATATCATGTTTAAAAATTGGTATCTTTCATTGATATGATAAGTTATCATTTCATTTGATAGTACATCATAAAATGATTTCATGCCTTGCATGTGTGCACTTTTATTGATATCATGTGATCCGTATTGTATTTCAATTTATAATTGGTATCATTGTTGAAGTGATAAATGTCTATCATTATTCGACTTGAAATTGAGTGTCATATATTGACATTGTTTTCAAATGTAAAAAATATGAAGTTTCATATTTATGAATGAAAGCTCATGCTTGTTAAGTATGATGATAAGTTCAATGGATGAAACTTATCGATTTCGGCTTGAATTCAAGGAGATTGAATTTAAGTGTTTTTACTACTCATAATATGACATATAGATAGGGGGAGTTAATGTTAACTCCATCATCAATTAATTGTCATCATAAAAAAGAGGGAGATTATTAAATCTTAGATTTTGATGATGAAGTTAATTGATAGGTTATTTGATCTAATCCATATTATTGAGATAAGTATGCAGGATTAACTATGATAGCAAGAAGGCATAAAGCAAATTGCCGGAGTCAAGTACGTTGGGAATTTGAGAGTTTTCAGGAAGTCCAAAGGATCATCGGAAGTACTATCGGAACTAGCCGAGAATGAATCGAGGACTTGCCGAAGGTTTCGGAAGTTCACTGGAAGATCGTCGGAGGTTCGCGGAGCTTACTGAGAAGGTTTGAAAGCTTGCCAAAGATTCATCGAACTTGCCATAAAGTCCAGAAGGCTATTGAGAGTCTGCCGGAAGAAATCCCAGGGTGTGTCGGAAGTCCGCCGGAAGTTCGTCGAAAAGCTCACCGGAAGAAGACTCGATGTTGTCGGTTGTTAATTTGCTTAAAATATATTTTTAATTTCATAATTAACATATAATTAGGGTCAGGATTAGGTGATAATCCTGATTAATCTTAATAGGAGCCAACTAGGCCTTATTTAGACTAAATTGGGCCAGATTCAGGGCCCATTCAGTAGTGCTGGACCAAGTCTGGCGTGGCACCACTAGACTGGGGCGATGGCATCGTCTTGAAAATAGGTCCCTAAGTGGTCTGGGCAGTGGTACCACACCAGGTTAGTGGTGGTATTACTAGCAGTTATTGCTTGCCAATGGTGGTACCACTTGACAAGCAGTGGTACCGCTAGTCCACAGAGTCCGAGGACCCTGTCAAGCGATAGTACCACCAGACTAGGCGGTGGTATCGCCCAATACACTAACATAGCAGGGTCAACTAGCGGTGGTACCGCCAGTGCTAAACGGTGGTGCCGTCAGTACTCAAAAATCCAGGATGTGACTCTTTTTTGCTCCATTTTTGAAGCCAATTGTCTATAAATACCCCTCTCTTCTCAACTAGTAAAGCACCTTTTGAGAAGTGAAAAAACTAAGTCAAAGCTATAGCAAAATCGTGTTCGATTGCTTGAGTGTTCACCTCCCATTTTTTATTTTTTAAAATTCTATAAGAGTGTGAACCACTTGTAAAAGTTTGTAAAAAAGGGTGCTTGGTCCTTCCCCTTCAAGAAGATTTGATAGTACAAGTTGGGAACCTCATCGGAGGAGGTTTCAGAAGTGGACGTAGGTCATTTGACTGAACCACTATACATTGCTGCGTACTACTCTTGATATATGAGTTTTAATTGTTGCATCTTGTTCTTTACTTAGCTGCAAATCTATCGATCTCCTCCTCTCTACTTTCGATAGCATTCTCTTGAATCACTCTGCTAGAATCATTTTCATTGGATCGAAATTTCTCTTCTAACAACTATTTCCAAAATTGATTTCAAATTTACGGGTTTTATCCGCTGAACTAATTCAACCCCCCTCTTAGTGCCACTTAAATCCTAACAAAATTGGCCCATAATAGAGTTAGCATGGTTACATCAAAAACTAACTCAATTTAAGACATAACTATGATAATTAAAACCTAAACAATTACAAGATAAGAATCTAAATTGTCCGACATGTCATTGGTTCATTCGAACTCCCCGCAAACTTTCGGCACATTGTCCAAACCTTCGGCGTATCGCTTGATCCATCGGCATGTTGACTTCCACAATATTCGATCTTGATGCAATGTTCGATTCTTCCGGCTCGATGTCCATTTTCTAACTCCGACCTAACATCTGATTCTTTTTGCTTTAATCATTTTTTCTTTTCTAATTAAAGTTAGTCCTACGTCACTTTTCTTAAAGCACAGATTAGATCATAAACTCATCAATTGATTCCATCATCAAAATCCGGGATTCAACACTACAGAATCACACACATATGATAGGTGTTGCGATGAGTAGATGTTCGAATATGAGATATCCGCTGAAGCCCCTATCTTATTGGATATCCAATAAGCCCCTGAATTATTGGATCCTATGGATGAGATCCAATAAGAGCCTATGAGAGATTATTGGGCAGAGATCCACTAATCTAAGAGGCTTGGGTAATTGGATGGAGATCCAATACCCAATAGGGTAGGATCCATTAGGGTTAAGTTGACAAGAGACCTCTATAAATAGGAGGGAATTAAAGGTCCATAGGCTAAAGCCTCTTTTGACTACAACCTCCTATTCTTCTCTCCCTCTCTTCTCCTCAGCTAGCAGCCCCTATTTGGGGTATGTGGACAGCAAGAAGGGCCGGCCCCTTCTTGATTGTGTGGTACACGTAGCGAGGAGATTTGTATAGCGATTTGAGGAGCGTCTTCGTAGCCTCTGCCATATGGATCACCGCTAGAGAGGAGGACATTTGACCTTTTTCATCCTCTCCCACAAATCTATAGAATTTTAGGGATATACAATCTCCCCTAGGTAACACATCGTAGTTTTTTGGTTTTATAGCCGTTTGTGCACTAATCTTCGCACGATGATAAGAATATTATTCTTTATGAAAATCTGGGATTTTTGTTTTTTGTCTTCCATTATGCATGTGATGTTGCCCTAGAATTCCAAGCAAAAGAAAGTGGAGGGATTCGTTTAGAAGAATATAATCACTAGGTTTACAATCTCGAAAGCCCTCATCACTAAAAATGGGACCCAATTTAACAACACAAAGTTCAAATAGTTCTATCGATCCTATAGGATTTAGTTAAGGTTCAGCTCGGTGACTCACTCTCAAACCAACAACCTAGAAAAAGTCACCAACCAACCTATCTTGGAAGGCCTAAGGAAGAAAGTGATAGAAGCAAAGGGCACTTGGGTCAACAAGCTCCTGAGCATATTATGGCCATCCCGAACCATCGCCAAAACCAGCACAAATGAATCATGTTAGGATCTGAGTGGCGCTACAAAGGGGGGGGGTGTTTGAATTAGTGCAGCGGATAAAAATCGTAATTTTGAAATCAACTTTAGAAATAGTTGTTCGTCAAGAAATTTCGGTTTGACAAAAATGATTTCAGTAGGTGATTCGAGTGAATGCTATAGAAAGTAGAGAGGAGAAGATCAAGAGATCGCAGCTAAGTAAAGATTGAAATGCAGTAAGTTAAAAACTTACACATCAAGAGAAGTACGCAGTGATGTATAGTGGTTTGGTCAAATGACCTACGTCCACTTCCGAAACCACCTCCAATGAGGCTCTCAACTTCCACTATCAACTCTTCTTGAATGAGAAGTACCAAGTATCTCTCTTACAAACTTTTACAAGTGGTTAACACTCTTACAGAATTTTGACAAAGTAAAACTTGGGAGGTGAACACTCAATCTTATCGAATGCAATTTTGCTATAGCTTTGACTCAGTTTTTTTATCACTTCTCAATGTATTTTGCCAGCTAAGAAGGGATATTTATAGACTCTATTGGCTTCAGGTTTGGAGCCAAAAAGAGTCACATCCTAGATTTTTGGGTACTGGCAATACCACCACCTGGCACTAGCGGTACCACCACCAGTTGACCCTGCTTTGTTAGTGTACTGGGCGGTACCACCGCATAGTCTAGTGGTATTACCACCTGACAGGGTCCTCAGACTCTATGGAGGGGCGGTACCATCGCTTGTCAGGTAGTACCACCACTGACCTGGGGCGGTACCACCTCCCAGACCACCTAGGAACCTGTTCCTAGGGCGGTGCCACCACCAGACAAGGTCAGCACTAGTGAATGGGCCCTAAATATGATCCAATTTAGTTCAATTAAGGTCCAATTCGCCCCTTCTAGGGTTAATTAGGATTATTACCTAATCCTAACTCTAATTATATGCTAACTATAAAATTGAAAACATATTCTAAGCAAATTAAAAATTGGCAACGTCGAGTCTTCTTCCGGTGAGCTTTTCGGTAAACTTCCAGTAGACTTTCGACACTCGGATATCTTTCGATGGACTTCCAATAGCCTCTCGGACTTTAAGGTGAGTTCGACGAATCTTTTGGCCACCTTCCGAACTTTCTCAGTAAACTCCACAAACCTCCGACGAACCTTCCGGCGAACTTCTGAAACATTCGGCAAGTCCCCGATTCATTCTCGGCCAGTTCCGGTAGTACTTCCGATGATCCTTCGGACTTCTGACAAACTCTCAAACTCCCAATGTACTTGACTCTAGTAATTTGATTTATGTCTTCATTGCTATCGTAGTTAATCCTGCACACTTATCTCAATAATATGGTTTAGATCAAATAACCTATCAATTGACTTCATCATCAAAATCCGAGATTCAATAATCTCTCCCTTTTTGATGATGACAATCAATTGATGATAGAGTTAACCTTAACTCCCCCTATTTATATGCCATATTATGAGATGGGAAACGATTGAATTCAATCTCCTTGAATTCAAGCCAAAACCGGTAAGTTGTATTCATTAAACTTATCGTCATGCTTAGCAAGCATGATCTTTTCATCCATAAATATGAAACTTCATATTTTTTACATTTTGAAAATGATGTCAAGACATGACACCCATTTTTTCAAGTTTAATGATGATAGACATTTATCACTTCGATAAATGATACCAATTTTTATTTTGAAATGAAACAAGGATAAAATGATATCAAAATAAAATTACACAAATGCAAGGCATGATATTATTTTATGATATATCATTAAATGAGATGAAAACTTATCATATCAATGAAAGATACCAAATTTTAATATGATATGATAACAATTTTACAAAATTAACATGTAAAGCATGTATGAACCATTTGTGATGCATGTGATACATTCCAATTGCGATATGCTTCATATTGCGATGCTTTTAAGGATAGCAATCAATTTTTGATACAAAGTAATTACGATACATCATTCAATATGATATATACAAGACATTTATTATTCCATCAATCAAGTCATCAATTTATCTTGCCATATTCTTCTCCCCTTTTGTCATCAATAAAAAGGGAATAGGCCTTGATAAAAATGGCAAAAAGAAAAGAATATCAAAGAGCAATTCGATCATTTTTTTTGAAAATTGGTGCCAATGAAATCATAAGATAGATCATTAAAGCCAAAGTTCATAAAATTTTCTAAGATCTCATGAAGAGTTAATTTTGCATAATAATTCTTGAATTGAATCAATCAAGTCAATAAAAATTTATTCAAGAATTATTTCTATCAAATGAAACTAGAAAAGAGATGAAATCGAAAAAACTCATAATAAGAACTATAAGAGTTCATTCAAGAAGGATTAAAATGAACGGTCAAGAGCCAATTTGAAAATTTAAGCCAAAAAATCATAAAGTGAAAAAGATACATTATTGAAGCCAAGATATTTATCAAATATTTCATTAAGAGCTCATCAAGTTTATTTAAAAACTTCATAAAGAAGAGATTATGATATTGATATATGTATTGTTGCATGAAAGAGTCATGATGAAGTTTTCATACTTTAAAGGTTCAACTTGGCATTTCTATTACAAATTTATGAGGTGGAGCACATTATCGTAAAAATTTCATAAAAGATTCAACTTGGCATTCTTATTAGAACCCATAAAATGGAAGATAAACAATCAAGTCATAAAAGCTCAATATGTAGAAATTAGCACAAGAGTTAAGAGTTTATCAAATTTGCATGAATGAAGTCCGAAGAGAGTATAAAAACTTGAGAGCTTCTTCTTTATGCAAAGATCATAATATGGATATATGTATTGTTGCATGTGACATGAAGACCATTGTTGTATGTGTCATGAAGACGAGATTATGAAACTTCAAATGATATAAAGGTGTGGACAAAATAAATTAAGAAACCCATTTATTCATGTCAATAGAGGTAGAAGGAGTATAAAATCGATCGAATCAATTTTACCAAGTCATTAAAATGACATAATATTACTTAAAACTCATCAATCAAAAATTCATGTAATCGAAGAAAGAGACATATCAAGTGCACGATCAAAGGAGGATAAAAACGAGAGCTCCATTCAAAATATGATATTGTAAAGATATCATCAGAAATCTGAAAAGATAATATCAAGATGAGTTCATGAAAACGGAAGTTGAAAAACTTTGAAAAAGAAACATACAACAACCTCATATATTAGGATAATTTAGCATACCTAATTCTCTTCTAATGAAGTCAAATTGTTCTTCATTTAAAGGTTTTATGAAGATGTCTGCTAATTGATATTTTGCATCAATAAATTCTAGAATAACATCATTATTATTGACATGATCTCGTATAAAATGATGCCTAATGTCAATATACTTAGTTCTAGAGTATTGAATAGGATTTTTGGTTAAACAAATAGCACTTGTATTATCACATTTTATGAGAATATTCTTTAATTGAATTCCATAGTCTTCTAAAGTATTTTTTATCCAAACAACTTATGCAAAATATGCACATGTGGCTATGTACTCTGCTTCGGCCGTAGATAGTGCAACCGAGTTTTATTTCTTGAAAGTCTAAGAAACAAATGTATGTCCTAAAAATTAATATGTTCAGGATGTGCTTTTTCTATCTATTCTACATCCACCAAAGTCCGCATCCGTATAAGCTTTTAAATCAAAGTCATAGGATTTTGGATATCATAATCCTAGATTAGGAGTTCCTTTAAGATATCTAAGGATTCTTTTAACGGCTTTAAGGTAGCATTAGCTTGAAATTTTATACAAAGTCCTACACTAAACATGATATTCAGTCTAGTTGCGGTGAGGTAAAGTAAACTATCTATCATTCCCCTATATATTTTTTGATCAAAATTTTCTCCACTTTCATCCATATCTAACTTAGTGAAAGTACTCATAGGAGTGTTTATGACTTTTGAACCATCTATGTTAAATCATTTTAACAATTATAATGTATATTTAAATTGATTAAGAAATATACCATCACTAAGTTGTTTAATTTGTAATCCTAAAAAGAAGATTAGTTCACCTATTAAACTCATTTTAAATTCATGATTCATACACTTGGCAAATGATTCATATAGTGATTCGTTAGTAGAACTAAAGATAATGTCATCAACATAAATTTGAACAATAAGAAAATTATTTTTAAAATATTTAACAAACAATGTAGTATCAACCTTGCCTTTAGTAAAATTATTTAAAATTAGAAATGAGCTAAGTCTCTCATACCAAGCCTTTGAGGCTTGTTTTAACCCATAGATCACCTTAGTCAATTTAAACACATGATTAGGTAAAAGAGAGTTTTCAAAACTGGGTGGTTGTTCAATAAACACTTCTTTGGAAATAAAACCATTTAAAAAAGCACTTATGGCATCCATTTGAAACAACTTAAAATTATTACTACTAGCATAGGCAAAGAGCATCCTAATGACTTCTAATCTTACCATAGGAGCGAAAGTCTTTTCGTAATCGATACCTTCTTCTTGGTTGAAACCCTTGGCCACTAATCTAACCTTGTTTCTAACCACGATACTAAATTCATCTTGCTTGTTTCTAAAAACCCATTTAGTACATATAACTAATGGCCACTAGATCTAGGAATAAGCTTTCACACCTCATTCCTCTCAAATTGGTTCAATTCCTCTTGCATTACAATAACCCATGAATCATCTTTCAAGGCTTCATCAATGCACTTAGGTTCAATTTAAGAAAGAAAAGTGGTGTTGGCACAAAAATTCTTAAAAGAAGAACGAGTTTGAACTCCTTTTGATGTGTCTCCTATAATTAGCTCCTTTAGATGGGCATCTACACACTTCCATTTCTTAGGTAAGGAAATTTGAGAAGAAGATGCATCCAAGTTGCTATTTTGAGGAGAGGTTTCATTCAAATTTAAACCATCAAAATCAAGATCATTATCAAAATTATTTTTCTTAAATTCAAAAACTTCATTAAAAACAACATGAATAGACTCTTTTATAACTAAAGTTATTTTGTTAAAAATATGAAAAGCTTTAGAAATAAAAACATAACTAAGAAAGATGTCTTTATTGGATTTTGCATCAAAGTTTCCTAAGGCATCCTTTTCATTCAAGAGAAAGCATTTGCAACCATAAACTTTAAAGTAAGAAACATTTGGTTTCTTGTTATTCCATAATTCATAAGGAGTTTTGGATAGAGATGGTTTTATTAGAACCCTATTCATGACATAGCAAGCCGTATTAACGGCTTCGGCCCAAAAATATTTGGGTAAACTATGTTCATTTAACATGGTTCTTGTCATTTCTTATAAACTCCTATTCTTTCTTTCTACTACTCTATTTTGCTGAGGATTCCTTGGAGTAGAGAAATTATAGTTATATCCATTAGATTCATAAAAAATTTGGAAGTCAGTTTTGAAATTCATCACCATGATTACTCTGAATTGATGAAATTTGATAACCCTTTTCATTTTGAGCAAGTTTACAAAATTTAGAGAAACATTTAAAGCAATCACTTTTGTGAGCCAAGAAATAGGTCTATGTGTATCTACTATTGAATCTCAGATTTTGATGATAAAATTAATTAATTATGTTTTATGATCTAACTGCGTTTTGAGTTACGCAGGTCTACTATCGATCAGGATTAGACAGTTGACGCTGGAGGAATTGACGTTGCGCTAGGTGATTACGTCAGGATATTAGATGTCGAGCCGGAGGTTCGGTCGACAATCGGCAGAAGGCTTCGTATGTCGGGCATCGGGCCAAGAAGAGCGTGTTGCGCCAAGGATATCGGGGCTATAGAGGTCAATCGTCGATTCGACAACAAAATGCAAGAGACGACGATGCACCGAAGAATCGGATGAAGCGCCAACCAATGACGTGTTAGGCAACTGAATGTCAATTCGCATTGTAATAATTGTCTAGATCGAAGTAGAGTTTTGTTTGTGTGTGTGCAAGATTAACTACGATAATGATGAAGACGTAAAGCGAAACAAAGTGCCAGAAGACAAGTGTGATGGATCGTTGGGAGTTTGAGAGTTTGAGAGTTCGATGAAAGTCTAAAGATTCGTTGGGAGTGCTGCCAGAACTGGCTAAGAATGAATAGGGAGCTTACCGAAGGGTTTTTGGAAGTTCACCGGAAGGTTCGTTGAAAATTTACGGAGCTTGCCAAGAAAGATCGGAGCTTGCCAAAGAAGCTCGTTGGAACTCACCAAGATCATCGTGAAGTCCAGGAGCTTGCCAGGAGTCCGCAGAATGATTTTTGAAGGTTCGTCGGAATGCCACCGGAAGTTTACCGGAAGCTCGCCGGAAGAAGTCTTGTCTTGTGGACTTTGTAATAGCTTAGGAAAATTCATAGTTAGCACATAATTTGGTTTAGGATTAGATGTTAATCCTATAAATCAAGTAGGGGCTAATTGGGCCTTGTTTTGGATTAGTTTGGGCCGAGTTTAAGTCCTAAACCAATGTCCTGAAAAGTCCCAGGCGGTGGCACCACCTAGGTTGGGCGGTGGCACCGCTGGGCTGGGCGGTGGTACTGTCGCTGGGCAACAAGCCCAACCGATGGCACCGCCGGGTTGGGCGATGGCACCGTCGGGTTGGGCGATGGCACCGTCGGGTTGGGCGATGGCACCGCCTAGTACTCTGTCAGTCTGGCCATTGATAGGTGGTGGCACCGCCAACACCGGAAAAAACGAAAGTGATTCAAATTTGGGCTCCTCTTGAAGTCTATAAATACCCCTCTAATTCATGGTTGAAAGAGTGTCTAGAACTGAGAAAGAAAAATGGAAAACTCTTGTCAAATCTTCTCTCTAAGCTTTGAGTGTATTCTAGTCCAAGAGAGGGGTAAGAGGCATTGTAAGGGTTACCTCCTAAGCCCGTTAAAAGGAGAGGTGCTGTAACGGAGTTCATCCTCACCCGTTGGAATGAGGATAGCTAGTGAAAAGCCGGTGGCCTCAAGTGAAGAGGAATCGGGAGTGGACGTAGGTCGTATGACCGAACCACTATAAATCGGTTTACATTTATTTTCTCGCAACTTACTTTACTACAAATCATCTTCACTTTACTACCTTACTTACTTAACTTCCTTTTCATCTTCCTATATATGCTTTCAAGTTAAAACACAATCGAAATGGTTTCAAACAAAATATTGTTTTCAATAGTACGAAGGTTTCCGAAAGTTATTTTAAATCACAAAAATTTATCATTCATTACCGCTGCACTAATTCACCCCTCTTAGTGCCGCTTGATCCCTAACATCTACTATAGTTATCTACAATTACAAATGCATATTTGCTACCTCCTAGGCTTATTGTGTCAATTGGTTCAAATAAATCCATATGGATAAATTACAGTAGTCTAGAGGTGCTTATTTGATTCTTTGGTTTGAAGCTACTTTTTATTTGTTTTCCTAGTTGACAAGTATCACATACTTTATCTTTAATAAACTTAACATTGGGAATGCCTCTTACAAGTTCTTTAGATGTGATTTGAGAAATTAGTTTCATGTTAGCATGACCTAATCTCCTATGCCAAAGCCAAGCATCATCATTCAAAATCGAAAAACATATTTCATTGCTAAGATCATCAATGTAGATGGTGTAGACATTATTTTATTTTAGTGCAATCATAGATGTGTTGTTGTGTGGTTTTTCAATAATAACAAGCATTATATTCAAATTTTACAATGTATCCTTTATCATATAATTGACTAATGCTCAAAAGATTATGCTTTAAGCCATCTACCAACAACACATTATCAATTAAAAAGCTTGATTTATTACCTATAGTTCTCTTGCCAATGATTTTTCTTTTGTTGTTGTCTCTGAAGGTGACATACCCTTCATCTTGGCTAGTGAGCTTAGAGAATTGAGATGGATCTCATGCCATGTGCCTTAAGCATCCACTATCAAGGTACCATCTCTTGCTCCTAGCTTGTGTAGGTGAATGTGTCTATAAAAGATGATGATTTTTAGGTACCCATTTGAACTTGGGTGCCTTAAATATTGATCTACTAATCTTGTTATTGATCATTGAGTTCCTTATAGTTCTTTTAGGAACCCATATCAACTTATGTGGGTTAAGTTTCTTATATGGACATTTGTAAACAACATGTCCAGACTTGCAATAAAAGTTGCATTTCAAATTAGATGATACATGTAGTGTGGGTCCTTTAATGAAGGTGGTTGGAGTATGGTGAGATCCACTCACAAATCCAATTCCACTTCTTTTTTCAATGTGACTCTAGTTTGCAAGGATCAAGTCCAAGCCCTTGCTGTCGACTTTAAATTTATTTAAGGTCTCTTTAAGTAGCAAGTTCTCCATTTTGATTGCCTCTAAGTATTCACACTTAGAGCATGGAGGTAAAGAGAGAGTATCAAGTTCAAGACTTTCAAGTTTATCTAGTAAGATAGCGTGCTTCTTTTTTAATAAATTAAACTTTTTACTAATAGCTCTACACTCATCAGATAATCCATGAAAAGCAATTGAAAGTTCATCGAAAGTTAAATCTTCATTAAATAACTCACATACCTCTTCTCTCAAAGCCATCAATGCGAAGTTTGTCATCTCCTTGTTGCTTGCTTCTTCATCTTCGGAGCCACTTGAGTCGTCTCATGTTGCCTTTAGAGCTTTCTTCCTCTTTGGTTGCTTCTTCTTGGCTTGGGGGCATTCACTTTCGAAGTGCCTCGGCTTTTGGCATTCGTAACATATCACTTGTTCTTTTTTTTGTTCAAGTTTATTTTTAGTGTCATTTTTAAATTTATTCATTCTTATAAATTTTTTGAATTTCCAAGTCAACAATGCAAGTTCATCATTAAGGTTCTCATCACTTGAAGATTCTTTCAAGTGGTCTTCTTGTGTTCTTAATGACATATCCTTCTTGTTCTTTGGAAGGGGATTCTCGAGCTCATCATGAGCATGACATGTCATTTCGTAGGTCATCAATGACCCAATGAGTTCTTCGAGCAGAAAATTTTTTAGATCCTTGGTCTCTTGAATGGTCATAGCTTTTGTATCCCAACTCTTTGGAAGGGATCTTAAAATTTTAGTTATAAGTTCAAAATTAGAAAAACCTTTACCAAGTGCTTTGAGTCCATTGACGACATCCGTGAAACGAGTGTACATATCTCCGATGGACTCACTTGGTTTCATTCGATATAATTCATAAGAATGGACCAAAAGATTGATTTTGGACTCTTTCACTCAACTAGTGCCTTCATGAGTGATTTCAAGAATATGCCAAATATCAAAAGCCGATTCACAAATCAAAACATGATTAAACTCATTTTTATCAAGTGCGTAAAACAAGGCATTTATAGCCTTTGTATTAAGAGCAAAAATCTTCTTCTCTGAATCATTCCATTCATTCATCGGAAGAGAAGATCTTTGAAATCCATTTTCAATAATATTCCAAAGTTTAAAATCTATGGAAATAAGAAAAATCTTCATACGAGTCTTCCAATAGGTGTAATTTGACTCATTAAACATCAACGGACGTATAATTGAATGACCCTCTTGCATGTCGGAATACGCCATATCTCTTAAGTTTTAAACCAAATGAGAGAGACCGAGCTCTGATACCAATTATTACGATCTGAGTGGTACTAAGGGGGGGGTGTGAATTAGTGCAGTGGATAAAAACTGTAATTTTGAAATCAACTTCGGAAAAAGTTATTCGTCAAGAAATTTCGGTCCAATGAAAATGATTTTAGCAAGGTGATTCGAGTGAATGCTATAGAAAATAGAGAGGAGAAGATCGAGAGAACGCAGCTAAGTAAAGATTAAAATGCAGTAAGTTGAAAACTCACACATCAAGAGAAGTACACAGCAATGTATAGTGGTTCGGTCAAATGACCTATGTCCACTTTCAAAATCTCCTCTGATGAGATTCCTAACTTTCACTATTAACTCTTTTTAAAGGGGAAGGACCAAGCACCCCTCTTACAAACTTTTACAAGTGGTTCATACTCTTACAGAATTTTGACAAAGTAAAACTTGGGAGGTAAACACTCAAGATTTTCAAATGTGATTTTACTATAGCTTTGACTCAGTTTTTTTTATCACTTCTCAATGTATTTTACCAACTGAGAAGTAAGGGGTATTTATAGACTCTATTGGCTTCAAGTTTGGAGCCAAAAAGAGTCACATCCCAGATTTTTGGGTACTGGTGGTACCATCACCAGTTGACCCTACTCTGTTAGTGTAGTGGGCGGTATCACTGCCCAGTCTGACGGTACTACCGCCTGATAGGGTCCTCGGACTCTGTGGAGGGGCGGAACCACCGCTTGTCAGGCGATACCACCGTTGATAGGTAATAACTGTCAATGGTACCACTACTGACCTAGGGCAGTACCACCACCCAGACCACCTGGGAACTTATTCTCGAGGCGGTGCCATTGCCAAACATGGTTAGCACTAGTGAATGGGCCCTGAATCTGGTCCAATTCAGTTCAATTAAGACCCAATTGGCCCTTACTAAGATTAATTAGAATTATCACCTAATCCTTACCCTAATTACATGCTAACTACAAAATTGAAAACATATTCTAAGCAAATTAAAAACCGACAACGTCGAGTCTTCTTCTAAAGAGCTTTTCGACAAACTTCCGACGGACTTCCAACACACCCTCGGATATCTTCTAGTGGACTTCCAGCGGCCTCCCGGACTTTATGGTGAATTCGATGAATCTTTTGGCCACCTTCCGAACTTTTTCGGTGAACTCTGCGAACTTCCGATGAACCTTCCAATGAACTTCCAAAACCTTCTGCAAGTCCCCAATTCATTCTCGACTAGTTCCGGCAACACTTCCGATGATCCTTTGGACTTCCAGCGGACTCTCGAACTCCCAACGTGCTTAACTCCAGTAATTTGCTTTATGTCTTCATTGCTATCGTAATCAATCCTATACACTTATCTCAATAATATGAATTAGATCAAATAACCTATCAATTGACTTCATCATCAAAATTCGAGATTCAACAAATCCCTCTTCAGCTTGGCCTACAAAGGTGAGGTAGTCCTCCTACCCAAGGTTGTCATCCCAATCCCCTGAGTAGAAAACTTTGATGAAGCCACTTCCAAGGAAGGACTCCGAGTTAGTCTAGATCTAATTGAAGAGTGCAGGGCCAAGGCCCATCTCTGAGCTTTAATGCATAAGAAAGTAGTAGCCAAGCTTTATAATCATCAGGTCAAGCCATGACAAGTAGGAGTCAGAGACTTGGTCCTCCGAAAGGCTGATGTCAGTGACACAATCGACACTAGAGGGAAACTAGTACCAAGTTGGGAAGGATCCTACCGAGTGACCAAGGTAATTCGAGAAGGGACTTATTGCCTTGAGACATCAAAGGCAAGGTGTCGCCTAGATACTAGCACATCGCTAATTTGAAGTTCTACCCCTAGGGAGGCTCTTGCAGCAGGTCAGCCATGTTTCGACCAAAAAACCCACAACACTTGGCCAGGCATAACAATGTGCAATAAAAAGGCATTTCATTATAAGAAAGGGTCCTACACATGATTGATGTCCATGATAGGGATCAAACTTCGACCTAGTTCAATAAAAAAAAAAAAGGAAGAAGAAAAGGGAGAGGGGGTAGTAGTTTAGAGAAGAAGAAGAGACGACGATAGAAAGAGTGGCAGCAGGAGTCAAGTGGACGACTTGCCAAGCAACTCAAGGCTATCGTCGATAGGGTTCTTGACCTCCATTGACACGTTGGCATCTTTAGGTCAAATGGTGAAAAGGTCTTCCTCAATGCTCATTCTTGGGTAACTTACCTTGAATCACTCCAGCACGACATGTGCCCATACTGGTCTGAGGCTTGCCTCGACCAGTACATGACGATCGCCCACTAGGCCACACTAGGCCACACTAGAACCCTTTAGATTCCTTGTACATGACGATCGCCCCTTTCTCCAAATCAAGGGCTCGCCGTTGCTCCTCCTCCAGGGCCTCCTTGGCCTACTAGGCTTCAAGTTTGGATGCCACTAGCTCGTCGGAAGTCATCAGTAGCTGGCCTTCCAATTGGTGCCCTGTCTCCAAAGTGTCATTGAGCTGTCAATCCAGAGTAGCCTGGCGTTGTTCACCATCGATGATGATCTGAGCTACCTCTTACTTGGCATTGTTTAGTGCCTGTCGAGTATCCTCAAGACTACACTCAATCTGTCCGAGTTGCTGCTGAGCCTACTTCAGCCAGCAAGCCAGCCCGTTGACCCAAACCTTAGTGACCCCCTGATGACAACTCCTTCTCTAAGCACATGACTTTTGCCTGGAGGTCTACGTTGTCTTGAATTAGTTGGCCAACCAACATCCCTACGTCTCACACATGGTGGGCCATCATGTGATGGTGGTGCTGTCAGAGAAAAAAGTTATCATCGAAATGCAATAAGAACAAAAACAAACCAAGGAGCTTACCAAGACCTCATTATGAAGACATTGGTTAATCAAGACCTCCGAGGGAGTGTGATACACCATCTTAGCTAGAAGGGGTTCGAGAGACCCCTAGCAAAAATCACCTGTAGCTAAGGCCTATTGAGAAACTTTAAAGAGCATCACATGGATAACAAAAAATAAAAATAAAATTGATCCCCAAAAGAAAGACATTAGATCATTATGTGATGACTAAAAATGAAAAACTCAAAATGACAAAACCACATCGAGTGGTTAAGATGTTCTCACTTAAGAGATATCATATAATATCTAAATCATATATTTTAGTTCGTTGGATGAAGGAACTCTTGCAAACTCCTCTCTAGCAGTGATCCACATAGCGGACATAGTGATGATGCACCTCCTCGTGCAATGGGTTCTCTTCACGTGATCGTGCACCTCCACGCAGTACCAGTCAAGAGAGGGGCCGACCCTCTTGTTGTTCTCTCATACTAGGGAGGGGCTCACGACTAAGAGAAAGATGGAGAGGAGGAGATAGGAGGTCAACAGCTGTTGGGTCTCGCCTATGACTCATGAAACCCCAACTCCTATTTATAGAGAGCTCCTACTGCTAACCCTAATGGATCTACCTTGATCGGTATTGAAATCTCATCCAATAACCGCTAGCTTAATGGATATTAGATTCCCATCTAAGAATCACTCTAAGCTCTATTAGATCTCACCCAATAGATCCATTAAAATAAGGACTTATTAGATGTCCCATATCCAATCCTTTGTTTGTCGCATTGTCCATCATATATGTGTGACCTACTAGTTTCAAGTGCGCTACAAGCCAATCACATAAATGATGGCACGTGTGATATACTGTATAATTTTTTTGGTTATTATTATGATGATATTTTATCACTTTATATTAATGATGAAAATATATTGTGACGTCCTTAGATCTGTGCAATGGGAATTGGATCATGATGAGATCATGTTAAGGAGACGAATTCACTTATAAATACAAACCCCAAATATTCTCAGTCATATATTACTCGAGAGGGACATCGAGATAACTAGACAGACTATTGCGCTATACACCCATCCATATGATGGAGATAGTTAGTCTCATAGCTACCTATGTGGGAACACTAGAGATATTATGCAGGTACTCATTAGAGAATGAGTACACTGAATGATCTGCTCACAGAATGTTAGATGATTAATGATACCACATCGTTAGACAATGGTTACGTGGTCCCAATTGTGTGTTTGGTCCTTAGACTTGAGATACCAAGGATGCCCTCTATGAGTACTCCAATCTTTGATACCAAACTTATAGGTCTAGAAGTTTCAGATCTGGTTTAGTTAGTCATCGGGAGTGGTAACCAATCTTACAAGAGCAATTGAGTGTTAATAGAGGATCATCCGCTCTCGGTGTCATGAGAGGAATGTCCCTTATGTTCTTGCTCAAGCAAATCCCTGGCTAAAGTCATTCGAATTGAGACCGAATGAGTTCTCCGGAAGAATCTAATTAAAGCAAGACTCAAGTAGATTCTGTATGTATTTAACAATACCATGCCTGATATACGATCTTTGAGATATTAAATAGATAAGAGACTATAGATACATGATAGCTGAGGACAGACATGTCAAATAGATTAGATCCCCCTATATCATTTGGGGACTATGGCATAGTGGCCTAGTACATTCATAGTCGATGAGTTGAGTGAATTATTATGAGGATAATAATTTACTGAGTTAGAAGGAGTTTTGATAGGTGCAACTCATGACCAGCTTGGTATTAGGCCTAGAGGGTCACACACATATGGTGGATAGTGCAATGAATAAAGGATTAGATATGTGATATCTAATAAGACCATCTCCTTTTCACCTCCCTCTCTTTCCTCCCTTGCCTAAGTCCTATTTGGGGCACGAGAACAGCAAGAAGGGTCAGCCCCCTTCTTGAGCTGCTGTTGCGTGTTAGTGCATGAAGGTGAGGAAAGAACACATCGCAAGAAGAGGTGCATCACCACTTCATCCATCAAATGGATCACTACTAGAGAGGAGAGCATGAGATCTCCTTCATCTATGGATTATAATCTACAGATTAGGGATATACAAGTTCCCTTAAGTAAGACCATCTCACATCTTACGTAATTTTTTATTTTACAAGTTTGTCGCTCCCAATCATCGTACGATATAAATATGTTTTTGGGAAGCTTATTTCTATTTTATTTCTCCGCTATGCATGTGATGCTCTCCCAGGTTTTCCAATATGACCCTTTAGGCCCAAAACTGAGTTGGCCGTGAGTTGCACCTATCAAAACTCCTTTTGACTCAATGAATTATTATCCCTATAATAATTCACTCAACTCATCACTATGGGCATACTAGGCCACTACTATCATAGACATTTTGTAAATGGCTTGTTCGGTGTAATGCTTATGCATGTCGGTGTCCCTTTTTAGTTTGTTCTAACTTGTAAAGCTTGTAAAAGGCTCGCCAAAGGCGAAACACTCCATTTGAGTGAGTTTGGCAACCATTGTCGGCTTGTACAAAAAGTTTGTATCATGTGGACATTTGTACTAGATTTCGATCTGTAGTGGACCAATCTTATACTTTTGTTGTGCAAACATTCTGAGCTTGTGATGTCCATGGTTGGAATTTGCATTGTTTATAAAGTGTTTGCTGAAAGGGTGGCTTGTGGATCCCGTGTGAAGTGCTTTCACTATCCCGTCTTCTCTTTTGTAGGTCCTAAGGGATCGTAGGAGATTTCGGGGAGGCTGACCTTTACGGTGACAAGCAACGGTGCCGCACGACTTAGGCTAAACCAGCTAAGTCCGTAACAGATGGTATCAGAGCGGGACAAGCCCACTTAGAAACACTTAGCATGTAAACGTGGGGGACCTAGCGAGGCTGCGTTGAGGGCAGCCAACATGCACGACCATTTGGGAAACGGACTTGGAGTTGTAGCGGAAGGAGTCGCTTAGAGGAGCGGGCATCCGAGAATGGCATTCAGAAGAATGGTCAACCCTTCGCGCAATTGGCACCACGAGGACAACAAGCTAAGAAGAATTACATAGCGCACAAAGGTTGGGATGGCTGAGTTCGAGCAGTGGCTCAACATTGGCACCCAAACTTGACGGTGCTCAAGGCAAGCGGAGTGCTTGGCAAAGGATGAGACTGTGCAAGGTAGATTGGGTTGTTCAATGATCGAAAGAGTTGGGCAAAGCTCACAGAGGTGAGGGGAGTTACAAACTCAAGGAATCTGATACTCATGCGAGGACTTGCAAGCGGACGATGGACTGTCCGTGGCCATCCTAAGGCGGTCGAAGGTTGGCGCCATGGAGCATTAAAACTTTATCTTCGGCATGTGCAGGATACTTTCGTAAGAGGCTGAAGTGTGCAGCAGGTTCAGCATATTGCTAGACCTAGAGGGGTGCAGTGCGAGCTGTATTGGCGAAGTATCGCAATCTAACAAGTGCATTTGCAAAGGCAAAATTTGGCACAGTTTGTTCAGCAAAGGCGGAGTAGTCCAAGGGGATGGTGGTCTCCAAAACTTATAGAGGGAAGGATGCGAAGAGAGAAGTTGCTCCAACGGGGCAGATATCTAAGAGGGATAAGTCCCGGTTCTCCAGAAGGAGAATCATGTGCAATGAATCACACCGGTTGAGGACTACCTCAAGACAAAGCTCGATGGATCGAGTGAGCGGCGAGGAGTCATCGCATGATCTCATAAGTGGTAATGCGTTGGTCGACGCATAGTGAGATTAAGTGGGGGAGCGACCCAAAGCAACACAGAGTGAAGGCACACTAGAGCCGATAAGGAGATTGGACTCAGCAGAGGGCTGACCCGTGGAATGGTAGGCGCGACGACCACCATTAATGCAATGCAAATCGAGAAGCGGAGCAACTTGGGGGTAACTTGGTGATGTACCCAAGCCGCATGAAGGGAGTTGGCATAGAAGATAGAACATGGAGCGGAGGCTTGGAGCTTTCCTTAGACAGAGGTCAAGGACATGGACTCTTGCAGAGACAGGAGTAGGATCATGTCGTTCCAGGGGTTCTTTATTCTGATGGAGCAGACTTATCTTGCATGGTGCCGAAGACGAAGGGAGCTTTGAGGCACATGCACTTTATCTCGATGAAGCATTTGGTGGAAGAACTAAGGTGACACAGTTTGCAGAGGCAAAGTTGGTGTTAGAAGGCCTTGGCACGGGGCAAGAGGACGCAGAGGTAGTTACTCTTGAAGAATATGCCATAGTGTTGCTATTCGAGTTGCCATGAGGAAAACAGTGTGCAGTGAAGATTGTGTTGGTAGGGGTAGAGTCCCAGGATCCAGACAATGGTGCACCAATTTCAGCGAAGTCAGGGGACTTCAGAGGAGCTGCTAGGCGATGGACTGTCCTAGAGCTAGGCTTCGTCCGAGTGTGACCCGAGAGTGGGTGGACGAAGGTCGATTGCCAAAGGAGCGAACAGAATTGAAGGTGGCGGAGGCCCTGCGATGTGTTGGCGGAGTCCACACATGGAGATATCGCAGTTCGAGTTCATACCATAGGGATCAGAATGCAAGGAGATGTCACCAGGCGGTGACATGATGTAGCGGATCGTGGTGGAATGGTTCGTGGCAAGTCGACACACATAGTGAGTCTCATGGGGGGACTAGATCATGCAGAGGTATGATCGGGAGCACGACTGGGAGCTCCACTTCGATGAAGAACATGATGGTAAGAAGAGCTATAAATTCAAGCAGTGAATGCCATGGTACCGTAGAGGCGGGTCTTCCATGCGTGCATCGAATGTTGCATTAAATGGAAGCCTTGGACATCAGCTTACGGGGGCTGTGCACTATCGAGGAAGAAGTTCAGATACAAGTACTAGGGAGTCCCATGGGGGGGACTGGATCATGCAAAGGTATGATCAGAGCGGTTGAAGAGTTGAACTACTTCAGAGCTCACATTCGCTTAAGGGAGCCCGGTAAGTCAGAGGACAAGGCCGAGTAGGCGAACGTTGCGACCAATGAAGCTAAGGAGAATAGAAGTAGTGCAAGCCCTGCAACATGATGGCAGAGGCTATACATGGGAGTTATAGTCTGTCTTTCCAGCGACCAAGTTGAACTACTCAGAGAACACAGAGGTGTTGAAGTAAGTGATCGAAAAAGGGCGAGGAAGCAATGACGAGTCCAAAGAGACTCAACTATCCAAGATCAGTCATTGGTTAGATTGAAGGCGGACTCAGAGGAGTGTTGTAGTGCCGCAGAGGCGGATCTACCGATCGTGAACAAGGGACGCAGATGCGAGACAACGGATAGTAGTGCCATGGGCAATGCAGTGCCATGGTACCGCAGAGGCAGGACTTCCGGGGAGTCATCGATCCCTTGCTCTCATAGAGGGAGAGCGCTTGGTTGTGATATGGGCCGTGGAGGAGGAGAATGTATTGGCAAACTCCATATACCAAGACAAGGCTAAAGGGCAAAGGCCAGAGAACTTCGTAAGACCAGTGTCAATAGACTTTTCATCAAGATAGTCGTGAGTGAAGGACTTCGGGTCGATGCAAGAGTGCATGACCAAGGATCGGAGCAGGCAGTACGTGGTGCTGTACCTTTGCTACTTAGAGGAGTCATTGACAGAAATGATGGAGAAGGCGGTACAATCCCAAAGGCAACCAAATTTATCGGAGACTTACTCCAAGTTGGAGTGATAACTTCTTGCATTCCAAAAGTTCCGGGGAGTCATCGATCCCTTGCTCTCATAGAGGGAGAGCGCTTGATCGTGATATGGGCCGTGGAGGAGGAGAATGCATTGGCAAACTCCATGTACCAAGACAAGGCTGAAGGGCAAAGGCCAGAGAACTTCGTAAGACTAGTGTCAATAGACTTTTCATCAAGATAGCCATGAGTGAAGGACTTCGGGTCGATGCAAGAGTGCATTACCAAGGATCGGAGCAAGCAGTACACGGTGCTGTACCTTTACTACTTAGAGGAGTCGACGGCAAAAATGATGGAGAAGGCGGTACAATCCCAAAGGCGACCAAATCTATCGGAGACTTACTCCAAGTTGGAGTGATAACTTCTTGCATTCCAGAAGTTCAATGGCAATGAGAAGGTGAATCATAGTAGCTGACTCAGTGTAAGGATTGCAAACACTTCAAGTGCTTTAGAAATGTGAGCTAAGAGCAGGCGAAGTCTAGTAACCAACTTGACGCACGAAGTACAACCTTAAGGAGCCAGGCGAAGTCAAGTAACCTTTGCCTTCTCAACTCCCAAGAGAATGGACGAAACTGAGTACCCCAACTCTCTTAGTTATCTAGTAGAGGAGCTCTGCATAAATTTGAAGACCCCTCGAAGAGACTAATGGAAGACAACAGTTGTCAAGTCCTCACCAATGGTGATCAGTGCTACTGAGAGTAGATTGTCCGCTTCATTTCCCAGTTGAATGCCAATCAAAAGCGGAAGTGATGCGAACCTACTTGGGCAAGACAACTAAGTGGAAGAAGATTCGATGGACAAATTTTACGGAGGAAAGACCTGAGAAATTTAAAGGTTGCGAGGCGATGCTTGTTAAAGCTCTAACAAGCATCTATCCAGTTCAGGAGACAAGAAGAATTTGAAGACTGGCGCATATCAAAGATGGTCTTTTCCCTTCATCAGATGAATCCGCAAGAACCAGTAAGGATCAACACAACTTTGCCAACCCCACACCAGAGTCAGAGTCATTGACGAGTTGAAGCAGCATGGCGGAGTAAAGTTCGACGACTCAATAACAACAAGCGGAGAACAATTGGGAGCCAAGGGGCGCATTACAGCAGGAGCAGAAGATCGAAGATCCAACAAAGAAAAGAAGTTGCAGCGTCAACAAAGGCTTCGATGAGAACATCGAAGGAATAAGCAGGGGAGATTGTCACGGATATTTTGTAAATGGCTTGTTCGGTGTAATGCTTATGCATGTTCGTATCCCTTTTTAGTTTGTTCTAACTTGTAAAGCTTGTAAAAGGCTCGCCAAAAGTGAAATGCCCCATTTGAGTGAGTTTGGCAGCCATTGTTGGCTTATACAGAAAGTTTATGTCATGTGGACACTTGTACTAGATTTCGGTCTGTAGTGGACCAATCTTATACCTTTGTTGTGCAACCATTCTAAGCTTGTGATGTCCATGGTTGGAATTTGTATTGTTTATAAAGTGTTTGCTGAAAGGGTGGCTTGTGGATCCCGTGTGAAGCACTTTCGCTGTCCCGTCTTCTCTTTTGCAGGTCCTAAGGGATCGTAGGAGGTTTCGGGGAGGCTGACCTTTGCGGTGACATGTAATGGTGCTGTACGGCTTAGGCAAAACCAACTAAGTCCGTGACACTACGTCAGTCCCTAAACGATACAATGGAATCTAATCCATTGGACTTGTATGCGCACAATTACCATATATCTATAGTCTCTCATGTTATGATCAAGTTTGGTACTAAGAGGGGGGGAGAGGGGGGAGAATTAGTGTAGCGGTTAAAAATGTTTGATTTATACAATTTTAAAAAATTTCGTACGATGAAAAATTCATTCAATGAAAACTTGTTTTAGCAAAGACATTTAACACATTCGTAAGTGAATAGAGAAGAAGTAGAGCAGTTGTAGTTAAGTGAAGAAAAATAGAATATAGCTAAGAACACACTGATTTATAGTGGTTCGGTCCTCCGACCTACATCCACTCTCGATACCTCCTCTAATGAGGTCACCGGCTTCTAGTATTGATCTTTCTTCAAGGGCAAAGATCAATCACCCCTTTATAGAACTATTTACAGGTTGCTCACTCTCCTTATATAAGTTTCTGACACTTGGAATCAGTGGAGGTGAACTCTCAAAGTTTACAAGCGATTTCACTATAATCCCAGTTCTTTTGTTCTCTTCTCTATGTTCAGCAAGCTAAGAAATAAGGGGTATTTATAGGCTTCAACTGGCTTAAAAAATAGAGCAAAAAATCATCTTATCTTAGATTTTTGGGGTACTAGCGGTACCATCACCTGTCCCTAGCCGTACCACTACTAGTGGACTCTGACACTATGCGGTACCATCGCCGAGTCTGACGGTACTACCACTAGATAGAGTCTCGGTTATTAGAATTGGATAGTACCACCGCCTAGTCTGGCGGTGCCACTGCCCAGTCTAGTAGTACTACCACTAGGTAGTTAATAACTATCGACGGTACCACCACCTAGACACCTAGGAGATTGAGCCCTTGGTGGTTCCACTATTAGACAGGGTTTAGCAACTCTGTTTGGGCCAATAATCTAGCCTAAAATAGTTCAGATTCGGGCCCAATTGGCCCCTAACAGAGTTAGTGAGATTACCTCCCAAACGTAACTCTAATTATACCCTAACTACGATATTTAAGCTATATACTAATGCAAGTAAGTCCGGTAGGTCAAAATTTCTTCCGACGAGCTTCCGGCAATCTTCCGACGGACTTTCGACGAACTCTCGACGATCTTCCAACGGACCCCTAGCAAGCTCTTGAACTCTCGACGATCTTCTTGGTGAGCTCCGATGAGCTTCTTTGGCGAGCTTCAATCTTCTCAGCGAGGTCCAACGAACTTTCGACGAACTTGTCAATAAACTTACAACGTACATTTCGGTAAGCTCCTGATGAACTCTCGGCAAATTTCGGCAACACTCCCGACAAACTTTCAGACTCCTGATAAACTCTCAGACTCCCAACAAATTATTCGATTTTTAACTCTGGCACTTTGTTTGCTTTATGTCTTGTTCGCTATCGTAGTTAATCCTGCACACTTTTCTTAACATATAGATTAGATCAATAATTTATCAATTGATTTCATCATCAAAATTTAAGATTCAATAATCTTCCCTTTTTGATGATGACAATCAATTGATGACGGAGTTAACCTTAACTCCCCTTATTTATATGCCATACTTGAGAAAAGACATACTTGAATTCAAAACCTTCGAATTCAAGCACAAACCTATAAGTTGCATACATTTCAACTTATCAACATGCACAACATGATACTAAGCATGATTCTTCAATTCAAAACACGATATCATGCATTTATCATGATACCAAAATTTGTCAACATGATGCCAAAGCATGATAACCATTCATGATGCTAAGCACGATATACATTTTAAGTTTGACATCAAATGATGATAGTCATTCATTTTTCAAAGCACGATACCAATTTCAAATCCGATATTAAGCATGATACAAACTTCAAGTTCGATACCAAATAATAATAGGCATTCATCATTTCAAAGTGCGATACCAATTTCAAATAGAATATTAATCATGATACAAATTTCAAGTTCGATACCAAATCATGATGATATACATTCATCATTTTCATACCAAATTAAATACGATCGTAAGCATGATAAAAATTTATCATTTCAAGGATGAAACTTTTTCAAGCATTCATAATACATTTCAAACATTTACGATACCATTCACGATATCAAGCATATTTTAAGCATTCACAATACTAAGATATTTATAATACCATTCACAATACTAAGCATATTTCAAGCAAGCTTTCATCAATTTATCACTTTCTCCCCCTTTGTTATCAACAAAAAGGAAATGGGCAATCATTTCAAGCAAGCAAAATTATTGTGATAGCAACATAGTGACTTTTCATTTATAGCCAAGTAAAGAGGAAATGTATAAACTAGCACTACTCATGCTAGAACTTGAGTAGGATACTTCTTGAAAAGGAAAAAGAAGAGAGTACAAGAGAAGGTTCATTCATCAAGAAGGATCATTTAGTTCATTCATCAAAAAGGATCGAGCAATCAAAAGTCCATGAATGATACAAGGAAAAGAATTCATTCAAGCTATCAGAAAGTTCATCAACCTTCTATTTTCATAATAAGAGCTAAAGGACTCATGACATAAAAAAAGATATGAATAGAAGGAAGAGATTCATACAAGAATCAAGTGTATCATTGAAATCCTTAAATAATATTTCTATCAAATAAAATTCATGAATGACGTTTCTATCAAATAAAATCTATTCATAATCATTGTAAAAATTCACGCAAAAATCAAGTATCCATGAAATCCGTGAAAGATATTTTTATCGATAGGAAGAGGGGTTCTAAGAGTATCAAAAGTTATCAAACGATGGAGCAAGGGTATCAAGAATCTATGAATAAACTCAATACCAAGATAAGAGGAAGATGTTACAAAATAAATTCGATAAAAGCTCCATTTACTAAAGATCGAAAAAGTCCAAAAAAGTATATAAGAAACTCATGCATTCGGACAATTTAACATATCTAATTCTCTTCTAATGAAATCAAATTATTCTTCATTTAAAGGTTTTGTAAAAATATAGGCTAATTAATATTTTGTATCAATAAATTCTAAGGTTACATTATCGTTATTAACATGATCTCATATAAAATGATACATAATGTCAATATGTTTAGTTCTAGAGTGTTGAATAGGATTTTTTTTGTTAGACATATTGCACTAGTGTTATCACATTTTATAGGAATATTCTTTAAGTGAATTCCGAATCTTCTAATATGTTCTTCATCCATATAACTTGAGCACAACAAGCACTCGTTGCTATGTATTTGACTTCATCTGTAAATAATGCAATCGAGTTTTGTTTCTTGGAAGACCAAGATACAAGTGCATGACCTAAGAATTGACATGTTCTAGATGTGCTTTTTCTATCTATTCTACATCTAACAAATTCAGCATCAGCATTAGTAGTTAATTCAAAATTTTCAAATTTTGGATACCATAATCCTAGATTAGGAGTTCTTTTTAGGTATCTAAGAATCCTTTTAATGACTTTAAAATAAGATAGCTTAGGATTAGATTGAAATCTAGCAAAAAATCCTACACTAAACATAATGTCTGGTCTAATTGTAGTAAGGTATAGTAAACTACCTATCATACCCCTATAAGTTTTTTTATCAAAGATTTCTCTACTTTCATCCATATCTAACTTAATGGAGGTGCTCATTGGCATATTAATAGCCTTTAAACCATCCATATTAAATTGTTTTAGCAATTTTAATGTATATTTGGTTTGACTAAGAAAAATTTCATCACTAAGTTATTTGATTTGTAAGCCTAAGAAGAAGGTTAGTTCACCCATTAAGCTCATTTTGAACTCTTGGCTCGTACTTTTGGCAAATGATTCACATAAGGACTCATTTATAGAATAAAAAATAATATCGTCAACATAAATTTGAACTACAAGAAAATTATTTTTAAAATTTTTAATAAACAATGTAGTATCAACCTTGCTTTTGGAGAAATTATTTTGGATAAGAAAGGAACTAAGTCTCTCGTACCAAGCTCTTGGGGGCTTGTTTCAATCCATAGAGAGCCTTAGTTAACTTAAACACATGATTAAAAAAAAGAGTATTCTCAAATCTGGAAGGTTGTTTAACATAAACTTCTTCAGAAATAAAGCCATTTAAAAAAGTACTTTTGATACCTATTTGAAATAGCTTCAAATTATTACAACAAGCATAGGCAAGGAGCATCCTTATGGCTTCTAATCTTGCCACAAGAGTGAAAGCTTCTTCATAATTGATACATTCTTCTTGGTTGAAATCTTTGGCCACTAATCTCGCCTTGTTTCTAACCACGATACCAAATTCATCTTGCTTGTTTCTAAAGACCCATTTAGTACCTATCACTAAATGGTCACTAGGTCTTAGAACAAGCTTCCACACCTCATTTCTCTCAAATTAATTCAACTTTTCTTGCATTGCGATAACCCATGAATCATCTTTTAAGGCCTTGTCAATACATTTAGGTTCAATTTGAGAAAGAAAAACGGTGTTAGCACAAAAATTTTTAAAGGAAGATTGAGTTTGAACATTTTTTGATGTGTCTCCTATGATTAGCTCCTTAGGATGAGCATCTATATACTTTCATTCCTTAGGTAAGGATGTTTCGAAGGAAGATGCATCTAAGTTACTAAGGGGAGAAAATGTTTAATTTAAATTTAAATAATCAAAATCAAGATCATCATCAAAATTATTTTTCTTAAATTTGAAAACTTCATTAAAGACAACACGAATAGATTCTTCTATAACTAAAGTTTTTTTTATTAAAGACACGAAAAGCTTTAAAAATAGAAGAATAACTAAGAAAAATGTCTTCATCAGATTTTATATCAAACTTTCCTAAGGCATCTTTTCATTTAAGATAAAACATTTACAACCAAAAACTTTAAAATATAAAACATTAGGTTTTTTGTTATTCCACAATTTATAAGGAGTTTTGGAAAGTAATAGTCTTACTATAACCCTATTCATGACATAGCATGTCATATTAATGGCTTCGGCCCAAAAATATTTGGGTAGGCTATGTTCGTTCAACATGGTTCTTGTCATTTCTTGTAAATTCATATTCTTTCTTTCAACTACTCAATTTTGTTGAGGATTTCTTGGAGTAGAGAAATTATGATTGTACCCATTTGATTCACAAAAGTTTTAAAAATCATGATTTTGAAACTCACTACCATGATCATTACGAATCGATGAAATAATAAAGTCTTTTTCATTTTGGACAAGTTTACAAAATTTTGAAAAACACATAAAACAATCACTTTAGTATGCCAAGAAGTATGTCTAAGTGTATCGACTATAATCATCTATAATTATAAAGGTGTATTTGCTATCTCCTAGGCTTATTATATCAACTAGTCCAAATAAATCTATATGGATCAATTGCAATGGTCTAGAGGTGTTTATTTGATTCTTTGATTTGAAACTACCTTTTATTTGTTTTCCTAGTTGACATACATCACACACTTTGTCTTTAGCAAACTTAATGTTAGGAATACCTCTTACAAGTTCTCTAGATGAGATTTAAGAGATTAGTTTCATGCTATCATATTATAACCTCCTATGTCAAAGCCAAGCATCATCGTTTAAAGCCGAAAAATACATTTCATTACAAAGATCATCAATATCAATAGTATATATATTATTATATTTTAGGGCAATCATAGATATGTTTTCATGTGATTTTTCAACAATGCAAGTATTAGATTTAAATCTTATATTGTATCCTTTATCACATAATTGACTAATGCTCAAGAGATTATACTTTAAGCCATCTACTAATAATGCATCTTCAATCAAGAAGTTTGATTTATTACCTATGATTCCTTTGTCAATGATTTTACCTTTGTTGTTATCTCCGAAGGTGACATACCCTTCGTCTTTGCTAGTGAGCTTAGAGAATTAAGTTAAATCTTCGATCATGTGCCTTGAGCATCCACTATCAAGATACCATCTCTTGCTCCTAGCTTATGATTATAAACATATCTACAAAAAAGAAAATTTTTTAGGTACCCATTTGACTTTGGGTGCCTCAAAAATTAATCTACCTAACTTATCATTTTGCATAGAGTCCTTTATAGTTCCTTTAGGAACCCAAATTAGCTTGTGTGGACTATATTTCTTAAATGGATATTTATGAGCATAATGTCCAAGTTTGTGATAAAAATTTCAATTGATGCGGGATGAAACATGCAAGGTAGGGCCTTTAACAAAAATGGTTGGCTTTTGGTGAGTGCTACTCACAAAGTCGATTTTATCTCTTCTATGAATATGACTCTTATTGGCAAGGATTATGTTTAAGGATTTGCTATCAATCTTAAACTATTCTAAAGTTTCATTTAGTAGTAAGTTTTCCTTTTTAAGTGTCTTTAAGTGTTCACACTTGGTGCATGGAGGCGACATATCATTGTCATGCTCAATTTTTAATTTTTCAAATTCACTATTTAGAAAGGCATGCTCAATTTTCAATAAATTATATTTTTTTTAATTAATCTACATTCATCGAATAAATCATGAAAAGCACTCAATAATCTATCAAAAGATAAATTTACATTAAAAGAACTACTTACTTTGTCACCGATTGTCATTAGCGTGAAGTTTGCAACCTCCTTGTAGTTTTGCTCCTCGTTGTTAGAACCCTCTGCGGATTCTAAGCTTGGGGTTGATCTCTATAGGGGATCAGCCTCCTTGGAACTCTATAGGGGTTCCTTCCTCCAAGTTACTACTCAAAGGCTGCTAAAAGATTGATCTATTCATTGATTAAAAGAGGATGAATACATGGCTATTTATAGGGCTTCTAAGCCCCAACTCCTAATAGGACTCTTACTCAAGACTCCTACTTCTAACCAACTTCTAATTAGGACTCCTTCTCTAGTAGGATTCCTAATTCTAATAGGACTTTTTCTCTAATAGGACTTCTACTTCTAATAGGACTCTTTTCCTAATAGGGCTCCTACTTCTAATAGGACTCTTTTCCTAATAGGACTTCTACTTCTAATAGGACTCTTTTCCTAATAGGACTCCTACTTCTAATAGGACTCTTTTCCTAATAGGACTCCTACTTCTAAGAAGCAACCTAACCCTAACCTAGCCGGCCTCTTCACCTCTTTAATAGGGGTCGACTAGATAGGATTTACATGAATGCCCTTATCAATGAAACTAAATTAGGACTCATAGCTAGAGTCCTAACAGACCCCTCTTCAAATCAGCCTTGTCCTCGAGGCTGACGTTCCATGAATTCTGGGAATTTGATCTTCAAGTCGTCGTAGTTCTCCCAAGTGGCATCTTCTGTTGGTAGGTTTGCCCACTGTATTAACACTTCGGTAGTACATCATCATCATCGAGTCATGATCCGTCGATTAATAATGGCACTTGGTTGGGTTTGGAGCTCTCCTTGGGTAGTTATATTTGGTAGATGACTTTGGGCTGTCTCTTGTTGTCCCAACTTGAGCTTCAAACACGATACATGGAAGACTAGATGGATTTGGGAGCTGGCGAGTAAGTCCAATCTGTATACTACTGCTCTGATGCGCTCCCAGAAATATTTTAGGCTTTTATGGTCGGTCTTGACGTGAAAGCATCGCCCAATTAAGTACGGTCTCCATTTGGACACCGCATGCACAATCGCGAGCATCTCCTTGTCGTAAATAGTCATCTTGAGATGGGAAGGAGATAACGCCTTACTAGTATAAGCGAGGGGTCGGCCATCTTGCATTAGTACAGCACCAATTCCTACTCTGGAGGCATCAGCTTCAATAATAAAAGTCTTGTCGAAGTCGGGTAATGCTAGTACTAGCGTTGTTATCATTGCGACTTTAAGTTCGTTGAAGGCAGTGGTGGCTTTGTCCGACCACTGGAAAGCATCTTTTTTCAGCAAGGAAGTAAAGGGTGCACTGATCTTTCCATAGTCTTTCATGAACTTACAGTAGTAACCTGTTAAACCGAGAAAGCCGCGTACTGATTTTATGTTCCTTCGGGTTGGCCAATTCTGCATTGCTTCAATTTTGGAGGGGTCCACTGCCACCCCTTCCTCTAATATGATATGCCCAAGATATTCCACCTTTTGTTGAAGAAAGCTACACTTCATTTTTTTGACAAAAAGAATATGTTCTCACAAAATTGTCAAAACAAGTCATAAGTGCTGAATATGACTTTCAAGAGAAGGGCTGTAAATAAGGATATCGTCAAAGAAAACAAGCATAAACTTTCAAAGATAACTCCGGAAAATATTATTCATAAGGCTCTGGAAGGTGGAGGGAGCATTGGTGAGACCAAAGGGCATTGCCAGAAATTCATAGTGACCGTTGTGCGTTCGAAAGGCAGTTTTCGGTATGTCTTCTTCGCACACTCGTATTTGATGATACCCGGATCGAAGGTCCAACTTTGTGAAGACTCGTGCTCCCTTTAATTCATCAAGCAATTCATCTACTACTGGAATAGGATACTTGTCCTTGATGGTTATGTCGTTGAGAGCTCGGTAATCAACGCACATTCTTCATGTTCCGTCTTTCTTTCGTACGAGGAGCACTGGTGAAGAGTAGGGGCTGCAACTTGGCTGAATAACGCCTATTTTAAGCATCTCTTTTACAATCCTTTCTATTTCATCTTTTTGGAGATGTGGATACCGATATGGTCGAGCATTTGCTGGAGGTTTCCCTGGAAGAATCGGTATACGATGATTGTGCCGGCGGTTAGGAGGTAGGCTACGTGGTTCGTCAAATATATCTGAAAATTCAGCAAGCAAGGGAAGTAGGTTTGGATCTTCAAATTTGGTTGGCTCTCTCTTAGATTGTTGCTCAAGTTGTACCAAAAAGCTGCTGCATGCTTTGTGCAAAACTTTCTCCATTCGTTGTGTGCAAATTGTCGTTACGTCGCCCCCACATTTCCCGTACAGTATCACCTGTTTCCCCTTGCTGTAAAATTTCATAATTAATTTCAAAAAATTCCAGGAAATATCAACTAATGTCGTCAACCATTCGATGCCAAGCACGACCTCATAATCATCGAGATAGAGGAGGAAAAAATATGCAATTATCTCTTGGTCCTGCAGCAACAGTTTCACCCGTGGGCACTTACGATCACACTTCAAAATTCATCCATCTGCGACTTTAACATCGAACCTACTACAATTCTCAATAGGTAAGGCCATCTGGATAGCAACCTTGCTGTTCATAAAATTATTAGTGCTCCCGGTGTCAATAAGAATGGTGATCGGTTGTTGCTTCAGAATTCCTCCCACTTTCATTGTTTGCGGGTTCGCGTAACCGGCAAGGGCATGCATCATAATATCAATTGGCTGCTGTTCTTCATCCGTGACCTCTTCCTCATGCTCCTGGACCTCCTCCTCCATGTCTTCAAGAGGTTCAAACAATAGGAGGCGGCCCCTTTTGCAGCGATGATCACGGTTCCATGGCTCGTCGTAATGCCAACAAAGACCCTTTGCTGATCGATCACGTAGTTCTTCTCTTGTCAATTTTTTGGGCAATGAAGGATGGCTAGGAGCAGAAGGGGGTTTATATGTTGAGGTTCTAGGAGTGGTTCGTATCCTCCGAGCATCTTGGTTGAGTCATTCTTCTTGTATTCGGGCAAAAGAAATCGTAGCCATCACGGTACGGGGCTGTAGCGCCTTAACTTCCCCTTTTATCTCTGGCTTGAGTCCTTCAATAAATGTTCCTAACAATTGACAGTTAGTCCAATCACAAGCAAGGTAGGATAGCTTCTCAAACCTGGTTTGGTACTCTTGAATCGTAGAGGTTTGTTGAATCTTTGTGAGTTGGCCGTCGTTATTTTCATACTCCGTAGGTCCGAAACAGTTCAGCAGTGCATTCTTAAATTGATTCCATGTCAGAGCCCCATGATTATATTCCAGCCAATTGTACCATTGAATAGCATCTCCTTCAAGGTGAATGACAGCAATCTCCACCATAGCATTATCCGACGTTCGGTAGTAGTGAAAGTAATGTTCTGTGTGCGAAATCCACCCCGCTGGGTCTCCTTCTTCCCATCGTGGGAAGTCCACCCTCATGCGTGGCTGAAGCATGTCCGAGGGCTGTCCCTCCTTCTCTGGGGTCCTTTCTAAATTCTCTCCTTGCTGCAATTTGGTTGGACTCGATGGTTGTCCAATTCTGAATTCTGCAAACAAAGCGCGCAATTTGTCTTCCAAACGCGATTCAAGCCGTGATTCAATCCAAGATTCCCATGCTTCAAATTTAGCATCAATTGGATCTTCAGAAGCCATAGCATATGTCTGTAGATCAGAGATGCCCTTGTCTTTTTTCTATTGATGGGTTAATGGCATGGGGTGGTGGAAGGTTCGGACAATAGATCGGTGATTGAAGGGTTTAGCTGTAATGGTTTACTGTATTGGGCTGTGGTTTTTGATGCTGTTAGGGTTATGAAACTAGGTTATGATGGCTATGTCTTGAGGCTAGAGGGATGCCCTAAAGACATCTTGGCTTGTGGCAGCAAGGTGGCTAGGGTTTGGTAGGTTATGGAGAAGAAAAAGGACAAAGGTGCAATACCAGATTTTTCGTCAAAAAAATTCCAACAGTAAAGATGTAATTTTTTCCAGAAATTTTCAAAAGAGATTCGAGTAAAACTCAAAGGGGATCTACTGACAAGGAAGAGGTAATACTGTAAAAAATTTCATAGGAAGAAACGACAGAAAGAGGTTTGGCAAAATTGAGAATCACGGAGAGGTATTATAGCAGATTTTTACGTCTAAAGTATAGCAGTTTGGACGTAAAAGATAAGTGGTTTATATTAAAAATTTTTCAACAAAACCAAAGGGAAAACCACTGTTAGGAAGTGTTAAAGCCACCGTAAAAATTTCATAGAGATTTGGATAGAAAAAACATAGTAGCAAGATAAAAAAGGCAGTGCTATGTGGCTGAAATTCTGCCGTTGTAGAGATGAAAACTTTGCGACGAAAAGTTTATGCAGCAATATAGGAACGAATTTTTTGGATTTTTTGAATAAGGATAACTAAATTGCGACCGCAGTAAGGTAGATAACTAGAACCTAGTGCAATTCACGGGAAGATCAAAGGATGATCTACGGTGGTGGAGATGACGGCGGAATTCAGCGATGATCTTCAAAGCAATTGTGGGAATTGCTTTGTACGGTTGTGGAGGGCTGGTGGATGGCTGTGGAAGGGCAGCGAGACACCAAGAACGCTGCTCTGATACCAAGTATTAGAACCCTCCACGGATTCTAAGCTTGGGGTTGATCTCTATAGGGGATCGACCTCCTTGGAACTCTATAGGGGTTCCTTCCTCCAAGTTGCTGCTCAAAGGCTGCTAAAAGATTGATCTATTCATTGATTAAAAGAGGATGAATACATGGCTATTTATAGGGCTTCTAAGCCCCAACTCCTAATAAGACTCTTACTCAAGACTCCTACTTCTAACCAACTTCTAATTAGGACTCCTTCTCTAGTAGGATTCTTAATTCTAATAGGACTTTTTCCCTAATAGGACTTCTACTTCTAATAAGACTCTTTTCCTAATAGGACTCCTACTTCTAATAGGACTCTTTTCCTAATAGGACTTCTACTTCTAATAGGACTCTTTTCCTAATAGGACTCCTACTTCTAAGAAGCAACCTAACCCTAACCTAACCGGCCTCTTCACCTCTTTAATAGGGGTCGACTAGATAGGATTTATATGAATGCCCTTATCAATGAAACTAAATTAGGACTCTCATAGCTAGAGTCCTAACACTCGTCTTCGGAAGTGCTCAAATAATCCCACGTAGCCTTGAGTGCTTTCTTCTTCTTTGGTTATTTCTTCTTTACTTAGAGACATTCACTTTTGAAGTGTCCTAACTTCTTACATTTGTAGCAAATGATTTATTCTTTCTTGAGTTTAATTTTATTTTTAGTATCTTTTTTAGATTTTTATAATTTTTTTAAACTTTCTTGTTAAGAGTGCCAAGTCATCATCATTGTCCTCATCACTTGAGCTTTCTCTCAAGTGTTCTTCATGAGTTCTAAGTGTCAAGTTTTTCCTATTCTTTGGAAGGTTATTCTCAAGTTCTTCATGTGCATTGCATGTCACTTCATAGGTCATTAGAGACCCGATAAATACTTTGAGCAGGAAGTTGTTCAAATCCTTAGCTTCTTGAATAGCCGTTACTTTAGGGTCCCAACTCTTTGGAAGAGATCTTAATATCTTATTAACAAGTTCAAAGTTAGAAAAACTTTACCAAGAGCTTTTAGACCATTGACGAATTCCATAAACTAGGTGTACATGTCTCTAATGGTCTCGCTTGGTTTCATATGAAATAATTCGTAAATATAAATTAAAATATTAATTTTTGACTCCTTTACTCTACTAGTACCTTCATATATGATTTCGAGTGTATGCCAAATGTCAAAAGTGGTTTCATAAATAGAAACTCGATTAAATTCATTCTTATCTAAAGCATAAAACAAGGCATTCATAGTCTTGACATTTAAAGAAAAAGTCTTCTTCTCTAACTCATTCCAATCATTAATTAGAAGAGAAGACTTTTGAAATCTATTTTCGACGATGTTCTATAACTCAAAATGCATCGAAATAAAAAAATCCTCATCCTAGTTTTCCAATACGTATAATCCTTCTTATTGAATATGGGTGGACGTGTGATTGAATGACCCTCTAGATTGTCGACAAATTCTATCTCTCTTGGGTTTCAAACCAAAATGAGAGTGACCTTGCTTTAATACCAATTGTTAGGATCAAGTTCGGTACTAAGAGTGGGGGGGTGAATTAGTATAATGGTTAAAAATATTTGATTTATACGATTTCGAAAAACTTCATATGATGAAAAATTCATTCAATGAAAACTCATTTTAGTAAAGATGTTTAACACATTCGTAAGTGAATAGAGAAGTAGAGCAATTGCAGTTAAGTGAAGAAAAATAAAATGCAGCTAAGAAAGAAAAGTGCACAAGGAAAGAACACACTAATTTATAATGGTTCGGTCCTCCGACCTACGTCCACTCCCGATACCTCCTTCAACGAGGTCACCGGCTTCCAGTATTGATCTTTCATCAAGGGCAAAGATCAATCACCTCTTTATAGAACTCTTTATAGGTTGCTTACTCTCCTTATATAAATTTCTAACACTTAGAATCGGTAGAGGTGAACTCTCAAAATTTACAACCGATTTCATTATAATCTTAGTTTTTTTATTCACTTTTTTTATGTTCAGCAAGCTAAGAAGTAAGGGATATTTATAAGCCTCAATTGACTTAAAAAATGGAGCCAAAAAAGGTCTTGTCCTGGATTTTTGAGGTATTGGCAGTACCACCACCTAGTCTGATGGTACTACCACCGGATAGAGTCTCGGTTACTAAACCTGGGTGGTACCACCGCCTAGTCTAGTAGAACCATCACTTGGTAGTTAATAACTGTCGATAGTACCATCGCCTAATTTAGGCGGTACCACCGCCTAGCCACCTGGGAGACTAAGCCCTGGGTAGTGCCACCATCAGACAGGGTTCAACAACACTGTTTCAGCCAATTGTCTGACCTAAAATAGTTCGGATTCAGGCCTAATTGGCCCCTAATAGAGTTAGTGGGATTACCTCCCAAACCTAACTCTAATTACACCCTAACTATGATATTTAAGGCATCTACTAAAGCAAGTCTGATATATTAAAATTTCTTCCGGCGAGCTTCCGACGATCTTCCGGCGAGCTTTCGACGATCTTCCGGCGGACTTCCGACGAACTCTCAGTGATCTTCCGGTGGACTCCCAGTAAGCTCTTGAACTCTCGACAATCTTCTTGGCGAGTTCCGACGAGCTTCTTTGGCGAGCTCTGATCTTCTCGGTGAGCTCCAATGAACTTCCTACAAACTTTCGATGAACTTTTCGGTGAACTTTCGATGTACATTTCGGTAAGCTCCCGATGAACTCTTAATAAATTTCGGCAATACTCTTAATGAACTTTCGGACTCCCAACGAACTCTCAGACTCCCAACGAATCATTCGATCTTTGACTCCGACACTATGTTTGCTTTATACCTTATTCTCTATCATAGTTAATTATGCACACTTTTCTTAACATATAAATTAGATCAATAATTTATCAATTGATTTCATCATCAAAATCCAAGATTCAACATCTCATCCATCTAATATCCTAGAGATTGTATACGGAGCATGGTGCTGTTATGTGTTGAATCTCAGATTTTGATGATGAAACTAATTGATTGTGGTTTATTATTTAACTGTGTTTTGAGTTACGCAGGTCTACTATCGATCAGGATTAGACAATTGACACTAGAGGAATTGATGTTGCGCTGGGTGATCACATCTAGATATTGGATATCGAGCCGGAGGTTCGATCGACAATCGGCTGAAGGCTTCGTACGTTGGGCATCGGGCCAAGATGCATGTTGCGCCAAGGATATCGGGGTTGCGGAGGTCATCCGCCGATTGGGCAACGGACCGCAAAGAGAGGACGATGTGCCGAAGGATCGGACGGCAATCCGACCAATGACGTCGTTGAACAAATCAATATCAATTCGTGTTGTAATAACCGTCTAGATCGGTAGAGTGTGTTTGTTTATGCGCAGAGTAACTACGAAAGGGATGAAGACGTAAAGCGAAACAAAGGGCCAAAGACAAGGTTGATGAATCATTGGGAGTGCGAGTGTTCAACGGAAGTCCGAAGATTCGTTGGGAGCGCTGCCGAACCGACCGAGAACGAGTAGGAGCTTGCCGAAGGGTTTTCGAAGTTCGCCGAGGTTCATCGGAAGTTCACGAGCTTGCCAAGAAAGATCGGAGCTTGCCAAAGAAGCTCGGGGAACTCGCCAAGATCATCGTGAAGTCCGAAAGCTTACCGACTCCGCGGAATGGTTTCCGGTTCGTCGGAAGACCGCCGGAAGTTGACCGGAAGCTCGCTGGAAGAAGTTGTCATGTGGACTTTGTAATAGCTTAGGAAACGTCTTTAAAATTCGTGAGTTAGCACGTATTTTGGGTTAGGATTAGATAACCCAAAGTGGGGGCCCATTGGGCTTTGATTAGGATGAGTTTGGGCCAAAATTTTGGCCCAAACCGAACCAACTACGTGCATTGACATTGCATGCATGCTTTGGCGGTGGCACCGCCAAAGAACTTGCTTTGGCCGGGCGGTAGCACCGCCCAGCTCGTAGCGCGCCCGATCGTAGTGCGTCCGGATATCAGTAGCGGGCGCTCATCAGTAGCGCGCCCGGCTCGTTATGCAGTGCGGTAGCACCCTGTTGTCTAGGCGTAGCACCGCCAGACACTCGACGGGTGGAACGCCGCACAAGGCGGTGGCACCGCTTCAGACGCGATCAAAGATCGACAGCGGTGGCACCGCTTCGACAAAGCGTGGCACTGCACAGCCGACAAAGTGGTGGCACCGCCTTGACCACTGTGAACATGGGAACTCCAAATTCACTTGGAATTTGGAGCCCAATTTTGAATCCACTTTGGATCTATAAATACCCCCCCTTTCTTAGCTGAAAGGAAACCCTTTTGAGCAAGAAAAAGTTTGAGTCTTGAGCTTTTGAAGAGTTTTGAAAAGTGTTGTTTTCTTTGCTAAGTGTTCACCTTCTTCTTCTTCTTGAGAGATCTTGTACAAGTGTGAACATCTTGTAAAGGGTTGTAAAAAGGGGTGTTTGATCCTTCCCCTTCAAAGGACTTGCTAGTGGAAGAGCGGAGCCTCATCGCAAAGGCTTCAAGAGTGGATGTAGGTCATTTGACCGAACCACTATACATCATTGTGTCCTTAAATGTGTGAGTGTTTATATTTCTGAATCATTTCATTTCTTGGCTGCAAGTTCATAGTTAGTTCCTTTTCACAAGCAATTACTTTCAAGTTCTCTTTCGTCAAATCGAAATCTTCCTACGAACTTGTGTTTCTTTGCGAAACACCAAATATGATTAAATCGGTTTCAAGAATACGAGTTTAATCCGCTGCACTAATTCACCCCCCCTCTTAGTGCCTTTTGATCCTAACAATTGGTATCAGAGCCACGTTCTTTCTCTTTCGGATTTACACCCGTGAGAAATGGCTCTAAATGGTTTTCAAGAGGGCTTTTCGATTTTTCGTCCACCGTTCTTTAACGGTTCGGACTACACATATTGGAAAACTCGAATGAGAGTTTTCATGCTTTCAATGGATTTGGATTTGTGGAACATTATCGAAAATGGCTTTCAACTTCCCTCTAAACCGACGAATGAATGGTCGGACTTAGAGAGAAAATCTTTTTCTTTAAATGCAAAGGCTATGAATGCCTTATTTTGTGCTTTAAACAAAAATGAGTTCAATCGAATTTCTTCTTGTGAAACGGCTTTTGAGATATGGCGAACACTTGAAATCATGCATGAGGGAACTAGTAGAGTTAAAGACTCGAAAGTAAACCTCTTGTTGCATGATTTTGAGCTCTTTCGAATGACACCAAGTGAAACTATTGGCGATATGTACACCCGCTTTACGGATGTCGTCAATAGCTTGAAAAGTCTTGGTAAATCTTTTTCAAGTTTTGATTTAGTAAACAAGATTTTAAGATCCCTTCCAAAAGAATGGGATCCAAAAATTACGGCTATTCAAGAGTCTAAAAACTTGAATGATTATTCACTTGAAGAATTAATCGGGTCATTAATGACCTATGAAATGACACTCTTGGAACATGATGAACATGATGAACATTTGAACCACCTTCTAAAGAACAAGAAGATGTTTGAACTTAGAACAAGAGAATGCCACTTGAGTGATGACTCAAGTGATGAGGACAGTGAAGAGGACTTTGAACCTTTAATCGATCTTAATAAGTTCATTAAACAAAAATCTAAAATCAACAATGAACTTGAACGGAGGAAGAGACCAATGAAGAAGAAGAAGACTCATCAAGAAGAATCAAGGAAAGAAGAAGCAAACTATGCTTTAATGGGCTTCGACAATGAGGTAAGTAACTTAACTTCCTTGAATTATTTTGAAATTACATGATGCTTTCCATGAATGCTTAACTTAGTTAGTAGTTTTTTTTTTGTTTTTGTCATGCTTCTCTTGTGTTTTTGGAAATTTAAAAAAAATATTTTAAAAATTATACTATGCTTTTCCTTCTAGTATTTTTGAAAAGTAAAATTTTTGAATGGTGCATGCAACATTATGTATGATGATTGAATGATTTGTAACAATGATTGTATATCAACTACATGTTATTCTTGAAAATGTTTAATGATAATTTTATAGTATCATGCTTACAATTTGAAAATCTCTATCTTGGATTAATGGCTCCTAAACATTTTTATGATGAAATTTTTAGATGATGTATACCTATATGAAACAAATGAAACACATAAAAGGGGGAAAGTATATGATCATGATAAGTTCATGAATCTTGATGATTTAACATTGTTTTTTATTTCAAACAAGATGCATGATGTTTGACATAAAAATTTAATAGCATGTTTCAAGATAATGCTTGCACACCAAATATGATTAAAAGATAGAAGCAAGCATATTGATGACTTTGTTTTTACGTGAAAATTTGAACATGCTTATATAAGATCAACCACATAAAATAAAACACAAAAGTTAAAAATGTTTTATTCATGATGTTTTATTTGTGATGTGTTTGATCTTAGTGGTTTTTATGACAAAACTTATGTCTTGCTTTGAAATGTTGATACATACACACATGTAATCAATTTATGTTGCTCTTATTAAAATTTTCGAATGAAAGATTTCAATGCACTTGATCATGACTGGTTTAATGATAAAACTTATATTTTGAATTTATAAGATGATGGCTTTCATGAAAATATTTGAATATACCTTATGAAATCATCAACTGATACAATGAAAATGTTAAATGGTTGTTATCATGTTTAATGACTTTATGATATCATATCTTGATGACAAACTCATGTTTGGTTTTAAAATTTGACACTCATCTTTTGAAACATGAGCACACTTGTTTGAAACAAACAACTTAAAATAAAAACACATTATCATGATAAATTGAATCTCATAATGTATTATATTTTTGTCTTGATAATTAAGTTTGTCTTTCGGTTTTGAATATTTGATTTGGCATGAAAAGATAAATGCATGCTTAGATGAAATGAATTACTCAAAAGAAAAGCCTCTTCTCTATCTTATCGAGATTGAAGTTTTTTTCTTGTAAATGATTTTGATGATTCATTTTATAAAATAGAATGAGATTTTGCTTCAACCGAATCATGAACCTTCTTTTGACCTCTTGGCTTGAGAATTTTCAAGAAATATGATTATTACTTGATTCTTGAAATTTCTTATGAAATATTATCTTATTGAGATTTCTTATGCATCAAACAAATTGTTCTCTTTGCTATTTGCTACCAAATGAATCATGAAATTGGTAATCTATTTGTCATTTTGAATCTTTAGAAAATTGATGATGTAAAAGTGGTTTTGCACTTAAATGAATCACCTATCGATATTTACGATTGTAATATATCCTTTTGAAATATCTTTCTAAAAGATTTTGACAGATTAAGATGTCTTTTGGAATTCATCACTTGATCGAATTATTGATTTATTCTTCCTTATCATGAATTGGAAATTGATGTTAAAATATATATGTTTGAAAATCATGATCTTGATGCTTGGAATTTTCCTTAAAATACGATTTTGATGGGGATGCTTCAAGTAGCATGTTTTGCTATTTATTACCTCATGAATCTTGACCTTGATCTTGTTGAAAAGAACATATTATTTGAAGTATTAATTCTTCTCTTCTTTTCGACAATGACAAAGGGGAAATTAGCATGCTAGCTTGGATATCACAAGAGAAAGTGGCAAACATAGCTAGCTAGAAATTACAAAGTTTTTTTTAAACTTGTGAGCTTGCATGTTTAAGAATGCTGTAAATTTTACAAAATTGTTAACTCATTGCAAACAAAAATTTGATAGCTTGCAAAAGAAAAACTTGGTTGCAAAATTGAAAGAGAGCTAGCTTGTGTATTGCAAAGAATGCTTGCTTGCTTATTAACAATTGGTATCATGATTTATTTTTTCTTAAATGGTTAATTCGTATTCATGACTTCAAAATTTTGATGATTGAAGCATTAATGTCAATATTCATTTTGATATCTTGCTAGCCATAAAGGAACTTGCTATCTTGACAATAACAAAATTGCTACCTTGCAATCTCAAGAAAAGCAAAGTGCAAACTAGCACAAGAAGCAAGTGTTGAATTATCATCATCACAACAAGTGCTATCTTGCATATGATGATAAACTTACCGTGATTGAATGGTAATGAAAATCTAGCTAGTATGATTTAAAACCTGAACCATAACTTTTAAAAACTACCAAAATATTACTTCTCCTTTTTGTTGATGACAAAGGGGGAGAAGTGTAGATTGATGAGTTCATGCAATGGGATGCTGATTGAGTATTTTATAAATTTGCATGATGGTTTGATTGATTCTCTTCATATTATGAAGAATGTTGCTTGGATTTGGGATAATCCAAGTGTTCTATCAATGGCATATTGATAGGGGGAGTTTGGGTTAAAACTCCGGGAGTTATGGTTAACTCGTTAGTCATCAATTAGTTGTCATCATCAAAAAGGGGGAGATTGTTGAATCTCAGATTTTGATGATGAAACTAATTGATTGTGGTTTATTATTTAACTGTGTTTTGAGTTACGCAGGTCTACTATCGATCAGGATTAGACAGTTGACACTAGAGGAATTGACGTTGCGCTGGGTGATCACATCTAGATATTGGATATCGAGCCGGAGGTTCGATCGACAATCATTGAAGGCTTCGTGACGTTGGGCATCGGGCCAAGATGCATGTTGCGCCAAGGATATCGGGGTGCGGAGGTCATCCGCCGATTGGGCAACGGACCGCAAAAGAGGACGATGTGCTTGAAGGATCGGATCGACGGGCACCGACCAATGACGTCTTAGAACAGGCAAATCAATATCAATTCGTGTTGTAATAACTGCCTAGATCGAAGTAGAGTGTGTTTGTTTATGCGCAGGAGTAACTACGAAAGGGATGAAGACGTAAAGCGAAACAAAGGGCCAAAGACAAGGTTGATGAATCATTGGGAGTGCGAGTGTTCAACGGAAGTCCGAAGATTCGTTGGGAGCGTTTTGCCGAACCGATCGAGAACGAGTAGGAGCTTGCCGAAGGGTTTTCGGAAGTTCGCCGAGGAGGTTTGTCGGAAGTTCGCGAGCTTGCCAAGAAAGATCGGAGCTTGCCAAAGAAGCTCGGGGAACTCGCCAAGATCATCGTGAAGTCCGAAAGCTTGCCGACTCCGCGAATGGTTTCGAAGGTTCGCCGGAAGACCGCCGGAAGTTGACCGGAAGCTCATTGGAAGAAGTTGTCATGTGGACTTTGTAATAGCTTAGGAAACGTCTTTAAAATTCGTAGTTAGCACGTATTTTGGGTTAGGATTAGATAACCCAAAGTGGGGGCCCATTGGGCTTTGATTAGGATGAGTTTGGGCCAAAATTTTGGCCCAAACCGAACCAACTACGTGCATTGACATTGCATGCATGCTTTGGCGGTGGTGGCACCGCCTAGCAACTTGCTTTGTGAGGCGGTAGCACCGCCCACTCTTGTATCGTAGCCCGATCATCGTAGTGCGTCCGGATCATCATAGCGGGCGCTCTTCAGAGCGCGCCCGGTCTGATGCGCGCGGTAGCACCGCTTGTGGCGGTAGCACCGCCAGCAGACATCGACGGCGGTGGAACCGCCGCACTGAAGCGGTGGCACCGCCATGACGCGTCGATCGCACAAAGCGTGGCACACGCTTCTGACAATGACGTGTGGCACCGCCTGACCACCAGAAACATGGGAACTCCAAATTCACTTGGAATTTGGAGCCCAATTTTGAATCCACTTTGGATCTATAAATACCCCCTTTCTCACTGAAAGGAAACCCTTTTGAGCAAGAAAAAGTTTGAGTCTTGAGCTTTTGAAGAGTTTTGAAAAGTGTTGTTTTCTTTGCTAAGTGTTCACCTTCTTCTTCTTCTTGAGAGATCTTGTACAAGTGTGAACATCTTGTAAAGGGTTGTAAAAAGGGGTGTTTGATCCTTCCCCTTCAAAGGACTTGCTAGTGGAAGAGCGGAGCCTCATCGCAAAGGCTTCAAGAGTGGATATAGGTCATTTGACCGAACCACTATACATCATTGTGTCCTTAAATGTGTGAGTGTTTATATTTCTGAATCATTTCATTTTTTGGCTGCAAGTTCATAGTTAGTTCCTTTTCACAAGCAATTACTTTCAAGTTCTCTTTCGTCGAATCGAAATCTTCCTACGAACTTGTGTTTCTTTGCGAAACACCAAATATGATTAAATCGATTTCAAGAATACGAGTTTAATCCGCTGCACTAATTCACCCCCCCTCTTAGTGCCTTTTGATCCTAACATTATGCTCATACAAAATCCATTAGAGTCTCACTCTTATTAGATTCTCTCAATCTGATTAACTCTGGCCAGAGATTTTCTTGAGTGAGAATACATAAGATATTTCTCTCATAATATCGAGAGTGGATGATCCTCTATTGACACCCAATTGCCTTCACAAAATTAGCTGTCATTCCTAATGACCGTCTATACTAGATCTGGAACCTCCAAACCTATAAGACCGGTATCAAAGAATGAAGTACTCAAATAAGGCATCCTTAGTGTCTCAAGTCTAAAGACTAGATGCATAACTAGGACTACGGAATTGCAATCTGATAATGAGGTATCATTAACCATCCAGCATTCTATAAGTGGATCATTCAGTGACCTCATTTTCTAATAAGCACCTACACTACATCCCTAGTGTCCCCATATAAGTAGCTATGAGACTAGCTACCTCCATTATATGGATGGGTATGTAGCACATTGGTTTGTTCGGTTACCTCGATGTCCTTCTTGAGTAACCTATGACCAAGAATATTTAGGTTCCATGTCTAAAGACGAATTGGTCTCATTATCATGATCCTATAATGATCAAATTCCTATTACACAGATCCAAGGATCTTACAATATATCCATCATATAATATAAAGTGAGAAAATATCATTATTAATATTAACCAAAAGATATTATGTAGCGTATCACATGTGTTATCACTCATGTGATTATCTTGTAGGGCATCTGTAACTAGCAAGGCCTACTCCCACACTGGCTGGTTCTCGGTAAGCGCTTCCTAGTGAGCCATTAGAGGGGGCCAAGGTCTAGGGCAGGCTGGGTAACCAATTTAAGGGCCATGAAGTGCCCTAGGTAGTAGAAACACAAGTCATTTATGGATGGGGGATCCAATGGATCCCGTGATGAAACTTGGTGCACTTTGATAGCTGGAGTAGTCACTTCCTCTCAATGAAAGGCCCACCACTTTGCATTGTGCTCCCCAGTCGATCCCTTAGCACCCTGGCATGGATCAAGCTACCTGCAGGACCCATCTCGGTGGGCCAAGGCATCTACGAAAGGGGAGTCTTCCTGACAACCATCTTATACCTCATCCGGGGTCATGAAGGCTCCATGGCGAGCTCCCCAGTCAACCCAGGGGTGGCAACACTAAGTGGTCCTAGAGCAAGTTTATGGGTAGCCACTGTAGAGGTTCCCAAGGAGGCCGCGTTGGATGACTTTAGCATGGGCCCCATTGACGGCTCCAAAGGAGTTATGTTGGACAACTCCTGGTGGGCCCCCGGGCACCTCTTCTAAGGTCGCAATGGCATCAGGTCGGGTTCATCAAACAACTCCTTCGAGGGACATACAGAGGTCGTCGCTGCAGACTTGCGCCCCTTCCAGGAGAATGGTGACCCCGAGGCAAGCTTTATAGAAAGCTCTAGAGAAAACACTCCAGATGACCCCTTGTGGAACCCCACGGTTGGGTCACTTGTTGCATGAGCACCTTTGGGAGGTAGAAGCCCCTATTAAAAGACCGTGCCTTCTCAAATCTCGAAGGTCCATACCTATAAAACAAGAGATGTCTGAAAGATGTTAGTAACGGCACAAGGAAGGGGGTAGAAGAGGAGCAGGTCGTACCCTCCAAGGGTGGGCTGAGGCACGCCTTGACTAACTAATCCACGTCCATCTTTTTAGTTATAGGTGCCCTATAAGCCAATCACGTGAGTGATGACATCTGTGACACGCTACGTCGATCTCTTTGCTCATTATTACTGATATTTTCTCATATTATTTGGATGAATATTGTGATGTCCATTGATCTGTGTAATGAGAATCTAATCGTGATGAGATCACGATAATGAGACCAATATACCTTTAAACACAGATCTCAAATCATCCTGGTCATAGGTTACTCAAAAAGGACATCGAGATAATCGGATAGACTAGTGTGTTGTATACTCATCTATATGATGGATGCGATTGGTCTCATAGTCGCTTGTGTGGAGACACTAGAGGTATAGTGCAAGTGCTCATTAGAGAATGAATTCACTGATTGATCTATTTACGGAATGTTGGATGGTTAATGATACCTAATGTCAGACAGCGATTCTATAGTCCCAGTTGTGTGTCTGGTCCTTAGACTTGAGACACCAAAGATGCCTTGTATGAGTACTCCATTCTTTGACGTCGGACTTATAGGTTTGGAAAGCTCCAAATCTGGTACAATCGATTCTCGGGAATGGTAGCCAACCTTATGAAGGTAATTAAGTATCAATAGATGATCATCCACTCTTGGTATCGTGAGAGGAATATCGCGCATGTGCTCGCTCAAACAAAATCCCTAGCTAGGGTCGTTCAGATTGAGAGAGAATGAGCTCTTGGGAGAATCCGATTAGAGCGAGACTCGGACAGGATTCTGTATGGGCCTGACATTACCATGCCCAATATACAGTCTCTGGGATATTAAATGGATGAGGGACTATAGATACATGGTAACTGAGGATACACAGGTCCGATGGATTAGATCTCCTTGTACCATCTCGGGACTATAGCATAGTGGTACTAAAAGACATGACTATAGCATAGTCATTAAGTCATGAATACTAAAAGACATGATTTATTTTGTCAAATCTTTCTTTTTGCAAACAACAAGAAGAAATCTTAGGAGACCAAGGATCTTGAATCATAAAAAAAATACAAGTTGTAAATCTAAGATAACAAGAGAACAATCAAGATTTATTTGGATACTTCTTCTCTTTAGTAAATGACAAGAAGAAACATAGGAGAACAAGCATAAGATCTTGATTCATATGTCAAAATTCTCAAGTCATCAAGATCGTAATTTCATAAAAAAAAATTTCAGGTATACAGTTCCGAGAAATCAAGAGACAAGTCATATTTCATTTGTTTAATCCTCTTTTGATAAAATGAAAGAATCATGCTGTACGATCTTGATTTATAAAAGTTTCAAGTTATAAGTCTCAAGATATCAAGATCATTATTACGATAAAACTCATTCAAATTCAAATCATCAAATCATCAACTTTATAGAGATTCAAAATGACAAATAGATTTTGGATAAAACTTATCATTACATCATCAAAATCTCTTTCGTAATTCAAGATATTCACAAAAGATAATCTACATGGATTCATTAATCATTTATTCAAAAATCGAAAAGCTTAAAGAGCATTTTATGGAAAAAGAATGCATTCCTCGTTTTATGTGTTTCAATTTAAGTGATTTACTTCTTATAAGCATGCTTAAAACTAAGCATCAACGTTCAAGACCGAAAGGCAATAGTATATAAAGTTTCAAACAATGGTATATAACGTTTCAAACAATGGTATATTTATGACCTTAAACAAACTTTCAAACAATGATATATAAAGTTTCATGATACCATTACTTCCTTCGGATTTAAGAAAAATACTATTGGTCTTATATATAGATAATATTTTACTTGAGTAGTGATTTTAGTTTATTATACGAAACTAAGATATTTCTCAACAAGAACTTTAAGATGATTGATATGAATAAGGTAGCCTATGTTATTGACATTGAGATATTCAGGGATAGATCTCAATGATTATTAGGACTATCTCAGAAAGAATATATTAATCATATCTTAGAGAGATTTAATATACAGCTTTATTCAGCCAATGATACACCTATTATTAGAGGTAAAAATTTTAACCAAAACCAATGCCCGAAAAATATCTTAGAAAGGAATCAAATAAAGAACATTCCTTATGAGTGCGCAATTGGAAGTCTATTATATGTTAAAACCTGTACAAGATCATATATCAATTTTATAGTTACAATGCTTGATAAATACCAGATCAACCCAAGAATGGAACATTGAAATGTTGTAAAAAAAAGTAATGAGATATCTACATGGGACAAAAGATTATATGCTCATATATAGGAGATCATATTAGCTTGAAGTGACGGGATATTCATATGTGGATTTTGTAAATTGTCTCGATAGTAGGAAGTTCACTTTAGGATTTATATTCATGTTAGCTAGTGGGGTAATTTCTTGAAAAAGTACAAAGCAATAGCTTATTGCATCATTTACAATGAAAGCTGAATTTATGGCATGCTTTGAGGCCACAAATCAAGCTTTATAGTTGTAAAATTTCATCTTAGGACTTGGTATGATCGATTCAATTACCAAGCCACTGAAGATATTTTGTGATGACACTATAATAGTTTTCTTTTCTAGGAATGGCAAATACTCTAGTGGTTCCAAGCACATCAAGATAAAGTACTTTGTGATTAGAGAATGAGTCTAAAAACAACATGTGTTAATTGAAAATCTAAGTACCATTATAATGATTGTTGATTCATTTACTAAAGCTTTATAGTATAAAATATTTAAAGAACATATTTTTAGAATGGAGCTTGTGAGTAAGTCATAAAAGATATGATGATGCATATTTAGGTGGATGCTATTATTGATATTTTTTTGCGTAATTAAAGTTATTTGTTTCTTCTATTCTGTTTATATTTATGTTTATGCATATTATAGTTGAATATAATAACAGAATTGTCTTGACAAGACAAATTACAAAAGTCATTATAGATCATATTAGGAAAGATTAACAATATTGTAGTACATAGAAGAGAGTATGACATTGATGATATACAATTGTTATAACTCATATTGATAATTAGATTTAATGTAGTATTATTATATTTATTAGATTTATTGGCTTGTTTTAAAAATTCATGGCCATGTATAAAATGCTTTTCAAAATTTTTTAGAGTCCAATTAGGTAAAATTATTTTCAAATAAATTTTATTTTATTTATTTTGATTTTGAATCTTTTATATCTTATCAATTAATAGACCAAGTGGAAGAATATTAAATTATGTGATCCTTTATAATTGGATAAGATATATAATAGAATTAATTGGATTCTGATGATAGATATTGACTAATAGAAAAAAAATTCTATGTTATAGTAGAATTACTTAGGGAATGTCTTTGATGGAAAGAACTCTCCTACTAACTTATCCTAGACCCTCTACTATCTCCTATAAATAGATAGGATCTTTAGGGACTAATTGAGTATGCAGTTGAGAGATTACAATTTCTCTCTCAACCTCCCTAAGTCATCAATCTAAGTGGTCCTGTGAAAAGATATGAAGAGAGAAGAATGAGTTTAGTTCTCCTTGCAGATTAACAACAGCATTGGATTTAAAGAAGGTACCCAGATCATATAGAGATCTTTTCTTTCTAGATGACATCAAAAGGTACGCATCATAAAAAAATCAATCTAATGTTATTTGATTTTAGTCCTAGCATAACAAAATTTTCATAGATAGCATAATTACAGATTTTATGTTTATATAATGATCTCAAAGCCTTTCTCTTGAAGCAAATTAGTTTTCAAATCTAGAATAAATAAAATATTAAAAATAGTTTGAATTGAATATTTCTTAGATTGAATCTTCACTTTTTTTTTACCCATAACTAAAATGCTAGAATCATTTTCAAACATTATCAGGCTTTGAAAAAATTCATCCAATTGAGAAAATATACCCTTGTCTTCGTACATGTGATTGCTGCGCCTAAATACCATAACCTTTTATGAGTTTCTTCTTTCTGATTGCACACTTTCAAAAGAGAGGTGTCTTTTATGAAAAGTAATTATACAAGTATATCTTGATCAATACAATAGGAGGTCTATACAGGTTAAGAGGGAAGATTTCTCTCAACAACTAGAGAGATTAGGAAGGATTTCCCTCAACAACTAGAGAGATTTACTTATATAGTTGGAGGAAATCTTATCTACTATCATGCCCCCGCAAGATGGTACTCCTGTCAAGGATGCCAATCTTGGATCGATGTAATGAAAATAACTTCAGTTAGAGTCCCCTGTAAAAAGGCATTGTTAACATCCAATTATCGTATATGCCAGCCTTTTAAGATAGCCAAGCTCAAGATAAGTCGTATTATTGTTGGTTTGACAACTGGTCTGAATGTCTCTGTGAAGTCAACACCAGGTCGTTGATGAAACCCTTTGGCAACTAGACGTGCTTTATATCGAGCAATAGATCCATCTGGGTTCCGCTTAATTCGAAAGACCCATTTACACCCGATGATGTTTTGTGTGTGAGAAGAGGGAACTAGGGTCCATGTAGAGTTATGAAGAAGAGCATCATATTCTTCACACATGGCTTTACGCCAGTGTGGAGATTTTTGCGCTTGATTAATTGTGGTGGGTTCACTAGCTTCAAGAGAAGAGTTTGTGATGGCATATAGATCAAGAACTTGACGTGGTTTAACAATACCACTTTTGGAGCGTGTTATCATATGATGGCTAGGAGCTACGGAAGTGGTAGGTTGGGTTGTTGGCATAGTCGGTGGTGAGTCAGCGAGATCAAGTGGACTAGTCTGCTGGACTTCAATAGCACCTGATGATGTAGCTGAGGGTATTGTTTCATTAATAGGAGAAACTTGTGAAGAAGGGATTGGAGGGGTAGGGAGGAGGTGTTGAACAGGAGGAGTGTACTGAGCAGGAGGGTTAGGATTGGATGGTGTTGTGGGAGGTTCATGTGACGGGGTTGAGGAGATGCTCCAGTGATGTGTGTTTGTCGGAGTAGCTTGCATAGTAGAGTACTCAGGATTTTGAAAAGGAAAAGAAGACTCTACAAAAATAACGTGACGTGATGAGAAAGACTTTTTGGGATTGTGGCTCGTAGCATCGAAAAGCATTATATTCAAGAGAGTATCCAATAAAAATGCAGGGCTTAGATCGTGGTGTAAGTTTATGAGAGGCATAAGGACGTAGCCACGGGTAATATAGACAACCAAAGATTTTAAGTTTGTGAAAGTTTGGAGGCTTGTGAAATAGTTTCTCAAATGGTGACTTGTATTGTAAGACTGGAGTGAGCATACGATTAATGAGATAGGCAATGGTTTGAAAGGTTTCAACATTGTCCAAAAGGTGATGGCAACATGAGGCTGATGTAGAAGTGTGAGCCCGGTTTCAACTATATGTTGATATTTGCGCTCAGTGAGAACCAACTAATTGGGGAGTATGAGGAGGTGACTTGAGGTGTTGTATACCACAAGTTGCAAGACAAGATCGAGGGCTTGATATTCACCTCCGCCATCCGAGTAAACTGCTTTTTAATAGAAGATCGAAAGAAATTCTCACCAACTTTCTAAAGTTGGTAAAGACAATTGAAACTTTAGATTTATGACGGAGGGGATATAACCATGTGTATTTAGTGAAATAGTCAACAAAAATAACATAAAAACGAAACTTGTCAAAAGAAAGAGTTGGGGCAGGACCCCAAACATCAGTATAAATAATTTCAAAAGGTTTAGAACAAGATATAGAAGATGTGCCAAAAGGTAGTCTATGACTTTTATTGCTACGACAAGCATCACAATAAGTTAAAATATTGCTAGTAGAGGTAGGAAGTGAATAATGGGAAAGTAACTTTTGCTGAATAAGAGACGAGGGATGACCAAGACGTCGATGCCACACATCAACTAGAGCAGCAACTGAGGAGTGAACAGTGGGGTGGGTTGTTTGCGAAGCGGATGGCCACTCATAGATGTTGTCTTTGTTCTGGCCTTGGACTAAGGATGCCCCCGTGCTCAAATCCTTGACAAGAAAGGAGTCAGGAAAAAATTCAATGGAGGTATTATTTTGCTTGCAGAATTGAGAGACAGAAATAAGGTTTCTTTTGATGTGGGGTGCACACAAAACATCATCAAGTGTGAATGTTGTGGTGAGTGAATTAAGCATTGTAGAACCAGTATGAGTGATAGCGAGTCCTTTACCATCACCGATGATGACATCCTCATCGCCGCCATAATTATTGTGGACAGACAAGTTTTGAAGATCGGAGGTGATGTGATGTGATGCACCAGAGTCCACAATCCAATTGGGTTGACTAGTCATCGGAGTAGTTGTGAGATTGGCTTGAGGCCATTGTGTTGGAGCAAGAAGTCGAGGTCGAGAGCGACAGACTTTCGCGGAGTGTCCGATCTTATCACACAACTGACAGATGATTCGGCGATGGCCGCTGAGGTCAGGACGCAAGTGCTGATGATTATAGGGGATATCACTTTGACGATGAGGATGAAAGTGTTGATAATGTGGATGAGAGGGGTTTGGTGTAGATCTCATAGGGTCAGGAGGTAGTTTTATCGGACCGTGATTGACGTGCTTATTGTATTGGTTGCTCTTCCTCTTGGATTTATGACTGACTTGAGCTGTGATAGTTGGTCCGGGCAGCCTATCGTCGCGCTTCAAATATGTCTCGTAGTCGGTCAACTTGTCATAAAGTTCTTCAAATGATATTGAGAGTCACGTGCTCGAATGCGGTACTAATTCTTTGTATTCATCCCCTAGGCCATTAAGTGTATGAACGAGGACTTCTTCTTCACTCGAGGAATGACCTATCAAAGTTAAGTCATCGATGATCACTTTGATATTTTGTAAGTAATCAGCAATAGTACTTCCCTCTTGGTTCACTTTCATCAGATTGGATAAGAGTCCGAGCATGCGAGTACGCGAGCGATTTGCCAATGTCGTTTGCAACTTGGACCATGCTTCTGCAGCAGTCATACATGAAGATATTAGTAGGGCAACGGACCCAGCGATGGAGGCTTGAATGGCTTGGAGGATGAGACGGTCTTGACGTAACCACAGTTTGTGAGCTGGATTTGGTATTGGACTAGATCCTCCTGGGCTGTTGAGCACTGCAGGCAGACAATGGAGAGAGTCATTGATGTAACCTATAAGGTCATATCCAAATAGAAGATTAGAAAATTGGGCACGCCAAGATGCATAATTTCCACTTTTGGATAACTTGAAAGGAATGAGTGCCGCAGCATTGATAGTGATGAGGCTTGGAGGTTGTGAACTGCTATTGTTCCCTACAGGGACAATGATTGGAGTATTGGAAGTAGATGATGAAGCCATTTGATGATACGATGCGTCGAAGACTCAACCGATGCAGATCGCACCGTTCGGTAGAGTTCGGTGGGAGAGAGCGTTCTCGTTAGAAGAGAGCGCCGAGGCGGAGATCAGTGGCGCTGTCCTGTTTGCGTCACACCGCACGCTCGCTGCGGTGGTTTGAAGAAGCGACAGCGTCAATGGTCACTAGTAGAGGCAGCGGTGGAGAAGGGGAAGGAGGCCGCGGATCCTCCGGATGCTGGAGAGTCGCCTACCTTCACTGGCGGTGGAAGCTCTTGAAGGCGGTGTTGGCGAGGCTATCTGTGGGTCGAGCGAGGCAGAGTGCTCGCTTCTGCCATACTAGCAGCGATAGTGGGCGATGCCATCGAGGGCTTGCTGCGCGTCGCTGGGTGGCGATCTCGCAGATGCAGCGAGATGCGGATCCGCACGAAGGTCCGCGGCATTTGGGTGGCGATCTCACGAATCGGCGGATGCGAATCCGTCGAAGGTAGGGCTGGCGGTTGGGGCCATCCTGCTCTCTATCAGGGTGGGGACGGTGGTGCTCCGCCTGCTGGAGAATCTCGACTGGATGAACGTCGTGTACCTGTCGGTGACGACGATTGGATATGGAGATCGGTCGTTCAACACGACACGCGGGCGGATCTTCGTGTCCGCTGCGATGGGCAAGGCGTTCCTCTACTTGGTGGAGGCTCGGATCGACAAGAGGCACCGGAGGAGGAGGCAGAGGAGCGAGAGGATGTCTTGCCGCAGCAGCGAGAAGAAGAGGCGGTCAAGAGTGTCGACGCTGTCGCTGGACAGCAGAAAGAAAAAAAACTCTTGCTTAATGCAAGTGCTCTGATACCATGATAAGATGAAAAGTAATTGTACAAGTATATCTTGATCAATACAATATGAGGTCTATTTATACATGTTAAGAGGGAGGATTTCCCTCAACAACTAGAGAGATTAGGAAGGATTTCCCTCAACAACCAGAGAGATTTACTTATATAGTTGGAGGAAATCTTATCTACTATCATCTTCCTCCTCCTCCACAAAATTAGATTTATCATAATGATTTAAATTTGTGCGACATTCAAAATGATAATGACTATCCTTGTGACATCTGTAACATTCAATATGAGATTTGTCTCTAAACTTTAATTTTTATTGATTGAATGTTGGCCAGGGTTTATGTCTCTTCCCTTGCGAATCATGTTACCTTCCAATATGTGTTGTTTGTTTTTGCCTTTCAATTTTTATTTTTTTTTCATGATTCTGCCTCTTTTGATTGGTGGTTGCCTGGAGGGTTAGCTCTTCTTTGTCTGGTCGGATGATTTTCTTATCGTGAACAAGTAAAAAACTTTATAATTCATCAATAGTAAGTTCATCAATATCTTTAGATACTTCAATGGAAGAGACAACAAAATTAAGTCTTGGGGTCCCTTTCTCTTTCAATCTTTGTCTACAAATCTTTCAATCTTTGTTCTTCCACTTTATCAGTCGACATTACCCTTGGTGCTTGTTTAGGATTCTCAATCTACTAGTACTCCTTTGACTCTATGAAGTTATCCAGCAGCATTTTCTAATGATCATAATGACCATTAAAATAGGAGGATAGCATATGTTGCACATAGTTGCCAGTAGTCATTGATATATGTTGTAATAATACAAAAACTAATAGAAAGAAAAGTTAGGACTTCAATCTACTTTCTACCTCACTTTTATAGATCATTGACCTTCTAGATTCGTAAATCTAAATCTCTAACGTTTTAACGATCTCTGACCTTTTAGATCTCTAGATTTATAGTCTTCTCAAGATTCATAACCTTTTAGCTCTCTAGATCCACAGTCTTCTAGGGATCTATAGCCTTTTAACTCTGGAGATATGTAGCTTTTTTTTGGCTTTAATACCAAATTGTTAACTCGAAAGAGAAAAAGATGAGAGAAAACCGGATATCTCTAAATAGAATTAAAAGAAGAAACTTAAAAGAACATATCTATATCTAAAAGATAAAAAAATTTAATATTAAGATTAAAAGTAAATAATAATAGATCGAATTTATGATATATATATCTTTTAATATCACCTAAAAAAATTTATAAAATCTGTAGTGGCATCCAAAAATGATCGTAAAGAGAACTAGATTCTTCTTCTCTTTTTCTATCTTTTTACAAAATCATTTCGATTGATGGATTCGGGATAAGGAGGATGAGAGATAAACTGTAATCTCTTAATGACTATCATGTATCCACATCCTATGTTCGTGTTCGCGTCCGTCATGTCACACACCATGTAACCACGTATTTAGTCCCTAGAAAGTTCTGTATATATATAAATGAGAACAAAGAGCCTAGAATAAATAATTAAGATAGTTTTTTCCATCGAGGGCATCTCCTAAAATATCCTACTATAATATGGGCTTCATTTTTATTGACTATAACTTTTATTAGAATCCAATCAATTCTATAATATATCTTATTCAATTAGAAAGGATCACATAATCTAATATTCTCTCACTTGGCCAAAAAAGATATAAAAATTTTTAAATCAAAATAAATAAAATAAAATTTGTTTGAAAATAAATTTTACCTAATTGGATTATGAAAATTTTAAGAAGCATTTTATACATGGCCAAGAATTTTAAAATAAGCTAATAAGTCCAATAAGCATAATAATATTACATTAAGTCAAACTACTAATGCGAGTCATAACGATTATATATCATCAATATCATGCTCACTTTTATATTATTATCCTTTTCTAATATAGTACATAATGATCTTTTTAATTTATCTTGTCAAGACAATCTTACTATTATATTCAACCACAATATGCATAAATATTAGGATAGCAAAACTAAATAACTTTAATTAAGTATAAAAGAATATCATAAGTCCAATTCTAAGAATATATTCTTTAAATATTTTAGAATGTAAAACATTAGTAAATGGATCAATAATCATCATGGTGGTGCTCAAGTTCTCAATTAATACTTGTTTCTAAATTCTTTCTTTAACCACCAAATATTTTTTTCTCGATGTGCTTGGAACCACTATAGTATTTGTCATTCTTAGAAAAGAAAACTACTATGATATTATCACAAAATATCTTCAGCAGCCTGACAATTAAGTTAATCATACAAAGTCCTAAGATAAAATTGCATAGTATAAAGCTTGATTTATGGTCTCAAAGCATACCACAAATTCAGCTTCTATTGCTAATAATATAATAAACGATTGCTTTATATTTTTTTTTAAGAAATTATCTTTCTAGCTAACATAAATATAAATCCTGAAGTGGACTTCCTACTATCGAGATAATTTACAAAATTAACATCTGAATATCCCATCACTTCAAGTTAATCTGATCTCCTATATATGAGTATATAATATTTTGTTCCCTAGAGATATCTCATTATTTTTTTTTTCAGCTTTCTAATGTTTCATTCCTGCATTGCTTTGGTATCTACCCAATATTATAATTGTAAAACTAATATCTGAGCTTATATAGTTTTAAGCATATAATAGACTTTCAACTACGTATGTATAAGAAATATTCTTCATTTGATTTTTTTAAGTCATTTTTCGGACATTGATTTTAACTAAAATTTTTATCTCTAGTAATAGGTGTATCATTAGCTGAGCAAAGCTATATATTAAATGTCTTCAAAACATAAACAATATATCTTTCTGAGATAGTCCTGACGCTCCTTGATATCTATCCCTGAATATCTCAATGACAATAATATAAGCTGCTTTATTTATATCAACTATCTTAAAGTTCTTATTAAGAAACATCTTGGTTTCTTGCAATAAACCAAGATCACTACTGACAAGCAAAATATCATCCACATATAAGACCAGTCTAATAAACTTGCTCCTACTAACCTACAGATATATGCTCTTATCAATAGTATTTTCTTTAATTCTGAAGGAAGTAATAGTATCATGAAACTTTATATATCATTATTTAAAAGCTTGTTTAAAGTCATAAATAGATTTCCTAAGTTTGTAAGCCCAATTTTCTTTTCTATTTTTTGTGAACCCTTCAGGTAAGTCCATATAGATTTTCTCATCTAGATCCCCATTTATTTTCACATACATTTGATGTAACTCAAGATTATAATAAGCTACTAATGCTATGACAATCCTCAATGAGTCCTTTTTAGAAACTTAAGAAAATATCTCATTATAGTCAATGTCTTCTTTTTGGAAAAAAAAAATCTTTAGCCATAAGTCTAACTTTATATTATTGATATTGCCCATTGAGTCACATTTTGTCTTAAAGACCCCTTTGTAACCGACTCTTTTATAGTTATTGGATAATTCAATGAGTTCCCAAACACCATTCTGGTTCATCGATTTTAACTCTTCTTTCATCACATCATACCACATTTCTTAATCGTTACTTTTCATGGCTTGTGAATATGATTCTTATAGATATCCCACGTAATCATCAAAAATGACATGTCTCTTTTTCCTTTAAGATCTTCTCAAAATTATCGATTATGATTGTTCTTAAAGATCATCAAGAGCGACATCAATATCATGTGCGAGTTCATCAATATTATTTTATTGTTCATCTTCATCAATTCTCTCAATGATTTGAGGAACAATAATCTCTTGAATAGGAGATGATAAAGGAGAATGAACCAATATTTTCTTAATGTCAAAATTGTTTTTTTGAGATTTTTCACTCTCACTAATTTTATCATTTTCTTGAGATCTTAGATTATCATATTTTACTATCCTAATATTATGATTAAGGTAATAAAATATATATCCTTTGGATTTTTCTAGATAACTAATAAAATATCCATAAATAGTTCTTAGATCCAATTTTTTTTCATGTGGATTGAATACTCTTATCTCTTTAGAACACACCCAAATATGTAAATATCTCAGATTAAGTTTTCTACTAGTCCATAACTGTAATAGAGTTGATGAAACTAACTTACTAAGAACTCTATTTAAGATATATATATATATATATATATATATATATATATATATATATAGTTGTTCTAAGAGCTTTACCCCACATTGACTTAGGTATAAAAGAATAGCTCATCATGCTCCTAATCAAATCTATAAGAGTACGATTTTACCTTTCAATAATATCATTCTACTGTGGCACGCCTCATAAGGCATACTAAGCATAAATATCTTATTTTTCTATGAATCTAATAAGATGACCAATATTCTAACTAGATTCATCATATCTGTCATAAAATTTACTACCCTTGTTAGATCTGATAATCTTAATTTTTTTATTTAATTATCTCTCGACTTCAATTATGCATACTTCAAGAGTGTTAATGGTTTGAGACTTTTCATGTATTAGATACACATAATCATATCTAAACAGATCATCTATAAATGTGATGAAATACCTTTCTCAATTAAAATAAAGAATATAGAGTGGTCCATATATATTAGTATATATAATCTCAAGAAGTTCTTTACTTCTTGTAGCATTTTGCTGTATACGCTTAGTTTGCTTTCTCTTATTACAATCTATGCAAATATCAAAATTAGTGAAATCTAATTTTTTTAAATATCATCCTTTATTAATCTTGTAATTCTTTTTTTTTTTGAGATATACCCCAATCGTCTATGTCATAATATTGAAGATTTTTTATTATTAAAACTATAATTCAATCCAACATTTAATTATAGGGTCAATAATGTCTTTGCAAACTCAAGATTCAAATTTATTCAATACTCTTTCTCACCTTAATCTTAATTCTTCCTGAACACATATACTAGTCAGCTCATTCAAGTCTTACTTATTCTTATTTATATTATGGTAAATCTTAAATAAGCCAAATTGAGGAGAAAGAGAATTAAGAATGAACTACACGAGGAAAAACTCATCAACATTTATGCCTAATGTTTTAAGTTTCATAGCTTTGTCAGCCATATTGAGAATATGATCCTGAATCCCTCGAGTGTCATCATACTAAGCTATAGTCAATTCCTTTATTAATGTACTAGCTAATGACTTATCAATAAATTTAAATCTATCTTCAATAGTCTTTAAATATTCTCATGCGCTAATTACAATCGATAATGAAATCTTTATATTATTTATAATTATTAATTTTATAAATATTAAACTAAGAATATTAGATCTTTCTTAAGTATTCATTTTATTAATCTATTCCATAATACTTTCATCACTCAAGTTTGTAGGCCTTTCAGTAAGCACTATGAAGTCAAGATCTAATTGAATCATACATGTTCTAATCATTCTAAATAATTTAATCTAGAGAGTATAGGGACATTGGAAGCAGGAGAATGTATAGAAGGAAGTATCACTATAAAATATAAAATAACATTAATGCTTTGAATTTCTAAGATATAATGAACTATTGATATTATCCATATTTTATTTTTAGGTGAAATTCACATATCTAGTGTTCACTCAAGATTATCTATGGATGATTAATATCATCATTATAGAATAGTATTGTTACCTTTAGGTATACAATTTTAAACTACAAGGATATCCAAATTAGTATCATCCTATCTCATCATATAATTATTTGAAGTAGATTCTCCATTAGAATTATCTAACTATCCTAATTATGTGTGTCATTATGAATATTATTTTCTTAATATCATTTAGGACTAATTCCTTAATATAACTTTATAAGTTATTGATTAGGCCACTTTGATGATTACAAGACCAATATAATAATATAAAATATATTTAAAATATCATATAAATGATAAAACTTTTATTCTAATTCACATCTTATAAGCATATTATCCCATGCCACTTTGGCAGCTACCGATTAGCTAAAACTTAGGAAGATGAGGTACAAATAATATTTATTAAATTTTTTTAGTCTAATTTATCCAAACAGTTCAATAATAAAATAACCATAATAATTGTTGCTATTGTCTGACAAAAGAAAAAACTTATATGATAATTATAATCATAATCAAATATAAATCATGTTTTTATGTGAAAAATAAATATTATTTCATAATTTCAAATATAAACATGTGAATAACCAAATAAATATCCAAGTATAATAATTAAATTTTATTTAGTATATGCAAATATAATCAATAAGTCATATGAGAAAACTATAAAAAAAACCATAATTTATAATTTTTTATTTTCATATAAAATCTTAAATTAAATCCATCAATTTTATTTAATTGGGCATGCTTAAAATTAGGCTAAACATTAGCCCAATTAAGTAAGTCAAAAAATAAAAATTGATCAAGATCAAGATTGATCAAATTTTTAATTTTTTCTATATTTGATCAAAACTAAATCCAATCAAGTAATCAAAATATAATTATGATCAGATTCAATCACAATTAAAATAAAATCATGTTGATCAATTTTATAATTGAGGATATAAATTAAAAAATTATCAAGTTCATAAGGACAAAACTGTAATTTTGCTAATTGGATATAAAGTAAAATTATGACATTTATAAAGGACAAGGCTATCAATATACTAAAAGATATTAATAAAATATAAAAGGGCAAAACTATAATTTGACTTTGAAACCCTAATCTTAAAAGAAATAGTAAAATTATAATTTGCTAAAAATCCTAATATGTCGTCGTCGCTTGTACGATTGTCGCTGCCTGCGGGTGATTATCGCTTGTGCGACTTTCGCTGGTGTGGCTGTCACTTGTGCGTGACTACCGCCTACACTACCAACTCGATGCGTGGCCATCACTTATATGACCGCCACTGTGCGCGACCATCATGATGCAGTTCTTTTGCCTGTGCAACTAGCTTAGTGCTCGGCCTACAACCATCACTAGCATGGCTACCGTGATGTGTGGTCAATCACAGCACATGGCTCACCACCTAGTGGCTGCCCACAGTCACTATTGTTAGGACTGTATCGGCACTAGGGGTGAATTAGTGCTTTCAAAAAAAAAGTCGATTGAAAAAAAATTCATTTGATAAAGCCCTTATCAGAAAAATGTTTAAACGTAGAATGCAAGTAATAGTAGTAGACAATTAAATTAATGAACAATGATAATGAAAAATAAAATATAAATTGCACACCGAATTTATAGTGGTTCAATCATCATGACCTATGTCCACTCTTGATTCCTCCTCCGTTAAGGTCATCGACTTTCACTAACAATCTTCTTTCAATGGGTGAAGACTAATTACCCTCTTTACAACTCTTTCTCATTTTCACAGGCTCTGGAGAGAACCTTTACACCCCATTTTTATAAGGATTCCCACACACTCTCCCTTAGAACAGTCTCTAAGTGTAAGGAGGGAACTCAACTTTCTAATAGGGTTTTCATACTATAAATCATAAGATTTTGTTCTCTTTTCTTACTTCCTCAAGCAAGAAAGAGTAGGTTATTTATAGGTCCTAGGATTTTGGGGTACTATGGTACCACCACTTGTGCTGGGTGGTACCATCGTCTGTAGCACTAACCACTATTAGTACTATCGCCTAGTAAGGACAGTACTATCGCCTAGTAAGGACAGTACTATCGCCTAACAACCTAGAAGACTATATGCTAATAGTACTACCACTAGTCTAGGAGGTACCATTGCTAGTCTGGATGGTACTACCTCCTGACACTAACAATACCACCGTTGGGTCTTCTAGAAAACATACACTTCGTTCGTTCAAACTCATAGGCGGTTCCACTGCCTAGTCTAATTGTGGGTCACTGAATGGGCTTTCCAATGGGCCCAATTCAACCCCAACTCAAGCCCAATGGGTTTCCTAATTGAGTTGGCATGGTTATACCTAAAAGCAATCCAATTACAACCTAAACTACTTCGATCAAGACACAACCGATTACAAGACAAGAATGCTATGTTATCTGAAATGTCATTGGTTCATCTGGCGCTTCGTCCGAACCTTTGATGCATTATCCTCTCCTTCGACGTATTGCCCAATCAGCATGTTGATTTCCCACAACATCCAATCTCCTTAATGCAATGTCTGATCCTTCTAGCCCGATGCCCGAACTCATGGCACGAAGTCCTACCAGCATGTCGACCAATCTTCTGACGTGATGCTCTCTGGCCCAACGTATGATTCTCTTACTTCCAATCGATTTATCTTTCAATGATCAAATATAGTCCTATGTCACTTAAATACTTATTAGATCATAACTTCACTAATTAATTTTATTATCAAAATTTGAGATTCAACAATCTCCTCCTTTTTTATAATGATGAAGTTTTAACTAAACTCCCTTATCTATATGTCATATCGAAATAAAGCATCAAGGTACATAATTTCAAATCATCATAATTTCAAAACATCAAAGTACATCATACCATGCATGATTCAAATTTTAAATCATCATCATAACTTCTCCTCGTTTGTCATCAACAAAAAGGAGAAAAGTGCAACTAGCATTTTTTTTGAAACATGTAAGCTAGCAAATTTTTTGAGTTGTGCAAATTAGTAATTTTTGCTTCTCTTGAGATGTGCAAGCTAGCAATTCTTACTTCTCTTTTTAAATATGCAAGCTAGCAATTTTTGCTTCTGCTGAGATGTGCAAGTTTATAAATTTTTGCTTTCCATTGCAATATGCAAGCTAGCAAGTTTTTTTTTTTTTACTTCCTTTGAGATTTGCAAGTTAGCAATTTTCGCTTCTCTTTTGATATGTACAAGCTAACAATTTTCTCTCCCCCTTTATCATTGTCAAAAAGAAGGGAAGAATATAGTGTAATTTTTTCTCTTTTTACATCAATGATTCAATCATATCATGACGTATACAAATCATAAATACAAGAAAATTATATATAATAAAATTCAAGTCATAAACATCAAGAAATATAGTGATATATCATGGTTTATTTATATAAATTTTTTCTTTAGTAAATACCAAGAAGAATCGTAGGAGAATAATTAATAGAAAATCTTGATTCATATAAAATAAATCTCAATTCATAAATATCAAGAGAAAGAATCAATATTAGCTTCGATAAATCTTTCTTTAAAAGAGAGAATCATGCAAGAATTAAGAAAAATATTTCATATAAAATATATCTCAAGTATCAAGTGAAAATTTAGATAAATGGGTACTTCAAGCAAATCCATTGGGTGGATTTGCTTTAGGTACCCATTTGATTTACCTTTCTTAGTTTTTAGCATCACGTCAATTATGGTTCCTTTAGTAACCCAAACTAATTTATGTGAATTATATTTTTTAAAAGAACATTCATAAGCATAATAATCACTTCTATTACAAAAATTACACTTAACCTTAGGGAGAACATATAATATAGGTCCTTTAACAAATATGATTAGCTTTCGTTGAGTGTTTCTACCCATGAGCTGATTCCCTCCTTTTTATGTACATGACTTTTGTTGACAAGAATTATGTTTAATGATTTATTACATATTTTAATTTTTTTTAATATTTATTATAATTATATATTTTTCTTTTTAAATGAATCTAATTCTTCGTATTTAGTACAAGAGTTTAACATACAATTGTTATGCTTATTTTTAAATTTTTTAAATTTACTAAAAAGAGAAGCATGATCCTTCTTTAATAATTTATATTTTTATCAACTAATTTAAATTTATCATATAAATCATGAAATGCACTAAGTAATTCATTGTAAGGTAAAGGGGTTTCAATTGAGTCACATACCTCGTCGTTGAGAGCCATCAAAGCATAGTTCGTCACTTCGTCTTCATTGGTTTGCTCCTCATCTTTAGAAGCATTCGATTCATCTAAAATCACCTTGAGTGCTTTCTTCTTCTTTGATTCTGACATCCTCTTCTTTAGTTTTGAACATTTACTTTTAAAGTGTCTCGATCTTTTGCATTCATAGCAAGTTATTGTATTCTTTTTAAGTTCATTTTTATTCTATTCTTATTTTTTGAACTTTTTAAATTTTATTGTGAGGAGTTCAAAGTCATCATCGTTATCACTTAGTTTTCACTCAAGTAGTCTTCTTTAGTTCTCAGTGTAATATCCTTCTTGTTCTTTGGAAGGTACTTCTCATATTCATCTTGTGCCATATGTCATCTCACAAGTCATTAATGACCTTAAGAGTTCTTCAAGAGGAAAATAGTTTAAATCCTTTGCTTCTTCAATAGTAATTACGTTTGTATCCTAATTTTTAGAAAAAGATCGTAAAATTTTATTAACAAGTTCAAGAGTTGAAAAACTTTTACCAAGTGCTTTCAAACTATTGATAACATCCATAAAATAAGTGTACATGTCTCCAATGATTTTACTTGATTTCATTTAAAATAACTCAAAACCATATATCAAAATTTTGATTTTAGACTCTTTAACTCTACTTGTACCTTTACGTGTAACTTCAAGTATATGTCAAATGTCGTGTAGTTTCACATATAGAAATACGATTAAATTTATTTTTGTCTAAAGCATAAAATAAAGTATTCATAGCTTTCATATTTAAAGAAAATAATTTTTTTTTCTAAGTCATTCCATTTATTCATTAGTCTAGAGAATTTTTGAAAATCATATTCTATAATATTTCATAAATCAAAGTCCATATAAATTAGAAAAATCCTTATACATGTAGTTCATCCCATTGAACATAGGAGGACAAGTGATAGAGTAACCCTTTAGATTGTTGGACCGTATTAACACTAAAAAAAGGGGGGTGGTGAATTAGTGCTTTCAAAAAAAATTATTGATTTAAAAAAAATTATTCGATAAAGCCTGTATCGGAAAGATGTTTAAATGTAAAGTGCAAGTAAGAGTAGTAGACAGTTAAATCAATGAGCAATGATAATAAAACATAGAACAGAAATTACACACTAAATTTATAGTGGTTCGGTTGTCATGACCTACGTCCACTCCCGATTCTTCCTTCATCGAAGCCATCAGCTTTCAATCATAATCTTCTTTCAATAAGTGAAGACCAACTACCCTTTTTACAACTCTTTCTCCTTTTCACAGGCTCAGGAGAGAACCTTTATACCCCTATTTTACAAGGATTCTCTCACACTCTCTTTGAGAACAGCCTCTAAGCATAAAGAGGAGGGAACTCAACTTTCTAATAGGATTTTCACACTACAAATCACAAGATTTCATTCTTTTTTTTTTTTGCTTCCACAAGCAGAAAGAGTAGGGTATTTATAGGCCCCAATTGGCTTAAAAAAATGGAGCCAAAAATTCAAATCTACAAGATTTTGGGATACTGGCGATACCACCACCTGTGCTGGGCAGTACCACTGGCTATAGCACTGACCACTAGCGTACCATCACCCAGTCTGGGCGATACTATAACCTGACAGCCTAGAAGACTATGTACTGACGGTACTACCACCTGACATTGGCGGTACCACCATTAGGTCTCATTGAAAAACGTACACTTCGTAAGTTCCATTTCATCAGGCGGTTTCAACGCTTAGTCTAACTATGGATCACTGAATGGGCTTCCCAATGAGCCCAATTCAGCGTAAACTCAGGCCCAATAGGCCCCCTAATTGAGTTAGCATGGTTACCCCCAAAACCAACTCAATTATAACTTAATCTACTTCGATCAAGACACAACCGATTACAAGACAAAAATACTATGTTGTCTGGTATGTCATTGTTTCATCCGGCGCTTTGTCCGAACCTTGACGCTTCGTCCTCTCCTTCGACGTATTGCCCAATAGACATGTTAACTTCCCGCAACATCCGATCTCCTTAGCGCAATGTCCGATCCTGTTGGCCCGATGCCCAAACTCATGGCACAAAGTCCTTCTACCGTTACATCAACCAATCTTCTAACGTGATGCTCTTTGGCCCAACGTTCGATTTTCCTACTTCAATCGATTTATTTTTTCATGATCGAAATTAATCCTGCGTCACTTAAACGCTCATTAGATCATAACTTCATCAATTGATTTCATCATCAAAATCCGAAATTCAATAACTATTATTATTGTAATGCACATGCTACCCGATAACCATCTGCTAGAGCAGGTCCATCATAACAACTGCATGCAGCACTACTACTACAGTCGGTGCAGCTACACAATGATGCACAACCATCACCATCATCGCGTAATCATCAAAGATCGTAATACAGAAAGCAAATCTCTTGTCACCCATAAGTAGGGGACAAGATGAACTAGATAGGAATTTAAATCGATAAAATACATTAATCATTTATATATTATAAATTAAAAAATAACAAATCTAAGGTATTTGATTTCAACATATATCAATTATAAGTATAAAACCAATAATATGTTATAAGTTACATGAAAAGTTTAATATCATAATTGAAATCAAATAACGTACAGATTTATGACACGTATATTTTGATATCGAAACATGGGCACTATCTTCGAATCCAAAAATCACTGTTAATCTATAATTCTCTCAATAACTATCATATATCCGCATCACACATTGCGTAACCACACGTTTAACCCCTGGAAGGTCATATGTAGGCGAGAGAGAGTTCTTCGGAGCGAGAGCCTCTTACCAAATTCTTTACTCTTAACTTTCATCAGAATCTAATATTTTATAACACATCTTATTCAATTAAAATTGATCACACAAGCTCATCCAAACGACCCGTCCACCATCAACCGCACTGACTTCCCGTCCGGGAGTCGACAGCATCGGTCTCGCTAACTGAAAGCTCCTGTATCAGCCGATCAATTTCGAGATAGGATGAGCCGCCAACGCCCACGGCGTCCCTCGCCTTCTGCTTCAGCTCAGCGGCTCTCTTCCTCATTCCATCCTCGGCCTCCCCCCCGCCGTCCATCAGCTGCGCCACCGCTGCTGCGATCGCGGCTCCGCCCACCACCGGCTTCTTCTCCTCCTCCATCCCCCACACCCCCGGCCCGACGCTTACCCCGACCCGCAGCACCTGGACGACCAGCTTCTCGTTGTAGAACTGCTCCGCGAACATGGGCCAGGTGATCATCGGCACGCCGGCGCTCACGGCCTCCACCACCGAGTTCCACCCGCAGTGCGTAATGAACGCCCCCATCGCCCGGTGGTTCAGTATCGACCGCTGCGGCGCCCATCCTCGTACGATCAATCCCTTCCCTCGTTCTTCGACCTTCTCCTGCCTTCGTCCGAGGTGTTGCTCGTCGCCGTTGATCGCCCAGATGAAGCCATGGGTGGAGGCCTCAATCAAATCCCAGCTGATGCAGCTGAGCCGCCGTCAGGTGGCACAGGCTCCCGAAACAAACGTAAACCACCGAATTGGAAGGCTTCGAATCCAACCAAGTGAGAATGCTCTCGTAGTTGTCTGATGCTCCTCCTCTCTCAGCGAGCTCATCGGCGTCTCTGTTCCACAGAGACACTGGTCCGATGTGCCACGCCTTCCTTCCCATCACATCCCGGTAGTGGTCAACGTAGTCGGCTTCCATCTCGTAGAAGCTGTTGACCACCGCCCCGTGGCTTCCAATCTCAGACTCCGTGATCCTCTCCATGAACGCGCTGAAATCATTCCTCGTTTCGACCGAGTCATGCAGCTGCGATCTCTTCATCGACACTGGATGCGGGAGGCCGGCCACCACCACGTCATCGCTGTCACCGAACCTCGTGTTGCTCCCGGTCAGGCGTCGATCCAAGCTATCCAGCACACAGAGAGGAAAGAAGCCCATGCCGTGGAATACGAGCCTCGGTATGCCGAGCCGGCGAGCGGCGTCAGCTGTCCACGGCAAGAACATGTCGGAGATGATGCAGCTCGGCCGGTGTTCTCTGAGAGCTCGTTCGAGCGGTTCGCGGAGATGCTCCAGGGCTCTGAAGAAGTCGAGCGACATTGCCGGGGAGGTGAGGAAGGTCGGGCTCTCAGGGCGCTCCGGCGAGGCAGTGGGAGATGGTGGGAGTGGAAGCAGGAGGAGATCAATATGCTGGCCGAGGTCGCGAGCCTTCTTGACGCAGTGATCGAGCAGGGGCGGTTTTGGGGCGGGCGCAAGCAAAGTGGCCTTGACGCCGCGACCGACGAAGAGCCTGGCGATGTCCACCATGGGGATGATGTGGCCTGCGGCCATGAGAGGGAAGAAGAAGATGTGGAGTTGTGGAGCCATCAGCGCAATTGGCATGAGGAGGGGAGGAAGAAGAGATGAAAGTCTCCACCCTGGTAATGCCGCATGACATTGATAATACAATTCCCAGTGTGGGCGGTTCTCATCAGATATGTGTCACCGCGTCGGACACCGGACGTCGACTACTTTTTCTCCGTTGTCACCATCATCATCGTCATCTTCTTCTTCTTCTGCCGGGAACTAGTCACTTTTGGCTTGTTGTCGACATGGTGTCACGATCGTCTTCTCTAAACTCACTAGTGCCCTCAGTCGCAGAGATCAGAGTATACTCGCGTTGCCTTTCCCTATCATATTCGTATACCCTGTGGCTTAAACGATTCTTTCGACGGCCCTTACATTATAGTCTTCTTCAGCGCCCACAGCCCTTGTCATTATATCTATCTGTGCTTTCCCGAGTGGTATAGTACGGTTCAAAGTTGGCTGTAGATAGAATAAAGACTGCTTAGCCCACGCGACGGAGCGGTATAAAGGAACGGTGGCTTTGCCAAGATAACAAGTAGATCTCTCGCTGGCGCAAACTCACAGATTACTGCTGCTGGCACAAACTCGCTGATTACTGTGGACTCTGTTCTAATTGCTTCCTACTTCCTCTACAATTCTTGCAACTTACCACTTTTGACTTGTTCTCCACCCATTTTAGATAGATTTAGGTGCGATTTTTCTAGAAAAAATATTCAGATATTTTCTTTTTTATTTTTAAATAATTATTTTAATTTTTTTAAAAACATATATTTAAACTGTCCTTCAAAATTTGTTTATGTATTATAATATTTTAGCCTATTGTAGCATTCTAGTCATCATAACAAAAATACTATAAAACCTGCTAGAAAACGCTGTGAATGAGTTGAATAAAATTAAAATATGTTTAAAAATTATTTGATTTCATAATAGGTTTAGGAATTGCATCACCTAAAAAAAATTCAAAAGTTGACTTATTATAGTGTTTTAGCTATCACAATAAAAATACTATAAAATCTACTAATCCTTAATTCTAAAAATATAGTGTCATGACAATCTATGAGCAATAACGATCAAAAAGGTATAATATGGTGTCACTTATAATATTTTTTTTAATATCATTTATAATGTTTTTAGGACCTCAATAAAAACACAATAAATGCTTTTGAAAAACAATACAAATGAGCCAAATGAAAATACTATAACTTATAATATTTTTTTATTGCATTATAGTATTTTCACCAATACCAAAAAAAATACTATAATATATTAAAATTACTATGTTATATTGTTGAAAATAAATTTTCTATTATTATTTAAAAATATTATAATCTGGTACAAAAAAATTATAAATACAATATTTTTGTATCGGAATATAAAAACACTTGAATTGGACTATTTATAGAAAAATAGTATTTCAGATATTAGGTAAAATATTCTGAAAAATTATGATGTTTGTTGAGAAAAAATTTTATAAAAAAATTGGGAAACTCGTCCACATTACAATTAGTATAAAACGACGGTGGATGCTTCCCATCTTATCCGGTAGTACGACCGGGTCACCATGTCGGCCACTATTTCATACGGTGTCTCAAAGTTTCTGGACTATCTACTTGTACACTAAGCACTATTGACTCACCCATATCTGTTCTTTGTTGTAGGGGGGATGGATTGCAAAAGCTGCCAAAGCTACGGTGATAGAGGAACTGATCCGTAGAGATCAATTTGTCTTATGTTAGAAAATATATATATATATATGATAGGGAACGGACATGGGAACTAAGCACTATTGACTCGGTTTCTCGTGCCTTTCCATCACAAGTTGCCACTGCAACGATGACAAGAGGACCCATACCTGTTCTTTGTTGTAGGGGGATGGATTGCAAAAGCTGCCAAAGCTACGGTGGTAGGGGAACTGATACGCAGAGATCAATTTGTCTTATGTTAGAAAAAGCTGCATATATTATTAACATTTTAGTCAATCCCACGTGATTATCCGTACACATAAAAATATTCAAGTTATCATTAACGAAGAAATATAATTCTCTAGTAGAATTAAGATAAAAATATTATATTCTCAAAATATCACTTACATAAAAATCAAGATTCAGTAAAGTTTCCTAGTTCGATCCTTTCAACATTCAAGTTAATAAATCTACATATCCATATCCAAATGTTAGCTAAAGTGGTTTTCGTTAAAGAATTATCTTTATTCTTGTTTAATATATATTTTTATGAGAGGAATAAAATTTTTTTATTATAAGAAAGGCAAAGAGAGTTTAGAATTATCTTTTTTTTTATTAAGAGGAGATAAGAAAATTTATGTTTCTCTTGTTTATTATAATAAATAAGAAGAAAATTTATTGTTTTCTAACAACGTCATACATACAAATACAAATGGGAAGCTAATTCAACTATGTCATTATTTATATCTCATTTCGGTCTAATTTATATTAATGATATTGCCCATTGAGTCACATTTTGTCTTAAAGACCCTTTGTAAATCGACTTTTTATAGTTATTGGATAATTCAATGAGTTCCCAAACACCATCTGGTTCATCGATTTTAACTCTTCTTTCATCACATCATACCACATTTCTTAATATTTATTCTTATAGATTGGACATGTCTCTTTTCCTTTGAGATCTTCTCAAAATTATCAATTATGATTATTCTTAAAGATCATCAAGAGCGACATCAATATCATGTGCGAGTTCATCAATATTATTTTATTATTCATCTTCATCAATTCTCTCAATGATTTGAGGAACAACATCTCTTGAATAGGAATGATTGAATATTTTCTTAATGTCAAAATTGTTTTTTTGAGATTTTTCACTCTACTTTTTATCATTTTCTTGAGATCTTATTATCATATTTTACTATCCTAATATTATGATTAAGGTAATAAAATATATATCCTTTGGATTTTTCTAGATAACTAATAAAATATCCATAAATAGTTCTTAGATCCATTTTTTTCATGTGATTGAATACTTTATCTCTTTAGAACACACCCAAATATGTAAATATCTCATATTGAGTTTTCTACTAGTCCATAAGCTGTAATAGAGTTGATGAAACTAACTTACTAGGAACTCTACTAAGAACTCTATTTATATATATATATATATATATATATATATATAGGTTGTTCTAAGAGCTTTACCCACATTGACTTAGGTATAAAGAATAGCTCATCATGCTCCTAATCAAATCTATAAGAGTACGATTTTACCTTTCAATAATATCATTCTAAATAAGGCATACTAAGCATAAATATCTTATTTTTCTATTAATCTAATAAGATGACCAATATTCTAACTAGATTCATCATATCTGCTCATAAAATTTACTACCCTTGTTAGATCTAATAATCTTAATTTTTTTATTTAATTATCTCTCGGATTATGCATACTTCAAGAGTGTTAATGGTTTGAGACTTTTTATGTATTAGATACACATAATCATATCTAAAAGGATCATCTATAAATGTGATGAAATACTTCTCAATTAAAATAAAGAATATAGAATGGTCCATATATATTAGTATATATAATCTCAAGAAGTTCTTTACTTCTTGTAGCATTTTGCTGTATACGCTTAGTTTGCTTTCTCTTATTACAATCTATGCAAATATCAAAATTAGTGAAATCTAATTTTTTTAAATATCATCCTTTATTAATCTTTTAATTCTTTTTTTTTTAGATATACCCCAATCGTCTATGTCATAATATAGAAGATCTTTTATTATTAAAACTATGATTCAATCTAACATTTAATTATAGGGTCAATAATGTCTTTGCAAACTCAAGATTCAAATTTATTCAATACTCTTTCTCACCTTAATCTTAATTCTTCCCTGAACACATATACTAGTCCGGCTCATTCAAGTCTTACTTATTCTTATTTATATTATGGTAAATCTTAAATAAGCCAAATTGAGGAGAAAGAGAATTAAGAATGAACTACACGAGGAAAAACTCATCAACATTTATGCCTAATGTTTTAAGTTTCATAGCTTTGCCGATATTGAGAATATGATTGAATCCCTCGAGTGTCATCATACTAAGCTATAGTCAATTCCTTTATTAATGTACTAGCTAATGACTTATCGATAAATTTAAATCATCTTCAATAGTCTTTAAATATTCTCATGCGTTAATTACAATCGATAATGAAATCTTTATATTATTTATAATTATTAATTTTATAAATATTAAACTAAGAATATTAGATCTTTCTTAAGTATTCATTTTATTAATCTATTCCATAATACTTTCATCACTCAAGTTTGTAGGCCTTTCAAGAAAGCACTATGAAGTCAAGATCTAATTGAATCATACATGTTCTAATCATTCTAAATAATTTAATCTAGAGAGTATAGGGACATTGGAGCGAGGAGAATGTATAGAAGGAAGTATCACTATAAAATATAAAATAACATTAATACTTTGAATTTCTAAGATATAATGAACTATTGATATTATCCATATTTTATTTTTAGGTGAAATTCACATATCTAGTGTTCACTCAAGATTATCTATGGATGATTATTATCATCATTATAGAATAGTATTGTTACCTTTAGATATACAATTTTAAACTACAAGGATATCCAAAATAGTATCATCCTACCTCATCATATAATTATTTAAAGTAGATTCTCCATTAGAATTATCTAACTATCCTAATTATGTGTGTCATTATGAATATTATTTTCTTAATATCATTTAGGACTAATTCCTTAATATAACTTTATAAGTTATTGATTAGGCCACTTTGATGATTACAAGACCAATATAATAATATAAAATATATTTAAAATATCATATAAATGATAAAACTTTTATTTTAATTCACATCTTATAAGCATATTATCCTAAGCCACTTTGGCAGCTACCGATTAGCTAAAACTTAGGAAGATGAGATACAAATAATATTTATTAATTTTTTTTAGTCTAATTTATCCAAACAGTTCAATAATAAAATAACCATAATAATTGTTGCTATTGTCTGACAAAAGAAAAAACTTATATGATAATTATAATCATAATCAAATATAAATCATATTTTTTATGTGAAAAATAAATATTATTTCATAATTTCAAATATATACATGTGAATAACCAAATAAATATCCAAGTATAATAATTAAATTTTATTTAGTATATGCAAATATAATCAATAAGTCATATGAGAAAACTATAAAAAACCATAATTTATATTTTTTTTATTTTCATATAAAATCTTAAATTAAATCCATCAATTTTATTTAATTGGGCATGCTTAAAATTAGGCTAAACATTAGCCCAATTAAGTAAGTCAAAAAATAAAAATTGATCAAGATCAAGATTGATCAAATTTTTAATTTTTTCTATATTTGATCAAAACTAAATCCAATCAAGTAATCAAAATATAATTATGATCAGATTCAATCACAATTAAAATAAAATCATGTTGATCAATTTTATAATTGAGGATATAAATAAAAAATTATCAAGTTCATAAGGACAAAACTGTAATTTTGCTAATTGGATATAAAGTAAAATTATGACATTTATAAAGGACAAGACTATCAATATACTAAAAGATATTAATAAAATATAAAAGGGCAAAACTATAATTTGACTTTGAAACCCTAATCTTAAAAGAAATGGTAAAATTATAATTTGCTAAAAATCCTAATATGTCGTAAAAACCGCTTGTACGATTGTTGCTTTGCTTGATTATCGCTTGTGCAGACTTTTTGGTGTGGTGTCACTTGTGCGTGACTACCGCCTACACTACTAACTCGATGCGTGGCCATCACTTATATGACCGCCACCTGTGCGCGACCATCATGATGCGGTTCTTTTGCCTGTGCAACCAGCTTAGCGCTCGGCCTACAACCATCACTAGCATGGCTACCGTGATGTGTGGTCAATCACAGCGCATGGCTCACCACCTAGTGGCTGCCCACAGTCACTATTGTTAGGACTGTATCGGCACTAGGGGTGAATTAGTGCTTTCAAAAAAAAAGTCGATTGAAAAAAAATTCATTTGATAAAGCCCTTATCAGAAAGATGTTTAAATGTAGAATGCAAGTAATAGTAGTAGACAGTTAAATTAATGAACAATGATAATGAAAAACAAAATATAAATTGCACATCGAATTTATAGTGGTTCAATCATCGTGACCTATGTCCACTCTTGATTCCTCCTCCGTCAAGGTCATCGACTTTCACTAACAATCTTCTTTCAATGGGTGAAGACTAATTACCCTCTTTACAACTCTTTCTCCTTTTCACAGGCTCAGGAGAGAACCTTTATGCCCCATTTTTATAAGGATTCCTTTGGACAGGTCTCTAAGTGTAAGGAGGAACTCAACTTTCTAATAGGGTTTTCATACTATAAATCATAAGATTTTGTTCTCTTTTCTTACTTCCTCAAGCAAGAAAGAGTAGGTTATTTATAGGTCCTAGGATTTTGGGGTACTATGGTACCACCACTTGTGCTGGGTGGTACCATCGTCTGTAGCACTAACCACTATTAGTACTATCGCCTAGTAAGGACAATGAGACTTATCGCCTAGTAAGGACAAGTATTATCGCCTAACAACCTAGAAGACTATATGCTAATAGTACTACCACTAGTCTAGGAGGTACCATTGCTAGTCTGGATGGTACTACCTCCTGACACTAACAATACTACCGTTAGGTCTTCTAGAAGACGTACACTTTGTTCGTTCAAACTCATAGGCGGTTCCACTGCCTGGTCTAATTGTGGGTCACTGAATGGGCTTTCCAATAGGCCCAATTCAACCCCAACTCAAGCCCAATGGGTTCCCTAATTGAGTTGGCATTGTTATACCTAAAAGCAATCCAATTACAACCTAAACTACTTCGATCAAGACACAACCGATTACAAGACAAGAATGCTATGTTATCCGAAATGTCATTAGTTCATCTGGCGCTTCGTCCGAACCTTTGATGCATTATCCTCTCCTTCGACGTATTGCCCAATCGGCATGTTGATTTTCCACAACATCCAATCTCCTTAATGTAATGTCTGATCCTTCTAGCCCGATGCCCGAACTCATGGCACGAAGTTCTACCAGCATGTCGACCAATCTTCTTCGACGTGATGCTCTCGCCCAACGATGATTCTCTTTACTTCCAATCGATTTATCTTTCAATGATCAAATATAGTCCTATGTCACTTAAATACTTATTAGATCATAACTTTACTAATTAATTTTATCATCAAATTTTGAGATTCAACAATCTCCTCCTTTTTTATAATGATGAAGTTCTAACTAAACTCCTTATCTATATGTCATATCGAAATAAAGCATCAAGGTACATAATTTCAAATCATCATAATTTCAAAACATCAAAGTACATCATACCATGCATGATTCAAATTTTAAATCATCATCATAACTTCTCCCCATTTGTCATCAACAAAAAGGAGAAAAGTGCAACTAGCATTTTTTGAAACATGTAAGCTAGCAAATTTTTTGAGTTGTGCAAATTAGTAATTTTTGCTTCTCTTGAGATGTGCAAGCTAGCAATTCTTACTTCTCTTTTAAATATGCAAGCTAGCAATTTTTGCTTGTCTTTGAGATGTGCAAGTTTATAAATTTTTGCTTTCCATTGCAATATGCAAGCTAGCAAGTTTTTTTTTTTTTACTTCCTTTGAGATTTGCAAGTTAGCAATTTTCGCTTCTCTTTTGATATGTACAAGCTAACAATTTTCTCTCCCCCTTTATCATTGTCAAAAAGAAGGGAAGAATATAGTGTAATTTTTTCTCTTTTTACATCAATGATTCAATCATATCATGACGTATACAAATCATAAATACAAGGAAATTATATATAATAAAATTCAAGTCATAAACATCAAGAAATATAGTGATATATCATGGTTTATTTATATAAATTTTTTCTTTAGTAAATACCAAGAAGAATCGTAGGAGAATAATTAATAAAAAATCTTGATTCATATAAAATAAATCTCAATTCATAAATATCAAGAGAAAGAATCAATATTAGCTTCGATAAATCTTTCTTTAAAAGAGAGAATCATGCAAGAATTAAGAAAAATATTTCATATAAAATATATCTCAAGTATCAAGTGAAAATTTAGATAAATGGGTACTTAAAGCAAATCCATTGGGTGGATTTGCTTTAGGTACCCATTTGATTTACCTTTCTTAGTTTTTAGCATCACGTCAATTATGGTTCCTTTAGTAACCCAAACTAATTTATGTGAATTATATGTTTTAAAAGAATATTCATAAGCATAATAATCACTTCTATTACAAAAATTACACTTAACCTTAGGGAGAACATATAATATGGGTCCTTTAACAAATATGATTAGCTTTCGTTGAGTGTTTCTACCCATGAGCTGATTCCCTCCTTTTTATGTACATGACTTTTGTTGACAAGAATCATGTTTAATGATTTATTACCTATTTTAAATTTTTTTAATATTTATTATAATTATATATTTTTCTTTTTAAATGAATCTAATTCTTCGTATTTAGTACAAGAGTTTAACATACAATTATTATGCTTATTTTTAAATTTTTTAAATTTACTAAAAAGAGAAGCATGATCCTTCTTTAATAATTTATATTTTTATCAACTAATTTAAATTTATCATATAAATCATGAAAAGCACTAAGTAATTCATTGTAAGGTAAAGGGGTTTCAGTTGAGTCATATACCTCGTCGTTGAGAGCCATCAAAGCATAGTTCGTCACTTCATCTTCATTGGTTTGCTCCTCATCTTCAGAAGCATTCGATTCATCCAAAATCACCTTGAGTGCTTTCTTCTTCTTTGATTCTGACATCCTCTTCTTTAGTTTTGAACATTTACTTTTAAAGTGTCGATCTTTTGCATTCATGGCAAGTTATTGTATTCTTTTTAAGTTCATTTTTATTCTATTCTTGTTTTTTGAACTTTTTAAATTTTATTGTGAGGAGTTCAAAGTCATCATCGTTATCACTTAGTTTTCACTCAAGTAGTCTTCTTTAGTTATCAGTGTAATATCCTCTTGTTCTTTGGAAGGTACTTCTCATATTCATCTTGTGACATATGTCATCTCACAAGTCATTAATGACCTTAAGAGTTCTTCAAGAGGAAAATAGTTTAAATCCTTTGCTTCTTCAATAGCAATTACTTTTGTATACTAATTTTTAGAAAAAGATCGTAAAATTTTATTAACAAGTTCAAGAGTCGAAAAACTTTTACCAAGTGCTTTCAAACTATTGATAACATCCATAAAACAGGTGTACATGTCTCCAATGATTTTACTTGATTTCATTTAAAATAACTCAAAACCATATATCAAAATTTTAATTTTAGACTCTTTAACTCTACTTGTACCTTTACGTGTAACTTCAAGTACATGTCAAATGTCATGTGTAGTTTCACATATAGAAATACGATTAAATTTATTTTTATCTAAAGCATAAAATAAAGTATTCATAGCTTTCGCATTTAAAGAAAATAATTTTTTTCTCTAAGTCATTCCATTTATTCATTAGTCTAGAGAATTTTTGAAAATCATATTCTATAATATTTCATAAATCAAAGTCCATATAAATTAGAAAAATCCTTATACATGTAGTTCATCCCATTGAACATAGGAGGACAAGTGATAGAGTAACCCTTTAGATTGTTGGACCGTATTAACACTAAAAAAGGGGGGTGAATTAGTGCTTTCAAAAATATATATGATTTAAAAAAATTATTCGATAAAGCTTTGATCGGAAAGATGTTTAAATGTAAAGTGCAAGTAAGAGTAGTAGACAGTTAAATCAATGAGCAATGATAATAAAAATAGAACAGAAATTACACACTAAATTTATAGTGGTTCGGTTGTCATGACCTACGTCCACTCCCGATTCTTCCTTCATCGGCCATCGACTTTCAATCATAATCTTCTTTCAATAAGTGAAGATCAACTATCCTTTTTACAACTCTTTCTCCTTTTCACAGGCTCAGGAGAGAACCTTTATACCCCTATTTTACAAGGATTCTCTCACACTCTCTCTGAGAACAGCCTCTAAGCATAAAGAGGAGGGAACTCAACTTTCTAACATGATTTTCACACTACAAATCACAAGATTTCATTCTTTTTTTTTTTTGCTTCCACAAGCAAGAAAGAGTAGGGTATTTATAGGCCCCAATTGGCTTAAAAAAATAAAGCCAAAAATTTAAATCTACAAGATTTTGGGGTACTGGCGATACCACCACCTGTGCTGGGTAGTACCACTGGCTACAGCACTGACCACTAGCGGTACCATCACCCAGTCTGGGCGATACTATAACCTGACAGCCTAGAAGGCTATGTACTGACGGTACTACCACCTAACATTGGCGGTACCACCATTAGGTCTGTTGAAAAACGTACACTTCGTAAGTTCCAGCTCATAGGCGGTTTCAACGCTTAGTCTAACTATGGATCACTGAATGGGCTTCCCAATGAGCCTAATTCAGCGTAAACTCAGGCCCAATAGGTCCCCTAATTGAGTTAGCATGGTTACCCCCAAAATCAACTCAATTATAACTTAATCTACTTCGATCAAGACACAACCGATTATAAGACAAAAATACTATGTTGTCTGGTATATCATTGTTTCATCCGGCGCTTTGTCCGAACCTTCGACGCTTCATCCTCTCCTTCGACGTATTGCCCAATAGACATGTTAACTTCCCGCAACATCCGATCTCCTTAGCGCAATGTCCGATCCTGTTGGCCCGATGCCCAAACTCATGGCACAAAGTCCTACCGTTACATCAACCAATCTTCTAACGTGATGCTCTTTGGCCCAACGTTCGATTTTCCTACTTCAATCGATTTATTTTTTCATGATCGAAATTAATCCTGCGTCACTTAAACGCTCATTAGATCATAACTTCATCAATTGATTTCATCATCAAAATCCGAAATTTAATAACTATTATTATTGTAATGCACATGCTACCCGTTAACCATTTGCTAGAGCAGGTCCATCATAACAACTGCATGCAGCACTACTACTATAGTCGGTGCAGCTACACAATGATGCACAACCATCACCATCATCGCGTAATCATCAAAGATCGTAATACAGAAAGCAAATCTCTTGTCACCCATAAGTAGGGGACAAGATGAACTAGATAGGAATTTAAATCGATAAAATACATTAATCATTTATATATTATAAATTAAAAAATAACAAATCTAAGGTATTTGATTTCAACATATATCAATTATAAGTATAAAACCAATAATATGTTATAAGTTACATGAAAAGTTTAATATCATAATTGAAATCAAATAACGTACAGATTTATGACACGTATATTTTGATATCGAAACATGGGCACTATCTTCGAATCCAAAAATCACTGTTAATCTATAATTCTCTCAATAACTATCATATATCCGCATCACACATTGCGTAACCACACGTTTAACCCCTGGAAGGTCATATGTAGGCGAGAGAGAGTTCTTCGGAGCGAGAGCCTCTTACCAAATTCTTTACTCTTAACTTTCATCAGAATCTAATATTTTATAACACATCTTATTCAATTAAAATTGATCACACAAGCTCATCCAAACGACCCGTCCACCATCAACCGCACTGACTTCCCGTCCGGGAGTCGACAGCATCGGTCTCGCTAACTGAAAGCTCCTGTATCAGCCGATCAATTTCGAGATAGGATGAGCCGCCAACGCCCACGGCGTCCCTCGCCTTCTGCTTCAGCTCAGCGGCTCTCTTCCTCATTCCATCCTCGGCCTCCCCCCCGCCGTCCATCAGCTGCGCCACCGCTGCTGCGATCGCGGCTCCGCCCACCACCGGCTTCTTCTCCTCCTCCATCCCCCACACCCCCGGCCCGACGCTTACCCCGACCCGCAGCACCTGGACGACCAGCTTCTCGTTGTAGAACTGCTCCGCGAACATGGGCCAGGTGATCATCGGCACGCCGGCGCTCACGGCCTCCACCACCGAGTTCCACCCGCAGTGCGTAATGAACGCCCCCATCGCCCGGTGGTTCAGTATCGACCGCTGCGGCGCCCATCCTCGTACGATCAATCCCTTCCCTCGTTCTTCGACCTTCTCCTGCCTTCGTCCGAGGTGTTGCTCGTCGCCGTTGATCGCCCAGATGAAGCCATGGGTGGAGGCCTCCAATCCAAATCCCAGCTGATGCAGCTGAGCCGCCGTCAGGTGGCACAGGCTCCCGAAACAAACGTAAACCACCGAATTGGAAGGCTTCGAATCCAACCAAGTGAGAATGCTCTCGTAGTTGTCTGATGCTCCTCCTCTCTCAGCGAGCTCATCGGCGTCTCTGTTCCACAGAGACACTGGTCCGATGTGCCACGCCTTCCTTCCCATCACATCCCGGTAGTGGTCAACGTAGTCGGCTTCCATCTCGTAGAAGCTGTTGACCACCGCCCCGTGGCTTCCAATCTCAGACTCCGTGATCCTCTCCATGAACGCGCTGAAATCATTCCTCGTTTCGACCGAGTCATGCAGCTGCGATCTCTTCATCGACACTGGATGCGGGAGGCCGGCCACCACCACGTCATCGCTGTCACCGAACCTCGTGTTGCTCCCGGTCAGGCGTCGATCCAAGCTATCCAGCACACAGAGAGGAAAGAAGCCCATGCCGTGGAATACGAGCCTCGGTATGCCGAGCCGGCGAGCGGCGTCAGCTGTCCACGGCAAGAACATGTCGGAGATGATGCAGCTCGGCCGGTGTTCTCTGAGAGCTCGTTCGAGCGGTTCGCGGAGATGCTCCAGGGCTCTGAAGAAGTCGAGCGACATTGCCGGGGAGGTGAGGAAGGTCGGGCTCTCAGGGCGCTCCGGCGAGGCAGTGGGAGATGGTGGGAGTGGAAGCAGGAGGAGATCAATATGCTGGCCGAGGTCGCGAGCCTTCTTGACGCAGTGATCGAGCAGGGGCGGTTTTGGGGCGGGCGCAAGCAAAGTGGCCTTGACGCCGCGACCGACGAAGAGCCTGGCGATGTCCACCATGGGGATGATGTGGCCTGCGGCCATGAGAGGGAAGAAGAAGATGTGGAGTTGTGGAGCCATCAGCGCAATTGGCATGAGGAGGGGAGGAAGAAGAGATGAAAGTCTCCACCCTGGTAATGCCGCATGACATTGATAATACAATTCCCAGTGTGGGCGGTTCTCATCAGATATGTGTCACCGCGTCGGACACCGGACGTCGACTACTTTTTCTCCGTTGTCACCATCATCATCGTCATCTTCTTCTTCTGCCGGGAACTAGTCACTTTTGGCTTGTTGTCGACATGGTGTCACGATCGTCTTCTCTAAACTCACTAGTGCCCTCAGTCGCAGAGATCAGAGTATACTCGCGTTGCCTTTCCCTATCATATTCGTATACCCTGTGGCTTAAACGATTCTTTCGACGGCCCTTACATTATAGTCTTCTTCAGCGCCCACAGCCCTTGTCATTATATCTATCTGTGCTTTCCCGAGTGGTATAGTACGGTTCAAAGTTGGCTGTAGATAGAATAAAGACTGCTTAGCCCACGCGACGGAGCGGTATAAAGGAACGGTGGCTTTGCCAAGATAACAAGTAGATCTCTCGCTGGCGCAAACTCACAGATTACTGCTGCTGGCACAAACTCGCTGATTACTGTGGACTCTGTTCTAATTGCTTCCTACTTCCTCTACAATTCTTGCAACTTACCACTTTTGACTTGTTCTCCACCCATTTTAGATAGATTTAGGTGCGATTTTTCTAGAAAAAAATATTCAGATATTTTCTTTTTTTATTTTTTTAATAATTATTTTAATTTTTTTTAAAAAAATATATATTTAAACTGTCCTTCAAAATTTGTTTATGTATTATAATATTTTAGCCTATTGTAGCATTCTAGTCATCATAACAAAAATACTATAAAACCTGCTAGAAAACGCTGTGAATGAGTTGAATAAAATTAAAATATGTTTAAAAATTATTTGATTTCATAATAGGTTTAGGAATTGCATCACCTAAAAAAAATTCAAAAGTTGACTTATTATAGTGTTTTAGCTATCACAATAAAAATACTATAAAATCTACTAATCCTTAATTCTAAAAATATAGTGTCATGACAATCTATGAGCAATAACGATCAAAAGGTATAATATGGTGTCACTTATAATATTTTTTTAATATCATTTATAATGTTTTTAGGACCTCAATAAAAACACAATAAATGCTTTTGAAAAACAATACAAATGAGCCAAATGAAAATACTATAACTTATAATATTTTTTTATTGCATTATAGTATTTTCACCAATACCAAAAAAAATACTATAATATATTAAAATTACTATGTTATATTGTTGAAAATAAATTTTCTATTATTATTTAAAAATATTATAATCTGGTACAAAAATTATAAATACAATATTTTTGTATCGGAATATAAAAACACTTGAATTGGACTATTTATAGAAAAATAGTATTTCAGATATTAGGTAAAATATTCTGAAAAATTATGATGTTTGTTGAGAAAAATTTTTATAAAAAAATTGGGAAACTCGTCCACATTACAATTAGTATAAAACGACGGTGGATGCTTCCCATCTTATCCGGTAGTACGACCGGGTCACCATGTCGGCCACTATTTCATACGGTGTCTCAAAGTTTCTGGACTATCTACTTGTACACTAAGCACTATTGACTCACCCATATCTGTTCTTTGTTGTAGGGGGGATGGATTGCAAAAGCTGCCAAAGCTACGGTGATAGAGGAACTGATCCGTAGAGATCAATTTGTCTTATGTTAGAAAAAATATATATATATATGATAGGGAACGGACATGGGAACTAAGCACTATTGACTCGGTTTCTCGTGCCTTTCCATCACAAGTTGCCACTGCAACGATGACAAGACGACCCATACCTGTTCTTTGTTGTAGGGGGATGGATTGCAAAAGCTGCCAAAGCTACGGTGGTAGGGGAACTGATACGCAGAGATCAATTTGTCTTATGTTAGAAAAAGCTGCATATATTATTAACATTTTAGTCAATCCCACGTGATTATCCGTACACATAAAAATATTCAAGTTATCATTAACGAAGAAATATAATTCTCTAGTAGAATTAAGATAAAAATATTATATTCTCAAAATATCACTTACATAAAAATCAAGATTCAGTAAAGTTTCCTAGTTCGACCCTTTCAACATTCAAGTTAATAAATCTACATATCCATATCCAAATGTTAGCTAAAGTGGTTTTCGTTAAAGAATTATCTTTATTCTTGTTTAATATATATTTTTATGAGAGGAATAAAATCTTTTTATTATAAGAAAGGCAAAGAGAGTCAACAAACAACGTCATACATACAAATACAAATGGGAAGCTAATTCAACTAGTCATTATTTATGCATTTCGGAATCAATGTTGGGTGCTAATATTTGTAATTGGGGAGAACACATAATCGTTTCTAATATTTAATTACGACTTGGGTCCTAATGATCTCATATCGTATCATAAAAAAAAGAACATCTCTCAAGTATTATATTCTTAGTCATGTGAATTATTCTAATATTTTTGTATTTTTATTATTTGATTGAATCTTCCATATTGAGCAGATAGTCCAATTCAGTCCATATAGGCTTTATCAGCCAATAGCTCATTTTTGTTTCCTAAATTCTATCTTAACCTAAATTCTAGATTTAAATAGGAGCTAATGGTGGCTGTGAAAATAGGAGAAAAAATCACAGCAAAAAGATAAAAATTTTGCAGCAGCAAAGGGAATTCAAAGAGAGGAGAAAAGAACAGAAAAACAAGGAAAAAAAAAGAGAAGAGAATAAGGAACACATAGAGACTGTTTTTATTCATCCAAACAGTTTTCTCATCTCAGGTTAGATCAGATCTACAGTAAATTTTTCTGTGATTGCTTGGGGAGGTTTTAGATATTATGCACAGTAACGCGTTCCTTGTATCACAATTATTCTCTTGTGATTGTTAATTAGGTTTTGGGTAAGAAACTCTGAGAATTATACATTCATTATTTCTATAGTAGATTTCCTTTGGTTTGCCCCGTGATTTTTACCCTTCACGTTGAAGGGGTTTTCCATGTAAATCTTGGTGTTCTATTTGATTGTGATTTTCATTTAATTTCGCTGTATTACGGTCTGCTAGTATTTGTTCATATACAAAAGTTCTTCCTTGTTTGTTGCCCATTTTTATCCCATCAACTGGTATCAGAGCAAGGTTTTGGTGATTTAATTTTTGTGTTTGAATATGGAGGCCGGTAGTATTTCTCGCATGATTAGTTTGAACGGAAACAATTGGATGATATAGAAACCAAGAATGGAAGATCTCTTATATTGCAAAGATTTGTATAGATCTTTGCAATGGGATAGTGAAAAACCCATAACTATGATAGATGTTGAGTGGAAGAGATTAATTAAAAAGCGATTGGGTTTATTCGATTGTGGCTCGATGATAGTGTCTTTCACCATATTTCTACTGAATATTCTGTATATTCTCTTTGGAAAAAGTTAGAAGGTCTCTATGAAAGAAAAATAGTTGGCAACAAAGCTTTTTTTATCAGAAAACTTGTGAACCTAAAATATAAAGAGAGTGCTTCTATTGTTGAGCATTTGAATAAAATGCAGAGTATTACTAGCCAGTTATTTTCTATGAAAATATCTTTTGATGGTGAGTTGTAGGTATTGTTACTTTTCAGTTCATTGCCAGAAAGTTGGGAGACACTAATAGTTTCCCTCTATAATTCTGCGCTAGATGGTATTGTCACCATAAGTCAAGTAACAAACAATTTATTGAATAAGGAGTTGAGAAGAAAGAACAAAGCAGCACCTCAGATTGATTCACAAGCACTTATCTCAGAGAACAGAGGAAGGTCAAAGTCTAAAGATAGAAGCAATTCACGCATAGGTAAAAGCAAGTCAAGATCAAGGAAAGATATTGTTTACTATAACTGTGGTGAAAAATGATATTATAAGAATCAATGTAAGCAACCTAAGAAGAGCAAGAAAAAGAAAAAAGAAGTGGAGTCTAGAGTCAAAAGAGAATACCACAACTACAGGTTAGTGATTATTTGATTTTGTCCCCTTTTGATGATATTTTTTCTTGTGTGTGTTAGGATCTCGAGTGAATAATTGACACAGGAGCTTCTTATCATGCTACACCAAGGAGGGAGTTCTTTGCTACCTACAAGTTTGGAAATTTTGGTGTTGTCAAGATGAGCAACCATGGCACAGCAAACATCATTGACATAGGTGATATCCATATAAAGATCAACCTTGGATATAAGTTGGTGCTTAAGGATGTGAAGCATGTTGTTGACTTGAGGCTGAATTTAATCTCAGTTGGAAGATTAGATGATGAAGATTATGATAGCATATTTCACAGAAAGCAATGAAAACTCAGTAAAGGTTCTCTTGTTATAGCTAATGGAAAGAAATATCACATTTTGTACAAGTTGTAGGCCAAAGCTTGTGGTGAGCAGCTAAATGCTACGAAGAAAGACTTCAGCATGGAGTTGTGGCATAGGCGATTGGGATACATGAGCGAGAAGAGACTACAAGCTCTTTCCAAGAGAGAGATATTACCTTACCTCAGAGGTATATGTTTGAACCCTTGTATTGATTGTTTAGCTAGTAAACAACATAGAGTTTCATTTGCTAGTCCTACTTTATCTATAAAAATGCATGTCTTAGACCATGTTTATACAGATGTATGTGGTCCTTTAAGGACAAAAACTCCTAATGGTTTTATTAATGTTCCTAGCATTAGTGGTGTACTTTATTTTGTTACTTTTATAAATAATTTTTTTAGGAAAGTTTGGGCTTATGCTTTGAAGACCAAGGATAAGGTTATTGATGTCTTCAAAGAATTTCATGCTAGAGTTGAAAGGGAGACAGAAAGACAACTGAAATACATAAGATCAGATAATAGTGGTAAGTATACAAGATTGTTTAATGATTATTGCAGGTCACATAGCATCCAACATGAGATGACAGTTCCTGGTGCACCTCAGCATAATGCAATTGCAGAGAGGATGAATCGCACTGTCATGGAAAAAAAATCAAATGTATGCTTTCACAGGTAAAGCTACCCAAAAGGTTTTGGGATGAGGCTTTGAAGACTACAGTTGATGTGATCAACTTATCTCTCTATATAACCCTAGATGTTGATGTTGCAGAGCATGTATAGTCAGGGAAAGATATTTCCTATAGGCATTTGAGAGTGTTTGGTTGTCGTGCATTTGCACATGTTCTAGACAATAAAAGGTCCAAGCTGGATGGTAAGACAAAAGAATATATTTTTCTTGGCTACTCACATGATCAATTTAGTTACAGGCTTTAGGATCCAGAAAAGCAGAATGTGTTTAGAAGCAGAGATGTGGTCTTCTTTGAGGATCAAACCCTTGAGGATTTGAAGAAGAAGGCACTAGCCAAGACTTCTACAAAAAGATTAGCATATTATGATCCAATTATTCCTCCAGTATATCAAGGTGACGGGGGAGATGTGTAGGAAAATGGTGTAGAACCAGATGTTAATATACCTGCAGGACATGTTGAGCAAGAATAAGTTGAGGAGCAGCTTCCCGCAGGACCTCAATTGAGAAGATCTTCTAGATAACGTCAGCCTTCCAGAAGATACTCTGCAGATGAGTATGTAATACTTATTGATGCAGGTGAACCAGAAAGTTACTAGGAAGCAGTTGAAAGTAAGCAGAAAAAGAAGTTGCTAGTTGCTATGCAGGAAGAGATGGATGCTCTATAGAAGAACCACACATATGATTTGGTGCAATTACCACAGGGAATAAAGGCCTTAAAGAACAAGTGGGTTTTCAGGTTGAAGACGCAGGAATATTATTCTCAACCAAAGTATAAAACCAGATTGAAAGACTTTGGTTAAAAGAAAGGTATTGACTTTGAAGAGATTTTTTCTCATGTTGTTAAAATGTCTTTTATTCGTATTGCTCTAGGTATTGCTACTAGCCAAGACTTGAAGATAGAGCAGTTAGATGTGAAGACAACTTTCTTTCATGGCGATTTGGAGGAGAAAATTTATATGGAGCAACCAGAAGGTTTCAAAGTCAAAGGTAAAGAAAATTTTATCTGCAAGTTAAGAAAGAGTTTGTATGGATTGAAGCAAGCTCTAAGACAGTGGTACAGAAAGTTTGATTCATTTATGATTGAAAATGGATACAAAAGAATGGCTTCAGATCATTGTGTGTACATCAAATATTTTGGTGAGAATTTTATTATTCTCTTACTTTATGTTAATGATATGCTTATCCTTGGGAAAGATATGTGTACAATTGATAGATTGAAGAAGGAACTAAGTGAGTCCTTTGCAATGAAGGACATGAGGCCAGCAAAGCAAATACTGGATATGCAGATTTCTCGTGATAGGAAAAATAAGAAGATTTGGTTGTCACAAGAGAAGTACATCAAGAAGGTATTAGAAAGGTTCAATATAAGCAATGCAAAGCCAGTTGGTTCTCCTCTTTTAGGTCACTTCAAGTTGTGCTCAGAACAAAGTCTGTCAAGTGATGAAGAGAAGGAGAAAATGTAAAATGTTCCTTATGCTTTAGTAGTTGGAAATCTAATGTATGCAATGGTATGTACGAGACCGGATATCGCATATGCAGTAGGTGTTACTAGCAGATTTCTTACAAATCCAAGCAAAGAGTACTGGGCAGCAGTGAAGTAGATCTTGAGATATCTCAGAGGAAGCTCTAAGGTTTGTTTAAGCTTTGGAGGTGGACCACTTATGCTAACGGGTTACACAGATGCAGATATGGCCAGAGATATTGATACAAGGAAATCTACATCAGATTTTGTACTTACTTTTGTATGGGGAGCTGTGTCATGGCAATCCAGATTGCAAAAGTGTATTGCTCTCTCCACCATAGAGGCAAAATATATTATTGCTATAGAGGTTTGTAAAGAAATATTATGGATGAAAGAATTCTTACAAGAATTGGAGCTAATACAAAAAAACTATGTGGTGTATTGTGATAACTAGAGTGCCATCCATTTATGTAAGAACCAACTTTTCATTCCAAGTCAAAGCATATAGATGTCAGATATCACTGGATTCGAAATGTACTTGAAGAGAAGCAGTTACAACTTCAGAAAATTCATACAGATGATAATGGAGCAGACATGTTGACAAAAATCTTACCGAAAAAGAGGCAGGAGATGCACCGACAGTTGATCGGCATGGATTTACACTAAGGAGTCATGAGACAATCTCCCTTATGGGCTGAAGGGAGAGGTTGTTGGGTAGGCAACCCAATTCAGCCTATAGCCCACATTTGTTTCCTAAACCCTATCTTAACTTAAACCCTAGATTTAAATAGGGGCTAATAGTGGCTATGAAAATAAGAGAAAAAATCATAGCAAAAAGGCAGAAATTTTACAACAGCAAAGGGGATTCAAAGAGAGGAGAAAAGGGTAGAAAAACAAGGGAAAAAGAAAGGGAAGAAGATAAGGAACACATAGAGACTATTCTCATTCATCCAAACAGTTTTTTCATCTCAAGTTAGATCAGATCTACAATGAATTTTTCTGTAATTGCTTGGGGAGGTTTTGGATGTTGTGCGCAGTGATGTACTCCTTATATCCCAATTATTCTCTTGTGATTATTACTTGAGTTTTGGGAAAAAAAACTCTGAGAATATACATTCATTATTTTTATAATGAATTTTCTTTGATTTGTCCCGTAATTTTTATCCTTCATGTTGAAGAGATTTTTCACGTAAATCTTAATATTTTATTTAATTATAATTTTCATTTAATTCTGCTATGTGTTACGATCTGTTAGTATTTATTTATATAAAAAAATTTTCATATTTATTGTCCCTTTTTATCCAATCATTTCGTTCCAAACAAGAAAAGAAGTATCGAATGACTCAATTCGGACTTTTTCTTTACCCGACACCCAGGCAGACAGACGGGACAAGATCTGGATTAAATCGGAGTCAGCATCTATTTTGGACATTGCGTTAACCACATGTTCCTGCTAATAATAATTTCTTGGAAACCGCGCAAGAATTCTCGTTGTCCACGACAAATGGACGTAAAATAAATCCCCACATTCATGACCGAAGCCTGTGGATCGCACTCTACTCCCCAAAGCACAAAAGACTGCATCCATGACAAGTCAAAACCCAGAAACGTAGAAACAAAACAAGATGGCGAAATGCTTCAACGACGACGAGCGACTCCGACCCATATCAAGGAGAAGGCGCACCAGCTGCGCCGGGATCGACCGTGCCGCCTCCACTGCCACCCACCTCCTCGTCCTTGGCATTATCGGCTCCTTGTGATCCGCCGCTCGCGGCGCCCGGCTTCACCTGAGAGCCGTCTTCTCCTTTGGATTCCAGAGCTCGGTCCATTCGAGACACGGGACGGAGGTAGCGTCGAGCAAAGACTTGACCCACGTAGCAGGCGGCCGCCACCAAGACCGCGATCACCGCGAGCACGATGAAGACGGGCGCAAAGGAGCCGCTCTTGGAGCCGGAGCCGGAGCCATGCCGAGCTGCGATGTACTGTGGGTAGACGATCGTAGGCTGCTTCGGGGATGACATCTGTCCGCCACTCGCTCGCTGCCTTCTCTGGAGTACTCCGAAGAGGGGGAGAGGCAAGGAGTGTTTCTCTACCGGTGTGCTTCTTTGAGTGAGACCAAGGCAAAGAATAGATGTCCAAGCTAAAGAATCGATTATTGCAGAAAGTCGCCAACTTACGCACTTTGAAGCAAGCGGAACGCTGCTGTGATTCGTGTGATTTCGCTGTTTACGTTCGTACGAACTCATTTTAGACGGTGAAGTAATCATTGATTTCTCTTTGTCCTCCTCTTCTTCCCATGATCTGAGAGCAGCTAAAGAGGCTTCAGTACGACACACCAACTTCTGCTGCTTTGGAAATTAAATATTAATTCGACGGATTTATTTTATTAATTTCAATTTTTTTCATAATCTTATATTAACTGTTTATTATATAATGATGATGATGATGATGATAATAATAATAATAATAATGATAATAATGATAATAATAATAATAATAATAATAATAATAATAATAATAATGATAATAATAATGGTGCCCGTGGTGAGTGGATGCAGGCCGAATACTGGGCTAGAGCAAGTGAGAAATGGGCTTTCTCGTTTGACTTTATGAACCTGCGATCATCGTATGACACGTAACCAACAACTGGATTCATTCGCCAAGCAGCCCGCGTACTTGCACGTTTTCCTGCTCTTTAATATGAAACATGGAGGATAGAACAGCACATTAAGTTGACATATCACCTACTTAGAACACATCAATTCTTCCAAGTGACTCAATGTCGTCTCCTAAAAGTGCATCCGTATCTTCCCCCTGCACAATTCTTGAAGCAAGAATCTCCACTGTTCCTTTTTCTTGAAGACAAAGCTGCAGGCGAATCCCATATTTACCTCCGTATAGCTTCCTCTCACAGTCTCACTATGCGTAACTTCCTCCGTCTTGCTTCCAAGCATCGGCGAGCCTCTCCCACCAACCTCTTCCTTCTTCAACCTACTGGTGCCACACAAGGCCTTCACCTTACACCTCTCTCTCTCCCTCTCTCTATATATATACATATATATATATATACACACACGTAAGAATCCATCAACCTCGCGACACAAACCATCATTGAAGACGAGGAACACACAGAGGAAAGAAGACGATGGGTTGTTTCCATGCTTCCATTGTCATCGTGCTCCTGGGCTTTCTCATGCTTCTTTCTGTACCGACGGAAGCTGCCACAAAGAAGTACCAGTTTGATGTGAGTAGTGCTTCTGCTTCCACGACGTTACATATCTCATCTTTCTCTGTTCCATGTCCATGGTTTCTGCTGCTTCAGGTCGTCGTGAGCAACGTGAGCAGGCTCTGCCATGCGAAGCCGGTCGTCACCGTCAATGGGCGGTTCCCCGGGCCTACCATCTACGCCCGGGAAGGAGATCGGCTGATCGTTAACGTCACCAACTACTCGCAGTACAACATGACCATCCACTGGTACACGACTCGAACACATCACACGCTGATTCCAAGATCTAAACATGCACGGTCATGGCGGGCAGGCACGGGGTGAAGCAGCTCCGAAATGGGTGGGCGGACGGGCCGGCTTACGTTACACAGTGCCCCATTCGCAGTGGCGGCAGCTACACCTACCACTTCAACGTGACCGGCCAGAGAGGGACGCTGTGGTGGCACGCTCACATCCTCTGGTTGCGCGCCACCGTGCACGGCGCCATCGTGATCATGCCCGAGCAAGGAGTTCCCTACCCCTTCCCTCAGCCCTACCGAGAAACCGAACTGATCTTAGGTGAGTCGTGGAGAACAGACGCCGAGCGATGATGGGTCGCAGTTGCAGAGAGAATCAACGTTTGAGCTTGTGGATTTGTAGGAGAATGGTGGAACGCCGATGTGGAAGAGGTGGAGCAGCAAGGAAACTTACTTGGATTGCCTCCCAACACATCGGATGCTCATACTATCAATGGGAAGCCAGGGCCTCTCTTCCCATGCCCGGAGAAGCGTAAGAGATCACATTCATCTGCTTTCACCAACAGAGAAGCACTTACTGAGCATGATGATGATGTTACAGATACCTACGCCCTGGAAGTCGAATCGGGCAAGACATACCTCCTCAGGATCATCAACGCTGCCCTCAATGACGACCTCTTCTTCGCGATCGCTGGGCACAGCATGACGGTGGTGGAGATCGACGCAGCTTACTGCAAGCCATTCAACACCAGCGCCCTGGTCATTGCACCAGGTCAAACGACCAACGTCCTCGTTCGAGCCGACCAAGCTCCCGGCAGGTACTTCATGGCGACCAGGTCTTTCATGGACATCCCCATTCCCGTCGACAACAAGACCGCGACGGCGATCCTGCAGTACAGGGGAGTCCCCACGACCGTCGTCCCTGTCATGCCACAGCTGCCTGCGCCAAACGATACCTCGTTCGTCGCCAGCTTCCGCGACCAGCTCAGGAGCCTGAACTCGCCACGGTATCCTGCAAGCGTGCCCCTCGACGTCGATCGACGTCTCTTCTACACTATCGGACTCGGGGTGAATCCGTGCCCCACTTGTTTGAACGGCACCAGGCTCACGGCGTCGTTGAACAACATCACTTTCGTGTTGCCCCAAGTCGCGCTGCTCCAAGCGCATTACTACGACATGAAGGGAGTGTTTAGGTTGGACTTTCCCGACAAGCCTCCCGCCTCGTTCAATTACACCGGCGCGCCCCTAACGGCGAACCTCGGCACATCGCTGGGAACCAGGCTCAGCAGGATCGCCTTCAACTCCACCGTCGAACTGGTGCTGCAAGACACCAACCTGCTCATGGTCGAATCGCACCCCTTCCACCTCCATGGCTACAACTTCTTCGTCGTCGGAACCGGGATCGGAAACTTCGACCCCGCCAAGGACCCGGCTACCTTCAACTTGATCGACCCGCCGGAGAGGAACACGGTCGGAGTTCCCACGGGAGGTTGGACCGCAATCCGATTCAGAGCTGATAATCCAGGTTAGGTTCATGCTTCCTTTACATCATCACCGGCATCACCATTCTTGCAGCGATTTGAGCTGGGATTGAGTCCAGCACATGCTGAAGAAGCTCGTCTGGTTGCAGGGGTTTGGTTCATGCACTGTCATCTGGAAGTCCACACGAGCTGGGGACTAAAGATGGCTTTCGTCGTGGAGAACGGAGACGGGGCGGAGGAGTCGATCCTACCTCCGCCGATGGATCTTCCACCATGCTAAGTTGATGGAGGAGGAGGAGGAGGTGCTGGATTGATTGATTGCATGCTTTGCTTGCTGGCGGGTTTTGGTGTCCTACGAGTGTTGCAGGTGTTTGTGGATGATGTCGTGCTCAGTAAGAATGGCCAGTCATCCTCCAGTTGATGTGATGTAAGATTTGCATGAATAAAAGTGCCCTACGAAGGATCAGGGGATGCTGTTGTGAACCTTTTCTACGTGTCGTCTTCGAGATTCACCTATTGCAACCACAACAAGCACTGATTTGTATGGCTTATCAACAAACAGCTGAGGTGTGAATTGTTGGAAAAAAAATTCTAAAATGTTATGTCTTGATTGTTTTATGTCCGAAGTTCCTCTTCGTTCCCATGTTCATGCATGTATCTAAATATTTTTTTGGTTGCATCTTCGTTCCCATATTGTATCTAAATATTCTTTTGATTGTATCTTGGGATGAATTTATGATCAATATTTGTACGAAAAAGATTCGGAATATGCCTTAGGTCAGTGAATCACGCATACCGAATTATTTTATCTTATATATATATATATATATTATTTATTAAGTTCTTGATCAGAATATATTTAACATAATTCAAATCTGTCACTCTGATCTTGAGCGGATTCATGATCACAGGGAACCAGGCCATCACCGTCGCTTCCTGAGACAAAAAGGAGAAGAGATTTAAGGGGGAAGGCACATCAAACATTGAAGCCATAAACCTACGACTACACACAGTGCACATCCTACTTTAAGGAAGACGACTCTTCTCTTATGTGCGAGTAGATAACCATTCCCATTGATCATTAATGCTCATTCCTTTGGATAGAAAGCTAGCGTCAACCAATGATCACTTCTCGTTTGAGATTATGATGTTTTGTTAGGTGAAGGTTTAGGATCTGTCTCCTCCAAGTGCAAGCGTACAAACAAAAAGCAATCCCCAAAACATACAGAAAAGAAGGCACAGGCTGGGAGCATCTCACTGGCCATGAACTGTGACGCATCTTATAACAATGAATGCCAGCCAGCAACATATCGAGATGATTGCTTGCGCCATCAGTTCTTTCCTGCTGTTAGGTAGAGGAGTGATCTCCGCTGCCCACCAAACTCCTCCTCGGACGTCCCCATCCATCACGCGGCCACATTACGTCGACCATGGCACGAGCATGATGACCATGGCTTCTGCTGCGGCCCTCTCCCCGCGCAAAAGCACTGTTCACGAAACAGCCGAGGTCGACTGCAAGCAGAGGCGACGCAGACATGGGTCAGCTCGTGGCCGAAAGGTGGCCGCCGTCCAACCTCGTAGTCAAACGGGTGATGTCAGCCAGCAGAGGCACAAGCCAATCTTTGCTTTATTATATATATATATATAATTTCAAGGATGAATTTTTTGAATTTTTTTTCTTTTGATATATCATTTTGCTCTAATACCGTAAATAATCCATAGGGTGTGATGTGAATTTAAAGAAGAGAAAAATAAAAAACAATAAATCTGAATAATGGGTATCATTCATAATATATATATATATATATATATATATATTTTATAAAAATCACCTAACTTCCGATACAATAGAACTAATATTTAAAATAATGAAAGAAGATGATAAGAATAGAATTAACATTATAAAATAGTAATTAATATCATAAAATCTCGAGATTATTGGTAGTAAAGACTTTATCATATCATAATAAAAATAAAAAAAAATATACGGTGTAATTTTTTTGACTTAATTGACTAACAAGTGACCGAGTCACCTAAGATTTTACCGATCAGTATCTGATCTATTTTGATAAATAAGTATGTAATTTTTTTTCTTTGATATATGAAGGGGAGAGTAATTCCTCGTCCTTTCATGAATGAAGGTTGTTGTACTTGTGGATGGTGCTATCAAAAGGGAATTAATGGAAACAGTGCATGATGGCACGCAGCACAGTTGCTATCTGCATTTTAACTATATGAGATCGAGGGGCCAACCAAATCAAGCAATGAAATTTTTATTATAATAGCAGTCAACTCAGTGTAATAATAAAAAAAATGATAATGTTTTACATTTTATGTACTTAATAAACCGCCTTTGTTTGTAATTAAAAATAATTAGTATGTGTTTTTTAAATGAGCATTTATGATAGTCATATATGCATGAGTATACATATTGATATATTAAAATTTATGAGGACAAATATATTATTTTTTATTTATTTAAAAATATATATATATACATGAACTTGGTTGTTTTACGATCCGAATAAAAAATCGAATCCACAAAATTAAAATCAAAATTAGAATCAATAAATGATTTTATAATTTCAAACCGACTTAAAATGAGCCGCATAGTTTCTTATTCCTACCCTAAAATTGGAGCAGACGATTCAAATTTGATTTAGAATGAGTAAAAAATTAAATATATAATATTGAAAGAAAAATTAAAATTTAAAAATAATAACTCTAAAATTAGACCAAGAATTAATGACTCTCGATCAAAATTAAAATCTTTTAGAACTAGTTCAATTTGGATTTTATATTTTATAAAATTAAAATCGATTGGACTTATGTGATTTTCACGTAATACATTTCTTTTATATATATATATATATAAATAATATGCAGATCATGTGAAATTCTACTAAAAGAATGTAGACGAGGCATCCACCCGAACATCAATGTCATCATCACATCAATCCAAGCGTCATACGCATCCCCGTGCGGTTCCGACCTACAGAACAAGCTCCACCAAACCCATTTGTGGGTCCAGGCGGGACCCAACTTTGCTATGGTGGTCACACGGCCTGGCACGTCCCGTTAAGCCTCCTCTTGGAAATTTGCGTGCGTAACTATACGCACGTGAAGCGTTAAGTCGACGATAATTGTCATTAAATCACCGAAAAATAATTCGAATCTGTGAAATGTACCCAATTAGTTCAGGTAACTTTGGGGGGGGGAGGTTAAAGGAAATAACGTGTCGTTTTAGGGTGGGACCCAATGGGTTTAATGGTTTCTTTGGGTTGAGATCTGACATCAACGCCAATTACCTTCACAGGATGCGGTCCAAAGCAGTCCCCCTCTCCGTCCTCCTCTAAAAAGCATAAAAAGCCAAAGACAGCAAAAGCCTGGCGCCGCTGCTGATTGCCGCCTAGTCGTCACTCCATCAACCCTCAGCTCACTCCATTTCAAGCTTCCTCTTCTCTTCCCCACTCTCCCCCCTTCTCTCTCTCTCTCTCTCTCTCTCTCTCTCTCTCTCTCTCTCTCTCTCTCTCTCTCTCTCTCTCTCTCTCTCTCTCTCTGTTGTTTAGGATGTTCGGAGCCGAACGGGAGAGAATGAGGAAGAGGAGACTGCGATGAAGTCCTAAATCCAGACGCTTCTCCTTCGTGGTCCCGCTCTCTCTCTCTCTCTCTCTCTCTCTCTCTCTCTCTGCGTGTGTTTGTGTGTGTTCTTCCATGGAGGGATCTCGGAGCCGACGGCGGGGTGGGGGAGGACTAGGAGGGGGCGCCGCGGTCTCCAAGAAGGGCGAAGCGGGGGACTCCGCCTACGCCGACGTGTTCGGCGGGCCGCCGAGGTTCGCGGCCCCCTACGCCGCGCGGCTGGACGACTACGCCGAGATCTTCGGCGACCTCGCCAGCGCGTGCTCCATCCCGTTCCTCGACATCCCGCCGGCCGTGGACGGCTGCGACCGCGGCGCCGGGTTCGACTACTCCGAGGTCTTCGGGGGACTGGACTTCGGAGAGTTCGCGGCTCCGTACGAGGAGTTGTTTGCGGCGCCGAAGAGGGAGGAGGAGGCCTGGACTACCAACGGGAGGTACGGGTTTGAAGGTCCCCCACTGCTCCTCTTTCGTTTGTTGCGGTGGTAGTTCTCTGAGTTGATCACTTGATGCTTCCCCCAAAATGTTCTTTTCCTTATGCGTTTTGCTTGTACAGATCTAGCAATCTTCGTTGCCAAATGGTGAATGAGCTTAGTTTTATTGCTATAGAGGTCTCTGGAGCCAATATTTTTTTGTTCTGTCCGTGCTTCTAGTTTAATTCATGCTATAGGTGGATGCTTGGGTTTAATTCCCTTCTAAGGATCCGTATCCATTTCTCTTGCTGGAATAAACTGTTCAAGAGGGAAGAAAAAGTATTTGGTAACGAAATCATTTTCTTTGATGGTTTAGGGCAAGTCCTTTGAGAGTTAGGGAAGCTGCTGGCTGCGTGGTGTTCAAAGAACGCTGATGCATATATTTTTTCCTCTTGCATTGTTGGTATCATGATGAATTTACTATATATCGATCTTGGTAATAAAAAAATAGGTGGCATTCATGCATGAATTAGATTATTTGTGTAGCTTCCAACAGTTTATTTTAGTGGTAGTATGTTCGAGTTTACGAATTCATTTCTATGTAGGTAACTATAAAAGAGTTCTGGTTCTTGGATCTACTTATCAATTATTTTAGCAAAAACAAATTGGCACTTCAATCCGACAGCCCAAGTATTAATGCTTTATGATTAAGGCACAGGGTTGAATGGGTATGTTTTGCGAAACATCTGGAGGAGCACTTTTAGTGCATTTCAAGTTAGGAGTTGGCTCCGGATTTTGTGTTACCTTTAAGGTTTTTTTTTTCCTATGTTCATGAATGCAAGTGGCTTTAGGAGGTTCTTGTGACTGGATAGTAATTTTCCTGAAATATTGATCATTCAAAACCAATCTTGATGTAGGCTAAAATTGCACAGTAAGGACATTGTGATTTGATCTCCTTGAGGAACTTGATCTAGCGGTTTTTTTTTTATATAAAAATAATGGAATACAAGTTGTGTCATTTTGCTAATAGGGGTTCAGACACTTCTGTCCTTTAATTTAGTCTCTGCTGGTTCGGATGTAAAAGAATGTCTGGTGAATGTCTCTATTTGCATAAATTGCTTTGTCCTATGGATACCAAGATGTGATCATTAAACATTTTTCTTCTTGTTTTCATTCATCGAAAAGGTCTGTGGAGGAAGCAACCTGCAACCAGCAGGAGATGGAAGAATTCAAATTCCCCCCAAGACATTCAAACGGAGATCATATGGCTTGTCAAGAAGGCGATGTGCCCTCCTCAAATTCCAACCCGTCAGATAGTGTCTCCATGCAGCTCAATGTGTTATATAACAAGACTATCCAAGAAAGTAAAGAGGGTGCATTGAATGGAAAAATGCATACGACTCAACTTCACGATGATCCTGCATTGAGCTCTGTTGTTGACACGGGCACCCCCTTCCGGATTTTTGGAGATGATGGCCCCCATAGCATGTTAAATGATGGAATAGATGATGGGAAACACCAAAATAAATGTCCAGCCATGTTTTCTTGTAACAATTCAAGGAGTTCGGAAAATTACTCAAGAGCTGATCGGAGACACTCTACCAATAAGTATCCTGTTTCAGAAAATGGTCATGCAAATGCAAGTCATCATTCACTCTCTCTGAGCAGTTCCGTATCAAGTGGGGATGTATGGTCCTCTGATGTCACATATCTGACTGTCTCCGACATCAATCTTCGAACACAACCAGTGCGAGTGCCACCACCATCAAGGCCACCTCCTAGAGTATTTGGTAAGCAAGGTCATCCTAAACCAAGGATATCATCAAGTCCCAAAATTGCTGTGGAAGAAGCAAGTTTAGCTAAACCAGTTGCCGACGAAGAATACTTCCATGTTCATCAAGATGATGTGAAGGACAGCTGTCCTAGTTTCTTTGATGTGGAGGTTGATGCTAGCTCAGCAGCTGCAGCTTCTGCTGCTGCTATGAAAGAAGCAATGGAGCTAGCTCAAGCAAAACTAAGAAGTGCAAAGGAGATGATGGAGAAAAAACGTGATAACCTTCAGAACAGCAAGAAGCTGGACCACCATGTAAGCATAAAACATAACGAACGAAAACTGGGTCAACCTTTCACAGGACAAAAAAGTCTCGAAAACATGTTTGTTGCTTTGGATATAAAAAATGTCATGGGTGCTGCAAAACAGACTCCACTTTATGAAGAGAACAAAGAAGTTGTTGTATTAACCGAAGTGGATGGACACACTAGACTAGGATCATCTAAACTACATGGTAAATCAGCAGATAAAGACGAGAAATGGAATACAAATAAAGAATACTATGAACTGGTAAACAGTGAGAAATACAAAATGACTGAAGAGGTTACTGACAGGGAAGGTTCCATGAAGAAAACAAATATAATGACAATGGTCTGTGAAGTCAAACAGAATGAGAGTGCAAAAGATGCACTGGCCTTTGAGATTGAAAGCAATAAGAAATTGAGAAAAGATGATGTAGCTCAGGTGGCTTGTGGAAGTGAAGACAATGCTAAACTAGAAGCTCATAATCCTTATGTGGAAGAAGTTGATCTGGGAGAGGTTCACAATCTCCATGATCAAGAAGCGATTAAAACACCACATGCAGGTGAATCTTCTTTATTTGCAGGGAATGAAAAGAAAGTGGAACCTTCAGACAATAGTAAGCTTTACTATAGTTGTGATGACAAAGGAGTAAAACACAAATTGGAGGCTTCTGTAGAAGCTCTTGAAGGTGAAAACTCTTTTAGGTTTGTGGAGATTAATGGGAGCAAGGAGGAGAAAGGGAAGTCAGAAGCTGCTAAACCTCAAGGTGAAAAATACGAGAAGGAAATCAATATTGATAACATTGATCCTGAACCTAGTAAAGGTGGGGAAAAGTTGATAGCAGCCAGTGTAACTGATGCACAAGAAGAAACAAATATTCATGTGCCCCATGGATCATGTATATTGACAGGGGAGACAGCAAATGGAACAAGTAAGTGCACAGATTCTGAAAAAAGGAGAGAAGGAATGCAATGTGTTGCTGAGATTGTGAGTCAATTGGAGGGCACGATAATAGTGCATGAGCCAGAAAAAAGGGAGGGACTGGATGTTAAACAACCATCACGCTTATCAACCGAAAATGAACTAAAAATTAAAGTAGATCAAGAAGCTGAATATCTTGAAGAAGATTCAAAGAAATGGAAATCAACAGTAGGAGCGGCAACATGCAAAGAAGAAGAGAAGCTGATAAAAGCAACAAAAGGTGACTGCTGGCAAGATTGCAATGGAAATAAGGTAAATGCAGGCCAACCTGAACTCCAGCAAAGGGACAAAAAGGAAAATGCAACTCCAGAGTCATACAATTTGGAAAACTCTAAGGGCCAGAAAATATATGGAAGAGATCTACGAGACAGTGGAAATGAAGATATTATAGAAATTCAAGTTGAACCTCATTTTATGAATAAAGTTATGTCTATGAATGCAATTCCAGTGATCTGTAGAATGCCTCTTAGCATGACTTCGGATGTCCAACCAGCTAATTTATCAGAGAAAGGAGATAATGTATCATATTTGTCTCTAGTTGCTATGGAGAGTCAACCTGTGGCTTCTCAAGACATTATTTTGGATATCAAGGAAAGGGAAGAAGAACAAGAAAAAGTTGAGAAGGAAAGCGAACAGATGGAACATACAAGAAAATTAGAAGAAGAAAAAGTGAAAGAAAGAATTCAAGAAGAAGAGAAAAAAAGGTTATTGGAAGAGGCAAAAGAGATGGAAAGAAAATTAGAAGAGGAGAAAGTAAGAGCAAGATTATTGGAAGAAGCAAATAACAAGGATAGAAGATTGAAAGAGGAGAAAGAACGAACAAAGCTGGTGGAGGAAGCTAAAGAGAGGGAAAGAAAATTGGAAGAAGAGAAGGAGCAAGCAAAGTTACTAGAGGAAGCAAAAGAGAGGCAAAGAAAATTGGAAGAAGAGAAGGAGCGAGCAAGGTTATTAGAAGAGGAAAAAGAGAAGGAGAGGAAAGCAGAAGAGGAGCGGACAAGAGTACTTAAAGAAGCAAATGAGAGGGAAAGAAAATTAGAAGAAGAGAAGAGGATGAGGTTATTAGAAGAAGCAAAAGAGAAGGAACGAAAATTAGAAGAGGAGAGAACAAAAATATTAGAAGAAGCAAAAGATAGGGAAAGGAAATTAGAAGAAGAGAAAGAAAGAGCAAGGTTATTGGAAGAAGAGAAAGAGAGGGAAAGAGAAAGAGAAAAGGACAGACTCGCTGTGGAAAGAGCAACACGTGAAGCACATGATAGGGCATTCACAGATGCCAGAGAAAGGGCAGAAAGAATTGCTGCAGAGAGGGTTACTTCTGAGGCTTGGCAAAGAGCACATAAGGAGGCTCGAGAAAAGGCAGAGAAGGCCACTTCTGAAGCTCTTGAAAAATCATTAACTGAGAAGGCTGCCAGAGAAGCTAGATTAAGGGTTGAGCGTGCTGCAGTTGAGCGAGCTACTGCAGAAGCTCGTGAGCGTGCTGTAGAAAGAGCCCTTGCTGAAAAAGCTGCTGCGGATGCCAGAGAACGTGCTGAGAGATGTAATGCCACTTCTAGGGACAGAACAAGGAAAGAAAATGTGACAGAAGAGCATTTAAGGGCCAGGGATAAGGTATATGAAAAAGGCTCAAATCTAATTTTTAATTAAGCAAAATGCTGGTCAACTAAATGTTTATCCCTTTTTTAAATTTGAAATTCTGTCCTTTCACTCTGATCATGGATAATTAATTAATGATTTATTGGGAGACATGCAGGATGCCACACAGGATTCACAATTTCGAAGTACTGGTTCTAGTTACCAAGCAAATTCAGATTCTGATGACCAAGGTACTAATCATTTTGGTGAAGCATCAATTTTTTGTTGTCAATTGTCATTAGTTTGCACTTTGACCTTTTATGTTTGTTCAACTGAATCTCTAATCTACTTTGATTAATGATTTGAAGCAGGTGCAGGTGAATCAGCTTTAAGGTGTAAAGCTAGACTGGAGAGGCATAATAGAATTGCTGAACGTGCAGTATGTCCACTTTTTTTTGGCTCCACATGCATTTTATTATCTGTAGTGCAAGTTTGGACCTGGAATTTTTGTTGTCAGTCTTCTGAAAATTTGCCATTTGGGCTTCCAGGCGAAGGCTCTTGCAGAAAAGAACATGCGGGACATTCTTGCACAAAGAGAGCAAGCAGAAAGAAATGTAAAATCATCATAGTCGACAAAATGTAGTAAGGTTCTAGATTTGTCTGTTCTCAATTGACGAACTTCAATCAAACTGTGGTTGCAGAGGTTAGCGGAGTATCTGGATGCTGACATTAAGAGATGGTCCAGTGGAAAAGAAGGAAATCTACGTGCGCTGCTCTCAACACTGCAGTATGTATGTATAAATATTAGACCTCAGTTTTTATATCATCCTCATCAATTGCTCCATTTGTTTTCTAAATGTGTCTTCAAATGCATTTTGATGAAGTGATGTAGATATCATTTAGAAATATTTTAAATGACTGTATGTCCTTGCTGAAATACCAACCTCTCTTGTTGTCCAAGACTGCTTTATATGCTCTTACAGAAGTTGCCTAAGCTGATGACTGTAATTCTGGACCTTCACTAACTGTATTTTTTCAAAATTTGAGGAACTTTGTTTAATGTTCTCTTTTTGCTATCACTTCTTTTGACTTTAATTATCTGGATCTTTTTAGTTCGTAACATGTATGAAGTTTGGCATGCAGATGAAATGATGCTTGGTAAGTGGTCATGTTAGCATTCTCTAATTCTTTTATATATCATAAATTTCCACTAGTGAGGGACTTATTTGATTTTCAGTGGGAACTCTTTGCCAATTCTGCTTTTGGATATTTTGTACATTATGTGCTCATATGTATGTTGCTTGATAAATATATATTAGATATCATGTAACGCCTGAAGATTCCATATATTAACATAAGCTGTCTTCTATTTTTCATAAAATATAATTCATATTTCATTTATTACTACAAAACTTTCTTCTCAAATTTTATTTTTCACATGTATGGGTGGCGAGACTACATATGTCAAGCATATATTGGCAATAAAACTCTCCAGGTGTTTCACTTGAGATTTCATGCTTGCAGATACTCGGCCCTGAGAGCGGTTGGCAGCCTATTCCACTGACAGACGTTATTACAGCTTCTGCAGTAAAGAAGGCTTACAGGAAGGCTACTCTCTGTGTTCATCCTGATAAATTACAGCAAAGAGGTGCCAACATTCAACAAAAGTACATCTGTGAGAAGGTTTTTGATCTCCTTAAGGTGAGCCACTTATTTTATTGAATTTCTTGATAAAGTGGATCAATTTGATCAATGCCGCCTCTGCAACGGTACAAGTTACACTTTTTTTTTTATTTAACCGAACTTTTTAGTGGCGAAGGGAACTGAGTAGCTGATAAACAAATTTGTTTGCGATAGAGCATATGTAACCATATTTGAAGTTAAGCGAAGGTTTTACTCTTGTAACCTAATTTATTGCTACTAGAATTTATTCCCACTTATTTGCTACTTGGTACATTGTTCTGTAGGCTCTTGGAAACTAATTAGAAAGATTCCTGCCCACATAATGTTGGATACTTGCGGAGCATTCATCATGAGTCAACACTGCATTTTCTTGTATCTGATTGAATTTGAGATAAACTCCCCCAAAACTTATCGACGTTACTGTCTTGGCACAGGAAGCTTGGAACAGATTCAACTCCGAAGAACGATAGATAGCGGTTGAAAAGAATGTTGTAGCAGCATTCGGTGGTTGTAAAGAAAAGATGCACTGCAGGTTTTGCTGGGAGAACTTGGTTCTGTAACACATCAACATACTTTAGCATTTATGTAGATGTGAAATTTGCTGGAGTGCCCTTCAAAATGCTATATCTGTTCTCAACCAGGCAATTCGATGTTGTAAAGCACTTTGTTGGGCAAGTAAAGTAGGCCCTTAACATTCCTTGGTGGCTTCCATTTGGTGCATGTTTTTAGTACAACATAATCTCCGACATGTTCTTGCATTCTTTTTCTTGGCAGAGAACAAATACGTGCGGTTAATATGGAAACGAAGATTGCATCATAGTCAAGCAACTGATGGCTCTTCCCCCGCCTTCTCGCTTTGCATCATGAGATTGCATCAAACCCAAGGCCAACGGGAATGGATCAAATGGATCGGGTGCGGGCTGAGCCGAACCCAACATCCTAAAATGGTCCCACCCGACCCCCTGTTGTGAACCCGACGGGGCTGATCTGACTCGACAATCGAGTCACGTTCCGTTCCTACATCAAAACCAAAGCTACTTACTTAATTGAAGACGGCACTCTCTGCACTAGCAACCCTTTTCAAATCGTATCGATTCCGTCGCCCCCTTTGCCAATGGCGGCCGTTCCCACGGAAGACGACTCCCCGATGGCACTCTTTCGTCTCCTGTGATAACTCCCTCTTCCGTGACAGTCACACCAGAGGGCTGCAATCCCAGCAACCCTTTCTCTTCCCTGGGTACACGGTACCAGTAATACCCACAGCCTCTAATGCCATCTCTGCGTCCCTTCCCATGGTGGAAACATCTCCAAAATAATCCTTTTCGAGTTCTCTGTGAAGACTCTGCCCCCTTCTTCGGGCCGTCACCCTCACCGCTCAACTGCTGGCCATCCCACATCGACACCAAAGAACCGTGTGCAGGACCCCTTCCCTTCCCTAGTAACAAAAGTCTCAGAGGCCTTTCGAGCAGCCACGAATGAAGCCTTTGATCATGATGACTTCTTCCCAAAAGAAGCGGAATCGGAATGGTTATCATCACTTTACACGAAAAGATGGCGCCAAATCAAGAAAATATACTATACAGGTTAGTACCACCGCTCTCTTCTTTGCATTAAAACATAAATATAAATGAAAGAAAAATTGGATCTGAATCTAAATGCCCCTTTTCGAGACTCTAGCAGCAATTCGAACACTTAATTCCTATCTGTTTATCAATTTTTCTCAAAATTTATATCATGATGAATATTATAGTATGGAACTCTGGAGGTGCTAGCATAAAAATCCAGTTATGAACAAATCAATTATCTAATCCATTTTCATTCGATCCACAATTTTGCTCCGTTGGAAACCCATATGCAGGAGGATGCTAGCATAAAACAAATCAAACGTTTTGGAAGGCGATTCCTTTCTTGCCCCAGGTAGATCGAGAGGGATCTTGGTGGCTTGGAGAGTATATCTCATAAAAAAATTAATTTTTGTGAGTAAATCTTCTTAAGCCCGTCACTTTATCACTGGATAAACAGGTACTATTTCTTTCTTGTACTTGTCTTATTGGAATTAGAATTTTTTGGTTCTATATTCGCATGGTGTAATAATCGGTTTGGTGATTCTCGAATTTCTGCACGTCTTGATAAGGTCTTAGCCAATGATTTCTAGCTTCCTCCCCAAGATATTACTGTCTGACATCTTCCTCGCATTGCTTCGTACCATTCTTCTTTATTAATCTCTTTTGGTCATACCTTTAGATCCAGATTCAAATCCCGGATGTTTAAATTTGAACTCTATGGGCTCGATTATCCTGTCATCTTTCACGTGATCGGTAATTCCTCAAACAAATCTCCCAATCATTCCAACTCTTTACAGAAAACTTAACTTCAACATGATCTCTGTAAATGTAGCAGATAATAAATCCACAGCATTGAATATAATCTTCAGACCACCACTAACCATATAGCAGCTCTTGAACTTAGAAGAGAACCTTGGCCCTCTGAACCTTGATGATTCGCTTACTTAAGCTCAGCTCCCTTTACAATCAAGCTGCTATCTTTAACTGTCAGATTCACCTAAAATGGTGGACTCGATCTTATTGGCTTGAGCAAGGTGATAAAAAGCATAAGATATTTTCACAATTTTGCTCGTATTAGAAAACAACTGAACTTTGTGAATCTCATCCAACTTGAAGACGGCCATATCACTAATGCCTACCAACTTATCAAACGATATTTTTCTACTTGATATATTAATATTTGGAACTCACAATTTACCTGATACCGACCAATGGTCAAAATGCCCTTTCCTCCCTCAAATCCAACCTACACATTTTAATAACTTAATTAAAGATTTTTTATGTTCTGAAATTTTCACTATCCTTAAATCCATGGGCCAAGCCAAGAGCCTGAGCCAAGAGAATTTTACTGTTCATCATGGTCTATTCTTTAAGATTTCATTTAGAAGGCTTCTAAAGATTTTCACACACTTTTGACCATTCCACACGGTTGGGGTAAAATCATTTTGATCTTTATTCCAAAGAAGCTCGACCCCTAAAAGATTTTAGATTACAAGCCAATTATGTATTGTAATATTATTTACAATTTTTAAAAAAATTATTTCTAACCGATATAAACATCTTATCCCAAATCTAATTAATCATGAGCAATCTGCTTTCCTATGTGACAAAAACATTCATGACAACATTGCCATTGTTCATGACTTAGTTCATTCTATGGGTAAAAATCCTTTAATCTTGATTAAATTAAATCTTCAAAAAGCTTTTGATTCAATTTCCTGGACTGCCATCCATCAAGTGCTCAATCGAATAAACTTTCCTCCTCAAATTACTCTTGTTCCATCAATGGGGAACTATCTAACTGGTTTTCTAGTTTGATCGAGGGGTATCAGATAAGGTGTTCCCCTCTCACCATTTCTTTTTGTACTGACACAACAAATTCTCTCTTCACTTCTTGACCAATCTACTTCAACTAAAAATCCATCTGCTTTTAATATCAAAAGAGTTCACATCTCTCATCTCTTGTTTGCTGGCGATGTCATCTTCTGCATTAGTGCTAATGATAAATCCTGCTCTACCTTATCCAAAATCCTAGACTTGTACACTGATCTCACTGAACTTTCTGTCAATATTTTTAAATCTGAAATATACTACCCGAAACATTGCCCCCCTAACGCACGTCATCGTATTACTCAACTCTTGGGTATCAAATACCTTATCTGGGAACTTCCGTTTGTCACTGTCATCTACTCAAACCATTCTAAGAAAAACTGATTGACAAAATCACCTCTAGAATTTAAAGCTAGCAATCCAACAAAATCTCTCAAGCCAGCAATGCAGTACTTATTAACTTGGTACTCAATTCAATATCTCTTCGCACAATGATCAACACTAGGATCACAGAAACTTGTATCATTAAAATCTCTTCCCTTTCCAAGAGTTTCTTATGGGGAGGCACTGAATCCCGTAGAAAGCTAAGACTCCTCGGTTGGAATAACATTACTTTCCCAAAATCCTTAGGAGGTCTCGGAGTTAGGGATCTTTCGATCGTAAAATCTTCCCTAGGAACCAGACGTATCCTTCCTATTCGCAATAAGGATCAGAATCTTTGGACCAAAATCCTAACGGCTATATATGATACTCCTCACCATTGGAATATTTTCTTCAAAATCACATCTCTTATATGGAAAAATATTTGCTTAACCATTCAAAATGCTAAATGTGGTCTCAGAAAACTTATCAGCTCAGGGACTACTACTGATATTTGGCAAGATCCATGGATCTCAAACATACCGCTATCCAGATGGCCTATTTTCTTTAACATTAACACCACTGATCGATTCTCTTATGTTTTTGATCTCATGATTAATAATGACTGCCACATTCCTCTTCTTATCTAAATCTTCCAGCCTCATTTGATCAATCTTATTACCAGAATCCATACCCCTTAAAGTCTGATAATGATAAATGGATTTGGACCCCCATGGAAAGCAGACTATCTACCTCACATTGGCTTTCTAATATCATACACTGTTACCCCGGTACATGTCCTATTTGTCAACTTGATTCTGATACACCATTGAACACATCTTCTTCTTCCAATGTCGTTTTGCCCTCCGACGCCAAAAACTTTTCCAAACACTGATGTAATACCGTTTTCAACATTTGAGTACTTGGTCTTCAGAATATTGGCTCCGAGAGGTCATCATCTAACCATTTGAAATCATTTTGGGCTACATCCTTTTGGATGCTATAGAAGAACAAAAACGAGTTTCTATTCAACAAGGATATACCACGACCGGGTGCTCGAGAGATTCGTTCAAGGAGCCTAAGCCTACTTCACTTCGATACCCCACCCCGCACAGCTTCTTTCTTCTCGGCTTAAAGTCAAACACATAAACTATACTCGATGACTCCCTAAAGAAAAACACTTGATTAGGCCCATGCTCCGGTCTTCTTTCATCTTTTATTATATCTTGATCGAACATTTTGTGAACTCAATTGTGAGATGTTACCATCACTATATAGAAACACATCATACCGAGCTCCATACATAAAATAGTAGACACGGCGGCTATACTCTCAAGGTAATGAGTCACAGGAAGATGGTAATGAGACACAGGAAGCTAGTTCTATCACTTCTTCCCAAGTTCACGTCAGGCCTATATGAGTGAGAGAGAGAGAGAGAGAGAGAGAGAGAGAGAGAGAGAGAGAGAGAGAGAGAATGCGATCTAAGCACGTTTTACGTAGGATAAGACATTTCACTTCACAACAGTCGGCTGATTCTGATCGAGTAACCCTCAACTATTAGACTGTTCTACCTCTCAGATGTATCGGTTGCAGTGCGTTGCCAGTGCAATCGTTTGATTCATATCTACCCATCCGCCTCCCGGTTTCTTTTGGATGACACCAAGTGCATATTCATCTGTAAAGATTTGCCGGTGTCTTGCGTTTAGACTGACAGGAATCCATGTAAAGTTGAGACGAGCAGGTGCAGACGGAGTTCCAGCTAGCTGGTTCTTCCGAGAACTCCATCGAGGAGAGTTCACTGCGAGCCATCAGAAGGAAGAACACTACAAGTGGCATATTCTTTGAAGCCAAATGTTGAAGACAAGCTGAGATAGTGTCCATTCTGAGGCATCCCATCCAATCATGCAAAAGGACGAAGAAGCCAGGAAACAGGAGACAGAGAGCATCACAGTTTCCGCCTTCTTGTCGTAGCACTATGCATGTAGCGACCCAACGACTCTCGTTTCGTTGCATGGATACGAATCGACGCTGTCTTTGGGTCTTCCTTGGAGGCAACATCAAGGTGCTGCGTGAGAGAAGGAAATGCGTCCTCTCGCATGGCTTTTTGGGCGCGACAACAGCAGCTTTCTCGCTCTCCTACCTGCCTCCTTCTGCTGTGTCATTTTTATCAGGGGATCTGATGCTCTCTCACTGTGCTCTCCACATGGAAATCATGCCTCGGTAGATCAAACTCGTCACGATCAATCATAAGCGTGACCAAAGTAGCAGAAGAAAGCATCACCATGCAGTCCCATCTCATATCTTTTCCTCACTAGTTTCATCTTATCATTACTATATCGCTTTGTCCGGAAGCCTTTCTTTTTACCCTTTGCTTCCACAGTTTGCTTGACTCTTTTTTACCTCATCTTCTTGGTTGTCCATTACAAGAAATAATTATATGAAATTATTTAATTATATGAAAGATATTGAGCGATTTGTCTAAATATATTCATATTTTAAAAATTTTCAATCAGTGCCTCTCATTTTATTTTTTTTTCCAAAAATAATATCCTTATTTAAAAAATATCTAATTTATTCCTTAATTTTTTTTGGTTATTACTGTATTTTTGACTTGTAATACTGTTCTGACTACCACAATTAAAATATCATGAAACATACTCAGAAGCATTATAAATAATTCAAATGGATTCCTAATCTCAATCAAATCGTTTACAAATCGCAATGGTCTGTGAGCAATATCAATCAAATATGTGTAAAAAAAAAGAGTCAAATAAAAATATTATAACACTTTAAAAATTGGTAAAAATAAATAAATTCTTTTTAAAAGAAGTATTTAGGGTATTTCTAAAATTATTAGGATATTGTTTGAAAAAAATTAAAAAAAAAGGTACTCATTCAAAAAGATTTAAATTATTGGTATGTTTTTAGAAAAATCATCCAAATATATTTCAAATGATTATCTATGGATCATACTTAAAACATCAAAATCCGTGAATTGCAACACTCCGACGCTTTGCTTGTCGTGGGACCCACCGCACCAATGGGAAATTGTGCCATCAGACCTCAGCCGTCGGATTCATCATGCGGTTCAATCGAACCGCCCGTCTCGCGACTAAAGGACGCGCTGCTCGGTCGCAGAATCACCCCTGCACCACGTCGTGGGCGACGGGGCTCGACCGGCGCGAAATAACCCGAGAAACGGCTCACGGGTACGATTACCACCCACCGGAGGGTGGAGGCCACGCTTGAGGACATACGGCTTCTCCGCTCAGAGAGAGAGGCCACAACACCCACGACCAAGTTGTCGGGTTGATTCGGCTACCTCAGGCAGCATTTTCCTTGTGAAAAACAAAAAGCAGGGGGGAGGGGAGCGAAATATCGCGTGTCACGCGTCCATCGCGCTGTGTGATGCGTGCAGGGACATGATTGGGTGGGCACTTAAGATCCTCTTCCTCCGCCCACGACCTCGTCAACGCTACACCACCGGAGCGTCACGCACCGCCCATGGTGGCTTCGTAATCTCCTTTTGACTCCGCAAGGTAAGCGGCGGCGTAGTTGCTAGTTTCTCTTTCGTGGTCGAATGGATGGGTCGTGATCTCTTTTCCCTCTTTAGGCATGCATTTGTTTCAGATTCTTCCCGTTTCCTTTCCTTTTGCGATCTCGCGCGCGTTGAGCTCCGATCGAGACCGTAGAGATTCGCGTTTAGGGTTCTTTAGGCCGTCTTTGGGAGCGAGCGCTACGGAGTCTGGGTCGATTTTTCCGGGCGATTCGGGATCGGCAAAGAATTAGGCAGCGGGGGAGGGCGTCTGGGGTTGAATTTCTTGATTCGGGTCGGGAGGGATTCCTCTGCAATTAAAGCCGACCCTTAGTGGTGAGATGGGGTTCTGATCTGTTCTTTCTTTCTTGTTTGAAGATTACCTCAACTGGTTGTCCCTTTGATCGCTACATGGCTTTGATAGATTTTTGAGGGCTTGCTAGTCTCAGAGTACTTTCCAGGTATCCTTTTCTTATGCGCATATTGTCCTCTCAAAATCCTGTCTTTTTACCCTTCCTAATATTTTCTTGCGACTCGGATATTATATTTATCGGCTTGTGGCTGCGTTTAATCATCTTTAAATTGTAAAAGAGAAAACTATGAGTTGAGTTTACTGGCATCTCTTACATCTTTTGAGGGAATTTTTGCACTTTCTGTTGTTCTTCTAGTAGTAATCAATCAAAGTTGCATACTATTGATCTTGGTGGTCCATCAAATCTTACATTTTGAAGATTGAACGTTGTTGATGCTGTTCTGCTATCCTCAACTTATTATGTCTTGGAATGGTTTTCGTCCCAATATGCAAGCTTTTAATTTCTGGCACATGTATGGAGTTTCATATATGTCATGACCGTTGCTCTCTAATTTTTTCTTTTTATCATCTTCAAGTCTCATATCACCATAGAACTAATTGGTGCATTCCTCCTCCTTGTTGCACAACTCTACACTTTACTGTTCGTTGGGTTCTAGATTGACGAAGTCCCCGGAGAACAACCGATATGTTCCATACATTTCTTTTTTAGTGTCTGCCCTTTCGTGTTTGTTGTCATATTAGTATTTCGCTTCAGTTTTGTTTCCTTATGAAATCATTTGTGTCATTTTGCAGATATGTCACTCTATATTTGGATGTGTATAAATTTGAAGACAAACAAATGTAGCTGGTACTGTTTGTTTTGGACAGTATAGAGAAAATTACTGGCAGAATATATTGAGAAAATGGAGGATGAGAATGAGCTGGAGCTTAGCTTGGGCCTTTCCTTTGGAGGATCTTCGGGAAAATCTAAAAGCAGAAGTATACTTTCGGACTCTATGGTGGAGGAAGGAAGTATTAGTCAATCAATGGGCCGATCTGTGACCGTTTCAGATGTTCCATTCAAGAACTTCTTCCAGAATAATGGTGGAAACCAAGACCAAAGTGGGAAACAAGCAGTTTCTCCACCACAAGAGAACTTCTGGAAGGATATTGGCAAGTGCAGTGCTCCAACTGCAGATGGTTATGAAATTGCACAGAGTAGCCAATCACAGTTTACCAGGAATAAAGAAATTCAGATTGCAAATAACAGAAGTAATGAGATCGAGGAAGAGAATTCAGGTATGAAGAAACGAAGATTGCAATCTGAGGAGACAAATTTTCAAAAGAAGCATGAGAAGGTAGTCGGCCATGCTGAAGTGGTAGGTAGGGGCCCTGATGATGTCACTTTGCCAAAACATTCACATCGCTTAATTGCTGTAGACAATGCTTCAACCGGTGAAAATGAGGATGTCGCAGAATCCGAGGCAGAAGTTTCAAGCTCTTGGTTAGTTTCGCAGCATGTAGACACTGCTAAGCGCCCTGATCTTCTTAAAGGTACTGCTAAGCCTGCTTTAAGCGATCCGTCCAGGATTGGTTTCCAAGGGCAGATACAACAAAATTATTCTGGAAATATATCCGATGTTGAACTTCCAAAAGTAACGTATGGAACTCCGTCTTCGCTTAAACCAATTACTGTCTCGATGGTGCCGTATTCAGTACCTGCTAAACCGACCGCTGCTGTTGCATCTATTGCAGCAAGCTATCCTCAACCATGTGTTGTGCAAGCCACGCTTCCAACAAACAACGATCATACTATGGTTCAGGGAACAAACACTGATGGCCAGCAGCTTGTTTTTGGGTACTCAGCAGTCCAGCTTCCAACACTAGAGACAAATTCTTCATGGGCATTTAGTTCTCAGCCTCAGGTAGTCTCTTCGTCAACAGTTGGAACATCAAACTCGCAGCTTGTTGAAGTTGAGGCAAAGAGATCAAATGGTCAATCTCTCTTCTTAGACACCTCCATGCTTCTGATAGTGATATATTACATGAGACAACCTATCATAATTAGAAATTTAGCCTTGTCCTTAACTTATTATCATCAAAATTATCCATATGCCTGATTTTCTATATCATGTTTATGCAGTTCCCATTCAGATTCATTCATCAACAAATTTGGGATATGAAAAGAAGTTAGCAGGTGTAGGGAAAGGGAATGGTAAACATGTCATGGAAACTGGAACATCATCCTCTTCTCATGTTGAGGAAGGCAAGGGTATCAATTCTATTTTCAGGCAGAAGGAAATAGCTAAATCACCTATTGTCGAAGGCTTTCTTCATGATGTATCTTCCATAAAGCCTGGTGTTGCATCAAACTTGAAATTTGGAGGATGTGGCTCGTTTCCAGATCTCCCATGGGTTTCAACAACTGGGCCAGGCCCTAAAGGTAAGACCATATCTGGTGTTACCTACAAGTATAGCGAAAACCAAATTAGGATTGTCTGTGCATGCCATGGGTCCCATATGTCCCCAGAAGAGTTCATTCAGCATGCAAGTGCCGATCCTATCAACCCAGAAAATAATACAAGCTTGGCTTCATTTACTAGCAGTCCATCAGGTTCGGCGCAGAACTAGTTTTAAGCTCTTAATGAAGTTAAGCTATGTTGCTCTCTTTGAGAACAAATATGGCATGGCAGCAGATCATGCAACGGGCACATGACCGATTGAATGTGGTATTACTTGAATGCTGTCTCACTTTACTCTGTACTTAATGGTCTTGTCATCCATTAGCCTTATGTATTATTCCAATACAGATTTTAAACATTATGAAGAGACTTTGTAAGTTGTATGAATCTTCTTTTTCCTTGTTTAAATTCGCCCCTCAACTTTCAAAGTGCTTTGAGGGAGGTTATCAATTAAGTTTGCTTGTCCATTGTCTTTTATATTTTCTTCTATCATTTTACTTACATTTAATAAGCAAACTACATCTATTTGGTAGTCTGTTGCTCCATTTCTTAATTATCATTTCTACTTGTGCGACATCATGTAAACCTGTAGACTCTTGTGTCAAAATTTTCCTTGCAATTTGCTTTTCTAATAAATGGAGATGAACATTTTAACAGCTTTTGATTGTCTATTTGTTTGGAGATCATGCTATCAACTTACTACAGCCATTTTATATTTCATTGCCGAGGTTCACTCATTTGTTATTAAATTTTGTTGAAATCTAACGGTGACATAACTGACACCCAAAATTTTGCACTCTATAATGTAATTCTGGGACATATTATTGCTTTATTTTGTTCATTTTTTTCCATATAAAAGATTGAAGGAAAGAAAGGGACCTATTTGTAAAATGATACATAACAGTCTACAAAATTATCATACTAAAGATGAATTTATTGTGCATATATATAAAAGAGATGGCTGAATTATGCATCAACAGCTTTCATTTATTTAAATTATCAGTTTATTTGCTACAGTGTGGATGGTCAAATTGCGCATTTATTGAATTTCTGATTTTATCTATGAATAGCAGCAGCTTCTTCTCTGGATTGGCAGGGGTTTTTACACTCAAGTATTGTTGGCAACTGGACAAATGCAGGTAGAGATATTATTGAAATGTATGATGCAGAAAGACCACAAATTTTTTGCTTGCAAACTCCTTCAGAATCATATTCTGATCTTTCTCATGTTTGACACTGTCTTTTATTTTAATTGAAATTTCTTGTTCCCTAGTTTTGTGTTTCTTCACTGTTTATCTCAGTATGAGACCATATACTGAAAACAGAAGAGTAAATTATCGAGTTCCTATTTCCAGTTTGATGGTTTAGTGATGAGTTAGAAAACAACATGATATTATTAGATGATATGAGTTAGCTAATGCTTAATACATCTCCTTGGCTGTGTCATTCTAATTCTTTTCTTAATATCAAAACTTTCCAGTGTAACATGTAGCTGCATTGTGTTCATAGTCACACAAGGCACATGAATTGTTGAAAGATTCATGTCATTTTCCAAACAACGAACCCGGTGATTTGTATTTAGGCATCATATTTATGGTTGTAATCGATTAGGGAGACCGGTCATGTGTGGACCATCGGATGCTGATGTTGGCAACAAGTTCATGGTTATGTTCCCAAAAAAATATTTCATCATGCCGATAAAGCCGTCGTCGTATTAATATTCTCTTGGATGGGATGCCTGCATAACTTGAGGAGCATAAGCAGGCATGATTGTGATTTATGGAGCTACCGGGTAACACCGGATGTACCTGCAAAAAGGTGAGCTGGCAGCAGTTTTACTTGCTGCAATGCAACACCGGGTGATGACCTGCGACTAAATGTGGGTGGAGAATAAGAGTGTGGCTCTCCCTCCCTCCGGAACACATGTTGCAGGGACCTGCACAGCGGAAGTTCATCTTCTCCGGTGGGTGGGTTGTAAAAGGTGGAAAGCTAAGCTCGAGAGGCAGTCCAGGTGGAAGGCAAGAATTAATTGCAGCACCACCGGCCGTGACAGCTGCTTACCTCCCCCATGCACACTGCTCACACTAAATGAATGTTTAGATTAGATGATTCAGGGTAAGTTTACTAAGATGATTAGAGTGTTTAAGAGGGAAGATGTTGCCACTGTTAACATGCCCCAGGACCTCGGTGTGATCAACCAGCGGACACAATGCAAAATCCTGTCAGATACAGAAAACAAAGGGAGAGAGGAGTGTATTTACAGAGACCATGGTGAGTTGGATGGCGAAAGTGGAAGGCCTTTTTCCATGGGAAATAAATGGACTATGTGCATCGTATCATATTGATCACTTGGATAGCAGGCTAACCTAAACTTCCTCCCGCCTCTCCGGGGTGTAGGGACACCGCCGTCTGCAGATTTCATCCCGGCAAGCAAGGAACACGAACGAACACGCCAAAAAATAAGAGATGGCACAGATTGAAGAGACGATCTGGGGGCTCTGGACGCTCGCAAAACACCTGCTGAGCTTGATTGCAGAAATCATGAGCCAGATCCGAGACCGGTCCGGTTCGATTGAAGATTAGATGGTGTCAGCAACCCATCTCATCTTTTAATTGAATCGATTAGATTTTCAATTTGTATTCGAATCATAATAAGAATATTTAAGTAATATTTGTGTCATACATTAAAAAAAAAAAAGAAAAGAAGATAACTCCGCAATATCTGCTATTGGCCACTCTGTGTGGGTCCCTCCATCGCTGACAGCCGCAGACTGTCATGCCCAGCGACACGAGCAGGAGAAAACAGTGGTAGGAGAGAGAGGGAGAGGGGGGGTCGATGAAGGGAAAAAGAAGAGAGGAACGAGGGGATGGGAAGAAGGAGATGAGAGAGAAGTGAAAGCATGGGAAGGAGAAGAAGAAACAAGCAAAAAATAAATTATATAAAAAGAACAAAAAGTTTTTTTTTCTTCTTCTTTTTTTTGGGTTTAACTCCTTAAAAGAGGTGAGTTGTGCCCAAATATTTGACCCCAAGCAATCATGCGAGTAAGGATTGATCATATCACCTACTTTGATCCACCACTGCCGCGCTTGTCTGTCAAACGAAAGTGGTAAGCAGTGAACTCATTCCTGTGTTTTTTTCTTTCCTCTTCTGAGGAAAGGCATGATGGTTCTTGGAAACCTGTCAAACCGGACGTATAAATTGATCTCTGTGCTTTCTAATGGTGGATGTGATGGTCCTGCGTCTCCTCATTATTACACCCTCTTCGCAAAACCAAGACGACATTACCGTTCCTTCTCCCAGGCAAAGGCCAAAGCGCAGACTCACAGGCCAATCCGTTGAAGGGAACTGTCCGGATGTAGAAGCCACGCAGACGTCATAACCAACGCACCACAAGAAGTAATTAACCCACCTTCTTCTTCGCTCCTCCCCTCTTTGGAGAACCGCATCACCTAGATCCACACCGGAAGAGAGAGAGAGAGAGAGAGAGAGAGAGAGAGAGAGAGAGAGAGAATAGTCATGCACAGTAAGCGTGGTGGGAAAACATGCGACTGCTGCATACCTCCACAGTGAAGCAGCTCCACAAGAAAGTAATGACCGGAAGAAACATGCAGATAGTTACAAGGGAGCCCCATCATCTCTGAGCTGTTTGCATTAATTGTAGTACACGCTCTCCACTCTTCTTCCCCCTAGGAAGGTAGATGCCTCCCTCTCTCATTTACTACTCCATCAAAGCAGGCAAATTAGAGTTAGGAACAGTTCCCTTGTTCGTCAGCCAAACTGTAGATTTCAGAACTTAATACTGTCATTTACTACTCGATCGCAGCAGGCAAATCAGAGTTCCCTTGTTCATCGACCAAAGTGTACATCTCCGAACTTAACACCGCCATCGATCACAGGCTGATGGTTTGCTCAAGCTCAGTCTCTCTCGGCATCCTCCTTCCTACAGCTGCGGTCGACGCCTTCGCGGTGCGAGAGTCGCATAAAGCTGCGTCAGCCACACCCGTTTACGGCCGCCCCTTTTTTGGTTGGACCGACCCCACAGCAGCAGCCTCCCATGGCGCGAGCATCTTTACAACCATGCCATCAATCAACGTGTCGTGGGCCCGCCGCAGTGGACGGCCGAGATCACGTCCCTTTCGCGGCAACAGTAACAGCGCCAGACCATAACTGTACCTGTCGCGCAACCCGGGGCTAGGGCTAGGGTTAGGGTTTCAACCCGGGTTGGGATGTCGGGTTAGGGTTAGGGTTAGGGTTAGGGTTAGGGTTTTGTTGCCCATCTTTTTGATGGCCTTCTCATACGCGCGCACGCACACGTACACAGAGGTAGACGTGATGGGTGGGGGATGACATGTCACACTACATGTGCCCCGATTCATTGCTTATTTAGATCCACTGGGAGAGTATTATTGTGCCTTTGGCTTTTGCCGCCCATAGATTCTCTCTCCCACACCGAAAACCCTAGCAAATAGGTTGGGGAATCCCGAAACCCTTTTGCCTTCGATTCATCGTCGATCCCAGGCTGATCTCTCCCGTTTCACTTGCCCCGGCCGGGCCTCGGGATCCAAGGGCGAACCGCTGTTCAGATTTTTATGGGAAAGAAGCTACCGGATTCCTTTTCGGGTTCCCCGTGAGAGGTACTCGTTCTTTACCTTGTTGGGAAGAGTTCTTGAGTTCCGAGTTCCGATTTTTATGCTTCTCTTGGGCTCCTTTCGTCGATTGCTGCACTTTGTTCATGAATTTGGTCTCAAATTGATGGGTATTGGCTTCTCGCATCGTGGTGTGTTAGGTCAGTTGTATTTAGTACGGTTTGGAATGTAGTCTGGAAGTTGAATGGGAAAGGAGCTTCGTTTCTAGAGTGGACTATGGGTGTGTGGTTGGGCCTCAGGTTTACGATGATCCGGTGGCCTGTTTGTTCCTTTGCAGAAGCGGGTAATCAGCAAAGCATGGCTTGATGTATGTTGCGGTGTGTATTTCTTTCCGCTTTTGTTATTTTATGTAGTAAGCTTTGATTCGTGTGGAGTGTGTTCGCTGCAGTTTCTGCTCATATTTCTTTGTGCAATGGATCTCGTGGTTTTGGTTAACCTGATGTACCTATTTGTTAGCTCAAGTCGTGCTTTTGCATGTCGTGGGAAGTTTGAGAAAGCACTCGTTCCTTCTATTTTCCTTGAGGAAACGTCATTACTTGCCCAGAAAGATACAAGTGATTCGCTTTCGTCTCATCTTGATGCATTATTTTATGATTAGTTTTGAATGGTTAGAGGTTGATTGATGTCTGAACTTAACTCTCATCACTCGTGGTGCTTCGGAGAAGATTGTTTCTCTTATATTTCATGTTCCAAGTTTGTTCTTTTCATGGCAACTAAAATGATTGCACACCACTTTTCTTTTATAGTGCAAGTGCCTCCTGTGTGTTTGAGATAGGCTCATATTGTGACAGAAATATGTAAAGGTTCTCTTTCTATGACATCATCTTGTGATTTGTTTTTTGGTTTCTTGTAACTGGGGAGTGTTTCTTGTAATGGTTAAGTTTCACTGGTCCATTCAGGAATGTCCATATGTTGTTTCTTTTTTGGCTTCATGTTGGCAATGTATTATTCAGCACAAGATATAATGTTGCTTCATGAGTTTGTTGTGATGATACAAGTGTAGCGGTAGTCCATCTAAGTTCTTAGAGGAAGTTTCTTATCTTAGTTGTGTTCTTGCAAAAATCTGCTTGCACATGAATCAAAATGACTAATGATCATTGTGCTGATTATATAAATATTTCTCGTTGTTAGTTTGATTGAGTCATATTAATTGCTGTACTAAATGATGTTCTCATCTTTTCAGGCATGATTAGTTCCTGCTCATGTTATATTTAAAGTTCTCATCGAGAATTTTATATTCTTTATCGTGACTTATACTCTACAAATGACAATGAGCAGATAAGTCTGAGTAATGTTTGTGAACAAATGCATAATACTTTGCATGAATCCTTAAGTTCCTTTATCCATTCCTCAGTCTGTTTTATACAGAATGATGTGTTGTAATCAGTAAATTTTTTTGCAATGCACTTATATGCAGCTTCACGAGGCTGGATCAATTATTAAATCTCATTAACGTTTAAAATTATTTGTAGCATTTGAAGCTAAATATGTTTGAGGCAATAATTATGCTGCTCAAAGTTATTTTGTTTCAATGCACTTTCTTAATTTGTATGCTTTGTATTCAGCAAGGAGGAGCACATCCTGGAAAGGCATATTCAACCTGCTGCATATGATTGTTCTCACCATTTTAAGCTATGGAAGTAGCAGTTAAGGAGCTGTATGTTAAGGGGAAAGAATTTGCTCCTGTGACTGATGGCAAGGAAGATGCAGAAGATTGTGACCATTTCACCATTCGGTATTTCCAGATGTCTATTTACCTGCTTTTCACTGTCTGACTTTCTTAAAATTAAGCAAATAGAATTTTTCAAATTCAGATTTGAACGTTTGATATCTGCTTTGTGGCACCATGTACTTTGTTTAGGCCTATCTGCAATTTTGTTATTGTTGAAATTTTGGCACCAAAAATCACTTTAGTCTGCATACTGAATACAAGTAACATATATTAACTTGTTGAAAACAGTTATCTTTTATTACTTTCTTCAGTAAACTATAACAGAGATATTTCCCTTCTAACAGTGGTTATGTTGCTGGTGTTCGAAAGAGAGATGCAAAGACTTGTTGGCCATTATATATGCCCCACAATGAAAGTTCAGATATAGATGCCAACATGCTACCACCGCTACATGTTTCTAAGTTCAAACGATGGAGTTGCCTGAACTGTATTAATACTATTAGCACTTCTGCAGAGGTAACAGGACCTGCAGATTTAACAAGTGTACTACATGAAGAAATAAAGACAAAAAGCTCCTCATTTCTATCAAATGCCAATTCAAAAAAATTATGTTGTGATTCTAAACAATCTGAAAATAGAATACATGGGGAGAGGCTCCTGTCAGATTCTTCTATCAGCATTAGTCATGGTGAACATATCCCAGCACCGTGCTGTGTCAAGAAAGCAAATGAATCTACAACAGAATGTGTGGCCAAAGAAGGTATCTGAGCTGTTACTCTATCATAATTCCCATTATCATCATAAGTTTTCATAGTCATTTCCTTCTCTTGACAGGTATCCGAGTATTCACATATGGGAAACATAGATCTGAAGAGAATCAAGATCAATCATGCAAACCTGCATCCGCTGTGGTTGAAGATGAACATTTTGAAGCAGGAAAAATCCAAGCAAGTAATATTGCAGTTACCGTCGACAATCCTGAGACTGTTCTTTCTGCTGATGGTTTTCCGATGGTTTGTGCCAAACCAATTGGAGGTGCAACCAGTGGAGTTTATGATGCAGTTCTGGCTTTCAGAGCCAGCAAAGCATATGCAATCAAAGACGATAAGGGGATTACTGATGAAGGCGAAATAGATGTAGTACCTGATGGCATGGTTAAAAAAAGCTGGAAATTGGCTGGGGTTGATCTTGGCATCCCAAAAGATGATGCTCTAATTGCAACTGTTGCTAATGTTACCAAATATGCTTTAATGGATTTAGATCAGAGCAATAATGAAGCATCATACAGTAACATGGATTTGTTTGATCATGTGAATAGTATCTCAAATCAGAACAGCGTGCTTAGCAGTCCACACGGAAAAATGAACCACAAAAAGGTTCGTAAGCTACGCTTCCTGGAAGATATTTTGAAAAGTGAAGAGTTGCACACGTCTAAAAGAGCTTGTACTTTCAAAGGACACTCAGAAACATGTGAAATAAAGAGCAACCATGAGCAAGGTTCAGGGAGACCAGAATGTGAAGCCCAATCTGGAAACTGCAAAAGCAATCCCGTTGGCCAGAACTCTGAAATGACATCAACTGATCGTAACAAAGGTACAGAATCTAATCAGAACAATGATGATGATCTTTGTCTACTGCACTGGCTAAAGAAGGTTTCTAAGAAACTTGTCACTGATGATTCTCAGAACAAGAAAGCCATTGGTGCAAAAGGATATGCTGAAATTAAGCACATAGAGAATAAAGGTGGCATATCTACCAGTACGCATAATGCGAAGGATGTAGATCCTCTTTCTAAAATTTCTAGAGAAAGTAAACATAATAAAAGCTATACCACTGAAAAGGGAAACAAGGTGACTCTAGGAAAACCAAGTGGCCGTTGCCTCATGCAACAGGAAAATTTAGTCTCTAACAATGCAACAGTGAAGCATGTCCATCCTGAAAATGATTATCCTAAAATGAGAGACATAATTTCTGCACCTGGAAAACTAGACAGGAGCTATGATAAAAAAGTTGATTCTAGAAGAAGGAAAAAGAAGGTATCACAAGTGGAGAGCAAAAGTTCTTCCCAAATAAAATGGTCACAGGTATGCAAATTTTATTCTTTGTCATATTGTATTACTTGCAATTTTTATTAATCTCCTGTATTCTTTTCTCGGTTTACTCTATGTTCGAGATTTTAGCTTTTTCCATACTGACCAGTATCCTTATATTCAAGCCTATGTACAATATGGTATAGTTTGCTATCATATAGAACTCATCCCAAAGAAGTTGGAGACCTGATATAAGAAAATCTTAAATGTGAATGTATGATCTGATGAGCTACTCTTAATGAAAATTTGTGTAAGAGCATTTAATTATTAGAGTAACTGCTGAGTGTGTTTTGAATGTTTTGAAGTCAGAGTAAAATCTAGAATAGGGAAAATAAAATTTCAGATATGTTACCGACAGAAGTTTTTTCATATTTATTTATTTTTCTGTGCATTTCTGATGCTTTTTAATTCTTACATTATCCTGGCTACAAGTTTTGCAAATTTCATTATAACTTCTGTTTGTGGCCCATAGTCGTGTAGCTTTACAAACTGGAATTATCTTAGCAAAACAGATATTATGATCATTGATTGGTAATCCTCTTTCTGTTACCCTTGTGCATGCTTGTTTCCACATGCAGAGAGTAGTAGTAAAGAAACAAAGGACCACAAAGACACATGAAATGGAAATTCTGGATGACATTCCGATGGACATTGTTGAACTCTTAGCGAAAAATCAGCATGAAAGAAGTCTGATGAATGCTGAGGTTGCCAGCAAAAACCATCATGAGTTGTCAATGATGAATGATAAGATGAAGCATGGAAATTTTTTAAATGTGTCTGGATACTGTGGAAGCAAGGTTATGAATGCAATATATATGAGTCATGCAAGTGATACAGAAATTGGTATTCCTACTACTCCATGTGGTGACCAGAATGCTGTCTGTGGAACAGACGTCTGCAAGAGTGCCAAATATCAGAAACATATCCTTATAGATCTGAACCAACAAGCTACAGATGCCCTGACAAATCCAGAATATGATGAATACCAACTATGTACAACTCACCTTCATGCTGTTGATTCTAGAAAAAACTGTTCTCTTCCAAATTCTTATTGGGGAAGAATGAGGATGCAAGATTTTGGATTCTATCGGAAGGATCAAGGAGTTTTAGGTCAGAGTTCAAGTGGAGGTGACCATGATATACATTCAGCAGCATTAAATAGCAGAATACATGGACTCGGCGCCAGTAACATTCATGCTTATTGCAATTATGGGAAAATGGTTCCTGGTGACTCATTTCGTGATAGAAAACAGAGGACGGTTGTTCAAAAGGCTGACTTTCAGGAATCAATAAATACAAATGGCTTGCATTATCAAGCTGATGGAGGGAAGTCTGAGCAATCAACAAGCAGGACAACTCTACCAACCAGATCTTATCTTGTGGGAGGGGGAAATAGGTGTCATTTAGGAAGAACAGCACCAATAGATTTGCATACCAATGAAACAATTTCTGCATTGCATTTGCTTAGGCTAGTTGATCAGGCAGCTTTGACAGGTCCGTCATGCGATATAAACCATGTAGGAATTCCCCAAGGTTCTAACTTGAATTTTAGTAATCAATCCACGGAGGTGCTTGGTGTGGAAGTTGGAACCAAAATTAGAGAGACCCCTGAAAATCCATCCACAGCTGGTTACTCTGCTCATGACCAAAATGAAGGAAATTTCAGCAAACCTCACCGTCCAATTCCCAGGGTAGGTGTTCTTGGGTCTTTGCTGCAAAAGGAAATCATGATTCACTCAAACAAGTGTATAGCACCATTGGGTTTTAATGCTAGGTGTTCTGGTGAAGCACCATCTTTCTTAGTTGAAGGAATGGATAAAACAGGTGCCCCTTCTTCAGCTATTAATACTGAATATGGTGACGGCAATAACTGTCCCTTTGGGACTACAAGTGCCAAGCAAATAGTAAGAACTGGAGATTCTTCTGTACGTAAGTTTGGGATGGGTCAGGTTGGGATCACCAAAAGGAACGAAGCAATCCAATCCGTTAGACATGATTGTCATACCATAAACTGTGTTGTCAACCAAAACCCTGCAGACTTCAGCATACCTGATGAAGACAACGTCTACATGCGAGGAAGTGAAAATCTACCCTCTAAATATATATCCCCCCCCCAAACCTCCATGGTATCAAACCCATCATGATGGGAATAAGTAGGAGGTGGTGAAGTTTCAGGCATCGTGATCATGAGAAGAGATGCTTTGGCATTCAAGCTTAGGTTTTTCTGCAGGAATTTTTCTGGTGGCCAATCTTTTATGAAGATAGTCACATATATGTGACCTAGAATTTGGCTAGCTTCTATCTGCCTTCACCAATGTCATAAATTTAACTTTACAAAAGCATGAGTGATGACGATGGGAAATGTTGAGTCGTTGCAAGACTGGATCAGTTTGTTAACTGTTAGCTGTTTGGTGCGGTTTCTCCAACAGCTTCAGATCAAGCAGGAACGTTGTGAAAGCAGAAGCATACAGGTATTTCTACTTACGTGAAATAGTGTATAGACGGGTAAATATGTATGACCAGCTTGTTGTACTTTTGTCCTATTTTTGTTGTTAAATTTTAATAAATCAAGCTGTTGGAACTTGGAAGAACTCAGATTGTTAAGACCTTTTAAGCCTAGCTTTGGTCAGCTTTCTCTTAGTTTTATGACCAGCAGGATCAAATGATCTTATAGCAATTTTGTTACTGTTTACCCGAGTTGTCAAAGCCAAATGCCTGATTCTTTCAGTTTTTTTATACATCCTGAACATTGTTTTTTCATACCATGGTTGATACCTTAAAGCTTTTACTAGTTATTTATTGGCCACATAAGGTGCAACTATTACTTCATTCATTTTCGATCACCTTACTGAGTGTAGTACATGTTTAATATAAAATCTTCTCCCTTGTGTTAGGTCAGAGAGCATGTTATCTTTTCTTCCTGGCAGTTGGCATATTATCCATATTTCATTGATGAGCAGAACTCTAAAGCATATGTCAAGACCTCCTTTCAGGCATTGAAAAACCTATAACCACATTAGCAAATATATCATAAAAATTAATCTGAGGCACCAACATGCAAGGTGAAGATTTAGATTTTGTTGTATGTTAATGCTCCGAATATTTAGTTTTTGATGAACTCTCTTAAATTTTGTTATAAATATAAAGTCCCTATAATCCTAATGGATCAAGTATATTTCAGGATGGACATGTCCTACAATATATTAGTCTCTTATTTACATAACACCCCTAATGGAATATATCTGGAATATTCCATCAAATTAAACTTTCAGGCTAAGATGAATAAGGGATTCAGGGAACTTTGAAAGGAATAAAATAAGAATTCATTAACTTATATGCAAAATGAAAACCCTCCTCAAAATTACCGATTCATAAAAAAATATTTTAGATTTGAAAGTATGTTTCCATGCTATCACTTCAATGAAGTGCAGTTTGTTTTGTCTAATTAGCCACATTGAGAAGCAGTTTTCTGTTACAAGCTGAAAAAGTTCTTGACCTCTTCGAGTTTGGTTTTTTGCATATTTACATCAAGGTTGCAAGACTTCAGCCTGCAATATGGGAAGAAAGCAACCTACTAACAATGACCAAATTCCACCTGCATCGTATACACCACAGAATTATGGTTAGCTTTGTTACCCTCATGCTGCAGCATATGCCTGCATGGCCAATGGTGACACGGTAACTGTCGTGAAAATGTGTCGATCTTTATTTTTGATCCTATGTTTTATAGAACTTCTGCGTCATATTTCAGAGAAGAAGAATTTGCATTACCTGTTAAAACTTTTGCCTTCGTGTCCAACGGTGACACAGTTACTTGTCCTCAAATTGTGTCTTGATCTTTCATCTTTACTGTGATTCTTTGTATTTTAGAACTTCTCTGTCTCGTGTTTCAGAGAAGATCGATTTGCAGTACCTGGAACAGCCTTTGCCTGTGCGGTGAGAATTACTCTCTTTATCTTGATCTTTCGTCTTGACCAAGACTTTAACGTGACTTCTATCCCATGTTTCAGGGCAGACAGACTTGTATTTTTCCCGTTACAACTTTTGTCTGTGTGGCCAAGGGTTACCATTTTAAAAAATGTATCTTGATCTTTCATCTTTTTGATGATGCTTCATTTGTTAGAACTTTTGCCCCATGTTTCAAAAAAGATAAATTCGCATTGCCTACTAAAATTAGTGCCTGCGGTCAAGGGAGACAGTTGATTTTTCATCATTGCAGTGATGCTTCATCGTCTAGAACTTTTGGCCTATGTTTCAGAGAAGATGATGGCCAAGGGTGACACAGTAACTGTCTTCAATAGGTCTTTCATCTTTACAGTGATCCTTCATATTTTAGAACTTTTTTCTCGTGTTTCCAAAGAAGATGGATTTGCAATACCCATTCAAACTTTTGCCTATCTTCAATATGTGTTTTGGTCTTTGATCTTTACTGGGATCCTTCATCTTTTGCAACTTTTGCCTCGTGTCAAAGAGAAGATGGATTTGCATTGCCATTTAGAACAGAGTGCTTGAGTTTATCAGCAGAAACTAAGCATAGGCTTCCAAAGACATGGCAGAAGGCAGTTTCTAACTGAGAAGTTTAATCCTTGTGGTAAATTTTGAAAGCCTGTTTTCCATGTGCAAACCTTTGGACAGACTTCTAGTCTTCGGATCCAAACAAGAAACCACCAACTACCTTTGTTCACTCTCTCTCTCTCTCTCTCTCTCTCTCTCTCTCTCTCTCTCTCTCTCTCTCTCTCTCTCTCTCTCTCTCTCCCCCCACCAGCAGTACTGAGTGTCCCTAAATACAAGGGAAAGACTACATCCATTAATTAATCTTCTCTGGATGTCATATTCTTACTTGCTGAGTTCACCCTTCGTATACAATCATTTGTGTATAGAACGCCTGAATATATATATGTATTTATATTCTTCCAATTCCTCCTTCCAGGAAGGTATTGGCCTGCAAAGACAATGGAAGCACACCATCCACATTCCCAATAGAATATTTGTTGTGCCACCCTCGAGCAAAGGAATCCACAGCTTGGAAATGGAGTGGTTGCCTTCTCCTATCTCTCTCATTCTCTTTCTTATTGATTGCTTGTGTGTTTTGGGTAGGCTTTTGACCCACGCTAAATCTTTAATCCAGTTCTTCATCTCTCGCAAAAAAAAAAATAATAATAATAATAATGATAGAAACGTGGAGCATGATCTCCACATGAGTTGTTCCAAGCCGTCTCTTGTCACCTCAAGGAATGCTTTCCTGCATGGCCCATACAGGAAATTAATGCTGGCAGTACGCCAGTAAGCTTCATGTGATCGCATCATCTGCCTCCGCGTTGCCTCTTTCCAACACACCACCATCTCTTCCTCTTTGAAGTAATCACTTCATGCGATCCCGAGGAGGAGGAGGAGGAGGAATTTAGCAGATGAATTCTAGTGGTTCCGAAACCCTAATGTCATTCCATCCAAAAGGCCGCGACACGAGCGATGGATGAAGATGAAGGGACTAAGCACACTCGTATCCTCACGTCAAACCATTAGGAGGAGGTAAGCCGAGGGGTGCAAGTCTTTTTTTCTAATGTCTCGATGCCTGTGCCTCCTCCTTCGGTGTGCTCAGTTACTCCTCGACTCTGGTCTTTCTGTGACTACTTGCATCGTTACTCTCGACGCTGCATGTAATTAGCGATCCATGGCATGGGGATTGCGATTACCTAGAAACAGTACACATCGACTCTTCCGAAATTTATGTTTTACTGTGAGATACATGATTTTGAGATTCACCTTAGAATTGCAAGTTCTATGTATCTATATCCGATCGAGAAAGCCGGCGCATGAGATATACGAGCGAGAGAGGTTCCATAGGAAGCAAATTTTCAAGAATTAGAAAGGTGTTTAGCTCTGAGATTTCGTAGCAAATTTCTATGAAATGCTTCTCTACGGAGAGTGTGCATATTTCAATCCAAGAAGATGCTAATTGAATCGTCAGTGACTCCAAAAATTCCGCTTCCACTTTGTTTTTTTTTTTCTTTTACTGAAAAGACTATAGAATTAAATCTATACTAAGTGTTCTTAGCCAAATAAATTTCTGACTGCATAAAATTATTAAGAAAGGAACATGATAATACATCCGCAGCTCAAACCACAATCAGAACCAGATTTGCTTGCTTCGAGACGGACGGACGATTCGTGCAATAATAGCAGACCAGAAGGGAGCAGACAGGATACGCTCCAAATCTAGTGGTCCTCTGCGCTCGTCGCACGTGCATCAGATTATATATATATATATATATCCCAAATCCAGATACGAAGAATCTAAGCATACCAGCAACTGTATCTACCATGCGATCATATCCACGTGACATGATTCGTGGAGCTGCGAAGTAAACGTTTTTACTACCATATCGGAATCCGATAACCTGAATCTACGTCTTTTCCAATACTAGTATATCAAATAAAATACTCTGACCTGACCTGCTTCCCCGGTTGGGAGAGTTGACGTTGGTGCGCGGATTTTTTGGTATCGAGTCCACAGCCAAAACCTTCGTTTTATTTATTGAGTTTGGATACGATCGATATTAGCGCACAGCTAAGCAAATAAGATCTCCCTAAATCCACATACATCTACACCAGCAAATCATTTCACTGGTCTCAGGCAACACCACACCCTTTATATCATTCATCTCTCGCTCTCCCATTCTTGTTCTTCTTCGTCTTCTCGGTTTAGATTTGGGGATTGGAAGGAGGGATGGGAAGCACGCACTTGAAGGGAGTAGGGCTGGGAGGCGGAAGACGTGGGTCATCCGGCAAGGGGAAGAGGGAGAAGTCAAAGCAACCCCAGAGAGGACTCGGGGTGGCTCAGCTGGAGCAGATGAGACTGCAAAGTCAAATGGAGGAATATGTTTCTTCGCTCAACTCCCCATTCTGCGGCGCTCTCAGCACGGTCTCTCAGATCTTTACCCATGTTTTGGTTCTCCTTGTTCTTTTCTTCCTCCTAAATCCCCGTCACGGTTGTCTCAGCCGGAAGACTCGAGAGTGGAAATGGCAGTCTCGTCGCCTCCCTCGTCACCATCCGGTGTCGTTTCAGGGCCTTCGTTTTCCCTTCGTCCCAGCGTGATGGTATCTCAAGCTTGCACTCGTGGGTTTGTGCACGGAGAAGATTGCGTCCGCTCATGCTTTTGCTGCTTCTTTTGTGCATCGTAGATGGATTATCATGGAGACGCCGGAAGAACAAGTTTCGCTCGTGGCGAACGCTGGTTGGGTACTTCAGCAAGGTAGTGTGGTTTGGCCATCAGATTGGGTGGAAGGATGCTCACCGATTCTCCTGCTGTTTCATGTTACCAGATCGCATTTGAGTCGAGGAGGCACGTCTCCATCGCACTGCCACTCGCCGCCAACGGTGACATTGCCGCTCTTCGACGAAACCACCACTGAGGTCGTCTTGATTTCTTATGCGGCCTCACGTACGATCTAAACGAACTCATCGGGATGCTCGTTTGCCATGCAGGACTCGGCGCAGGAGAATAGACGGCATGATCAAACCCTTTCGATAAGCTCAGTCAGCCAGAATTCTGATCCGGACGATGCACAACAAGTAGACTTGGAGCTCAGACTATGGCTCTAAATACTTGCACGGATGACCTCCTTCCTGTTCGTGCTCTTACTGTGTATTCTGCGGAAAAGAAGAGAGAGATTATTGTAGGGTATTAGTCTTGCATGACAATGCATGGGATAGATAGCATGAAGCACAGATCTAATATGAGGTCATCTTTGGTGCTCACGAATCGCAGATGATTGAGGCTTTCTCTATCTTTGGTTGGCAGCTAACAAGGTGCAAGAAATAACGTGCCCGTTTCAGTTCATGTAGACTCTCTCTCTCTCTCTCTCTCTCTCTCTCTCTCTCTCTCTCTCTCTCTCTCTGTGAAGTCAGCGATCATGCCAAGACTTGAGTAGCCCCATCAGTTTATGTATTTAAATCTGTACTTCTTAATTCACTTGTATATAGAATAATTTTTATTTTGAATTCGTCACAGCTGGCTTAGCACTAGTATTGAATTCTATTTGGGTGAAGATGTTGGCTAGCTTAGCCAATAGAAACCTTAACGAATCATCGTAAGTTGTCTTGAACTCGAATCCCACTTTCGCCTTTTTACTTTTGCTTCAAAAAAACAAAAACAAAAAACAAAAACAAAAGACAATTGCCTTGGTGTTTGAAAACACCATCCGTAATGTTATTATTTTTGTATCCATACGAGACAAGTTATCTTGTAGGTATCATCGAGCAACCAAAACCTTGTGACCGTTGTATTGATGATATGATCAATATCGCTTGGGATCCATAAGTATCCCTGTCTCACTAACATCCTAAAAGTATGCGCTAGTTAGTGGGCTATCACATCACATCTCAACTTGCATGCAGAATGATTATTTTCATGACCAAGACACTGATCATCTCGATGTCAAAGGAACACCCCAACTCGTAATGCCAACACTCACTCTCTCGAATCAAAGATGAGAACGAGTAAGCAGGATAAAATTTTTAATATTTAATGCAGGTTTGAGTTAAGTTCGTCGGCACTAACATACATTAAAATAAGCACCAACACAACACACTCCAATGCTAAGATTCGTCACTCTATATATATATATATATATACTGTCTTATTATCATCGTTTCTCATCTAATTTCCATCAATCTCTTTCATCATTAATTTCCATCCTCCCCTTTTACATCCCCATCTTATTTCCTTCCTGCGTATGTTTCTGTCTTCTAAATCATCGGAATTTGATTGTTTTTCTTCCCCCCTCTTATTCATGCCTGCCTTTTTTTTTTTTTACTATAAAATTTTATTTGTATATATGATATATATATATATACATATGTATATAAACTAAACTTGACATCCAAAACGGCCCATAGATTAATTATGAGTACCAACTAGGTTGGTCAGGGAATGCACTATTTTATTGCCCAAAGCTGCTCACTCTAATGTAAGATGGGTCGCTCTCACACATGATAAAATTATTCACTCCAATTTATGAGTATAACCATCGAATGGATTGAGGTACATGAAAATTAATATCCAATTTAGCTTCAGGTTATGCGCATGTTTCTAAGGTTTATTATGGGAACAATAAGGACAGCAAGGAACTCATGATGGCTACAAAAACAAGTTTCTCCACAACTACCATGCAGAGCTACCAATCTCATGCAAAAAGATAAGAAAGCCTTGCTGTATCAAACTTCTCCTTCCACCAGCTTTTCTCCTAAAAGAAGAAGACAAATCCCCACACCAGCCTTGAGGCGTTCATCTTAACAAAGACATACTTGATGTTGGAAACTAGATCTTTTCTGTAGCAAAGAACTAGTAGGTGATGGAGAATGCTCAGGTGATCAACCCGCTAAATTAACTTGCAAATTCAAGTTTTTAGTATTAGTTCATACAAATTTCTTTACCCTTTTTTTCTTCTTCTTCTTCTTCTCTTTTCCAATGTCAAATTATTAAGATCATAAGATATACCCAACTAAAATCCCTGCTTTCTTTGCCATGAAAACAACATGGATTCTAAAGTATTTTGATTTTTTTCATAGAGATTTTTTTTTATTTTTTATAACAGAGGATAAGTGATGAAAATGAATTTTGATCCCAAAGCATTGAGATGTTTTGATAGGTTAAGCTAACTTGCACATTCTTCATTTCGATTTATATCAATTTCTCCAAGAAAAGATTGCCACTAAAAAGACATCCTCGAGTTGCTTGTTCAATTCATCTTGGAATGAATGACCTTATGGGTCTCTCATTTTCCCCTCTTGATTTCTTTCTCTGCTGTTTCACCATTTTTTAAATGAGAATTTGGGGCTAAATATGCATTGAGTTCTGAGCCAACCCTTGGTCTTCTTGGTGAGACCACAGGGAAAGAGAAAGAGGACAACAGGAGACATGTGGGGTTCCATGATCTAAAGAAAGTAAGTACATGGCTACTGTGCCACTCGTCTTTGATCATTTGCCCCATCTACCATTCCACAACTACTCAAAACCATCATGCTGGTTTGCAAAGTATTCCCCAGCCTGTGGTTCATGCAAAATGCTCTCATTCATCAGCCAAGATTTGACAGCAGTAGTAAATGTTGGGATGTTATGAGAGCTTTTTACCTTGTGTTATCCCATTTTGGTTCGGATTCAAAGACAACATCTTACCAATCGTTGCAGGAAAAGAAAGAGACACCTGAAGGCAAAACATTGCAGATGTTATCTCCACAAACACACATTATTGTGAGGAATTGCGATCACCAGTAAAATATCCTGAGAAAGCCTGCTGATTACAATTAACTATATACAAATGATGATGTTGAACAGTAGATGGTGTCAAGGTATGGATTGGTCAACAATTGACCCAAAGAGCATGAGAACATTATGTAAATAATCCAATTAAAAGATGCACATGTACGCATATTCTTAATTTCTTTGATAAAAGTTCCGTGGGTTTCTAAATTCTGACTTGCAAAAACTAAGGGTTTCTTGGTGGCTGAGTCATAAGAGCCATTGTTATTAAAAAAAAACAAAGCCACAGAGGCACCCAAAAAAAAAAAAAAGGAGATATGGAGATCATGGATGCATTATTATGATCCAAGTAATTCCAAATACTTTGATATATAAAAGAAATAGATCATTAAACTCAAATGCTCAGTATTCCAACACTAACAATGATGGGAAAGACACGGAAAAGGAATGAGTCCTAGTAAAAAGCTTTTGCTGTTAAATTTTCTTCTCCTTCAAAACAATGCACAGGTGACTTGGTTTTAGCACAAGTGCTGCCATGGAAGTGGCTGAGGAGACTGATTACTGGTTGTTGATGAGGGTGATGCATTTGAATCGACCCTGCACTTCACCACCTGGACCGGACAGAAACATGTCCCTGTTTCAAGAAAAAGCTTCCTGTTCTTATGCAGGTGGATCAGACATGAGCAGAAACACCATTGTGAATCAGATGAGTTCATATTCTCACCCCTAGACAACCACCATTCAAGCTCATGACACCCTTAATCCTTCCTTCAAAACAATGCCTGCATCCACCATCTTCCTCAAAATTCCAGATGTACTAGTCTCCAGGAATTCATGTGTCTCCAAGCCCTGCTTTACGTCTAAAGTTCGGCCACCAAACATTCTTATCTGCATGCTTGCTTTGACTCGATTCGATACCGATTTGGAACATCAAGGATTCACCCATCTAACTATTTAACAGGAAAGTTTACTCATCAAGAATAAAAGAGCACACAGAGAAGTATCAAATAGATAATAACAACTGTTTGCTTTGAAGACGCAGCATGGACAGAAAGAATCATAGGGAAATGGGAGTGTCTTCTCTTCACAGGTAAGGGACAATAGTTTCTGCAAATTTACATTCCAGATTGGTAAAAGTGAAGGATGGATCATATGGTAGCATGGCTACCGAAGGCTGCATGGATGTCTCTCTTTAAAGCCACAGTTGCCAGCCATGTAAAGATAGTGTTGTTTCCTATGACACACATTGCATACATAACTGTCATTCAATCCTAACAGTCCTCCTTTACATCTTTCCATTGCAGAGTCTCTCCCTTTGTTTTGTATCATTTATTCCTCATTCCATATTTCAGCTACCTCCCTCCTCAACTTTCCCTCTAAACACCATTCCATATCTCCATTCCCCTCCAACTTAATCTGGGGGCTTTGCATACATGAGAAAACACCTAGGCAGCATGAACAACAACAACAATCCTCCTGTCAAAGACTTCTTTGCATCCCCAGCGCTCTCCCTCTCTCTAGTAACTACTTATTTCTTCGCATCCTTACCACTCTCCCGCTGTTCAATCATGAATTTAACATTTTTCCTTCCTGAAAATATGATAGGCAGGTGTATTCAGGAACAATGCAGCGGCGGCGGCAGCCGAGGTGGAGGAAGGGGACGAGGGGAGTGGTGGAGGTGGTCAAGGGGAGCAGGCAGGGATCAGCGGCGAGAACTCCGGGGCAGCAGGTCGATCCGAGGAAGACAGAGAGTCCAATGAATCACAGGATGACAACAGAGAGGTCGGAAACAAGAGGAAGAGGAAGAAGTATCATAGGCACACAGCCGAACAGATCAGAGAAATGGAGGCGTGAGTTGGTTTGCTCAACTTGATCCTCCTGTCTCTTTGTGACATAGTACGAGTTTCTACATACTCATATATGTCTCGGTTTCTGCCAGGTCATAATGGTATATTGCTTTTTGCCATGTCTAAAGCTTCATATTGTGAATTTTAAAGATATTATTCTAAGTAGTGTAAAACTGGTCATTTGATTTCATAAAAAGAATTGCCCAGACCACGACCCACTCATGTTCCTTCAAACTCTAAATCAGAATAAAGCACATAATCAAAGAGAGTGTAGTCAATCATCAAAAGGATACCAGGTAGCAGGAACTTTGTACAGTTCAAGAAAAACCATTATCTAGGAACTGATCTGTCCCTTTCTATGATAAATCATACTGGGTAAACAGGAACATGTACCGAATAAAAAGCTAATAATGACTACGATAATTGTAGTTAACCAATCAAATCTAACATAAGGAATGGGCAACACAGGTTGTTCAAGGAGTCACCCCATCCAGACGAGAAGCAGAGGCAGCAGTTGAGCAAGCAGCTAGGCCTTTCTGCCAGGCAGGTCAAGTTCTGGTTTCAAAATCGACGAACCCAGATCAAGGTACCCATTCAAAGAACTAGCCTGTCTTGAAAATTATATGCCAAATGGATCAGTTGCTTAAAGAAATGAGATTAGAGCACAAATAATTTTAAGAAGACTAGTTTTGCATCACATGCCAGTTTCATTTGCTCTCGCATCTTTTTGAACATTGAACTATCATGAAACTGTAAGTTCCCCACAGGCGGTGCAGGAGCGGCATGAGAACTCTCTACTGAAGTCTGAGATAGAGAAACTGCAGGAGGAAAACCGTGCCATGAGAGAGACGATAAAGAAAGCGTGCTGCCCCAATTGTGGTATTGCAACCTTAAGCAAGGACACCACCATGACCACAGAGGAGCAACAACTTCGTATCGAAAATGCCAGGCTAAAAGCAGAGGTATGGCTTATGACCCAATGGCTCATTATCCAAGTAGCTAATCTGTACTCCTGCTAGAAATAACATTTGACTTTTGCTACAGATTTCCCCATATTTTTATACCTATTGAACATTTCAACTATTGCTATTTCTACCGCAATAACTTTGATCTTCAATCCAACTCCTAGATAGAAAAACTACGTCGAATGCAAGGAAGCATCCCAGATGGAAACACTTCACCAAGTTCATCATGCTCTGCAGGCGCCGATCAAAACAAGAGCTCATTAGATTGCTATAGTGGATTCTTGGGTCTTGAGAAATCTAGAATTTTAGAGATTGTCAATGTTGCCCTGGATGAGCTGATCAAGATGGCTACTGCCCAGGAACCCTTGTGGGTTCGAAGTGTTGAGACTGGAAGGGAGATACTTAATTATGATGAGTACGTTAAAGAATTCTCAGCTGATAATTCAAGGAATGGATGTCTCAGGAATATTGAGGCTTCCAGAGAGACTGGTGTTGTCTTCTTTGACATGACAAGGCTCGTACAAGCTTTCATGGATGTGGTAAAGTTCATATGTCTACATTAATATCAGTTTCTATCCTATTAAAATCCCTGGAACTTTCTTGTTTGCATATATTGACAGATAGCTGGATATCAAACATAACTAAGTCATTATAAACTTTGAATTTTTATTGTCCATTCTTATAACACTTTGTCACTGCCAGTCACCCATGAAAATATCAAACATCAAACAGAAGCTAATTAGCAAATTAGAACAGAATTGCACTCCTAAATTGGTATTTGCATGGGTTCCTTGACATTGGCATATTTAGCCTTTTACTTCTGACCAAATTAACAATAAATCTAAATGATGACTATTTAGATACCTGTACATAACCTTCTAATCTCTGTTCGTTCCTTTCTTGTTGTAGAACCAATGGAAGGACTTATTTCCTTGTATGATCTCCAAGGCTGCCATAGTTGATGTTATTTTCAATGGACAGGCTGACAGTAAAGATGGTACCTTACAACTAGTAAGCTTCCTTAACCTGCATGACTGAATCAGTGAGGAAGGCCTCTTCACTTCGACATTGTTTTCATCATGAACTCGACCAATCAAGTTTATCTTATCACAGGGGTCATCAGTACCCCATAGATGTCCTATTCAACTAAGTTCTTGCTGACTAGAGTATCTGTGACTATTCAATGTACATAATACAGGTAGTAGTTCTCATAGTAACTCATTAAATTTTCTCAGATGTTTGCAGAAATTCAGATGCTTACACCTTTGGTGCCAACAAGAGAAATATACTTTGTGAGGTCCTGCAAGAAACTAAGCCCTAGTAGGTGGGCAATTTTAGACATATCCATTGACAAACTTGAAGAAAACATAGATGCATCACTCATGAAGTGTAGGAAGCGCCCATCAGGCTGTATAATAGAGGACCAAGACAATGGTCACTGCAAGGTAGTTCAAGATCTTATAGTTGTTTCCCTCTTATATGCAGTAGTTCTGCAACCTTCCTCTCAAGATTGAGATGCTCGTTATCTTAAGATGAAATTGTAAGATCATTTGGTTATACACAACGGCATCATCTGCAAGTCATCATATTTCATTCTCTGAATCTAGGTGATTTGGGTAGAACACATGGAATGCCAAAAAAGTGTAATTCCAACACTATATCGCTCGATTGTTACCAATGGCCTGGCTTTTGGGGCTAGACACTGGATGGCAACACTACGACAGCAATGTGAAAGATCAGTTTTCTTCATGGCCACTAATGTTCCCACAAGAGACTGTAATGGTATGCAGCAATTATTTTATCCATTAGGAAAATGAACTTATTACTTACCTTGCATAGGATTCTCAGGAGTCTCCACACTGGCCGGAAGAAAGAGCATCCTGAAGCTTGGACAAAGAATGACTTCAAGCTTTTGCCAGAACATCGGTGCATCAGGACACCGCACATGGACCAAGGTGTCGACAAAGAGTGGAGATGAAATTCGATTCACATCAAGGAAGAATATCAATGATCCTGGTGAGCCTCCAGGACTGATCATCTGTGCAGTTCTGTCGACATGGCTGCCTGTTCCTACAATGACTCTATTTGATTTCTTGAGGGATGAATCAAGAAGAGCTGAAGTAAGATATTCTTCATCACTCCTTCTTGTCATATTTGCTCTGCTAGATAGTAAATAAGCCTCCTTTTTGGTGTTCAGTGGGACATCATGCTTACACCAGGCCCTACTCAAACAACGGTGAATTTAGCAAAGGGCCAAGATCGTGGAAACTCTGTTACAATGCATGTAAGTATAAGTGTTCAACAGTCTGTTGATATGATTCATAACTAGCAGTAGAAAAACCAAAGAACTTTGATCCCCAAGTTTCCAGTAGAATATTAAATTAACAAAAATACAAATATAAAATAAAATTCAAAACATACTAGGCCATGTGATCAAATTGACATGCAACATTTCTTTTTAAAGATGTAAAAGTTGAGATATTTAATATTTGATGTGCATACACAGACAACAACTTCATCAGAGAGGACTAACATTTGGGTTCTTCAAGATAGCAGCACTAACGCTTATGAGTCAATGGCGGTTTTTGCTCCTGTGGACATTGATGGCATGCAATCGGTGATGACTGGGTGCGATTCTAGTAGCTTGGCCATATTGCCATCAGGATTTTCTATACTTCCTGATGGGCTTGAGACCAGGCCTCTCGTGATCACATCTAGGCCAGAGGAGAGGACAATGGAAGGAGGATCTTTGCTTACAATAGCATTCCAAATTCTTGCCAATTCCTCACCCATGGCGAAGCTAACAATGGAATCGGTGGAAACTGTGAACACACTTGTTTCATGCACACTGCAGAATATCAAGAAAGCACTGGGCTGTGAGGATGGGTAACTTATGTGGCATAAGCAAATTTGTGAAGATGATGTAAACGGATTCAAACCACTAATTGGAGGAATCAGACATGCACAAACACGGGAAGAGTAGGTAAAATATAGAAATCAATATAGATTGGTAAGAATTAACAACATGATCAGAAAGCTTGCACTGGAAGAATTCAGATCAGATGATCTAGGTTGAAAAGCAGGCCTGTGCAGAAGGTATAAAAGAATGTAACATGTAGCAAGTTCTTCCAATGCCAGTGAGTCTTCACAAAGAATTTCTTTTGGCTTTTTGGAGGGGACCGTGTCACATAATATTGATATAAGCTGATGAGTTCTACAATTATTGAATTCATGACCTAATGAGATGTATTTAACTGCGAGACTTTGAAGCTTCGCTGATGGTAAAGATGGCACTAAAGCCGGCTTTTCTCCCTCCCATCAATCAATCCTCTGAAAGGGAGGTGGAAGAGAACAAGAACAGGCAACTAAAAGAAATTCCTTTACAAAGATAAAAAGGAAGACTGATAAAACAGGCACCAGATCCGACTGAAAGCCTTGCCAAGACCAAAGACTTGGGAAGCACCATCGTCCATAAGATTCAATTATGGGCACTGAATCATAGTCGAGTTTGTACATCATGGTTACTCTCGCAAATTAAGGCAGAACTAATTCAAGAAGAGATTTGCTATCTTTAAAGGATCCTTTCCTACAATATATTAGCCACATGGATCTACATCGCCTCGCTGTGATCAACAATCTCAGAAAGTACAGCACCATTCAAGTTGTCCAATGGAAAAGGCGTAGCAAATTTCGACTCAAGGGTAAAGTGGAATACAGCGGTTAGAGGGAGATTTACCTGACGACAAAGAGAAAGGGTGGAGGAAGGTTCAAGGCCCAAAATTCCCGTTAACAACTTGAGGCATGGCCCAAGAGACGCTCTGTCCGCCGCAATTCCAGGCGAGCTTACACCCTATTCACCGCCCGCTACCAACACTGCGGTCGTGAAAACGTGCGCCGCCCCGTCGGCCACTGCGACACCGCCGTCCGTTGGATTAGGATACAGCGAAGGCTTGAATGCCAACGACCTCCAGGGTCTTCCACCTCGTCGCCATCGACAAGATCGTTCGACCTCGTCCGCCACGCCATGCTCACAAAGCCCCGAGTGCAAACGAATAGGGATTGCTCGACCCACGTGGGAACCCGAACCAATAGGGCTCCAAGCTAATCCGAAAGCTTATTCTGCCTTCTCCAACGAGATCCTGAGATTTCGGATCCTCATTTCGGGTCGATTCAATTCGGATTCGGATTCGGATTCGGATTCGGATCCGGATCCTTGTCGGATGACCAGGATAAAGCCTATGCGGACCCCATTGCGTGTCGTCTCCACGGTGGACTTCTCGACATCCGTCGTTACCCGCCGCGACTGCGCGTCCCTCGCCGTGGCAGCCGTGCAACCGGTGACCGTGAAGGGCCTCGCCTCGCCGGAAGCTCCTTCATCGGCGGCAAGTTCGCCCGCAACCTTCAGGTCGAATCCTTTCGTATGCGCCCGTCGAGCTCATTGGACCTGATCTGACTCCGATCTCGCTAGGTCTTCCGCAACACCGTCGCCAATGGGACCGCTACGGCTCCGAAGCCCCCTTTCTCCTCGAAATGCTCTTCAGGTAGGCCAACGCAATCTGATCTCTCCTCCCCGACCACGTCGATCAGATACATTTGCTTTGCGATGCATGCCATCGACTTGTTTGCTGAATTGCCGAGCAAGTTCTACGAGACGTTCGCAGCTCATTTCACCAGAAGGGGAATGTTGCTTAAGTTCTTGCTGCTGGTGGGTGGCTCTGTCCTCGCCTGCCTAATTTCCACGACTGCCGGCAGCATGCTGCGATCAAGAAGGTGGCTCGGCTGCCACCTAAGCCTAGGCCTTGCTGCAAGAGGTAGTCGTCTGCATAAACAACGAAGAAGCTCGATCATTTCCTCACCTCATTACGGATGTCCACCTGTTCGATCAGCTTCACATGTAACGCCAAAGGTAAAATGATCTGGACATGGTCTTTTTTTGCTCAATTTCAATGCTCTGATCAGATTTACTCTTCTTCACCAATTTGTTTGAATTCCATGCAGTATGTTCATTTGAATGATTTTTATCCATTAAATGTAAAAAGATGGGCATGAGCACGTAATTTCATAAGCTGCATTGATTGGAAAACCCAGAATTAGGGAGAACCTGCGAGTGATTTTTAGAATGAGACACTTATTTGAGTACTGTTAATATGTTCTTGCTTATAGGTTAGTTCTACAGTCTTAAGTGAGTCACCATACTCAAATTTCTCTCTTAACTTTGTTAATGTATGAAGAAAAAGGATGGATTCAAGTAACGAGTTGTCAACTGCTTTATGAATATAAGATTTATCTCTGTAAGTATTAGTTGAGCCATATAAAAATTTATAAAAAAAAAAGGCACATTTCATCAAGGAAATTTAGCATGAAAGTACCTCTTTGTCATCTGTATTTGAATGATAATGTCACAAGCACTTTGTAGTTTGAGCTGATTGACCCTTACTAATCTGTTTTGCAGATAACATAAATTTTCAAAAATTAACAATAAAGAGATACAAAATTAGGCCTGCTCAAGTTCATCAAAAGAAACTTGGTCATCCCTTGAATCTTCTGTTGCACTCTCAAAATTTTCAGTTATGCAATCCAACTAGTTTTTATGTTGGTTTCTCTGTAAAAATAGGGAAAAAAAATCAATATAATGTTCATGGAATTAGGAAATAGTAAATGCATATCCTGCATCTACAGACATGTTGCAAGTGTTATCATACAAAATCTCTTATATTTTTTGTTGGGTCTCAGCAAGGAATTACATATCAGTCATAATATGAGATATGTATCATCAAGAATTCAACAGGGCATCCAAGAAAGCAGCACACTGTTGTCTGAACACAATAATAGCTGTTAGACTTTTAACCTGAGAAGCTCTTTTAAAATTATGTACATTTTCATTTGTAACCATCCCAAGCGTCTATCATCTTTTTTCCACCTTGGCTCGTGGGCTTGTTAGAGGCAAGCTGTTGTGCTGCTTAAGGTCCTCCGGTCTCTGGTATCTCAATGGGAAATTTTCTTGTTAGTAACAGTATTAGTAGACTGTTTCATCAACTTTTAACATTTGATCTGGATTACCTGATTCCTCCTCCTTTGTCTCAGTATCTTGATCCATCTCCCATTCCATGAAATCTGATAGTGTCATGGAACCGTTTGATTCTAGTTTATTAAGCTTTTCAGTTTCCTCTGCTGTATCAAGGGATTTTGCCGTTCCAGTGACTTGTTCTGAATCTGTCTTTGAAGGACTTTTCTTCAAGTTCCCAGGAGTCGGATCTTGAGCAAGAGAATCTGCACGAAGAACATCTTCTATCCGAGACATCACGGTGAAAGCTAAACTTTCTAGAATCCTTGAGTAGCTTTCGAGGATAGAGTAGCCCACATCCTATACATACAAAGAGTAAAATATTTTTATTGTGAATAGTGAAGCCCAAGAAATTGATCTGATGCTATTTTAAAGAAGAAGTACATTCTATTGGTGGGAAGTGGGAAAGTCTGATCACACTATCGAGTTTTACCTTATTGTATTGAATCTTGCTTATGTCCAGCTGTGATTGAGGGATACCAGGGAATCTGTGCTTGAGAATGAGTAAAATTGTTTCTGCTCTATCTTCAAACTGCTCCCGCTTCCCCCAGCTAACAGCTGAAACCCATGATGATTTGACATCTTTGTTGTGCATCTTCCTCTTCCAAATGACAACCGATGCTTCAATGCGATCTTTGAGGTCTAGGATCTTGTGTTCAGTTGATAAGTCCGCAGATTCAAGGAATGCTTCGGCATCAAAATCTTCCTCTGTAATATTTCTATAGAGTGCATCTCCAAGGCTTGATCTACCGTTCTGTGTCATGAAAATTGGTCAATGATTATGGCAGAGAAGGGAGGAAAGCAACTTGACTACTTAAATACTGATGTCGATATCTGTAAAACAAAATTTGGTTAGTCCATGATGGTATTAACATTTAAAGACAATCTCAGGTGTTTCCTGATACATAATATCCAGTGCTATTAAGGTTAGTATTCTGAAGAAACATAGGAAAGCAGTGCAACGAGTATCACATAGACATTTAATGTTACTCCCTTTACAAGTTCACACATGGTGGAGTACGAAAATTCATCTATGTGATGGTTGAACTCTCCAAAGTAGCAAGTCTGCTACTATGGGAGCAAAATCACTTTCCCGGTCTGCAGAATATAAGTTGTCACGAGTTCCATGAGAAATTCCAGCCTGTACTTCATGATTAGTGCAGTAGTGCTCTGGAAGCAGAAGATGATTATGATACGCAAGCTATAAGTTAATTGAAGGACTGCGTTTGAGTCGAGCAAAAGCATCTCTTGCAATAGTTTTATTGAACCAGTTATGGGTTCTGAGAATGAAACTCAGATGCCTACCTTAGGAAGGGACTCAATATAGTCTTCTGGAATCTCCATTTCCATTAGAACATTCGCATTGATGGCCATAGCTGCTTTGAGCACTTGGTTCACCAGCTCTTTCTGATGCTGAATCCATTTTCTTGATGTTTCTGACAACCCATTTGGAGGGACTCTCACAGTTGGGAGCCACCACTTATCATCGGTCCTCTGTGCATTTCCCTTCTCAGATTCATCAGCATCTCTGGATACATACCTGAACTCTTTTTGGTCCTTGAAATTGTCAAGGTATTCCTGTACCATCAAGATATGTATCAGAATTGACCAAAGTTTATAGTCAATCTGAGGATCGTCTCCTCGAAGTAATGTACTCTTTTTTTCTACTTACAATCAGCATTGCATCGAGCTTCCTCAAGGCAGGAATGTTCATGCGAAGATCTTTTCGTTGCTGTGTTATCATTATCTGTAAAGAGGATGATAGAAGTGTAGAATCAGGTTAGGTCTCGGGGTACTTTTTTTTGTAAGAGAACATGTTCTAAATGTTCTTGGATGTCAATGAACAGTAGCTTATTTACCTCCATGTGTTTTCCATCCTCTGATGTCTGCTGGGAGGCAACAAACTCCACAATATGATCAGTGACAGATAAGAGCCAGTCGATTTCCTTTCTCCACCTTGCCTTCCTTTCTGCCGACATCGGCTCCAAGCGCCACTGCTCTCCGAAAACAGAAGCTGAATGAAGCACGAGCAAGGGGAACCATTAGAGGGCGAAAGTTCATTTGGATAGCTGAAGTATGCATCGGAACGGCAAACAAGTCTTTGGTCGAGATGAATTTTTATGCAAGTTGGTATTCTGCAGAAGCAAGGTGAGCCAAAACCAGAATCGAACAGGGTTGATTTAATGAGATAATTCCTTTTTTTTTTTTTTATCGTAGTAGTATGTAACTTCATAATTTTTAGAATGCTTGTTGCATTAGTGTATTGTTTCTGCAACTGTCGGATCAATCTATAGAAGGAAGCAAGTTTTGAAAGGTCACTTTGTCGCATCACATATGGATGTTTCTGCAAGATTTGGATCAAATTTATAGAAGGAAGCAAGTTTTGAAAGGTCACTTTATGGCATCACATATCAATGTTTCTGCAAGATTTGGATCAAATTTATAGAATGAAGCAAGTTTTGAAAGGTCACTTTTGTCACATCACATACATTGATACCATATTTGATCTAAGCTGTATATGAAAAGGTTTGTCTGTTGTGTGACATTCAGATACTACCAAGACAATTAGACAAAACCTGCAAGATTTGTGATGGCATTAGAGAGAGCCAGAGCCGAGGACACTCCTGTTCCTGCACCTGACATGTCTTCACCGAGAAGAAGCTTTGCAAACTTCTCCTTCATCAACTCCATATCTGCCAAGGGTTCATCAAAGAGAAATGATTCCATGACAGTGAGGTTAGCTATACCCAATCAAATTTAAGCTTCACTACTGCAAGGACAACATTGGTGTATGTGGGCTGTAATTTTGCTGCAAATAATGGCAATGTCATCATCATTTATTGGCACAGGGAATTGCTGCTGGCTTACCCGACGGGGGGCCATTGCCATCCTTTCTCGGCCTTGACTTGGGTGCTTCCTCAGGTGAGCGATCAGGCGCGGTGCCGATCTGCTGGCCCTCCGAAGCGTCGCCGGCCGTTCTTGAACCCTGGCTCCGGACGAGCACCTTGTCGTCGGCAAGCGACCCGCCCCCTCCCGCATCCTCGAAGCTTAAGGTGTGTGCTCTGTTGCCCGAGTCCTCCAACATCTCCTCCCGGTGCATCAACCCGTCGAGGCCGAGTCCTGGCTCGAGAACCCGAGCTATCAGGCGTCGACGGCTCGAAAGGGCACCATGCCAAGGCTCGCCTTGTGCATGCCTGGCCGGCGGACGGAAGGGAAGGCAGGTCGAAACGGCGTTCCGCGGACGAGGAGGGGCGCGGCGCTACTCAGTGCGAGAAACAGAGGGGAGGGGAGGGGAGAGAGAGAGAGGAGGAGGAGACGTCGTCTTTGGCAAATGGTCGAACGGGTTGGGGAGGAGTCCACCTCCGACATGCACCCAAGGGAGGAGCGGGATTGTGTCAGGACGTGGGGTGCATGTAAGAGGGGGAGAGGAGAAAGAAAGGGGAGGGTGGAGGGAAGGAAGGAAGAAGAATAAAATAGAAAGGAGGCCGGGTTTGTTGTGCCGAGGAGAGAAGTGGGTGGTCAGATTTCCGGTCCATAGATTCCGAGGCTGGCAAATAGGCCCGGGAATTCTGGATCTTCACTGACCCCAACCACGAGGATTGATAACGGGTCGGATTCCTTTCCTAAACATACGTCTATCCGACCCGTTTAACTAGGATCCAAGTGTGCATCTTCGGGTAGGAAATTAGACAGATGAAGTTCATGATGGCATGAAATCAATGGACACCTGCCCAACGCTTTGGAGCTACGTGGCCAATACGTATTCGACATCTTAGTGCCACATAAGATGACATCTCAACTTCATGTTGATATGTCACGATCACAATTAACTAATACTCGACATCGATCATGGGAGTAACGATTATAGATGATGCTCCCCAAGTACGTGTAGTTTTAGAAGCTCATTATGAATTCTCTAAATTTCAGACTAATTTAGGTATCAAATTGGTATTTATCAAATATGTCCCCAACATAGTTCTCGTAGGATGATTTGATGATAGCCCTAGAGTTGGACAAATTAATCACAAATCGAATTAATACATAAGTAGAAAAAGATCACGATTGGCTCTTAATCATCTTCCAATTCTGACAACCAAAAGTTAAAAATACGGCCGGTGCATTCTTTTCTTCTTTTTTCTTTTCATTTTTCACAGTTTTTCTTTTCATTTTTTTCTTTTCATCTTCCAACGGTGGCCGTCATCGCCTCAGTGCCAAGGACTGCTGCTTTCTTCGTTGTTCAGCCATGCCCATTGATTTCCTTGCACTCCATGCAACCTGTGGGGCCTGCACAGCCTAAAGATTGGCAGCCTTACTAAGTCTCTCACATCATAACCAATGGACTAACGTCTCTGCTCAAAAGATGTCAGGATAAAGGCATCAGCATCGACACCTCTGCCGACTGAAAGAGCTTGTTGCTCGCTAAGTTCTCCGTCATGGACAACAGATAGGAAGAGGAAAGAGGAGGAAGGGGTTTTAGACAGCTCAGTTTAATCTCGTATTGATCACAGAAGGCCAATTGAATCGATTTATGCGCCTGCCGGCCTAGATCACTGTATTACTATTATTAGGTGTCGATCCAGTTAATGCTGCGATCGATCGGATCGGACATTCTAGTTAAATGCTGGATCTTGACAACAACGCCGGACCGACATAAACAAGTTCATTATTTTATCGAATTGGGTCGTGATAACAATATAATTACAAATATTAAAAGTTGTTCCTCAAATAATATAATATACGGTCCCCAACAGTGACAAAAGGACAACAAGCACGATGGGTGCATTATATTTGACATCAAATCATGGGATCCTGCTACTTACAGCTGCAGCCACGAATCTTTTTTGTTGTTCTCGAGAAGAATTAATAATTGCACTCACAACACCCACAGAATAAGAAAAGGCGGCAGAGAGATGCTGCCGTCACCCACGCAATTGCTTCGTTCCAGACCAAAAAAATTAAGCACCAGGAATAAGAGGGCGATGTATGCTTAATATTCAGTCCGCCGTGCGGCAACCCCAGTGAGAGGAAGCTGAAGCAGCTCTTCCGCGCTCCTCATCCGATCCCGTCGTGCATCAGCTTCCTCGCCCTTGCGAGTCCATGAATTCCTCACCGTCGGCATCATGTCCACCTGCTCTATGAACGAACACTCTGATAGAGCGCTTTCGAGGGGGGCTTTCATCGATGAAAACACGGTGGGTCAACTCCTCCTCCATTATTCCCCGGAGAAGACAATCTCCCCACATCGAATGAAAGGGAAGAGGAAACGGCTAGGGTTCACAGATCTGGTCCTGCGTCTGCGGCAGGGTTTCGTTGTCTTCCTTCCTCCCACCGGGAGGAACAGCATCGCATGGGCCCGCCAATTAAATGGGCTCAGTCTGTGTGAAGACCGGCAGGAGGCAGAAGGCTTGCTCGTCCTCCTCCGCCTCCTCGTGCTCTGCGACGTAGACGAGTCGAGACATCGCATTTCTTCTAGGTGGGGATGGAGACAGGTCTTCGCCTTGTTAATCTTCCGCGCAGATCATACGCTTCGTGTTTCCGGCAGGTCTCTTTCTCCTCCATTGTTCGCTTGGAAGAAAGGGTTAGTCTTCCACGCAGTCAAATTTGCTACAGATGTCAGTGACGTGCTGATGCTTCTGTTGGCGAGGAAGACATGGATCGTTTGGCCTCGTCTGCGGTGGCCTTCTACCTATATATGGATAGAACAATGCTGCTTTCAGCCACTTTGAGGTAGCTGGTTGTGGATTCGTATTGCAAAGTCCCGTCGGCGGAAGAGAACGATTTGGAACGGTTGAATGAAGACCGTGAGTCAACCACGTCGCCTTTTGCTGTAGTGGAATCCCCGTAGAGGCCGTCGATCGCATCGGCTTCGGTGGCGAGGAGGGAAGGCGATGGGCTTCGGGGAGAGTGGCGACGTGCAGCTGTTGGAGATCTCCGGACGAGCTCGCAGGCTGAGCTACATGGTCGGCTCATGGTTCAAGGTGGCCGACCTCGATGGCGGATCGAAGAACGCCAGCCGTGGTCTTCCGAAGACGAAGGAGAAGGCAGGGTTTTCGCGCGAGGGAGGAGAGTTGCAGGGGTCGACAAGATTGGCGGCGCTGGAGGAAGAGAAGCCCTGCGGCAGTCGTTCGTGGAGGAGCTGCGGGGAGGAGCTGAAAGAAGTGATCAGAGACAGCATCTACGGCCGCAGCCTGCTGCTGAACTCTTCCGAGGATGAGAAGGCGTCGTCTAGCCGATCATTAGGGTTCCACCCGAGAAGTGGATCGAATGCCGCCCGTTACGAGGAAGGGGTCGACAGAAGGAATCCAATCGCAGCCTCGGGTCAACCCATGAAGATGAAAGCTCCAAGCTTGATCGCGAGGCTTATGGGATTGGAACAAGTCCCCGCCGACTCCATCAGAAGGAAACAACAACAGGTTGGAGCGGCGCCCGAGGCCAGACGGTCGATGCTGCAAAACCTGGAACGCAGCAGAAGATTCGATATGGATGACGAAGCCACATCGTCGAGGAGAGGAGCGAAGCAGGAGGAGCTCGGTTCCCGGAAGACTTCAGGAAGACGAGTGGCACATGAATCAGAAAGGAAGGAAGCTGCGATCTCGAAGAAAACCGAAGCGAGATGGTCGAAGAAGAGCGGAATGGCGGCAGCTTCTGCGTGCGATGGGCGACAAAAGTCCGGTTTGGATCGAAAGCAAGCACAGAGCAGAAGAGACGCGAAGAGTGCAGCAGCTCCAGTGGATCATGCCAAGAAGACGAGAACAGCATCAACCGAGCCCCGAAAGCAGAGCATCGCTTTCGGCACGGGGAGACCACGGCAACCGGTGTCGAGGAGCTCCGCCGTTCCTGCGTCAACAGAGAAGAAGGTTGCTGCTCAAAAGACTGCCAAACTCAAGGTAGAACCAATAAAAAGAAGCTTCTTTTTCTTCTGATGCAAGTGTTCGATGGATGATATAAATGCATAGTATCTTTCGTGCTGGTTTTGCTGAGAAGTCTGCAGTCAGCCAATATGCTTTAGAGTTTATATACTCGGTGGTGGTCTGAGCCGTAACGCTTATTCACATTAGAAGGCTCCAAGCTTACCATCTGTGTGTTTGTAGACTACCGAGCAGAAGGACGGTGAAGGAATCACCGATCCTTGCCGCAAGGCAGAGGATGCATCGGCGATCAACGTTACGCCTGCGGCTCAACCTCCTAAACAGAGAAGGCTGCACCCACGAGCAGCCGTCAATGGTACAGCATCCACTCACCCTTGGAAGCCACGAAGTCGGAACGCTTGAATTGATTGCGTTTCCTTGTCTCACAGAGAAGATCATGTGCGAGATCATGCCGAAGCCCAGCAGAAGTCCTGGCAGAGCAAAAGCAGCGGTCGCGAAGCGTGGTGGCAGCGAGGCCGGAAACACCGCTAGAAGAGAAGAAAAAGAGGGATACCTGGAAGGCTTACTTCTCTCGCTCCTGTCGCATGCGCATCATATGAGCCTCGCTGAGCTGAAGCAGGTTGACGAAGATGCCAAATTGTATTGGGATTGCGCGGAGGAGTCGGTAGCGCGTAAAAGCCGCCATCGAGATCTCCGCGCCCACCCTCTGCTGCCGGCCTGCTGGAGGAGCGCGTCAGCGCACGAGGCGACCGTGGATAAGCTGGTGGGGGAGATCAGCAGGGGCATGAGAAGGCTCGCCGGTTACGGTGAGGCGGGCGAGGAGGTGGCTTCCACGGACGGGCTTTACGTGAGACTGGAGAGGGATCTCCGATGCGGCGATTGGTGGTTGAACGCGATGTGGGACTTGGGCTGGAGGAACGGCATTTGCGTGGAAGAAGTTGATGGTGTTGTGGGCAAGGTGGAAGAGCGCCTCATGTCTGCACTCCTCGAGGAGCTTGCCATGGACCTGAAGCACTGATGCTTCTATTGCAACAATAAACATGGAAATATACATGTTTCTCCATGATCCATTTGACACAAATGACTGTGTCAAGTGTTCTGAGCATCTCTCTCTCTCTCTCTCTCTCTCTCTCTCTCTATCTATATATATATATATATATATATATATATATATATATATATATATATATATATATATATATATATATATATATATATATATATATATAGTTCGTAGTGTATTTCCAAATCTATTTCTATATATTTCTAGAAACATGTACACATTTGATTATAACAAATCTTAGTCAGCTAATTATAATTTAATTATTAATTTAAATATTAATTCTCTACAAATACTCATTATGATTATAAGAACAATAAAGGCATTTAAGCATGTACAAACCTATTTAACTCAAGCTATCTAATATTAAGTTATAATTATCATCATCCGATGAAGCATGATAACTGGCTCATTAATTTATTAAACCTAAATCGGTATCCCAAACTAATTAAATTGAAAATAAAAATATTAGATCTATCTTACTCAAGTTGGATATTACAATCCCCTGCAGTTAAGCAATTAACATCCTTATAATAAACTAATAAAATTAAACCCTAGTATTGTGCATGTCAAATCATCATATACTCTTCAATAATTCTTTTTCTACCCGAGCCCTCGTCATACTCAATATATTATTTATAAATTATTACAATTATCAAGTTCTTATAAGTCAAGTCAAGTTATTATTCATTTATGATATTTGACATGAGATCAAGGTATAAATTTGTAAGGGCAACTAGGGGTAAATAAGTAAATATACACATGAACTTGTACGTAGGTATCATAATGTTGATAGCCAACTATCATTGAATTATTAATTAAAAAATCTAAATGATATTAATACTTTTTACAGACTTATTATGATTGCAAGAAATATTAAAAAGCAGTTCAGGCATCTGCATATCAGTGTAACTCAAACCAGCCAATGACAAACTAGAATGCACATGAAAGATTTTAATACTTGAAAGGACATGCTATGAAAAATTTGCATGGGCAAAAAGAGACTATTTCCAGATTTTGAGAAGACATAAATTCTCCTACTTCTAGAAGCACATGAAAGATTTTAATACTTGAAAGGACATGCTATGAAAAATTTGCATGGGCAAAAAGAGACTATTTCCAGATTTTGAGAAGACATAAATTCTCCTACTTCTGAAGGGTGGTGGTTGCCACTTGCCTGCTTTCACTTGCCAGTGTTGACAATTACAGGACACTTTGGTGGCATGGGACCTTGCGCTGTCTTCCACATGCCACAGAGCATGAAGCAGCACATACTTGGGACTTCTGAAGAGAATGCCTCCTCTGCCACAAGTCAATAGCTTGGGTTTGGTAGCCTTCTCATTTGGAAATCACAGGAGGCCTGCACACAAGTAGAAGACAACAACAACACAGCCAAATCATATTAAGATGTAGCAACTTCAATTGTGTTTTTGACTGAGGCAGGTGGGCCGATTGCCGACACACAAACGACGACCTAGAATCTTTGATGATGAAGCCATTCCACGCATGTTATATTCATTGTGTGTGTGACAACATAAGCATCAGGTAATGAACTGCTTGCTACTATTATTACATGGCCATGACGACAAATGCATTCTCTAGCTTATCTAAACTGCCAAAAAGCCACAAACCTAAATCAACCACCAACTTTGGGGTGGTGAAAACTTATTTCTAAGCACAACACATCATACTGACATAAAACAAGGCATACTTTGCAGTGGTTTACCTTGGATTTCCACCAACGTCCTTGTGCATTGACCATCTCTGATGAGGATAAGCGCACCACTAGCTGCAGTGGATAAGGCTGTAGACATCACCAACACGCGCACGAGCAGGCACAAGTCATAAATCAATAGGTTAGCAGTCATCAGACTCGAAGCAGGTCGAAGATACATATAAATTGGGGTAATACATGGATTTCCAGTTTCCAGCTCCACACCATCGAAACTATGAATCAGGTATTACATTTACACAACAGGCTACTACATCCAACCACCTTAAAATTACCATCCTCCAGTACTATTAAATAGAAACCAAGATAACCAGGCTAATCATTGAGAACGGAAATGTATCAGCCAAACAACACTGCAAAGAAACCTGCACCCTGCCCTCTAGTCATATATCTTAACACTCAAAGAGTCACAAGTTTATAGTAGCATCGGCTAGGGACCCACCTGAACAGTCCAGAAGCTATGCTTTCGTCAGCTTCCATCAAGTGAGCCATCTTTTTCCTAAACTTTCTCGTGGACATGAAAAGAACAATACAAGGGCCTTCTATCTTCTGAGAACCACGCTTCGGAAGTGTTATGAGTTTATGTTCCAGCTGGATGCAAGAAACCAAGACCAGATTGCCGCCTCACATGTTCTGGAATCAATTTGTTAATAAGCTCTGGTGATGCTCCGGCCAACTGCAAACACAAAGCAGCCTATTAATATCCATCGGTGTTGAGCATTTTCATGCAAATATTGAAGTTTGTACGGAAGTGTAATTGCTATCTCTGCAGATAACAACCAGGAAGCCGAGTGAACTGTCACTTTCAGAATCCCAGCCCTTCTCACCCTAAGGAATCATCCTAAGCAGGGCCTTTCATATCCTTGGACCACAGAAATGGAGTTCACATGCATCCAAGATCTCACATCAGCATAGCATATGCTAAACCGGTCATCCACGGAAGCAGCTTAAAAGTTGATGGAAAAAGGGGTAAACTTTTTATGCCATTTTTCTACAAGGGTAAAAGGAAAAGCAATTCAATGTTGACAAAGCGGACAAACTTCATGATTGTTGAAGCAAATTTTTTTATTATCTCTTCCGGACAATCATCATTGACAACTTTTACTTCAAAAAAGTCATCAATCAGATCTGAAGATGACTGGAAGATATCGAAAAGGCCACCAGTACATAGAAAAGCCTAACACAAAATTTAGAGAGACGATTGCTTAGCTTCTTTAGAAATCATCATTTGCTAACACAGCTGAGGTCTAAATTGCGGACTAAGTCCAGTCGGCATGGACATGTTTAGGAAATAATCCAATATTAAGTTGTTGGATACTGAAATGTAGGCACTTCTGTGCAAGATGTCTAGGACATGGTTGTGTAGCACGTAGCTGATTCGAGATATCAATGACCAAGAATTTAATTGACAAATCCTTGCTGTCTACCAGGAGAAAACTTATGTTGCAGTGTGAGCCCATATAAATAAAATCTGGTATTGTATCTGTGCAAGTACATGGCAAGGCACATGAAGTACATACTACAATGTATAATTGGATGGCAACGGTATGGATTTTACAAACCATCCCAACCTACCTCTCAAAAGTCTCATCAGGCCCCTGCCTAATCCCCGGTTCAAGTTAAGAAATACAATACCATCCTTGACCGACACAAATGTATTGAAGTATTCCCAACTATCCCCTTTGTGAATAAATTATCAATATTTATGTTAATATTATCAATAATCAGTAAGAAAGCAAATCAATATATGCAACAGATAGATTCTTATTTATTGATTTTTGTGAATTAAATTTCAGTTAGAGAAAAAAATATCAGTACAAATGGGGAACATCAAAATTTGAAGACAGCTTTAAAAAGTTAGCATTCTTACTTCTTGATTAAAGTTGAAAAGAGGAGGCAGAGGACGACCATTTGGCAATCGCGCATTAGGTTCCCGTAGCTCATCAAAGAAGGGATGGGCACATGCTTCCAGCTGGACAAAGATCAAATTGACAAAAGTGAAGGGAAAAAAATCAAAATTTTCAATTTGTTCATGCAAGTACAAAAGAAGATCAAGGACAATTGTCCCTCCCTATATCCCAAATTGGCAGAAGCCTTAGGCACTGGGCCATTTTTTTAATCCAAACAATAAAAAATAATATGTTTACAAATCTTAGGAAACAAAATCCAACCATAATAAGCTTTAATTCTAGTATATTAGAAAGTTGTCAAATGCTTTATTGACTTGAAAAAAGTGGAGAAAAGCACTTACTGCAGAACAACGAAAACATGGGGAGTATTGGAGAAGGCGTGACGTAAGATCTATAGCTTCAGGAGGCATTCGCTTGTGGAAAATCTGAAAATCAATACTTACTACAGTTGCTCTTCAAAATAAGCACATTTACATTATGCGTAATAATGGAAACAAACTTTTTGAAAAGTAACTCAAGCTACAGAAAATTTGTTTCAAAATATATTAACAGCACTTAAATCTGAAAATTTGGTAGTGAACTACAACTTTAACATGGTCAGCAGACAAATTTAATGCACAGGCCAAAGATGATAACCAACCCACTCACTTGATTAGGACCATTAGGTAATAAAGATATAAATTGCATATATGGTTTTTAACATTTTAAATGTGACCAATTTTAAAATTTCACTTGTAAACGATGGGTCCTTTGACCAAATTTAAACCATATATAAACCTGTGCTAAAATGTTCCCTAGCAGTAAACCCAGAAAGAAGTTCACAAAGATGTACGGGTACATCCATAGATTAAGAGATGAACATCCTGCTGAGAAATGCATGGGATATCCACACAGCTAAATTTTCCATTTTTACTTTACGATGACGATGGAAATCACAAGTTACCACAGGCAGTTGATTATAAATCTTTACCATTAAGACCTAAAATGAACATATAGATTGAACTATGAGCGTAATACGCGCAAAATTAATCTGGATCACTAAATCATGACAAATTTCCAATTACAGATAGCCTTATCTCATTTAGTGAAAAAAAAAAAACAGCAATAGAACGTTACATAACAGATCACTTTCAGACTAGTCATCCAACAATGTCCTTTACAATTTATCCAAAGTTCATTATTATCTTCTAGCACTTTAGATTCAAGTTAAAGCCTTGTTATCTGCTAGCACCTTAGATGTGTATATTTTGAATTTTGAAGATATAGCTTAGGACAAACGAAAAGCTACGGTCATTCAGAAAAGCATGCAACTTACCTTATGCCATGGATGAGCTTTTATCTGTGGAAACCTGAACTCTGTATAGCCAGGATTCATGCACCGAATTTCCTCGCGGGTTGGAGTTCCAAGAACCTGCATTAGGGCACTTCATCTACCATTTACAATTTTAAAGATTACACACACACACAGACATTTGTTATAAACTGAGTACATCACAAAGCCATACCTTAACTATCTGGACAAGCTGATCGACAGCATTTTCACCAGGAAACAGTGGCTAGCACATATAGACAATTTAAAACAATTAAATTTCTGATAGAGAATATCAAATGTCTGCTCTTTAGAATTTGTTATACACTTACCTGGCCAATAAGTAATTCAGCAAGAACACAACCTGCTGACCATATATCAATTGATGTTGTATATTCAGTTGCACCAAAAATAAGCTCTGGAGCACGGTAATAGCGAGAACAAATATACGATATGTTCGCTTCACCTTTAACCTGGTAGGAAAGTTTAATTAATAGAAAAAAAATGACAACATTAGAGCCCAAAAGAAGGATGAATTTCACAAGTGTGATGGAGGGGTATTTCTTTGTTGGCAAGGTAAAATGAAGTTTCTCTTTTTTTATCTCTATGATGCATGAAAGGGACAGTCTCTATATATTGATCCATCTAAGACCCTGCATCGGCAAAACCTCATAAAATGGCCACCCATTTTTCAGAGATCTAGTAAAAGTGTGATCTATAATGTCATCTGTTCAGAAACAAACAAGGGTCATATGCAATGACACATATGTCATTGACTAGACAAACCATGTATAACCAATAATCAGGATTACATTACGGGGCAAATATCATGTTTTCTTTTCGCTTTGAGGATGAATATGCACAATCAAAATATATACATATCATGAACCACCAATCATTAAGATGCCTAAAAACATGACAGGACATGTCACACTGTGCACAAGGTTGGTATCATTGCATGACAGAACTTGAAACTTCGGAATTACTTTGCCCAGCCTAAAACAATATAAATTCTAAAATGTAACAAAGACTCGTATGATAGTCAAACTATGCAACACGATAACAGGAGAAGCTGGAATTTTCTTGCAGAACATTCTACCACTACTACTGTTTGCTCAAGCAACAAAGTACATTAATTGCTCCAAACATTTGCGAGCTATCATGAAGTTCATGCCTACAGACAATTATTGAGATGCTTTAGGGCTAGCTGTCTAAGTTAATTTCTTCCATATTTTCCAAAAAAGTTAATTTTCTGGTACTAACAATACATATAAGCTAGAAATATGATATGGGGGTGACCCAGGAAGACATAATGCCATGTCAGCTCATATCACACAGCCATGATACTGCAACAAATGCTAAGTCTGCATATATTTCCTGTACATTCCTTTTCGGTCTCAAAATGGCTAGAAATAAAAAAGGGATACTTGTGATGATGAGCATTCAAAATATTTTACATATGAAATGCAGATAGTTGAACTGACATATCATCGTATCGATCTTTGTTGCACCTAATAAGCAGGATGTCAATTTAACCAAGGATGCTAAGATGAAATCATGGTTTTAAATTAAGGTACCAGCAAATACCAACAAGTATTTATAGGTCAGACCACTATCTCCTATTTCATTCAAAACTGAGACTAAGTGTGACAATTATTTGCCACTATAAAAATTCTCGCAAATAAGTCCACTGTAACTTACAACTGTAATCCAATTGGTAACATCCACCATTCCTATATATTTGACCTATACACAATTTGGTAAGAGTAGTAACTCCACACTGGTCCCTTTTACACCATGCCTGTGCATCTCATAAAAAGACAAGGAGTGGCTTCAGTCGCTGAAGAATGAAAATTAGTAGATTGCTGGCACTAATTATCCAAGTTTTGGTCATTTGTTTTCTATTTCAAATATATGAAAATACCTAATCGTCTTGCACCATGTAGAAAAGAATTAGGCTCAATTTCTGGTTCATTAACTCAATGGAGAACCCATATGGAACTCATCCGTTAAAGGTTGGTTTTAAGATAACATAATTAATCCTTTAAGAATGTGACTCTCCTATTCATGTTTACTTTGGGTGTGGCTAGACCGCATAGCAGATTTGGAGAAGGAATGGCCATCGATTGTAACAATGACATACCTAATTTATACCATTAAGTATTTCCGAGAACAAAAAATATAAATGGCACAATATTTGTTGAGTATAAAACATACCAGAACTTTTGCACTTCCAAAATCACATAATTTGACTTGGTGAGTAAGAGGGTCAACCTGCGGAATGTATAAATAACTACATAACAACAGATTTTCTCAAACAGAACTAATAGCTTACTAATAATTGGGTAACAACAACCTACCAGAACATTCTGTGGCTTCACATCTCTATGGCAAACTCCTGGAACAGTATGGATATAAGCCAGCCCTCTAAATATCTGCATAAATTATTTATGTAAATACTACACTAAATATGCCCATCAAGAAATCTTCAAGAAGTGGCAAGAATACCTGATATGTGTACAACTTGACATAGATAAGTGGCATCCTCTGATTCACATTGCTGAAATGCCTTAGGACGCCATACAAAGATTCAGGGACATATTCCATAACTAGGTTAAGGAAAAGCTCATCTCTGCTGGTAGTGGAGAAGAAACAGTGCTTAAGACAGATAGCATTTGGATGATCCATTGAGCGCATCAGTTGTAGCTCACGATTTTTGTATCTTTTGTCCTGTAAAACCTTCTTTATGGCAACTGTTTCTCCCGTTTCCAAGCATTTGGCCTGCCAGAGACAACCATATCTGAATCCAGAGCACAAAATCACATGACTGTACAAATCCTGAAGGACGAAACCTGGAAGACTACTCCAAATGAGCCAGTCCCTACAACACGCTCAGCCATGTAGCTAATTGTCTGCATGTCAAGTAAACGGCACCACAACAAGTGAACCAAAGCAGAATGTTAAGATCCCATTTGACATCATCGGGCACAACACATTAGGCTTCGAACCTGTTTTGGTTCACCGTTCTTGCCTCCGATGGTGGTGGAGATGATATGACCAGTTACTGGTTCACTCTCCTGGACAACAGATGCTTGTTATGATAAGTCGTTGTAAATTTGTTTGGTGGAAATTGCAATTTTTGTTAACGTAAATAAACATGAAATGATGAAAAATAGAGAGCAATAAGTCGCAATCGAGCGCGGCAGAAGAAATCAGATCAGAAGAACAAATAGTCGTAGTTTGTTAAAACTACGTTGTGATGAGAAAAAGAGGGAAATCGCCGATTTTCCAAGAAAACGGGGAAACGAAAGAAGCGACAGATCCACGACCCGTCAAAACAATAACTCAAAACCCAATTTACCATCGAGATCTGCAAAAGGAACGCGGAAACGTCCCTTGCACAAGTAATCTCTCAGACACGATCAAGCTTTTCCACGGGGGAGAACACAAAAGAGAAGGCACGACGAAATCGCTCCGCAACCATGGCGATTGCAAAGTAATCGAAGAGGCTACCCAAAGCAAACAGCGAAAAAGGGAATCGGCAGGATGCGATGAGGTGGAAAAGGGGGAGACCTTCTTGTCGGCCATTTCCGGCCGAGGAGGTGGAGCGAGGGCGGCGGCGGCGGCGGCGTCGTGGCCTGGCGGCGGTGGTCCCAACGGCAGCGAAGCCATGTGGGGCGGCGCTTTAGTGGTCTAGATTGGGATCGCGGGTCGCATGTCCTCCCCCTCTCTCTCGCAAGTCGCCACTTAAGACAGTCCAACACGATAATAAATGTAGCCGACATGCAACACATTTTACTTGCATCATTATATTTAGTGGAAACAAAAGGTGGTTTTGTAGTGCAAAGTCTGCCCATCACAATAAATAAGGTTATATTCCTCTTTTGAAACTTGGAACAGTCGTCAATCATTGCGCAGCTATTCGAGTCACTGTGACAATTTGTTCACCAGATTATTAGTGGCTTGTCATAGAGTCATAATCCATCGAGAGGGTAATAATAGCCAATAAAAAGGCAGATGAACTAGCTTTAAATACCCGTGATCTCGGATAAAAATAGACATATTGTCGGATTAACGGATCAGATTTTTTATAGGATTTCAGGTACGTCTATGAGGCTGGATTTGTACTAGAACCACATTCAAACTCTCGGGCATTACACATGACGACGGCAAACTTCCAAATGGCTCAAGGGAATTGTATAGACTGTACTGCGGTTAAAGAGGCCAAGCGACTTGCGAAAACAATTCGACATGAACACCACTTCATCTTGGCGTCTCTCTGGCTGAAAGGTTACATGAAAACATTTTGGTCTCAATTTGGTACCAGCATGACGCATCAAAATAAAGCTCTTAGTGCAAGCATGCATTGTCGAAGAAGAGGATTTACATGGAAGACCGATGTGGCATGCGCTTTGTCGGTAGGCCTACAATACAATCCTATACTTCAATGAAGGAGCTCTTGATCATCGAGCTTGAAGAGTTACCATAGGGCTGCATCTGGTCGTTGAATGCTGCTCTTTGCCTTAATTAGCTGCCCAACTGGGGGAAAGGTACGTCTAAGGAGTATAATTGTACCTGCGAGAAAACAAAACGGGTATATCAGGCATACGTTCTGTAGAGCAGACATATACAGAAAATATGTGTGTGTATATATATATATATATATAGAAGAAAACACTTTCACCATATAAAGATTATTTAGGTGCAACGATAACCTCTCCTAGAACTTCAATCGGGTCATGATCTTTTGTCAAACTTCCTATCACCCACCTTCTTTTCTTCTGCTTCTCTTCTCTTTTGTTGTCTGCAACTCAGAACAGATGAACTTCTTAAGGGCAGCATTCCAGAAATCAGTATAAGATCTTATGTTGTAGGAATCAATTAGAAAAAACAGATGCAATATGTTCATATGAAACAACAAGGATTATCTACTCTTTTTTCCAAAATGAAGGACCTGAACAGGCAAAAGCGCAACATGATTCTACTTCAGAATTATCTAAGATGACTCCACCAGGTTACTTCTATTACTCCCTGAAACCTTCTCTATCAAGTAGTCACAGAAAACCCAACATCGACCAAAGAAGACAGAATTAGGAAGAAAAAGCTAACGGGAAAAATGCAAGGACACCACACCAAAAGATTAAGCATGAATTTAACAGCCAAATTGGTTTTTAAGATCAATTCAAGACCAAAAAATTATTACTCCATTACATTTTCATTTGCACAACAGGTTGAATGAGATGTCAACAAAGTGAAGGTGTAGAGTCAATATTAGATTGATCTCAATGTATCTAAATGAAAATGAAATATCATATTAATCGTATGCAATTTTCATTTGCCTGTGTAGAAAATGAACAAAATGATGAAGAATAATAAACACATTTTTTCCTGTACATGCTAATAGAACAGAATACTCTGTCAGAATCCCCCTTCCATTAGTATGCATAAAGTCATAGATTATCACTAAATAATTTCAGGACAACTGGTTACCATTTTAAACCTTACAACTACAAACAAATCTTATTAATTTCAAGAACTACACTAATTAATTTGCAGCAGATATTTGACTACTTAACGCTTTGTTTTAGGCTTTGATACAAGACTCAAAAAGTATTATGTCCAACATGATTGTTATCGAATCACGGATGTACAAGGGGTTCATCCCCTGCAGATAACACCCCATAATGTTGCAGATAACTCAATAAAGACTAGTGCATCCAGCAAAAAGACAATCGTTAATGTACCAAACCTTGTAGGAAAGTGATCAAAGAAATTGATTAATAGATCTTTCACTCTACATTCTGAACATCTAATATTATTATGAAATAAAACACATAATTCATATACATAATTTTGTAAATGCATACATAACATAGGCATTCTTATGTATAATATATTGTAAAAAGAGTGGAGGAAGAATAAAAAGCATATTGGCATCAAAAGCTTACGCAAAAGCTGTATATCCAGCACCAGCATTGGCAGCAGACAGTAGTGCTGCATGTACACTCGTTGTTGATGGATTGTCATGTCCTCCAGAGAGTGTTGAGCTCTTTATATCGCCATCTACCTGCAGGAGAAAAAACATAGATGTAATAGTTAACATTCCTGAATCCATTAGAGTTTTAATGGCATCACAAGTGTTAAAAAACAAAACCTTATCCCATTTTGTTTTCTTGTTCTGTCTACCATCTCTTGTCGTGGCATCTACAGTTGTTGGAACCGGTGGTAATACAGCCAAAGCAGCAACTGCAACTGAAGCTAACAAAAACATAAAAGGATTGGCAAAAATGAGTTTCATAAATGATTACAGCCAAATTTGCATATAAGCACTCACCAATCATATTAAAGCAAACACAAAACAGAAATCACCAAAAAAGTCATTTTCCACTCTTTTGGGTGGAGCCTTTGATTGGTACCTGAATTTTGTGTGTTAATGTTTAATGATGGAACAACAGTGGCAGTTTGTGTGCCACCTGCAACAAAATCGACTTTCTGACTCTTTTTCCTTTCCTGATCCTTCCTTTCCATTTCACGCCTCATCTCGTTCTCTGTGACAGAAGACCACGTTAGGAACAATGTACAAGGCATGCCTGCAAAACTGTTCATTATTTAACATGAAATAATGGACAAAACAAAAAGTCGATTGTGATGCAATAGAGATGAACAGCACAAAATGACATAACAAAAAGTATGAGAAAGAAACTCGTTTACCATGCAAGCATATTATGTCCTTGAAAAAAACAATTGGGAAAAAACTGTACAGTATTTAGCCCAAAAGAATGATCAATGACACTTTGGGAGCATCTTAGAAACTATGAGAAACCACCAGTATTAGCAGCATGCAGAATATATAAGTAAAAGCAATTTGTAAACAGTATCAACCTATTACTCTTGGGTTTCAGTTTACAGTTTCCCTGATGCTCTTAAATTTGCATCCACACCAGTTGCTAGAATCACAGTGGTTTGTGCACCCAAACAACGTAACAATGACCACCGAAGTTTTGATATGCAAACCATCTATGTTCTATATATAAATATATGCATATAATGTAACAAAAAAACTGAAATACTGATGCAAATAACCTCTTTTAAATAATTTTATAGGTTTCTTTTTCTTAAATTGCTTCAATTTTCTGAAGTAGAAAACTTTACTTCCATTAACATATGTAATTATAAACAAACCTTCCGCTTTCGATTACTTCCATATAAAGGATAAATATAATGTTAAAATGACAAACAATCAAGAAAGGAGCCGAAAGACTACTGCTTTAGCCTGAATATGAATAGTGCTCCAATGCCATACGTGACATTACACTCTTAACAACCATAATTCCATATAATGCATTTGTTATTTGCTATAACCATCACTTTTGTTGTCTGCCATATTGTAGTGTGTGTCGCCACAACCATGAGACCCTAGAAAAATATTTAATTACAGAAAATAATAAGATAAAAGTTGCCCTTAATATATTAAAGAAATGGGGATCCTTGCATCAAGAAGGGGGATGTCATGAGGATTGAAATTGATCATATATCTCATGTCGTCTCTTTAGACAAAGTTTCTTATTTATTTTTCCATTACACCATAATTCACCTGTAAGTAAATTAGAATAGAACTGGGATCACAGAAAGGGTCAATTGCTACCTTCAAAATCACAAGTGAATAGATTTGGATTTCTGTATGAATTACAGAATAGCTAATAACTACAGTAATGTATTTGTATAATATAATTGATATCTATTTTTAATAGATATAGCATACTAATCCTTTAATGAATTATTCATCATTGGTTTTTTTTTTCAGATTTTGTATCTGTTATATTTTAATACTACAAGTTCTTTAAAATTACATCTTACAAGAAAAATGAAGATAAAGAATCTGTTAGCAAATAAGTTCCCAATTTTATTTAATTTTTCATAATTTTTGTTTTTTTTAATTATTAATCTTTCTCTATGAATCCCAATCTCACAGATCAAATATGATAGATCGTGCCAGTACCAGTTGCATTGTTCATAACATATCTCAATTCAGAGGGGATTTTGCACACTATGGTGCAAAATAACATACTAGACCGGCAGCTTGCATTGTCAGTTTGTCACGATCAAAGATATGTGCTCAAGTGTGAAAGTAGATTTTTATATTGTCAGCATGTCCATCTACACATGAACACCTTTTCATTATTTACAAAATGGAACTATTTAGATGTCACTATTCAGGCTATCACAAATGGTAACAAAGAACCTCTAGAGATTAGTCCACCTGCATAGACACATGCCAAAATAAAGGTCATCTCTCATATGCACCAAACAAAACAAGAGTTTCCTCAGAAAAGAAAAAAGACATTCTTCATGAAATAGACAATCTAAGAAACTCACTTTAGACCCAAAAGAAATATGCATAGACAATTTATGAAGTTCAAAAGTTACTGTGAATGACCTATTTCATCAACATAGTCACTTGTATCATATCCATGAGGGTCAAAAACACCTTTACTGAAGCATGTCCCAATCTGGTCTATATCTTGATACCTCACAGCATGCTGCAGGAAGTCAGGATTTCGATAATCCTTCCTATTACGTAAATCAGCATTAAAACTTTTCCCAGCCCTCTTATATGCAAGAAACTTGTTTATCTTTTCCTGAAATAATGAGAATGAAAAGATCAGTAAAATAAAAAAGGCACAAAAACACAGATATAAATGAGACTATGCACAGGTTTCTTACAATTATCTGAATCATTCTGGTCATTATGGGTCCACTCATTTGTTAATTAAGAAGATGTTACCAGTAACAAAATAAACATAAATATGCATTACCTAAGTCAGTTACATTGAACAATGCACCACATTTTAATCATTTTTTATCAACTGGTTGACTACAGAGTACAGACATGTAGTACACATGCAGGACAAACAGTAACCAATAGTGTCCCTTGATAAAATATAACAGCATATTTCAAACAAATATAATAAAGAAAGTTGACGCCAGCATTGGCTAATATTGACAAACATAAAAAAGAAGTTTAACAAAGGCAAAAACAGATTTAGGTGGGAGGAAACCTGTAGCTCCGTAGGGCATTCAATTGATGGAGGCGGAGGAAGAAAACTACTTAATGGGTCATCCTTTTGCACTTCCATGGAAACTACAGCATCTTCAACCTGAGCTATTTCAGTTACAGATCCAGTAACATCCATTGGCATACCATTTTCAGATCTAGGCTGTTCAGATAAATCAGAAGGTTGAAGTGGTTCTAGCTGAGTGTTTGGCATTAATATGTGGACAGTTCCTGGAGGCGTTCTATCATCTGCATTCCCCAGAAAATCAACAAGAGAACACAATGAGTGTCCTCTCTCTGAATCTACGTAAGTGCATCAAGATGCAAACTGCTATAATGCTATCTAATGACCTTAAGCAAAATTGGTACTATGAAATTAGTTTCAGAAAAAAAAAATGTTAATCTTTCTGTAAGAAACTCAATGAAATGACCAATAATAAGGTCAAAAATATCTTCTACAACATATAAAGTAATGCAAATAAAAAAAGAAGAGAAGCCCTCAGCATGTAAGATGCAGATATTTGGTCGTATGTATCATCATATAATCATTTTAATTTCAATTTATTAGAGTTACTTGTTAAGAATCTAAATAACTAGGTTATTCCTTAAGGAAATCAAGATTATGGATACTGTGGTAAGCTAAATTTGTTATTTCAACAAATGGAAATGGCAGAATTTACTTTTATGGAATCTTCACAGAAAATCTCAGATTGTTAGACAGAGCAACTTGTGTGAAGCTCAACTTCATGAACTTGAATATGTTTCCTTGTGCACTACAAACCTGGAACATCTGAACCACATTGTCAAATCTAAGGTCACAGTTGTGCTTCATCTGCTAAGTGACAACTTAAAATTGAAGGTGCCAACCAATTTTAGGATTCCTTTTGAATCATAGTATCTCCACTTTATAAAACGATTTAATTTCTAAGATAACCAGTCTTAAGGTTAAAGTGATGAATAGATTGTGGCTGCAACAAAACTGAGGAAACAGCCTCTAAAACATATTTATGAAATACCTAGTTAGAGCAAACATTAACAAGGCAAAATTGTTATGATTTGCATAATATTCTTAACTAAAAGAGGTTCAGTATTAAAATTACCATCAGGAACTTGAACCTCTGCTCCAAGCATGAGACGACCATTGCTTGAAATCTCTCCCTCCTGCCACATCCGATGCTTTGCGATATAAGAAAGCTGTACTACAAAATCCACTCAAACTTACAAGGAACATGCTACTATACAGACCAGTCAATTCTTAAACAGTCAAATTTGTAAGGAGAGTAGGAAGAAACCATCATTACGGCATGGATAGAGAGAATTACCAACTAATTTGAACAGGATTAAGGTACTGTAACTAAAAACGAAAAAAGAAACCCTAAAAGGCTAAACGTGACCTCGGTCTCGGGAGACATAGCGGTCTCATCATGTTCGTAATCAACGATAGCCAGTGACCCCGTCCTCATCCTCTGAGAATCCAGAGGCTCCGGAAGAGAAGAAAACGTCAGGAGCGGAGGAGAAGGGGAAATTGTGGGGAGAGGCGAAGCTTGTAGCTGAGAGGGGAGCAGCGGCGGCGGCGTGGGGCTCCGGGCGATGGGACTCTTTAGGGTTTCGTAATCCATGGCATTGTCTACAGGAGAGGATCGAGGAAGGCCGGGGGGCGTAGCGGCCTCGAATGGCAGGTCCTGCAGGGCAGCCCTCGTGCCTCCGTCGACGTCACCGACGCTACCGGCTCCGGCGACGGGATCCGCCGAGGCGGCCGGAGGCGCAACCTGCACCTCCTCCTCTTCCTCTTCCTCGTCGTTGTACACGGAGAGCAGATCGATGCCGCCGGTTCCGGACGCCATGTTCGCCTTCGGGATAAGCGTCGCGACCTCGATCTGACCTAATCGTGCGAGAGATTCCGGGCCGTTCGCCAGCCAAACTGCGACTGCGCGACCGAGCGGCCGCTCGAGTATATGGAGTCGGATCGAGAAGGGTCGAGTCGGATCGGGTCGGGTTGATTTAAACACGAAAATCCACTTCACCAACCCGAAATCGATCCGTTTCTTAAGTCGAAATTATGGACCACGATCCATTCTATATACATATTATTCAAATAAAATATCCCCAAAAACTATATATTTATATTAAATCAATCCAATTTATTGGTTAATGCGAAATTATAATTATATGTGGTATCGAACAGTAACAATTTCATACCAACTCTTCTTGAATAGTTTTTTTTTAGCTAATTTTATTTTCTATCAAAAGTATTTAGTTTCATATTAATTAAAAAATAAGAAAACTATGGACTGATAAGTTTTTAGTATCATTTTTATTCTTGAAGATGTTTTTTGAGATTCATTTCAAGATGATAAAATTGTGTTGGGGGTGCTAATTAGAACTTTTGGTCCATATTAACTGAGGAGCAGGGGAACCAAATACTTATAAACTTTTAGTATCATCGAACTATTTTAGTACGCATCCTAAAAAGGATAAAACCAGCTCATCCAAAGAAATAGTTCATACCGATGATAATAAAATATTGGTTTATTATTTTTATTTTTAGATTTACAACTTAAATTTTTTTTCCATCATTTATTAGTGCTTACTCTTACATGCAAAACAACCTTTAAGGATAAAAATTAGTCCAAATGAAAGGTGATGTGGGGGCTTAGGCTTCCTTCTAAAATTAAATTATTTTTATGAAAATATTTTAGAATAATATATTATTGATCTTTGTATTTTTTTAATAAAATCTCACTCTCTCGATGGAGCACTTGTCTTATTTACAAATTTTTACGGGACATTACCTCTCAAATGTGTCTTTTGTGGCTCATCCCGAAAGGTCAAAACCGTATAAGCTCACTCAAAGATGATAATTCCTTACAAGCGTTTGCGCTCGTGCCAATGATGACAGAATATTGACTTATTACTCTCATTTTTTATTTGACTTATCAAAAGCGAGCAATTCTTCACAAGTTTTCGTGCTCGCACCAATAAAGATAAAATATCAACTTGTCATAAGCCCTCGGGTCTCCTATTATGAGGTATTGATAAAGACATTTAGTTCAACATTAGTTGATGAATAGAGGAATCAAGAGTTTATAAGCTTCGAGCATCATCCGCATCATCCTTATTCTTGAAGATGCTTTTTGGAACTCACTCTGAAAGGACAAAATTATGGGAGCTCACCTAAAAAGGATTAATTCCTTACAAGCATTCATCATCAATAATGATAAAATATTAACTTATCATTCTTGTATTTGGATTTATAATTTACTTACTCTTACATGAAAAACAACATTCATCGAGGAAGATTGGTCCAAATGGAAGGTGATACAGGGGTTTAGGTTCTTTTTAATGTTAAATTATTTTTTATAAAATTATTTTAAAATAATAGATTAACGATCTCTATATTTTTTGGATAGAATCTTACACTCTCAATCCAACAATAATCTTGCTTATAAACTTTTATGAAACAACTAATTAGCAATCAAGTGTATTGTATTTTAAAATCATCTCTCGTTAGCCCCATGGCTATTAGTTATTTGAGTGACAAGATCTATCTATAGGAGGAAAATAAAAAAAAATAACATTAAGGAGCCAAATTGAATTTTTCTCTGATTTTTATGGCTCAATTATAATGATGGCATATTTCATAATTCTCATTGTTGATCCTACTCTTTATGATGTAAAATGACTGTCATGATAAATGATTTTTGTCCACTTATGTTATGTACCGACTAAACTCAACATGAGAATAGGACTTTTGATACTACTAATCTGTGTTCTTTCGAATATATCCTTAAACATGATGTTTATTTTCATCAAGATTCTTTGAGTGCAGGGATAGGATAAATCACCAAAGAAAAAAAAAAAAATTTACAGAGGGCAGTGCAATCCCGGAAGCTTTGAAAAGAGCCAAACAAGATGGGTAGAAACTGATGCTTTGCAGGTTCTCAATTGGGGTATATGGAACAGGTGGAGTCAAAGATCAACACTATAATTTTGGCAGAAGCGTGAGACATCTGTTTCATCAATAGAAATGCACGCACCATGGCATATGCTCTTGCCACTTGTGTCAAGCGTAAACAACTCCCCTCGTGCATGGGCAAGTAACGCTGCTCACCTTTTTCCTAACAACTCTAGTTTCCATTGCCTTCGTCACCTTTAATTAAACACATGCTTCTTAAAATACTCTTACCGATTATTAGTCTCTCGATGGACGATATTATCGGATTTAGACACGTCGTGTTACTTCGTGCTTGTTAAAGTCTAAAACCGTGTTGGTTCCTTCTATGATTTTGGGATTAATGATGATTTAAACACAATTTTTATTATAACAAGCACGTATCCAATTCAATTGGGAACATTATAGCTGTTGTTAATAGTCTAATTCACGTAGCATAGACTTTGAGACGCTAAGTTAAGATGCAATAATTATAGAATCAAAATAAGCTTCTTTTATATAAATATAACTTCCTATTTGCCTTCTCTAAAATCATAGCACCAAAACACAAAAAGCGAGGATTAGATTCGGTGCATGTCGGTTAATTTAACCTCCAACCGGGCAACAGAGCGCACCTGCGCCGGCCGAGCCATGGAACCGGGCAGCGGAGCTCACCTGGGCGGTCACAGCTTCGCTGTCCCGGCCAGGCCAGGAAACACGATAGCCTCTCCGAAAGAACCCCACGCGTGGTGACCGGTCCCGGCCAGGGGTCGGTGCGCCTGGTGGAGCGAAGGTAGCCGATCCGGAGATGACGTCAGTAATGACGCGTCGCGCGATCTCGTGGAGCACCACCGAATTGACCCTGGAGGCTGGATCTCGTCGCCCAATTACTTTCGCTCGGTACCCGTGGTCATACCCGTCTTACAATGCGGCTGGAGCTTCCCGGTGGGGCCATGGTAGCAGGTAGTCGAGGCGGGTAACCGATCAAGCGGGTAGGTGAAAGGTAAGCCTGGCCGGGACAGGTTACGTCGCACCGAGCGAGCGAGGAATCGGATTTCTGTTCGCCACCCTGAACCGAGACTAACCGTTAATTTTACTTATTTTTTTTGTTTTATTTATTTATTTATTTATTTATATCTTTATGATCTCGATCCAACCACGCAACGCACCTGAGTGATTTCGACGCTCTCTCTCTCTCTCGTCGTCGCCACTCCCTGTCTCTCGTCGTCGCCTCTGAAGTGCCGCGCCGTGGTTGAACCCTGGCCTGTCGGTAAGAGTCGTGAACTGCTCACTGTTAGGGTTTGGAGTTCGAATCTGTGTTGCGTCCGATGGCCTCTTCTCGCTTCTTGACGATTGGACTGCTTGATCGGGTTCCTTTTTGGCTGATGGTGGTTTGGAATTAACGCCTTGATTTGTTTTGGTTTGTCTGGTGATATTTCTTCTTGTGCTCTGTGGAATTCTCGAGGTTTGCCGATGATAGGTAGGGTTTCTGGCATGGTGGGATTCGGTGGTCGTTTGGGGAGGATAGGGGAAGATTATTTTAGTGATGTTGTGCGGTCACCGTTTGTGTGTTTTGCGCTGATTGCGTTGGTGTTTATTGCACTTCTCTAGCTTTCTCCTTCGGTCTCGATATCCAAGTCGTTTTTCTGCTCTTACAAATGAACAGCCTTTTTTCTTCTCTTACAAATGAATGGCACCGATCAATTGCCTTCGATAAAACCATGGTCTCGAGAATTGGCCTGACAATTGTAGATACTGAGTTATTTTTGTTTAATAAGTGAAATCGTATCCCATTCCATCTTTGCGTCTGTGGTGAGATACAGAAGTGCATTTGGGTTAAAATGAGAGAAATAGTTATCTTCATGAAAGGATTAATTAGATTGTGCTTTTTTTTTTTGGGGTGATTTTCCAAGAGCAACAGTTGATTGCATGGACATAAATGTAGTTTTTTTTTTTTATCTTTACTTGATGCTGCAAGAACTTTAGCTTTAGATTACATGGACTATACAACATGGATATTTGCCTTTTGGATTTGAAACCGAAGAGGGAAAGGTAACAGCTCAAGACTTTGGCACTCCTTCCCCGGAATGTCCGGCCCATTCATTTATCCCAAATATTCTCTATTTTCTTCTTCTTCGGACATTTACTCCTATTCATCAACAGCAGCTAAATGTTAAGGCAGACTAAAATGTTTACTGACTAGAGTATTATAATAATTTCGTAATGAATTATTTATTTAATGGTCAATAACAGCTACTGCATGAGGATCTTGCTTTCTGCAGATCTGAGAGGGTTTACATAATATGCAGCCATACCCCTTCATGCATTGTGGCAGCCTCTGCCATTCGAGCCTATGACCTCTGGGGTATAGAAGCACAACCCATCTAATCATTTAAAAGTTATAGCTTGTAGGTGGAAGTTTGTGATATGTTTTGTGAGGGATTCTACTGCAGACCCATGCCCAATGAATTCTTTTCGGTTAGCATCTTAGGCACATATGATAAAGTACGGTGTTAGATACAATTAGGATATTAACAAAACACCTTAATAATATCAGAATATCAATTTTCTTTTGTCCATTAAATAATGTTATTTAGGAGCAGCTATAGAGGCTGACAGCCTACGATAGGTAATTAGGATTCATGATCCTTTTAGTTTCATTTTTGTGGTCTTTAGAAGAGGCACTGAATTATAGTCAAAGCAAAAAAGTGTGTTAAAGTTGTCTATGTCCACTGTGGACAACTAATCTCATAGCAGTTAGAATCAGCCCTTTGACTGGCTGCCTTTTTTTTCCATTGGTTGTTGTTCATCTCTATTATTTATTTGCAACTTACTAAGAAAGGCTCAATGCATAAGGCTTCTGCAGTTGCAGGGACTGCAGATTAGTTTTTGATATCTTCAGATCCTTTTTTCTTTTGAAAGAGATCAATGAAGTAAATTGCTGACCCAATATAAGCAATCTAGACACCGTATTTTATCTTCTGATGAGTTGAAACTTTTTTTTTAATTCCTTTTATATTGATGAACAGGGCTATGAAGTTTTGTACTTCTTGAACAAGGTGATTTCAAATCATTGATTGATAATTTTTACCAGTTGAAGAATTGGTTGGTCGGTCCTTTGGTTACTTAACCCTTCTTGCAGTATGCCTGCAATCAGAAAGTTATATGATGTCTGTAAAATATCATTCTCTGATAATGGACCTCTATCTGCTGAGGCCCTTGAACATGTTCGGTCTGTTTTAGGTGAGTTCAGTAACTTTTTTTTACTTACATCTTTGCTTGCATTTGTTAGTACAGAACTGTAATTCCTATGTACTGCAATTGTCTAGTTGTTTCTAATAGTATGTACTGCAACAATATTATTTAATTTTATGAAACATCTTGATATATAAGTTATAACCTTATGTAGAAAGTGTGTATTTATTAAGCTTATTAATTACCTTTTCAGTGTCATATCATGTCATTCCTTTCTGAGATGTGTTGTTTAGGTGTGTTTTTATCACTCATGTTCAAGTCCCATGTTTAGGCATATGCCTGCGATTACCATGTATTAATTTGATTCTTTACAAAAAAATGATCTGAAACTTATATTGCATTAGTTTCACACACAATTTCAGTGTACAGGCTAGCTGTAGATCAAATCGCTATGCTTTCCACAGTAAACAGTGGTATTGAATGTAACATGATACTGCTTGCTTTCATCGCCTCCATGTTTTATGGCCTTAGATCTCTTGTTATATCCAAAATTTAGGATTATGGAATATGTTCATCAAAGCCTAGCCTTCCACAATATGTTAATGACAGGAAAGAAGTAAGTTCAGAAGTATAGTCTCCTTTACTCTCCTTCGAAGGCCTTGAAATTGTCAATCGTGAATAATTACTGTACTTGAATCAAGCAATTGTTCTGTCATATTCTTGTTTGTCCTTGTAACAGTAATTGGAAGAATTTTGGTATTCGGATCTCACGGAGCTCATGGATCTGAGAGCCATGCTTGCTTTTGTATATGCTTTTGTTTGTTTGTTAGGTTAGTTTAGTTTAGTATGACCAACTTTGTTCATTTGTATGGGCATTTGTTTAAATCTGCTCCATTTTGTAGCTTATTTAAATGCAAGGAACTTCCATCTTCAATTTAAGGTCCCCTCCCAACGCTCGCAATTTCACCTTTTTCAGATGATATCAAACCTTCTGATGTGGGACTTGAAGATGAGGCTCGGATAGCACGAGGATGGAATGTTTCCATGCATGGTTCAAATGGAAGAAAAGGGCGTAATGGAAATAATCAGTACCCGCCTCCTATCAAGTATCTGCATATACATGAGTGTGAAAGCTTTTCTGTAAGCATTTGATCCTTTGCAGGAGTAGGTTTTATATAATGTTGTTTTTGTTATGATTTGCTGCAACATTTGATATTGTTCTAAGTATTTTTGTTTCATTAGCCTGAACAAAGTGAAGTTAAGATTATCTTTTGAAGAATGTCATTACCATGAAAACCTTAAGTGATTATGTCTTGGATGCTTTCTGATTATGATGCAGATTGGGATATTTTGCATGCCACCTTCATCTGTTATTCCACTTCATAACCATCCAGGAATGACTGTTCTTAGCAAACTTCTATATGGTAAAATGCTTGTCAAATCATATGACTGGGTAGATACAGTAGAACCCATTGATCCATCCAAAGGTATGTGAGCCTTTTTCTCTATACTTCATTTAGCATTTCAATAAGTCAATTACAATGCCTTTGGTTAACAATGCTCATTTCAGCAAATGTAGATTCATCTTATTGGGAGATGCTTTGCAATTGACAAAATTGTTTGCCTTTTCTTCACGCATAAAACATCTATTTGTATCCTATATTTTTTGGTACAAGAAGTTGAGAAAATCTAAAATTTTCGATAAGCAGCAGGATTTACATATGCAGGTTAAGGTTACTTAACGATCATAATAAAGTGATGTTGGGCTTTACGTATCATCAGCTTTAATAACATAACAATGTTTCAAACATCTATAAGGAATGAAACTCTTTATTGCAATCAAATTTGCAAGCAACGCTGAATAGAGATGGTAACACCCCACTGGTTGCACATTGCACATGATGGTAGACAAGTTTGATAACCACAAATGATAAGCCTAAGATTTATGACAAGGAGATACGAGACACATCAAAAAGGTGTCATATATAACATGTATTATCATAATACAATGCTTGTAACATGCAGCTTCTCTTGCAGTTATTGGTGAAACATTGAAAAGGAATAATTCTGAAGGTGTAGTTTCATCAGAACTTTGGATCTTTATCAGCACATTAAACATTTGATGGTTATTTGATGGATGAATCATAGAGCTGCGCTGTTGTCAAGGATTAGGTAAAAGAACATTTGTACTTGACCAGAAATAAGAAAGACATTTGATTCTAGCTTCTTTAATAACAATGTGGAGCTCAAGAACGATTTAACATTACAAATAGTTGATTATCTGTCATTGTCAAAGATTAGGTTAACTTTATTGGAGATAAAGCTAGAGAAGTAAATTACTCAAAATCATATTTCTCTGTGTTACATTCTTTCCTATGGTGTGGAAGTGCTGGGGATGACCTTCAAATCATGACTTCCCACCTTCATGAAGTATATAAGTGTTTTGTCAATATGTGATTTAACATTACAAATAGTTGATTATCTGTCATTGTCAAAGATTAGGTTAACTTTATTGGAGATAAAGCTAGAGAAGTAAATTACTCAAAATCATATTTCTCTGTGTTACATTCTTTCCTATGGTGTGGAAGTGCTGGGGATGACCTTCAAATCATGACTTCCCACCTTCATGAAGTATATAAGTGTTTTGTCAATATGTGATTTTGATGGAAGCAAGGTTGTCAAACTGTTTTCCTACCTAGTATAGTAAAGGGGTTGCAAACTTGAATCATAGGATCGAACCAGATCGTAAGATCCTATAAGTTATAAAAAATAATTTTAAGATACATATATTTAAAGAAATTTACAGATAATTTTTTTGTTAAGATTTGGTAATTCTCATATATTCTTAAGCTAATAATTTATTTTTATTTAAGTTAATACATAATCTGTTATTTTGATGGATAATAATTTTATTGCATGTACTTACACTTAATTAGCTATGGTGGCTTTACATTGGCTACGATAAATCTACAGTGAACTTAATGTTAAATAGTTCAAGGTTACATGTTTATCTAGCAAACAACTGTACTTAATTTTTATCCATCAAACAAGAAAGAGGAGAGGGAAGAGAGGAGAGATGAGAGAAGTCGGGGGAGGAGAGGAGACAAGAAGGGATGAAAGAAGAATAGAGAGGAGGAGAAGAGGTGGGAGAAGAGGAGACAGTAGGAGAGGAAAAGATAGAAGAAGAGGGGAGGAGAAAATAGGAGATGAAAGGGGAAGAGAGGCTAGGAGAGGGGAAGAGAGGAGAAGAGATGGGAGAAGAGGGGAGGAGAAGAAAGGAGATTGAGACCGGAAGACATGATAGGAGAGGGCAAGAGAAGAGAAGAGATGGGAGGAGAAGAAAGGAGAGGAGATGAGAAGAGAGGGGCGGCGAGGGGAGGAGAAACAATACTTGTGCGCGGAAAGGAAGTGGTGATCATCAAGATGGGAGGAGAAGAAAGTAGAGGAGTTGAGAAGAGAGGGGCGGCGAGGGGGAGAAACAATACTTGTGGGTGAAGAGGAAGTAGTGATCATTCTGAATAGTTGGCAAGGCAGCACCTTCGCGTCTTAAGTGATATCAATAGCGTTGGGTTATATTCTTGTCACTCCTATGATTAGAAGTATGGACACATGCTTTTGGTGTCCAAACGTGTTGGACACTCGCATGCGACGTTGCATGGCCCTCATGTGAGGGCCATACGGTTCACAAGAAAAGGAATCTGGAGTTTGTCATAAGGAAACATATATCAATTATATAAATATTATTTTATCTACTCAACCTTTATTTTGGATATTAAATTTAGATGATTTTAATTGTTTCAACTTGTATGATGATATTTATTTGTTCACATCGCTGAATTTATAAAAATGAATTATAAGTACTATAAACTTCATGTTAATTAAATATTATATATACATATATATTAAAAAAATACATGTGTCCTTGTTGTATTTGTGTCTTAATTTTTTTAAAAATGGCGTGTTCTCTTGTCCGTGTCCCATGTCCATGCTTCTTAGCTCGTATGCTGCAAGGATCACACACCAAGAATGGTCGGCAACCTCTCATTGTGAGCAACAATAGCGGTTTAGTATTGTTGTTTAGGACTCTGTCTTGGCCAAGAATTGCTGCCACTTCAAAGTGAGTTATTTTCTTTTCCCATTTATATAAAGCTAACTGAGTTGACCCGGTAAAGTTAAGTTGACTCGTTCAAGTCGATCTATCTTACTAAGTCAACTCGTGTGTCAATCTGATTCTAGCCTGTTTACGTTTCTATGACTGGTCTGACTTGCCACACTTGATTCGGATTTGCAATCCTATGACCCAGATCATGAGTTTAACAACCTACAATGGAAGTCGTATTAATTCATATTTCTGATAAAGTTTATACAAGAGACATCTAGTACAATGACCCTTACACATGATACTTTATAAATAACGAAGTAATTAAACAGTATTTTTTAAGAAGATAAAAGGATATCAGATATCATTTATTCTTGTGATCTATATTGTCTGCAAAGAGCAATTTGCGCTGATCATAATGTGGATAATTGTGTGAACATCTCTTTAGTACCATATTAGATGTGCGCATGATAAGGTTGACCATGCCAATGGAGTTTGTGAGTGGACATTAACAGAGACCATCAACAGACAGTCATAGTATTGTTAGTGGACCCTAGAAAACTCAATCACATCTCTTTTTTTTTTTTCTGTCGAGTGGTGGGGGGAGAAGATGGAGGAAGTTTAGGTGGGAATCCTTTCAACTACCGTAAAGGATGTGCAGGAAATATCTTGTGTGCTAATGATCACATAACATACAAATTTTAGCTGCTCTTTCGTAATGAGTTTTTGGATATATGGAGATCCCTTGAGAGTAATTATGTGGAGAAGTCTTTTAAGGAACTTTCAGAATTTCTTGGTATATAAAGTAAGATTACTCCTTTATGACTTGGAAGATTAGGATTGAATTATAGAACAATCCCTTTAAATATAAAGATTAGACTACAGATATTGATCCTTTCTATACCCCACATTGGTGAATCTCTAGATTTACCTTTTGTTTTTTAAAAAATTCGAACTAGTACCTTTACGAGTCTTTGTTGGATGCCATTATCGTTGTTTATCATATCACAAATTCCTTAACAAAGTTGTTGACTAATTAGCAAATATTGTGAGAATCATCTATAATTTATTTATTCAATCAATCTGTAGACTCTCGATAATGAATAGTGTATATATATATATATATTATATACTGTATTTTTATGATTGGTGACTGAGATTGCATTGTTGTCTTGGCTATACAAAAGTAGGATTGTAGCGCCACTGATTTCAGTTGACAAATGCATCGTTATAGACTTAATCATGATAATGCTTTGCAGCTCGACCAGCAAGGCTTGTTAGAGATGATCAAATGTCAGCACCCTGTGGGACGACGATCCTTCGTCCAACGAGTGGCGGAAACATTCATTCATTCAAAGCAATTACTCCTTGTGCTCTCTTTGATGTTCTATCACCCCCATACTCGTCAAAAGATGGACGGGACTGCTCCTACTTCAAGGAGTCTTCAGAAACACATCTTTCCGGTATAATCTCGTATATCTAAAATATGATCTCTCTCTCTCTCTCTCTCTCTCTCTCTCTCTCTCTCTTTGTTATTTTTTGCTGGTCAGTATCATACTATGCCAGTAAATGATTTTATTTGAATTCATTGAAGGTGTTTTGCCTAGCGCGATAAGGTCTTCAGAAGTGGCTTGGTTGGAAGAGTGCCAACCACCAGAGAGCTTCGTTGTCAGAAGAGGGCCATACAGGGGCCAGATTGTCGATACTAGATGAATTAAATTTATAGCTCTTTTAACGAGGGGAAATCATTTGCTGGAGATCTCTTTCTCTCTCGTCTTTTAGTTTTATGATTTTTTAGAAGTTCATAAAAATAATAACAATTAACATATATATATATATATATATTGAGCTTAGGGAATTGTGCATCATTGCATGATATCCAGTATAATTTCCTCATCCTTTCTGTGGTTAGAAGAGTGCAGATTCACGTAACTTTTGCGGGCAGAAGAAGGCATTTTTATTTGCTGTTATATTCTTTGTATTAGGTGATATCAATCGTTCGACCTGATGATCAACCCTAGTAGTATTTTGATCAGGTTCCCCTAGTCGCCGGAACATAAGTAAATTGTCGACGGCAACATTTATTTGCTGGTCTCATCATTATATGTGTGTGACTTGGGCATGACACGTTTTCCTCTTTTTTAATTTATTGCCTTGCTGACCTATCAGATCACGTGGATGTTTAGTGGAATTTTTGAAGGTGTTTTCCTCTTTAAATATTTTATTTTTGTTGGTCGAGAGGCAGACGTGGCATGATCCTAGTCATCAGTTGAATTGACTGATCATTGATCTCGTCAGGTTTTGATCAGGCCAGACTGGCCTGTTAATTGGTCGGATCATAAATTGAATAAAATATTATTTTTAGTATCTTTTTCTCTTTTGTGTTAATTCATTTTCGTATTCTTCCCGTTTTCTTCTCTTATGCCATCTCTCGTCGAGAGCGTCCAAAGATGCCATTCTCACCCTCGTCATGGCTGTCCGCCGCAGGAACGGGCTGCTGCCATGGCTTCTCTCTCTCTCTCTCTCTCTCTCTTTCAACTTCCCCTTCCGACACACCTCGGAGAACGGTGGCAGAGCCGTGCCATCCTCTACCTCCTCTTAGCCCACACACAACCTTCGTCTGAGTATTTGATCCATTTTACTCAATCTAATAATGGGACATGATTTCCTTACATGTGGATAGGAGATTGGTTTGCAGATCAAGAATATAACACAAAAGTTTCCATCCTGATATCATTTCGATAATCTTTTTATCAATATCATTTCATCTGTAATTTTAAGCTATGAACCAAGGCATAATCCGTGATTTCGTATTCCCCGAAATGTGTCCGCATGAATCTACACGATCCGAAGATATCAGGAAACAGTCTTTTCGTTGTTCTTTCGAAACCGGAGTCGTTCGCCAGCTAACGTACGGTTGTCTCAAGGTTGTTTATGGGACCGGTCAATAGAGTGTCCCGTGAAACCATGTGACGTTTGCGTGTTATTTGCCAAAAAGATAAATAATTCGTTTAGTTTATGCTGCTGCAAAAGTTGCACGTATTCCATGTGATTCGGGCTTGAAGTAAATATCTAGCAATGAGCAATGATTTTGTCAAATATATATATATATATATATAAGAAGCGTAATAATTGTGCGTGTTGTGGCCCTCAAAGATTCTGCTACACCTCTCCCTCCAAATCCATCAAATAGCACATCTGAAGGTAAGTTTTGCGAGTTGTATAAGAAGCCCTTTGCTTAAGAAGCCCTTTGCTTGAGCAATGATTTTGCGAGTTGTGCGTCTCCTCGAAGCCTACTTGGAATAGTTCTGAGACCTCGACGGCCATAGAAGCAGTTTGAAGTTAAACTATATGATGCCGGTCCTCAACTTGCACCCCCTTCACACGCTCAACATGTTTGGCATTTGTTTGAACTTTTCAAACCGGACCAGATTCATCCCCCTCCCCTGTCTTCTACTTACAGTGAGGTTAAAGCTGAGTGTGTCACTTACCAGTCATGGCATTGACTTGCTGATTATTCCAGGCTTCCACCCTCATCAGGGATTCGTACCTACCCTGGGGAGGAGGTGTTCTCAAACAGACACCAAAGGTCACTGTAGATCTTTTAGAAAGTGTAAACAGGTCCCTGTAGTCAAGTCAGTCAATCAAATATTCCTCCTGTCAACAAGGGGGAAAGGAAGCCACATAAAGGATTGGCCTCTGAATAAAACTGCTGTATTATAATGATGGGGTGATGAACCCTAGAAAAAGGAAAAGAACATGGCTGTTTGCCCTTTACAATTCTTGGTTTTTTTTATTTTTAATTTTATTACCAGGGCGTAGCTCAAAGGAAAACTAATGATGAAAAAGCAATCAGGCTGCATGGCAACTTTTTTGCCTTTCCCAACTTTTCCTAATACAAGATGTTTCTATCAGCCACAAAAAAAAGTGAGCACTTGATTCTTGGTGAGGCAACTTTTCAGTTCTTTATTTAACTTAACCCTAGACTTGACACTTTCTAGTAACTTTGACACTCATCTCACCCAAGGAAGGAGGCTGAGAACAAGTCACAAGATAATACCACATTTGAGTTGGCTGGTTGTCTCGCCGAACACTCTTCCAAAGGTGGCTGTAGCGAACTAGGACTTGGTCTGTCTATGAGGGCAGGCAGGGGTGAGAGCCAAAGCACTCATCATTCCCGAGCACAGAAAGGGACCTTTTTGAGTCATGCTATCATGAACTGGTCTGGTATGATGATGCAATTGTGAGCTCTAATTTTAATGCTATACATTTTTTCTTTTTCTCCTTTTTATCACAAGTGCATGCATCAAAGTGTTGCTGTGTGGACCCAATCAGTGATAAAAGGAATAGTCCTTTGGACCAGAAAAGATGAGTGCCCAAAAGATCTAACTTTCCGATGCTAACCACACTTATTTTCTGCTTCCCTTTTTTTTTTTTTTTGGCTCAGTACTGACGACACCCATTTATTCCCACATGCCTTGATGACTCCCTTGTGGATCACAACCCCAAAATCTCTATACCCTGAGACCAACCAGGAAAGACTAGGCCAATATTTTATGAACTGTGAATAAGGTTGTTTTTAAAGAAACAGCAGGCACAGTCACCTACTCGATTCATTGCAAGGTGGTCCTGCAATAAATCTGAAGTTGAAACAATACAAATACATGTCCTATTTAATGAAATCCACATGTCTGTACCAAGCATTCAGCTGCTGGATTCTGATCTAAAGCTCAACTGAGAAGCATGGTAGATGTGATAACTTACCTGTTAACGAGCAGAGATGCAATAATTACCTCCACCCGGAGCTGAAGCCCTCATCCCTGCATGCCTGTTTGACTGCAATTTACACCATAAATCTTTCCATGTATAAGAATAAATTTGGAGTGCAAAATCTAGCGTGTGTACGACAATAACAGCCACGGGAATTTGTTCCAGGAAATGGACAAGATCGATCTCACACTCCAAAATACAAGTTTGTCAAAGGAGCTCTTTTTTTCTTGTACTTTTTGCTCGGTTTGGCCGTCCTATCCATCCATTTGGGTGGGGTGAGAAAAAGGTTTAAAGAATTCAGCCCCTTTTCCTACCTCCTCTGGCCATCGTGTTCCCTTTCCCCCCTTATATAACTCCTCCGTGTCATGTACCTCTCCACCCTTCTCTCTCTCTCTCTCTCTCTCTCTCTCTCTCGCGTGATGGCAGAGGATGAGGAAGCAGCAAGTTTCAAACTTTTCGGAGCAGTGATCCTCAAGGGGGAGAGACAAACCAAGGAAGAAGAGGAGACGGGTGCTCCGACGGCGCCAGCGTCGGGTGGGGCGGTCGAGGCGGCGGAGGCGGTGGCGAGGGGAGCGGCAGCGCTGCCGTGCCCGAGGTGCAAGAGCAGGGAGACCAAGTTCTGCTACTTCAACAACTACAACGTCAACCAGCCGCGGCACTTCTGCAAGGCCTGCCACCGCTACTGGACCGCCGGCGGCGCCCTCCGCAACGTCCCCGTCGGCGCCGGTCGCCGCAGGGGCCGCCCCGCCCACCGCGGCGGAGGTGGCGTCGTCCCGGCTACATGCGTCCTAGACTACCCGCCGCCGGGGTATCTGGGCGGGGCGGCGGCGGAGCGGTGGCTCCTGAGGCCTGAGGCGCCGGCTGGGGCTGACCGCGGCCTCGACGGTCGGCTTCGTTGACTTCTCTGGGGCGAGGTGCAACGCTCGAGTTCCGGTGTGCGTCTCGCGATAACAAAAAAAAAAAAAAAAAAAAAAGGGATCTCTATGTGCGTAGCCTAAGGATAACATAGTGCGACGAGGCCACATGGCAAAGCTGTTGCTTCTCCCTCTCTTCTTCGTCTCCCCTTTTCTTTCTTGGCGGTCTTAATATCTTGTTTTTAGTGTTATCATTTGTACAGGCTGAGATCATTAGTGGCCTAATTTAGATTTTGTTTTGGCAACCTCGATCATTTTCAGATTTATTAATTTTGATTCTATCTCAGAATATAGCCTGACAAATTACATCACAGCAGATGCTTATAAAAATCTTTCATGATCTCCATCAACAACTATAGATCTAGTATCTGGATCTGCCCCTATTCTGATTCAGAGATAACATCTCAAACTCAAGTTTTGGTTGTCTCATATTTCGTTCCTCATCCTGTGTTAATGCTCTGAATTGTGTGCTCTGTTAGCCATTGAGTCATAAAGTCTAAAATCTTTCCTTTTCCCACCCAGCCGGGGAAGATGCTTAAACATTGGGATGCACCGCATGATTAGTTCTTATCTGGAGTAAAAAGTCAAAGGGAAGACCGGGCTATATGACTAGAACAACTAATTTATGCTGGTGTCCAAGGCATGATACACACTCTAATTTGGTTTTCTAGTAACCAAGGCAATATACTAGCAAACGGCATGTGATAGTGGCCATGACATTTGATTTTAGTGTGACAACATTTACCATGAGAAGGAAAAGAAGATGCATCTCAAAACAATCCTACTATTTTGGACTTTTTCACGTAGAATTAACAAGCCTCAGAAATAAACCAAAAAAAGCGAGATGCAAGATCATTAAAAGAGGTTTCTGGCTGATTAAGTCGGCCTAAATAGCAAACTTCAGTCAGATGTATGGCTTCTACGTGGATTAGTGGCCTGATATTAGAACTGCAATAGAACTCTAAATTTGATGCTTCAAAACAATGCAAATTCAATAACGAATTCCAAGCATAACTACAAAAGCAAATCAAAATGTATTTATGACATTTAAACTAAACGTTAGTCCACCAACCTGGATAATCAAATCTGGGAGCATTGACAGGTTCCGTATCGTTCATGCTCCAACCTCGTCTACAGCATGGAGTAAAAATTTGCACTGCAAAAAGACAGTCAGAATCATCCACGTATATGTCCATCAAATGAATGTCTGCAGTTATGACAATATAAACTATCCAACAGTGCACAATTTTGACCGTCTATCAACTAAAAGGAATGATTTCAATTTCTGCAGGAATCAGGACGTTTGAAGCCATAATTTGATACGAATATCATGTTATGGGAAGGAGGATCAGAACAATTTGCTATTGAAGAGAACCCGTACTCCAATTTTCCTGATAAGAAAACCCATAAAAGAATATCTATCCTTATGAATGGAACAATTCAAAGAGTTCTAAAAGCAAAACTTTCAGCAATTAGGCTAATAGATGCATGAAGAATTTTACAGCCGACTTACTCACTCCACCTATTAGATACATCATTGCTGGAACAACCGGAACCAGCATCCTTGGTTGTCCACCAGCTTCCCTGCACACACCTCTGGGTCAAGGGATAGGAATAAAAACTATCAGCACTCTAATATTCTTTTTTCATTTATATCAGACCTACAATGTTTAATACATAAGAAACATTTCATCAACCACCGAGCCTTGGCCTGGTGTTTGGTTCCTTTCTTCACCTGGAAGAGCTATTGGTTGGCATCAGATATTCTGACCCAGGTAATTCTCTGGGTAGAGGACTACCACCTCAGTACTCCAAACGAAATTGACAGGAGTACATGGTGAACCTTCGGCTTCCATCTGACTGCAAAGGGGTGAAGGTCATTACTGGCTGATGCTAATCTGTTCAGATAACTTCTGGTGGTTCACATCAAGAAGTGTTCATCATATGAGGATTCAGCAGGTGCAGCTAGCTAGAATCAGAAGATTTACATGTAGGCATTGTCAAGACTTGCCTACTGGTCACCTCCTAATAATGAAATGTCTCATCCATTAGATATTATAGATTGACCTCAGCTGTAAGAATCACGCTGGTTTATTTCATGTTGGTGTCCACTCACATGCAGATTATGTTCTGACTTTTTTCAGCCTCCAATGGACATGACTTAGAAGCTGAGTCTGTTGAAAAGGTTCCATCACCACAGGCTTCTTCGAGAAGACCAATTACTTTCTAGGATACATCAGATTGGCAAAAAATTACAATTCTGAATGTAACTGCATATCAAGTTCTCAGATAAGCTTGATTTAAATTAAAAAAACCACTCAGTCTGCAAAAACCAGGGGATCCATGAACCTGACCCATATCATTTACAGATGTAATTAGTTGACTTTTCTAATCATCCTTTATTGTGATGCATAGTTTAGTTATAACTATGAAAAATGAAACCAATCAATTTGAATGGATGCACCATTTGCAACTGGATTAATGGTATTGCCTAGCATGTGTCCTCAGCACCAAAGAGCCAAGCAACCTTTCACCAAAGCTGAAGAAGGGAAGAACCATACGATTTTTTTTTTAAAAAAAGAAAGAACAATCGGGTATTCCACATAAATTATTTTCCTATGAAAATGAAACTAAAGAAAAGAAGTGATCGAAGGAATTCCAAATGTTACCACCATGAGTCTAGAGAGGAAACAAATGCTTGATGTCCGAGATAGGAACAACCGTTGATCGAGTGCATGAAAAGGCTTTTTATGCATTCTGCTGTGACTCCAAAAGTAATCATAAAAATGCTTGACAGAGGAAGGAACAGATAAGTTGTGAATTAATGAGCATTTAAAAACATAAAAGGATGACAAACGGGTTACTGATGCATTCCAGTTTAATTCCAATTGTTATCTTAGTGAGAGTTCAAGAGAGGAAAGGGAAGAAAACTAGGTCAAATTAGTGATCGAGATACACAAGGCGCATAAGCATGCTACTGTCACACTAGTAGAATCGCTTCCGTATTACTGCTCATGCTTAATAGGTTTCAGAAAGGGAATTGCACACGCATGCGCGAAGTCTTCAGAATTCCTGCAATTACGTCATAAGCAAAAGTGAAAAGCAAACCAAGTGTTTCTCCATGATGCTTTAGAAATAAATGCCTAGACAAAACTCACCAACAAAGTAGTTTATGTTAATTGCATAGCTAGCTGCAATTCCCAGACGGTAGAAAAAGTATGCAGAGACCAGTCACTTGCTTACCGTCTCTATCGCACTTTGCAGCTCCCTTCGCGTAGAGACCAATATCCATTTCTGCGATACAGTGTGAGGAATGTTAGGTTCAATCATTCAATTCTTTGAACGAGATCAGAAGGAAAAGAAGAAAAAGGAACACAACTAAGAGCCAATCCTACCATCAGATCCCCTACATTAACATCAGATTCCCCGCCGCCTCTAACTTCTGCTCCAACACAGGCTTCGGTAGCGGCCTCGATTCTATCTCTATCCTGGAAATGGCGAACTGTTTGCAGATAAACCCCTCACCGCAGACTCAGTTCTTACCGGGATCGGTGGTGGTCGGAAGGACTCCGGTCGAACTCTTGAGCGGCTTCTTCGTGGGGAGGACCACACGAATAGAGGGCGAACGAGGATCCCATGAGGAAAGAATGACGGCACGGTAGGCCATGAAGGCGGAGGAGTCGAAGACGATCATCGTCGACGGAGGAGGACTGCGACACCGCGGCCCTTGTGCTTCCTTCCACTGCTGTGCCCGCTCCCCCAAGACGGGATGGAAACTAACGGGCGGTGATTGGTTGGGCGCGAAAACAGATGCGTATGAAAACTTGAATTCAAATGCAAAAAATATTATTATTATCAATATAACAAGCAAAAATTACTTAATAAATATTTTTTTATAAATATTCGAATATGTTAATATGAACAATTTGAAAGCAAAAAACGCGAATATGTGGGACCCATGAGACATTATTGTGGGGCAAAAGGTGTTTTTATTTTTTATTTTTCGTAATCCTATTCTTGATGTGATACTCCAACTACAAAGTCGATGGTGAATGACCTACGTGTCAGAAGAGGTGGGAATTGACTAAAAAGATTGGGAAACCATAGGTCATGAACTGAACTTGCTTTAATGGAGCTCCGCATTTAGACTCCCACGTCATCCTCACCGCACATCCCCCCACCCCGCGGGCCCCGCCCCCCCGCCCCGCCCCCCGCCCCTTCCTCGCCCATGCTTTCGCATGTGATTCGTACGCCCCACCCATCCCTTGCTGCCTCACCGACCATTCCACGTGGCAAGCAGTAATTGATATCATTCAATTATCGTATTCCTACGCTTCGCCCACACCGTACATCGGCGGGACCACGACCATTATACGACGTGACATCTTTTCAGACTTCTTGTTTGCGGGCCCCGAGAGACTCACCAATGAGAGAGCGCCCTTCTCATGATCCCTTTGTATCCGCGCCAAACGAGCTTCAGTTCTGCTTGCCGACTTCTGCGGCAAATAGTTCCCTGACACGTGTGATGACGGACGTACGAAGCGTCGAACCTCTGCCGACCTCACTGAAGCATATAGCTTCGCGACACGTGTAAACGTAGCTCTCCATCGAGCGCGTCTGCGACAGGATCCGTTGGCGACGCGTCGAAAGTCGTCGGAGGGAAAAAGAAGTCTTTCCCGTCGTGTTCAATGCCGTTCCATCCCGTATTCCAAACATCCTTCTGAATCGCCGTGTCGGTTTTTTATGGGAAGGCAGGGTGGGACCCAAAATCATGGCCAATACTACGAAAATTAAGAATGTGCGATGCGCCATATAAAATAGCTGATGCTTCCAACGGGAGGAAGACGCTAGGATCGTTCGTTGTATAAGACAAGTCGGTGCGAAATTATTACTTCTACGTACTTTAAAACACAGGATGGCTTTGTTTAGCTTTTGACACCACAACAGCATCATGGACGCTACCCATTCAGCACCTCTATAAATAGAGGAAGCTAAGGCAGCTTCCAGTATTCGTCCCATCGGTGCTCATCGAAGAACACCAAGACCGAGACCAAGCAAGAAGACAGCTTTACGGTAATCACTGCAACATTGATCATGACGGTGAGTCGTCTCATGACTCTCTCTCTCTCTCTCTCTCTCTCTCTCTCTCTCTCTCTCTCTCTACTTTACTTTTGGTCGCATAACGTTGACCGTCGCAACGTGTTTTCTTCTCAGATCGTGGAGATGTGCGTGCATATGGATTGCGCAGGTTGTGAAAGCAAGATAAGGAAAGCCCTGCAGAAGTTAGAAGGTGAGAACACATTTGGAAAAGTCTTCTTTCCCTGAACCCATCCATGTCTGGTATGAGCTGAAGAGACACTGACGACTGAGCTATGGCGCAGGAGTTGATAATGTGGAGATCGATATGGGAAGTCAGAAGGTGACGGTGACGGGATACGTTGACCAGAAGAAGGTGCTCAAGGCGGTGAGGAGGACGGGGAGGAGGGCGGTGCTGTGGCCGTACCAGTACAGCGCCGAGCAAAACCACACCTTCAACCACCAGTACCACCAGCACCACCCGGCACTGGCTCAGCCCGGCGTCAGCCGCCCGTCTTCTTCCTATAACTACTACAAGCATGGCTACGACGACTCTCGCATGCATGGATACTACCAGCAGTCTGCCATGACCGGGAACAGGACTGGAGATATCTTCAGTGATGAGAATCCAAATGCTTGTTCTGTTATGTGATCTTCATCTTGTTTTTCTTGGTCCACGTTGTTCTTCGTAAGATTACACTTACGAAAACTCGCCATAGTTGAATCTCACAATGGATCAAGGATTTTTTTTTTGAAATGATTGTATCGGAGGGAGAAAATTGGAGTTGGAGCTGCGCAAAAAAAAAAAAAAAAAAAAAAAAGAGGATTGGAAACTTGGAGTTTGGATTTGCTAGGAGAGGAATAAAAAAATGAAAATGAAAATGAAAGTTTATGGAAGGAAAAGACATTTACAAAACTTTAGCAAATAGGGGTACTATTTGGAAAAAAAATATAAACAATGAGCCCCTTATGAAAAAAACACAAAAAATGAGAAGCTTTTTCAAGAGAAATCGCCCATAAAAACGGCAATTAATCAGGTGACGGTAAAAAGTAAAAATAGAGTTGAGTGCTTTGGACTCCCGAAATTTCATGGTGATGGCTATTAATACTAACGGGAGGAAATCAGCCGTTGGTGTGGCCTTCTTCTTTATAAGATAGTTTTTACAAGCGGTCTTGGACCAGAACCTCGTCCGTTCCATCTTGGATATTAAATGATCCGGCCCAATAGAAGAAGTAAGCCCTAACAAGAGGCCCAACACAAATCGCCTTCGTTGGCCGGGTCGCTGAGCGCTAAACGACAAGCTTTCGATGCCTGAAACCCATGGTAGGTTTGTTGCGGACCGACTCGGAGCGGAAGAATCGCCAAGCTCGGGAGATGGCCACCTGCGAGACTCAAGGTTTCTTCGTGAATTCTCCTCTCTTTCTTCCTTTCTTTTTCCTTCCCCTTCGATTCGGATTTCGACAGGCGAACTGTTAATTCCTCCTGATTTGTCTATTGTAGTGTCGTCCACAAAGTTTTCGAGGGCAACTCGAATCGCTTCAAGCGAGTTGCTCTGAAACCAACCATCTCTTTGGTCTTGCTAGCCGCTGCAGATCGAGGGCTCCGGTTGGCTCTTGGGAACGCGGTGGAACCAGTGCTGTCCCGCGTTCACTGATTCTCGTTTGATCGTTCATTTTATGCTTACGGTCGATTCTGAGGAGTTCCTCCACACTGCCAGGTCTGTCTATCATCTTTGCAGTTTGACTGTCTTGCCGGATTTGCCTTTTGAGAATGCAAGTGAATTCATGGTTGCCACTTTGTGAACAAGAAGCTGTTAACATTTCATAAATATTTGAAGAACCAAACATGGTCTCCCTGCTGCTATGATTCTTCTGTTAGCATAAAATTTATAATCATGCTATCTCTATCTATAATGTGAAAAAACTGAAATAATAGAGTAATTGATCTAAATAATGTTACGATGCTTATCTTTCGTCAGAGAAATATTCTTTATCTTATTCCGAAGCATATCATGGTCAGATCTGAAATATTAATCTGCAAACAAAACTAAACTCACATTCTCCTCTCTTCCTATACTTTCACAGGACCACTTAGATTGATGGTTAGAGAGATTGAGAGAAAAACTATAATCTCTTATTCGCATCCTCTTATCTTTAATATATCTGCCCACGGGACATTGTCGTCGGTGCGGCTTGTGCGCCCCTCGCACGGTCATCGCTTGGACGCAACTTGTGCTCGCGCGCGGTCGTTGCTTGGACGCGACCTGTACCCGCACTATGCACAATTGTTGTCCTCATGTGGTTGTTGCCTTCGTGCGGTCGATCTGTAGCCCGGTGTAGTTGTTATAGCCAGCAGATCTGCTGATCGTACGCAGCGAGTTCGACAGCAATGCTGCATAACGACTCGTTGGTTCGCTAACATTGCTAACAATCAAGCGACAAAATCAAATAGCTTGAAGTACAAATCAATAATACCTAAAGAATCTTTCATGCATCGTAAACAAAAATCCGATCAACATCTTCTTTCGCAAGCGAAAAATACTAACAAATAGATCCAAAAGTATTTGATTTCAAAAACCATGACTCTGATACCAATTGTTAGCATAAAATTTGTAATCATGCTATCTATAATGCAAAAAAAATTTTAATGTCAAAATCTGAAATCAAATAGTAATGGATCTAAACAATGTTACGATGCATACTTTTCATTGTTGTTCAAAGAAATAAACTTTATCTGATCCATAAGCATATCATTGTCAGATCTGAAATATCAATTTGCAAAGAGAAGTAGGCTCACATTCTTTCTCTTCTTATCTTTTCACATGACCACTTAGATTGATGGTTAGGGAGATTGAGAGAAACTGTAATAGGGAGATTGAGAGAAAAACTATAGTCTCTCAATCGCATACTCTTATCTCTTCTTCTCTCTTCTTATGTTCTCTCATCTTATGCATCCCTAGAGGTTCTGTCTATTTATAGACGAGAGCAGAGGATCTAGGATAAGATATTAGGAAATTTTCTCCCATCAAGGGCATTCCCTAAGAAATTTTATTTTAATTGGACTTTCTTTTTTTTTAGCCAATAACCATAATTAGAATCCAATCATATCTTTAATATATCTTACATAATTAAATAGGATCACATAATCTAACATCTTCAAGTTATTTTCCTGATCAGCTTTTTTTTTTATTTTAATATATTCTAGTTCATGTCCAATGAATCTCCTCCTACTTTCATTTTCATGTTTCTCACATGTCCAATGAATATCTTCCTACTTCCATCTCTCGACCAGATCTGAAACGTACCTTCATTTTGATGTTTCTCGTCTGCATCGTTTTGGCTCCACCTGTTACCATCTAACTTTGTCCATGGTTGATTCTCGATTGAACAGAACCTTGGCAGTTCCACTGTGTCCTTTCCACACAGCTGCATGTAAGGCAGCGTATTGATGTGCATGATCTACGTTTGGATTGCGCCAAGTAATTGGAGGCTCTATAGCCATGCCAGATTGCTTCTTACTTTATACTCATATGGCAGGTCTCCTGCATCCGCTTTCTCCAGTGCAGTTGGGTTACTAACTTGATTATTATCTCCATCTTTTTCATGCTTCTCATTCCTGCTAGCCATTGTTGAATGAGCTCTGGTTCGTTTTGCTGTATCCCATGGTGTAATCTTTCGTTTTGGCTTACCTCGTGCAAGATTGGTATGGTCTTCCATTCTTTTACTTGACCTGAAAAAGATTACTCACGCATGCATCCTGTTTGCTTTCATCAATAATGTTGAAAAGTATGCCTCCTCTTCAATCTGAGAATTTGTGTGAGAGTTGAGTGGTTATTACCGTGATTGGATTCTTTGAGTTGTATTTTTGTTAGCAAAGGATGTGTGCCATGGTTGACACACTCTATCAACAAAGCAAAATTGTTTGACGTTCAATTGTCATGCCGGTGCCAAAACATCTGCCACCGTTTAGCCAGTTGATAAGTTTTAACGCATCGGATTATATTTGAATGTTCTTCTCATCCCTTGGCTTGCTTTAAGGCATCAACGATCGCCAAAACATTCAGAGCCACCACACAACGAGCAGCAGAAAAAAGCTCTATATTTTTGTTTCTGATCATACAACTTGCACTGATACAAAAAAAAAAAAGCCAGTCACAACCCATCACATCTAATGTTAAAACCTATCATATCTAGGCTCGTAGGGTTGAGTCTTTGATATTTCAAAGAATTTCCCTTGTGTTTATGTTGGTTTAAAAAGAAATCATAAGTGGTAGCAGCAACCCGACACCACAAGAACCAGAGTGAGTTCTCAATAAAGCTCCTCAACACAAAGGTGTTCTTTCTGCTATGGGCTTACCCCTTAAGCGATCACTTTGGTAGCCCAGCAATCATATTTGTTAATAATATAACAAATATGAAGTCATAATGGGTTCGGGAGCCCAGCAAATTTCAATAATTTCTAGCCGAAGGATAGTCAAAGAAGATATGTTGTATAGAATCCTCCATCAATTTACGAACAAAGCAACAATCAATTTGAGAACAAATGTAATAATCAATTTGAGGTAGGTAAATGGTCTTTCTCCTTAGGAGTGCTTCTCCAAATCCAATAATCATCATCGGGACCTGCGAAAGATAGCTTTTTCTTATCAATATAGGATGAAATGAAGACTTGATCATTCATGATTGCAAAAGTTAGTAGAAATAATATCAGCCACACAAAAGAGAAATAACTCATCTCATGTACATTCACAAAAGTAGGCCATTTATTTATAGGCAGATTATTTAACCAGAGATTATCCCCTAATTTAGTTCATTAACCATTATCAATAATAAATGCACGAAATCCACCTTTAATATCACAAGGAGGCTTACAAATAAAACACCAAGACCTGGAAGCTTTGTTGCTATAAGAAATGTTTAAAGGATTCAAAACACCAGCAATGCTAAGACTCCCTTCATCCTTAGGTTTAGATACAATATCCCAACAAATTAGATTTATTGTTTAAATTTTTGTTATCATATTAAAAAAAAAATCTTAGATAGTTTAACAAGCCTTTTTAGGACTTTATTTGAAACAAAAGCATTTATAAGGGTGTGAATGAAAATGGTGTGGATAACAGAGTTAATAAGAATGGTTTTTTCTACTTGATTGAGAAAATTCACAAAAGCTTTATTAACAAGTTGATTTTACCATAGGAGACATAGGAACCTAGGTATTTGATAGGTTTTTTGCCTTTATGAATATTAATAATATAACAAATATGATGTTTAATAGCAAGGGGATACTGCTTGGGGAAGAAAAATTCAGATTTAGATTTATTGATCTTCAAGTTAGTCAAATCAGCATACCAATCTAGAATTTTGATGATGTTATGATAGGACTTATCACTACCCTAAAAGCAATCAACATATCTGTAAACATAATATAAGAAATTTTCAAACCCTTTGATTAAATCAAAGGGGTAATCAACTTGTTATGAACAAAGGCTTTAATGATGCTAGAAAAAACCTATTGGATAAAGACGAAGATATAAGGTGAGAAGGGATCTCCTTGATGAATATCATTCTTAACCTGAAACCAGTTAGAGGGAATACCATTTAATAAACAAGCGAACATAAAAAAAGAAATACAAGAATAAATCCATCTACTCAACTAAGGGGGAAAGTTCATTCTAAATAAGCTATTGAATGTTTTAGCTAAGTTTATTTTTAGAAGAATAAATGTGATTTACTAACAGAAGAGGATATTGAATAAAATCATTGACAATAAGGATATTGTTAGATTGTGATGAGCAAGCTATGGAATGAATTTTTTTTTTGGATATTTATCAAAAGGGTATTGTTCTTGGTTGATCAAATTGTAACGGGCAAGCTATCAAATGATTTTGTTGTTTTTTTTTTTTTTGTGTTTTGGGTATTGCTGTAAACAACTACGTGGCAGACATAAATATAGAACACAAAATGGCAAGTTTTACTAACCACTGCTCCTGACAGTATTATATATACACAGGTCTGATGGCGCTTCATTCTGCAGAATCACATCTTATTATGCTGGTAAATATTCGGTTTTCATTTCTATTTCCTTTTAGTTTGATAGTATTCTTATCATCATGCTACTTGTATTGGACCTGCCTAGGATTGTAAATAATCCCTCAGATTTAGGCCTCACTAATTGAAAAAGAAGACTTAAGGAGACCCCTTGGAAAAGGTATAGGATTTGTTTTTTTTTTTTTTGCATATATATTGCAAGCGTTGGTGATGCATGCCACAGATTTAATTTTTTTTGTTCTCTTTTTTCTTATTTCAGTAGCTAGCCATAGTTATACAATTGAACTTGGAAGCCATCCGATCAAACAGTAGGTTGATCAGACCGTATATTTAATAAAAAAATATTTTAAAATATGTTAAATAATTTTAATAGTTATATAACAAAATTTTAAATTATTAAGAATAATTTAACATATATACATAAGATAAAAATAAAAATGTTAATCAAACTTATAAACATACACATCAATGATAATCGGTCTTAAATTATTTCTCACGTCAATCCTAATTTGACCTACATGTTTTAAAATAAATAATAAAAAATATTTAAGTTAAGGATATTTAATTAATCTTCTGTTATATTATAAAATTGGATCAGTTTTGTACAACCCCATCTGTTGATGCTGGTTATCTAAACATCAACCGAGTGAATCGGTCCATTTAATTTTCTATCAAGTTCACAGTTGAATCAGGTCGTTTGATAATATCATTTTTATTATGTTTTGGGTCCAAACCAGCTTGTAGGATTCGGTTCCTATGCTTTTATGAAATTAATCTCTTTATTATGAATTTATTTTTTATTTTTTTTATGTTATTTGATGCGATATTTTTCGTTACTAAAAATATTTTATCATAAAAATATTAATATAATTTTTTTTTAAAATATTAAGTATAACTAAATAAAGAAGATAATATTTAATTAGCCGGTTCTCGACTGTGCTCCCGAGGAAATGTCCACGGTTCCGATAACCATGCTTCTCTGGGCAGATGTCCGCGAGCATCTTTAACTTAACCTGTTCCGCGAGTTAACGCACACCCGACCGACGCATCATCGGCTTCGGTCGTTCCGTCTCCTCTCGCCTCCTGCTACATATACAGGAGAAGAGAGAGAGAGAGAGAGAGAGAGAGAGAGAGAGAGCCCGGGGATGCTGTCCTCGTCTTCTTCTAGGTTTAGCGTTTCGGCGGCCATGGCGACGACGCAGCAGCGGCAACAGCAACAGGCAGCGGGAGGCGCGAAGAGGAAGCCGGTGTTCACGAAGGTGGATCAGCTGAAGCCCGGGACGACCGGGCACACCCTCACGGCGAAGGTGCTCACATCCAAGACCGTCCTCCACAAGGGCCGGGCCGGGGCTGCTGCCGCTGACCTTCGCCCCATCAGGATTTCCGAGTGCCTCATCGGCGACGAGACCGGTGCCATCGTCTTCACCGCTCGCAACGAGCAGGGTTCGATGTCTTCCCTTCCCTCCTACCGAATCTTTGGTTTGATTCGTTGTCAAAATTATCGAGTCTTCGTTCTTGCGCTTGCATCGTCTGCTTCACCATATGCCTCCAAGCACCATTAGACGATAGTGTCAAATTTTGGTGCATCTACCTTCTTTCTTGGTAGGAGTTGGACATGATGACTATCTATTGGTTGAAATTAGTTGGAAAGCATCTACATTACTATGTTGATTACTTCCTTTTCTGCACAATCATTGTATTGATTTTGGAACTATCAAATTTTATTCTTGCTCAAGATTTTCATAGCTAGTGATCATGGGAGGACTTTTTTTTATCTGGTGCAGGGGAAGGTTGTACAAAATTTTAGCCCAAAGACTCAAACATCAAACCGATATATTTTTTTTTTTTGCTCATTAATTCATACATTTTCTTCTTTCCCAATTCCCACTTATGATGAGTCTTCCGAATAGAAACAGTAACAAGTGACACGACAAGGCATAAGTTATGAGCATTTAGGTCGGCCACGAGAACCTGGTGGAAACAAAAAAAGTGAATTTAAGTTAGTGTTTGTGCTTGCAGTCTTCTATGAGGGCAGGTTTAGCTTTTTAGATATTCTATTAGCACTAAAAGCATTGATCCTTCGTGGAACTTTTGAGAAATGAGATATCTTGTTGTACCTTCTTTGGACGACATATCTTAGAATGCCAATATACACAAGTCACTTCCTTTTTTAATCAGATAACATTCATACTTAAATTTGTCGGTGACAGTTTGTTGTTTTCTTAGTGATACACAAAGTGTTTGCTCCAAGCCAACTTTTACATTCATTATTTGGCACGTACAGCATATATTCATGGAGATGAACATTTTACCAGTAAACTTTTTCTTTTTTATCATTTGTTAATTAACTAAAAGGGTGTTGCAGTTAATTTTTAGGGGGATTAATTTTACTCTTGCATGACTGTTTAGCTTCTTGGTGTCTCAACAATTTTTCCGCTTCACAATATTATTGGTCCAAATTTTTGCTTGATCTTGTGTATGCATGATATAAGCTATATTTTTGGGATATATAAGAATACCTCTGTGCCAAGGAGAAAATTAGGCTGGAACATGGAATTCTTCACGTTGCTCAAGGGCATTGTTGGGTCTCTCCTATTTTTGTATTAAACTTAATATGTCAAATATTTTCTTGTGTTTTGATTCTTTCTTGAACTGAAGTGCATCTGGACGAGCCTCACTATGTGCACATGTTAACAAGTTTCCATCATAGACACCACATTTTTGGTGTGTACACCATTGATGGCACATGTGCCTTATTGTTTACCTCTTAGTCTGTCACATAAAACATATCTAGACAATCATTGTTAAAATTATTATGGAGTCTTGGTGCCTCGTGTATAAATATGGCATCTGGCAACGGCGATCCTTCAGAATCCAGAAATATCACTATAGTGATGATCAGCTAATGATGATTGAAATAAACAAAATATATGAATTAAATTCAAGAGTTTCAGACAGTAATATTCACACAGTTTTCATTTGCCTTGGTCTTTTTGTTCCGGGACACTCTTTGCTGCAAGACACACACAACATAAAGTTTGAAGAAAAGGGGCATACCCAGTGCTCCCGCCACTGCGGGGTATGGGGAAGGTCAATGTACGGCATAAGTTTAGCCTATCAAAATGTCTTTTTAACATATGTGGCTTCAACACTAGTAAAGACTTGAAGGATTGCAAGCGGTATAAGGTAATTGCAGGCAAACAGATTCCCTGGTGAGATATCTTTTGCTTAGTTACCGCCAAAAAAGAAAAATAAGTTGTAACATGAACGTCCAATATCAGATATGCACATGAAGGTTGTCCATTTTTTATGCTTAGGAAGTCCTTGATCTTTGCTTTTGCACTTGTTCTGGACTAAATTAGTGTTATTAATTGCATTATGCTAGTTGTCCAACAGACCCCTTTCTTTTCGAGGAAGGTTGTTCCACAAAACTTGCTTGTAAGGTCTGTGAACGATTTTATTTTTGACAGTTGACTTGATGAAACCGGGCACCACCGTAATACTCCGCAACGCAAAGATTGACATGTTCAAGGGTTCAATGAGACTGGCTGTTGACAAGTGGGGACGTGTTGAGGTCACCGAGCCTGCTCGCTTCACAGTGCCAGAGGAGGACAATTTGATCTCTTGTCGAGTATGAGCTAGTGAATGTCGCGGAAGAGTGAAACTCTAAACCTGCATCGAAGAATCTCCAGTAAGTTCTAACTCCTCTCCCAGTGATTGATTGGCCTGTGCAGGGTTCAGGCCTGACTAAGGTTGTTGCTGCATCGGTCTGTTCGGTTGATTGACTTAAAAAGTAACTCAGCCGATGTTACTATTGTCTGATGCATTTATTAGAATTTAAACTCGGAACAAAATTTTTATTATTCTCTTTGTCTGCTATCCGTCTGTTCTTCAAAATCCTTATGTTGCGGAGGCTTCTACACATCGTCTGCTCTCCATTGGTATGTTTTTGTCTTTGCTACAGTGATTGGGTGTTTCATCTTGCGGGAAGATTGTAGTAGTGTTATTGGACTTGGGAAACGAAGCATTTCCAATATGACTGAGCCTTTCCTGTCTCGTCCAATTTGATTTTATGGTCTATTAAACAGCTCATGAATCTAGTTTAAGCACATCAATTTGAAATAGGTTATATTAATTTCATTTTTCAATCTCAATTGTAGCCAATTTATTCTCAAGCTTATTTGTTTTTATGTTTGAATTTGTTTCCGATCTGATTAAAGAGTATTAAAATTGGAGATTTCTAGTTTTTAATTCATTTTCATTATTTATAATATTAAAATTGTAAATAGTATAATGATATTTTATATTTTATATAAGAAACGGTGAATGCTAAACTTCTAAAAGTTAATTTAAACAGATCTGATGTCTTAAGCAGCATTCATGCTGTCAGTCTCTACGTTCTACTAGAAGCTTCTTCTGGAACCTTCTGCAATCTTCGGTCCTTTTTCTCGCTTCCCGATACTTCGACGACCTCCTCTCCTCTTCTTCCTCCTTCCATTCTCCATCACATATAAACGCATCGGCGCCGGAAAAGAACGTCTCAAAGAAAAGCTTCGATAGCTGCAGCGAAGAACAGGAAGAGTGAGGTGAGAGGGGATGGGAGCGGACTACTACAAGATCCTGGGGGTGGACAAGAGCGCCAAGGACGACGATCTCAAGAAGGCCTATCGGAAGCTGGCCATGAAGTGGCACCCCGACAAGAATCCCAACAACAAGAAGGAAGCCGAGGCCAAGTTCAAACAGATCTCCGAGGCCTACGAGGTATCCTCTCGCCCTTTCCTTTTCTCCTCCCTCAATTCTTCTCGCATACACTCGGAGGCTTCGACATCGATTCCCTTTCTAAATCGTAGGTTTTAATCGGTCCTCGTCGTTTACTGGATCGTTTGTAAGCAAATCCATCATAAATTGTCATGGATCGTTTCTGATGCGTCCGTAGATTAATCGCGATTTGTCTGCTAAAAAAGATGGATCTTTAAGGAGTTCTCTGTTTTGTCCTTAACAGGTATTAAGCGACCCGCAGAAGCGCGCCGTCTACGACCAGTACGGAGAGGAAGGGCTGAAGGGGCAAGTCCCACCTCCCGAGGCCAACGGGGGCGCCACCTTCTTCTCCGGCGCCGGCGACGGTCCCACGGTGTTCCGGTTCAATCCGCGGAATGCCGACGACATATTCGCGGAGTTCTTCGGCTTCCCGAGCCCGTTTGGGGACATGGGAGGCGCGAGAAGCAACGGCGGCGTGAGAGGAGGGACCCGGTTCTCTTCCGGGGTTTTCGGCGACGACTTGTTCGGATCGGCCTTCGGCGGCGGTGTCGAGGGCCCGATGAACTCGCGCCGGCCGCAGAAGGCGGCGCCGATCGAGAACCTGCTGCCCTGCAGCCTGGAGGAGCTGTACAAAGGCACCACCAAGAGGATGAAGATCTCCAGGGAAATCGCTGACATGAGCGGGTAAATATCCTCTCCTTGCTTCTCATTGCACAACTCCTCCTCCGTCGTCTCTTCTCTCGTAAACAATGAGATCACTGACTCGATCATCCGCGTTCCAGGAAAACGATGCCGGTGGAGGAGATCCTGACCATCGATATAAAGCCCGGTTGGAAGAAGGGCACCAAGATCACATTCGAGGAGAAGGGGAACGAGCGGCCCAACGTCATCCCGGCCGACGTCGTCTTCATGATAGACGAGAAGCCGCATCCCGTGTTCACCAGGGAAGGCAACGACCTGGTCACCGCGAAGAAGATATCCCTCGCCGAAGCCCTCACCGGCTACACCGCCCACGTGACAACGCTGGACGGCCGAAGCCTCATCGTGCCCGTCGACTCCGTGATCCGTCCCGGCTACGAGGAGGTTGTGCCCAAGGAGGGCATGCCGCTGCCGAAGGATCCATCAAGGAAGGGAAACCTGAGAATCAAGTTCGACATCAAGTTCCCGACGGGGCTCACCTCGGAGCAGAAGGCCGGCATCAAACGATTGCTGCCGTCACCTTGATCTCCTTGGCTTGCTTTCGAGTTGCGCTGCGTGTTCGCGGAGGGCATCTGCGCACGTATTGTATGATGAAAAGCCTCGAGAAAATATGTATCAAGCGAGTTTCCACAGCAGGCTTCTTTTTTTTCCTCTTTTTTTTTTTTGGTGGGCGGTAGAATTCTTTGATATTAATTAATAGATAAATGATGCATGACATTTCCATGTCAATTTATTTGTTATGACGTTATAGGTTAAATTGTATTGATAATCGGGTTGGGGTGATTGTCAATAAATTGAGAATCAAAACCAACGATTCAAAACTTTTGAATGATAAAAAGAAAAAAAAAATTAAATTACTTGGCAAAGATTCAAATCTACATAATTAGATTTTGAGCTTAGTACTCATTAGCGTACCATGTAATCGGGTTCGGTGTTATATGGAACGTTTGACCAGCTCGATACGCGTGGAAAACTTGGCGAGTGGTCTGTTGCTGTTGTCTACTCACCATGATTACTCCCTTTTCAAGTGCTTGTTACGCAAGCATGAGCTAATTAATACTCCAGTCGGCAAAGTTCGATCCACGTGTATTGACCGGTAATTGGGTTTGGTAATAAACGTTCATCAACAACTAGTCGATCCATTTATTTTAGATCTTTTAAATTTGTGTTTAATTGGGAAATATACGTAACCCAATTGATGGTCCGACGTCACCTTCGAAAAACCGCCGAACATCGAGTGTGCACCTGGTCTCGGTTCGGACAGGGTCCAGATTTCCCTGCCTGGCACTTTTTAACCTGTGGGCCCCGCTGAAGGGTGCTTGCCTTAACGTGGCGTCTCCCGTTGATCGCCATCGACAGGCCCCTGCCTGACCGCAGACAGGCGAGCCGCCCTCCGAAGGACGCAATCCACGTCGTCACGAGGCCACTTTACCTACCGCTTCGACGCATCAAGGCACGCAAGCTGGAGACTGCGGGCCCCATACGATCCCGAGGTGACGCGTTGCCACGTCGGCCGCGGTTACAGGGATACGTGTGCGTCGTTGCGACTCCAAGCAGCACCGAGGACCCAACCGTCACAGACGTCGTGACAGGCTTCCCTTGACGTCATTCCCGCTCCCCGCCCCTCGCTATATAACCCCTTCCTCCGGTTGCCGTGTTCACTCTCTCGTCTCTCTGTCCTCGATTTCCCCCAAACGGTTCCAGAATGCAAGACGCGATCCCGTACAGATCCGCGCGGGGCTGGATCCCGATGTCGCCTTCGTCCTCATCCGCCTCGTCCTCCTCCTCTCCCCTCGGTGGAGTGACCGTGCGGAGGATGGTGGCGGAGAACCCGGTGGTGGTGGTGGGGCGGCGGGGGTGCTTCATGGTCGACGTGGCAAGGCGCCTTCTGCTGGGCCTCGGGGTCAACCCCGTGGTGCGCGAGATCGGTGAGGATGCCGCCGCCGTAGAGGAGGCGGCAGCCCTGATGGAGGCGGTGGCCGAGGTCGGGGTCGCCGGTGGGGATCGACCGCGGTCGCCAAAGCTCCCAGTGGTGTTCGTTGGGGGAAGGCTACTAGGAGGCCTCGATCGCCTCGTCACCGCCCACATCACCGGCGATCTCGTGCCCATCTTGAAAGATGCCGGCGCTCTCTGGCTCTAATTTTCCTGTCCTTTTTTCTTTATATATATATTTATATATATGTGGTTTGAAAGTAGAAAAAGGAGGTGATTTTGTGTGATTTCCTCGCAACCGTTTGATTTGATTACAATCATTGCAAAAGTTGTAAATTGTTCAGAAACTAAAAAAAAAAGGGGAAAAAAAAAACAAATTATGGCCCTCGCACGTGACACTATCCACTTTTAGATTCGTGCTAGCACTGGATCTATGACTGTCAATTTTCGATCGATCTAATAATGTCGAAAGAGAACAAGCCTGGCGGTCGCTAATTTTATATGCACGTGCAGGTCACGTGAACCTGTTTTTACTACGACTCGTCGGCCATTAAATGTCAGGTAAAGTCTTTTTTCTTTAATGCGTTATTCGTATGCACCGCAGTCCCAAAGCAAATTTTGACCGAGCAATGCACCATTCATAAATTAAAGGCGCAGCCTGTTTGAGCACAAAGAGAGTCAACGCGATGAGAAGCAGTGAGGATTTCTTTTTTGCGTTTGACCTTCAAAATGAATGGGCCAAATTCGAACGCAAAGAGTGCAATCAGCCAACTTGTCATCGCGTTGACATTGTTGCTCCCTGTCCTCACAAGAAGTCAACCCTACGGGTTTCCTGGAATAATTCAGAGTCCCGAAAATCCACTGTATCCGAGTGGGTTTGGCAGCGGAACACCGTTGAGTCGTTGACCTCTGTGCCTTACGATCGGCCGGTCAACACTGCCGCGTGGTTCAACCCGACGGAGGCGTTGTCCACTTGTTCTACGTCGTAACGCGTACAGAGCACCAAGACATGCAGCGAAGAAGACCATCTCCACCGTCGCCTGCCTACCAACAGTATGCTCATCTTCCTTTGTATTGCAAAATAAAAACTCTCTCTCTCTCTCTCTCTCTCTCTCTATATATATATATATATATATATATATATATATATATATATATATATATATATATTATATATGTATATATATCGTATGACTCTTCACTGCTGTTTCGCTACACTGGGGGCGGAGCTCGTCTAAACGAAAAAAAAAATGTTAGGATTGCAATTTAAGGCGTGAGAATTAGCAGATTCACGTTAGATGGGGAAACGCACAGGACGGCTCAAGTTTAATCGTGGTGGTTCCCTAAGCCAAATTCGAGGAGATACCGTGCAGGGACTACGATGTTGACTGCCGTAGCCTGAGCCAGAAATTTGGGCCGATTACATGGGCCAGACTTGGCCTGTGCTAAGTTCAGGGTTGCATGGGCCGATTCAGTCTTTTTTTTTTAATTTCAAGAAATGAAGCACTTTTTAGATGTTTTCACCTTTTTAATCTTTAGTTTGCCAAATATGTCCCTCAATATATTAAGATTCTCCATCTCTATATTAATTGTGTGTGCGTGTATATACATATATATATATATATGTATATATATAAATAGCTGTTATTTAATGATACTTGCATTTATGCAGTTTTGCCGCATGGCTTCGTTGCGATCGAGAAGAGGATCGCCTGTGATTGATGCATCATGGTCCGTCCGTCTCCAACATTCGCTGTTCTCCGTCAAGATCAAGATGGTCAACCGCGCCGCCGCCATCCCCGCGACTGCGAGTCGCTGCTTCTTCGGTCCCCGCCTTCCCTCTTCCCCAAGAAAACCCCACGCGATTAGAACCCCTCGGACGGAAAACCTAATCAAATTCATCGGAGGAGAACAGAAGAGGGAAAGGAGCGGGAGGGCGAGAGAATGCTACTTCCGGTGGTGAAGTTGGGATCGCTCGTGCTGCGGACGCTGTCGAAGCCCATCGCCTCCAGGCTGAAGCAACAGACCGGGAATTACCCCAGGTTCCGCGAGTACATCGTCGGCCTCGCTCAGGTGCTCTCCCCCTTTTCCTCTCTCTCCCTCTCTCTTGTTCTTTCTTTCTTTCCTTTTTGTTGATCAAACATCTGTCCTTCTCTTTTCCTTTTTTCTATTTGGGTCAATTTGCTGCCCGTGACAGCATCATTGGGATTGCGTTCATCGAAGAGGGGAATTCCGGTTCGCATGGTAGTTTTGATTAGAAGCAAACATTGGCATTACCATCTTGCAATGTAGTGCATCAGGAGAGAAATGAAGGCTGCGCCCGCCCCCCCCCATCTTTCTCCATCAATGTTCTTGATTTAGCTGTTTGCTTATCGTGTTAAGATGCTATGAAGTTACCAACCTCTGTAGTGATTCATATTTCAACCCATTTGCATAATTGTACCAAAATAGTAGCATGATTTACATGTCAATCATTGGGATAGCATTGCCTTATATTGTAGAATGTATTTTTCATATAACTGCATCACTCCTAATTAATTGGATTTTGGAGTTTGATTATTGAATATTTCTTATGAATACATGACACCTGATTAATTGGATATGGAGTTCCTGAGAATTTTTCTCCACACTTATGTTCTTATGCAAAACTGGTATCTTCACTGTTGTTGATGAATTTCTTCTTCAAATGGTTTAATAATTAGGCAAATTTTCATAATTAAAAAAATGGATAAGGAATCCTTGGGAGATCAAAGTTTGCATCAATTTTTCTCCCATGGTAGTGTTCTTATGGAAAGCTGGCTTCTTCAGTGTTGGTAAAGGATTTCTTCTTTCAATGGTCCTACAATCAGGCAAATCATCATACCTGATTGGATATGGAATTCCTGGGAGATGAAAATTTGTATCAATTTGTCTCCACGGTTGCGTTCTTATGCAAAACTGGCATCTTCTTTGTTGTTGATGAATTTCTTCTTCTGATGGTTTTGTAACCAGGCAAATCATCGCTTCACAACAACCATTCAAAGGCGCCTTTATGGTCAAGCAACTGATGTTAAGATCCGACCCTTGAATGAGGAGAAAGCCGTACAAGCAGCTGCAGACCTCATCGGAGAGCTCTTTGTTTTCTCGGTTGTCCCTATTCTCCGGCATTCTTTTTCTGATATTACTTGTCGATATTCACATTATGGACATTTCAACATGTAGATACATACGTATAAACATAATGTACATTCACCCTCTTGTGCTCTCACAAATAAGAGTTTGTTGGTTTTTCCCTTTTTTTTCTGTAATATCAACTACTTATGAGCCTCATTGCTACACTAGGTTGCCGGAGCTGCTATAATCTTTGAGGTGCAACGAAGTGCCAGATCAGAAGCTAGAAAGGAGGAGTCGAGGAGACAAGAACTCGAGGTAATTAAAAGGTTCCCTTTTAACTATCCAGATCGATGGAGTTAATTTCATACCTCAAACTCCTTTGTCATTCCCGATACCGCTCATGAATGTGTAAAACGCTGCTGAGCACAATTTTGGTGTCACCCTGTTTTCTGTTCTTGCACTGAAAATGTGCTTTGAGCTCTTTACGTTTGGTTTTTTTTATGAAATTTGAGCGATTATGACAGTAGATGTAACTCCTATAACAAATGATATCTAATCACTATACAGTGACCTGCGATGGAACTATTGCAGTGCCATCTATGCTGCTCAGTGGTTCAATCGGAGGGATTGCAAGAATTGGATTGTTAGAACCTCTATTTTGATTTTAGTTCAGTCTGATTTTTGGCTCAGTGCCTATAGATTTTTTGGTTTCCAAAAACACAAAAGTTGAAGTTACAGTATGTTAGTTTATAGGTTAAACTGTTTGTGGGTTTGTCTTTCTGTTATTTGGTAAGAATTTGCATCTACTCACTTTAAATTAAAGCATCTTATATAAATTTTCAAGTTTTATTATTCGGTTCTTCATGCAACCGAACATACATAACCAAGCATATATGTTTCTGTCATAATTTGGTTGCTTCCATGATTTAAAACTTAAGATCAATCTTGAATATGTTCTTCAGTTACTTTTTGATCCAATGTCTATTACTGAACTTGATTTAAACTTTTGACAAACTTAAAAAGGAATTAGCTCTGTAGACCAAATTGGCTTACTATGCAGAGTTTCCCAACAGTAGCTTTAAGAAGGACATAAGGGCAGCTTCACCGACTCTTTCTTTTGCTTTTTCGATGAGTCAGCTGTCATCTCATCGCCTAGTTTTATTTGCAGCCCGACAAGAGGCTGGTTGCCGAATATCTGATCCCGACCACCCTTGTGTGTCGCTTGTTCAATCTATTCAGTTTGATCGGCTGTAGCTCACATGCTTTCATCTGCTAGCTTACGTTGTTGTCTCGTGTCCTTGCAGGCCATGAAGCAAAAGGAGCAGGAGTTGGCCAAAGAACTGGAGCTACTCAAGGTGAAGCTCGATGAATTAGAGCACCTTGCTAGGGGACGAGGCCTATTAAGCATTTTTGGTGTTACACATGGCCAAGAATCTCTCAAAAGCGTAAACCCAACATTAGCTGCTTGATGAACTTGAATGATTCCTGTAAAGTTTTTGTCATGTTCTTCAACTCTCTGCTTATAGATTTATATTTCCTTTTTTTTCAGAATAAACAGATTATTTGAGCAAGTGAAGGCTTATTCCTGATATTTATAACACCCGTCGCAAGATTAAACGTTTCGTTAGATATGACTGTCATTACTGGTTGATCTCTTATTTCAAGTAATGATTTATGACTGGTTTCTCTGTCGTAATTGATTAGAGTAACCACCTCTTTACTAAGATCATCATGCACTATTAATTTGTGCATTTTATTGCAATGGATATATTTCCTCATGACACCAGAAAGCATTCACAACAGAATCTTTACACAAACACAAAACAATGTCCAATTTGCTATTTTAACAAATAGCTTAAATGAAAACATACCGACAATTAGCTTTCACCAAGAAAAGAACATACAGTTTCTTACATTTCAAGCTGCAAATGAATCGTCTTTTCTAACCTAGTGATCGAACGATCAGTACTCGGCTGTGAGACATTTAGGGAGATTACAGATCCTTTTGGCCAACTATAAATAAGAAGAAGGAAACTCAGGGCTTGAGAATTTATTTCGAGCAGAAGTGTGTTTCTGTGGTGGTGTTCAGTCTACTTCTAAAACCACCTTGCCAGGTATAATTCTTTTCTCCTTCACCTCATGAGCTTTTCTAACTTCGGCAATAGGGAATATTTTCTCCACAGGTATCTTCAGCTTCCCGGCTTCTGAAAGCCTGCGGATCTCGTCTAAACCTTCAGCATCAGCCCTCATGTATGTCCACCAGTACTCTGATCAACACCACCAATATCCATCAGTACTAAGGTATGATCTCAATAGCTGATCACATTTCTGGAATGTTAACACGATAAATTTACTTTTTTCAGACATGTCTCTGACAATAAAAACATGCAACATGTAATCAAAGAAAGCTTTTATCTTCATGTTTCACAAAAGAGACTACAGAAACTTTAAAAGATCAAGCTGTGTGATTGCAGCTACTGGCATCTTGTAGTTGGAAATTCTATAAAATCTAATCTGATAATGGAAGTTTGCATTCTGCTCTAATATGCACCTCCATGGAGAAATTCTAACTGGCTGAAGGTGAACTCCATAAACATAAAACTAACTGTGACATACCATGCGAGACAAAAATCAACAATCGTGGATCCTCAAAGGTGAACCACACCAAATTGGCCATACTGGTCTGTCATCAGTTGAATTGTTATTTTGAACTTGCAGTATATCTTCTCCTGAATTGTTGGTACCCATAGTGATTGTAGCCCTCTTCCTCCAGCAGAGTTTCCTTCCTAAATTTTAATGTGACCTCTAGGAATTCAGGTGATCATACTCGGGTGGGAATCTCAACTTATTGTTGAAAAATATAATGTGAATAAGGGGAAGAGGATGGATGGATCATTGTTGAAGTACAACACAGCAATCACAATACACATGTGATGCATCAATGTTGCACAACCATGCAATGGGAATGCCAAAATTTAATCATAATGTACAAGTTGCAGTAGCAGAATTGAACTATTAAGAGTCAAAAAGCTAAGCAGACAAGTATATTAACTGTGCTCTAATCATGACAAATACTAATTTAGGTAGGTTAGAAACCCCTCATCCCTCGTCTTTAGTTAATTTCATGTCAGTAGAAAATACGCAGGGGGGAGGGGGGAATTTACAACCGGGTTAGGAAATTGCAATCCCCAACCAACTTAAAGCAAGTCAATTAATAATATAATACCTAATCTAATACTTCACTCAAATTAACCTGCTTGGAGCAGGTTTTGCTCAAGATTGCTACCCCTACAGAAATATCATAGCAAGGCCGCTTGAGAAGAATCCAGCATCAAGAATTACTGTGATAGTAAACCCTGGATCCTTACCGTTACCCTTTGAAGGACATGTTATTTTAACAATTGTATAAGTAACCGAAAAAGAGAGAAACAGCTTTGTACCTATTCCATGAGAATATCGATACTGAAGTTGCTTCTTTAGCAAAAATAGTAGTGGCAGTGGGAATACCAATGATCAACCCATACTTATCAGCTAAAGAAGCTGTTTCTCCCTATAACATTGGGGGTAAACTTCAGTTTCAGTGACAGCGCATTAAAAGAAGAGATGATGAACAAAAAAGGGAGTTGCAGGGGATCAAAACACTAATGATTTGAGAAAACAGATCCCAGACACTTGCCTGTAGCGTCATATAGTGTCCACCTTTCTTCAGAAGATTGATTCCGGTTCTCTCAGTTTCAGATACACCTATAGTGTCAAGAACAGCATCGAACTGTCCTTTAATGGCAACTTCTATGTCCTGTAAATGCATGATGGTATGATTTCCAGTTGGTATGACTGTAACAGACATTTGTGTTCATTTAAATGAATCATGTGTTGCATCATTCATGTACCACTGCAAGTACTATGATAACTTCTGTTGCTATCAATCTTTAGCTTCTATCATTTCTGTTCTGGGAGTTGTGGTACTCTCCAGTCTCCATGATATTTCACAAAATGCTTGTTATCATGATGCATTAAAGCTGAATTAAATAAGAACTTCTTCGCTAGAAAATGTTCTTTTTTCTGGTGCATGTGTGTTTGCTACCTCAAGTAGCTTCATATGAAGCTACTTATGCGTGCTTCTTTTTTCCCTTTGTTTTGGCAGGAACAGGGAGGAACATACTAACAAGCTTTTCTTTTCTTTACCCCGAAAAAAAGACTGGTCGACAGAGCCCCCAGACACCAGAAGAAGCTGGGCACAGCAAATTGAGTTAAAAAGCTTGGTTCGATGGCAAGCAAGCATCTCAATTTCTGGGATGAATTCTACCATCCCCCCTTGATGCAAATGAATGCCAAGATACCCAATTTGACTTCTCAAATAGTTTGCAGGTTCAGTTAGTTGCAAAAATCCTGTACTGGCATGACAAAACGAACAACTACCGGAAGTCAAGCTTCAGTCACTTGGAATATTATTCTAACATGCAAACTTTGTCTACAATTACCTGGAAAATTTGGAATACTCTTATCATCTGAAACAGAATTTGAACTTTGTGCTTGGCAGTTCAATGCATCTTTTTCCCGATTCTAGACATCTACTGGCAACATCATGCTAATAGCATGTGCATCGCACAACAAAGAAAACACTACATAGTAATTTATAATCATTTGCATTTTCCATGTTAATAAAATGTATGTGTGATGACATTAAATGAACACCAGATAATTTAATTTAGTAATCCTTCCTGCTGGATGATTGTGTGATTATAGCAAAATGATTGCATATTTGCGGTCACAACAAACATTTTCATGTTTAAAACCAAGCGTCTCCCAAACCACAACCGGACAGTCACACAAGGGATAAGTTCCTCGAGTGGTAACTACTCAGGTATATGACACTTACCTCAGCAGTAGAATCAATGGCTTGTTCAGCACCAAATGCCAAAACCCAGCTCAATGCTCTGGCGTCCACAAGTAGCTGATACACTGCACCCCGCGGCGACTGCAAGTTGAATTGCAGCTAGTCCAACTGCTCCTCCCCCACCTTTGTCTGCATAAGTAAACAGCGAGCAATAGCAGGAACGAATAAGATCCTGTGGCCAAGTTAACAACCCTTTGTATCCGAATAGTGTCTCGTCTAAGATTTTAGCCTAGCATTTTACAAGTCTGTTTAATCTTGAGAACTTGATGTGCAGAAACCAGATGCACTGAGAGTTCAGTCGAAGGAAAACAAGTGTCCTGAATCAACCGTAATCATATGCTTGGAAATTGGAATTAATCCTTTGGTACCGGGCCAAGACATGTTACTTTACAAAACCATTTTGATTTTCATCATCCCCTTGACATATTTCAGAATACCCAGAACTCTTCATGCGTATAATAAGAAATAAAAGAACAAATTGTAGCAGAAAACCAAAAGATAACTGTTGGATTGAATTGTAAATACAAGAATGTATTGAATGTAGCTTAACAAAGCCTTATTTATACAGAGGAAGAAAAGAAGAAGAGAGGATTTTCCTCAACTGTCCACCGAGATTTCCTCGTGCAGTTGAGGAAATCTTATCTATTATCATGCCCTCGCAAGATCGTGCTCCTATCAAGGACACTGATCTTGGACCGATGTAATGAAAATAATTTACGAGCGAGAGGCTTCGTGAGTGAGTCTGCTAGTTGATCAACCGTATGTACGTGAGAAACACGTAGTTGATGTCTGACAACTTGATCTCGTATGAAGTGGAAGTCAATGGCAATATGCTTCATGCGTGAGTGAAATACTGGATTGACACATAAATAGGTAGCTTCAATATTATCGCAGTATATTGTAGGAGGAAAGGTAGAGTTGACGTTGAGTTCCTTGAGCAGATTTATGATCCAATTTATTTTAGCGATGGCGAGTGGCGATGGCACGATTCATTCGGCTTGATTGTGGATCGAGCAATTGTCTTTTGTTTCTTAGAACTCCAACCGATTGGATTAGCTCCAAGAAATATAATATGCCCAGGCGTGGGCGTACTATCATCATAATTTCTGCCCTTGTCAAAGATCAAAAAGGCATGAAGATGAAGTGGGGTGTGTTTGCGAAGAAAGAGACCATGATTGAGAGTCCCCTTAAGATATCGCAAAATTCGTTTGACCGCAGACCAATGTATTGTAGATGGTCGATATATGAACTGTGACAATTTATTGACTGCAAATGAAATGTCTGGACGTGTAAGAGCCAAGTACTGTAAGGAGCCAAGTATTTGCCGGTATTGAGTAGAGTCCGTAGCAGAACTTCCATCATAAAGTTTCAGTGACTCACTGGTAGAGAGGGGAGTGGCAACCTCTTTAGCATCTTTCATATTTGTCTTTGATAATAAATCTTGAATATACTTTCTCTGTGATAGAAGAAGACCTGAAGAGGTGAATGTGGCTTCTACTCCCAGAAAGTAGCTCAAGATGCCTAGATCTTTGAGAGAGAATCGAACGACTAGTTGCTTTAAGAATGTCTGGATTTCCAAAAGATTATTTCTTGTGACAACAATATCATCTACATACACCAGAAGATATATGGTGTTTTCATGTTGTTGTCGTAGGAATAACGAGGTATCAGACTTGGAATTGAGGAAACCCGTTGATGTTAAAAATGTGCCAAGTTCATTATACCAGGCTCTTGGAGCTTGACGAAGTTCATAAATAGCTTTTTCAGCTTACAGACATGCCTTGGATATTGTGGATGAACAAAGCCAGGGGGTTACTGCATGAAGACATCTTCAGTTAGAGTCCCCTGTAAAAAGGCATTGTTAACATCCAATTATCGTATATGCTAGCCTTTTGAGATAGCCAAGCTCAAGATAAGTCGTATTGTTGTTGGTTTGACAACTGGGCTGAATGTCTCTGTGAAGTCAACACTAGGTCGTTGATGAAACCCTTTGGCAATTAGACATGCTTTATATCTTGCAATAGATCCATCTGGGTTTCGCTTAATTCAAAAGACCCATTTACACCCGATGATGTTTTGTGCGTGAGAAGAGGGAACTAGGGTCCATGTAGAGTTATGAAGAAGAGCATCATATTCTTCACACATGGCTTTACGCCAGTGTGGAGATTTTTGCGCTTGATTAATTGTGGTGGGTTCACTAGCTTCAAGGGAAGAGTTCGTTATGGCATGTAGATCAAGAACTTGACGTGGTTTAACAATATCACTTTTGGAGCATGTTATCATATGATGGCTAGGAGCTACAGAAGTGGTAGGTTGGGTTGTTGGCATAGTCGGTGGTGAGTCATCGGGATCAATTGGACTAGTCTGCGGTACTTCAATAGCACCTGGCGAGGTAGCTGAGGGTATTGTTTCATTAATAGGGGAAACTTGTGAAGAAGGGATTGGAGAGATAATGGGGGTAGGGAGGAGCTGTTGAACAGGAGGAGTGTACTGAACAGGAGGGTTAGGATTGGATGGTGTAGTAAGAGGTTCATGTGACGGGGTTGAGGAGATGCTCCAGTGATGTTTGTTTGTCTGAGTAGCTTGCATGGTAGGGTGCACATGATTTTGAAAAGGAAAAGAAGATTCCACAAAAATAACGTGACGTGACAGAAAGACTTTTTGGGTTTGTGGTTCGTAGCACCGAAAAGCATTATATTCAAGAGAGTATCCAATAAAAATGCAGGGCTTAGATCGTGGCGTAAGCTTATAGAAGGCATAAGGACGTAGCCACGGATAACATAGACAACCAAAGACTTTGAGTTTATGAAAGTTTGGAAGCTTGTGGAATAATTTCTCAAATGGTGACTTGTATTGTAAGACTGGAGTGAGCATACGATTAATGAGATAGACGGTGGTTTGAAAGGCTGCTGTCCAAAAAGTTGATGACAAAGAGGCCTGATGTAGAAGTGTGAGCCTAGTTTCAACTATATGTTGATGTTTGCGCTCAGCAGAACCAACTAATTGGGGAGTATGAGGAGGTGACTTGAGGTGTTGTATACCACAAGCTGCAAGACAGGATGCGAGGGCTTGATATTCGCCTTCGCCATCAGAGTAAACTGTTTTAATGGAAGACTGAAAGAAATTCTCGACCAACTTTCTAAAGTTGGTAAAGATGGTTGAAACTTCAGATTTATGACGGAGGGGATATAACCATGTGTACTTAGTGAAATAGTCAACAAAAATAACATAAAATCGAAACTTGTCAAAAGAAAGGGTTGGGGCAGGACCCCAAACATCAGTATAAACAATTTCAAAAGGTTTAGAACAAGATATAGAGGAGGTTCCAAAAGGTAGTCTATGACTTTTATTACTACGACAAGCATCACAATAAGTTAAAATGTTGCTAGTAGAGGTAGGAAGTGAATAATGAGAAAGTAACTTTTGTTGAATAAGGGACGAGGGATGACCAAGACGTCGATGCCACACATCAACTAGAGCTGCAACTGAAGAGTGAACATTGGGGTGGGTTATTTGCGAAGCGGATGGCCACTCATAAATGTTGTCTTTGTTCTGACCTTGGACTAAGGATGCCCCCGTACTCAAATCCTTTACAAGAAAGGAGTCAGGAAAAAATTCAATTGAGGTATTATTTTGCTTGCAGAATTGAGAGACAGAAATAAGGTTTCGTTTAATGTGAGGTGCACACAAAACATCATCAAGTGTGAAGGTTGTGGTGATGCCGAGGACTACGGCTGGAAAACTCGGCGGCAGCCCTTTCTCGCTCGAGCAGGATGAGGAGCGGCTGCCGAGGCAGAGAGTGCTCTGCTTCTGCCGAGGAAGGCGAGCTGTATCACCCCGTCGATCCTTGCTGATTGATCCGGTCATTGCTGGGCCTGGACGGGGTGCTCGGTTGATACGGCTACTGCGCCACCGACAATTACGGGTCCAGCCACGTGGAGTGCAACGGCTCCAGGGTTGCTCCACCTGCAAAACTAGCGAAAATTGGTGCTCGCCACTCGAACAGCTTCCGGAAGCAAAGAGAGGAGGGTGCGGTGTACGCCGAAGGCAAGGCGACCAACGCGGTACTTGTGTGAAGTCCACCGATGAGGAAGATTGGCGGTGGCGGAGTAAGAAGAGACGGCCGGATTGGTGTCTCTGCTTCGGTGAGTCTTTGGGCGATGGCGTTGCGTTCTTTGCGCGGCGATGTAGCGTCAGTCTTACGCCGGTGGATGGTGGAGCAGAACAGCCTGCGTCAACACTGCCGCTGGAGTTGAGGAAAGAAACAGCGTCAATGGTCGCTGGTAGTGACGGCGGTGGAGAGGGGGAAGGAGGGGAAAGAGCGCCGAGACTACAAGAAAATGATGAGCAGCCATCTTCTGAGTCCCCCGCGCCGTCTCCTGTCGCGGGTCCTCAGGGTGCTGGACAACCGCCTGCCTACGCTGCCCCCTCGCCTGCTGGTGGAAGCCGCTAGGGCGGTGGCCCCATTCATGACATCGGTCGTCCTGGTTCCGCCATAGGCAGAAGTGGAGGGGGTGGCCGACACTCAAGAATTGGTGGGTGGGACCGGAGGGAGCGCGAGGCTAACCCTTTTGTGAACGATAACCACCGCAGCTAGTGTGCGGTGTGACAACAACAGGACAGCGCCACTGATCTCAGCCTCGGCGCTCTCTTCTGACGAGAGCGCTCTCTCCTCTGCCGCCAAACTCCATCGAACGGTGCGATCTGCACCGGTTGAGTCTTCGACGCCAGTTCTGCACCAAGCAAATCAATCGGGCGGGGTGACAACGGTTTCCTTCTCCTTACGACCCATCGAAGCTGACGCCATCGTATCATCAAATGGCTTCATCATCTACTTCCAATACTCCAGTCGTTGTCCTTGCAGGGAACAATAGCAGTTCTCAACCTCCAAGCCTCATCACTATCAATGCTGCGACACTCATTCCTTTCAAGTTATCCAAAAGCGAAAATTATGCATCTTGGCGTGCCCAATTTTTTAATCTTATATTTGGATATGACCTTATAGGTTACATCGATGTCTCTCTCCATTGTCCACCTGCAGTGCTCAACATCCCAGGAGGATCCAGTCCAATACCAAATCCAGCTCACAAACTGTAGTTACGTCAAAATCGTCTCATCCTCCAAGCCATTCAAGCCTCAGTCACTGGGTTCGTCACCCCACTAATATCTTCATGTATGACTATTGCAGAAGCATGGTCTAAGTTACAAACGACATTGGCAAATCGCTCGCGTACTCGCATGCTCGGACTCTTATCCAATCTGATGAAAGTGAAACAAGAGGGAAGTACTATTGCTGATTACTTACAAAATATCAAAGTTATCATCGATGACTTGGCTTTGATAGGTCATTCCCTCAGTGAAGAAGAAGTCCTCATCCACAATCTTAATGGCCTAGGGGACGGATACAAAGAATTGGCAGCCGCAATTCGGGCACGCGACACACCAATATCATTCGAAGAACTTTATGATAAGTTGATTGACTACGAGACATATTTGAAGTGTGATGACAAGTTGCTCGGACCAACTATCACAGCTCAAGTCAGTCAAAAATTGAAGAGGAAGAGCAACCAGTACAATAAGCACGTCAATCAAGGTCCGGCTAATCTGCCTCCTGACCCTATGGGTTCCACACCAAACTCCTCACATCCACATTATCAACACTTTCATCCTCCTCATCAAGATGGTAACCCCTACAAGCATCAGCCCTGGCACCTTGACCTCAGTAGTCATCGCCGAATCGTCTGTCAGTTGAGGAAAGAAAGACTCCTCGGATGTCCTGCTGTCCGCTGGTTGGCGCAGCAGCGAGAGGAGGAGACGGCCGGGTGTGTCACTGGAGGGTGACAACCAGCGACTGGGCGATGGGAGTAGAGAATACTCTGCCGTCAACGCTGTTGCTGGACAGCGAAAAGAAAAAGCTCTTGCTTAATGCAAAGGCTCTGATACCATGTTGGATTCCATATCTCATATGGAGTAGATATCACTGACTTAGTTGAAATTTTGTTCAGAAGGTAAGCTACGGTTTCTAGGGCATATCCCCAGAATGAGATGGGTAGGTCGACGAAACACATCATGGAATGCACCATGTCTAACAATGTGTGATTCCTCCTTTCTGATATACCATTAAGCTGTGGTGTATAAGGAGGTCTCCATTGGGATAAGATCCCATAGTCTTTGAGGAACTGGGTGAACTTTGTACTCAAGTACTCACCTCCTCAATCTGATCGAAGGGTTTTAATACTCTTTCCTGTTTGATTCTCTACTTCTCATTTCCTCTTAGACTCACTTACACTCATGATATGTAGAGTTGTATCTAGCATATATAAGCCATTATGCAATGTTCCTCTTGTGATGATCTCATCATCTAATATTATTGAACAACCATTGTTCTCAAAAACTAATTTATATCCAATAACTATCAAACATGAAATGGAAATAATGTTTTTGATAATAGAAGGAATATAATAGCATGCATCTAATGCAATAATAGCTCCACTAGACAGATGTAAGGTAACCTTGTCAACAGCCAGTGCAGCAACCTTTGCTCAATTACCCATCTTGAGGTCCATCTCCCCTCTGTTCAATCTCCTAGGTCCTGCCAGAACCTGCAACGAATTACAGATATGATAAGCACTCTCGGTATCCAATACCCATATGTTATCATAAGATTCTGACAAATAGAGACTGATCATGAATGTACCTGAAGCTTCTGCAAGCTTCTGTTTCACCCTCTCTGCAAGGTACTCCTTGCAGTTCCTCTTCCAGTACCCATCTTTGCTGCAGTGGAAGCACTGGCCTTTGTCCTTTGTTGGGTCTATCTTGGCAACCTTTGCCTTACCCATTTTTCCCGTGCCCTTGCCCTTCTTAAAGGTCTTCTCAGTCTTTCTTTTCTTTCTGGTCTCACCAGTGTAGAGAACCGGCTTTTCTTTCTTGAAGGTGCTCTCTGCTTCTCTCAACATATTGATGAGCTCTGGGAGGGTCACCTCAAGTTTATTCATATTAAAATTCATTATAAACTGAGAAAAGGAATCTGGTAGGGACTGAAGTACAAGATCCACACACAGGTTATCCTCTAGGACCATTTCTAGACCTGAGTTTTTCGATCCACTCAATCATCTTAAGGACATGGTTCTGAACCGGTGTCCCCTCAGTCATCCTAGTATGGAAAAGACTCTTTGATATCTCATATCACTGAGTTCTTCCCTGTTCCTTAAACAGTTTGCAGAGATACACAAGTATGGAATTAGCATCCATTTTTTCCTATTGTCTACCATGAGAATGATTCTTAGATTACGAAGCCAATCCATATAATTTGGACCAGTGAGGCGATTGGCATCAAGTATGCCACGTAAAGGATTTGAAAGTGATATTTTTCTGAAAATAAAGATGTAGCAAAATAAATAACATGCAAAATTTATAAAAATTAAACAATTAAGATAAGGACTTTTATCTTAATGTTCTCCCACTAATTTTTCGCGAGACACATTACACCCTCCGTATGTGAATCGGAGACTCCCAGTGGATCTCTAATGGGGATCGGGATCCAATCGACATCTTAACGTAATCTTGAGGGACTCGACCAATCACATTAAGCCCGTAAAGGTAGGCAACTCTTGTCAATCACAACTCCTTGTGATTCTCGTCCTGTTCGGCCTCTGAACCACCATGGCCTCGAGGGACTCGACCAACTATAATATTCAGTTAAGTCATTATCATCGTTATAAGATGAGTCTGATTCAATGATATACTCTTGAGGGACTCGACCAAGCATACAATGTCCTCAGATCACCGGTGACATCTCTATGTCATAGATAAGATAGCGAAACGCGATATAGGTGAGTCTCAAGGGACTCGACCAACTCAACTTACATCGGGAATCGATTCCTACCTATAACGATGGAAGGCCACGTGGGTCAATCTAATTGCCTCACGTTTACCGACTTAATATTATTAATAGAGGGTATTTTGATTTGGTCTCCTAACATAATGTGTCACACACATACATATTTAATATATATATCTACATCGCATGCAAATATATATATCTAGTAGGTATATAATCAATCACGCATCACATGAGTAATCATTCAAGATGATCATGGACCACATCCTAATATGATCAAGCCCGAGCCAGTGAGCTCAATCACTCACATCAAGATCTATGTGTGCATCGACGTATCTCTATGCCCTGTGATCGTCCATCTCGCTTTGTCGGTTCCGTCAGTATGTCAACGCATCTCTATACGTTGGATCATCCGTCTCGGCCTCGTGGGTCCCACTATCATTTCCACGCTCTCGCTGTGCCTCTTCATGTAATTACAACATAATTATAGGCATGCAAGCCCGACAATAAATGAGAAAAATATAGGCTCGCAGGCCCAATAATAATAATCATATGTACACACATCACATCACATGGTCCATGATCATCTGTCCACATCATACATCACATGTATATGTTATTATATAGAACTACTAGATAAATAATAATAGTTAATTAAATATTTTAATTAACTAATATTTTCTGAAACCAAGGACATAAAAAGAATTTTTTAAATTTTGAAGGATATTTTGGTCATTCGACCAAAAGGATAAAACTAAAATTTTAAAATTATAAGGGGTATTTTGATAATTCTATTAAAAGAGATAGAAACCACCCTACCGACGGTGGCCATGCACCCGAGGTGCCACGTGGAAGGGGGGACCTCTCGTGCCTATGGGGGGCGCCTCCCGTGCCTACGGGAGGTGCCGTCGCTACATGCGGGCGCAACGCCCGCAGGCGCTGCCCCATGGGCTCCCTGCCGACGCCTCTACGGTGCTGCCTCACGAGCGTCACCATGGGCAGGCGCCGCCTCCTCAGGCGGCCTTGCCCCACGCGGGGACCACCCCTGTGGGTGGTTGCAAGCGTTGCCTACCTGGCCGTGGGCGATAGTGGTCGCCCCTGCGGGTGCCGCTCGCCCCTTGCAGGCAGGGCGCCTACACAGGCAGCCTGCAAGTGCTGCTTGCCTGGCGGCCAATGTTGGCCACCAGCGGCCCCTACGCGCACAGCCATGGCTGCAAGCAGCCTTTGGCTGTTCTGCGAGCGCTGCAAGGTTAGCAACATTTGCTGCCCTTCCTCACCACTTTTGCGCCAATGATTTTGATGACAAAATTATTCTAAATCACAACACACGTAGTTTATGATCTGATCTTCGCACGAATAACCTGGCTCTGATACCACTGTTGGGAAATCCACAAGGGGCGACATCTCATGCGCAGCAAAAGAACAGAAAAACAAAAACTTTGGATTTCCATGAAAGGGTCCATCGTCGTGCGAAGATCGGTGCGTCAAAAATAAATTCGTGAAAACTGCATGTGTAAAAGAAAGTACCTAGAGAGATCGTATATCCCTGAATCCCTACAGATCTATAAAAAGGATGAAGGACGTCAAGCGTTCTCCTCTCTAGCGGTATCCACACAGTAGGGATTGCAACGATGCTCCTCTCTTAGGAGAGGATAATAGAAGGTGGCCACCAAAAAGAACCCCCTGTCTATGGAGTTTTGGTTCCCTTCTATTTATAGATGCCCCCTATAAACCCTAATGAATCTTACCCTGTTAGGTATTGGATCTCTATCCAATTACTCAAGCCTTTTGGATTAGTGGGTCTCTACCTAATAATCTCTTATTAGCAATTATTGGATCTCATCTGAGGATCCAATAAATCAAGGGCTTAATGGAAATCCAATAAGATAGGGGCTCCAGCGGATATCTCATATCCGAACCTCTACTCATCGTAATACCTACCATATGTATGTAACCCTCTAGTCTCAATATCGAGCTGGCCATTAGTGATACTTATCAGAACTCCTTCTGACTTAGTGAATTATTATCTCTATAATAATTCTCCCAACTCATCGATTGCAGACGTACTAGGCCACTACGTCGCAGTCCCTAGACGATACAGGGGAATCCAATCCTTTGGACCTATCTATCCTTAGTTACCACGTATCTATAGTCCCTCATTCATCTAAAATCCTAAAGACCCTATACTGGGCATGGTGCTGTTAGGCCCATACGGTCTCTTCTCGAATCTTGCTCTAATCGGATTCTCCCGGAGAACTTTCTCTCTCAATCCGAATAACCTTGGCCAAGGATTTATTCGAGCAAGAATACATGAGATATTCCTCTCATGATACCTAGAGTGGATGATCGTCTATTGACACTCAATAGCCTCGTAAGGTTGGCTACCACTTCTAATAATTGACTGTACTAGATCTGGAACTTCCAAACCTATAAGTCCGATATCAAAGAGTGGAGTACTCATACAAGACATCCTTGATGTCTCAAGTCTAAGGACTAGATATATTACTAAGACTATAGAATCGCTGTTTAACGTGAGGTATCAATAACCATCCAGTATTCCATAAGTGGATCAATCTGTGAACTCATTCCCCAATGAGCACTTGCACTGTACCCTTAGTGTCCCCACATGAGTAGCTATGAGACCAACTACTTCCATCATGTGGACGGGTATATAGCACACCAGTCTATCCGGTTATCTCGATGTCCCTCTCGAGTAACCTATGATCGGGATTATTTAGGGTATGTGTTTAAAGGTGAATCGGTCTCATTATCGTGATAAAATCTAAGGATATCACAATATATGCAACATTCAAGATAAAGTGATAAAATACCTAATAATAAGTAAAAAGAAAGAGTGCATATTAAATCACAAGTGTCATCACTCATGTGATTGGCTTGCAAGGCACATATGACTAGCATAAAGGTTCTCTTCTCAGCCTATCAAAAGGAGAAAAGAGTTATAAGAGTAGCTGATCTTCGTCCATTAGAAAAATCGTTGGTGGAAGCTAGTAGCCTTAAGTAAAGAGGAATCGAGAGTGGACATAGATCGAGACAATCGAACCACTATAAATCGGTGTGATCTCTTCTTTGTTGTTTTTCTTCATATTACTTATTGATTTAGCTGCTTACTCCACTTCACTCTTTCTCTAAGTTTAAACACTTTTCTATTACAAGATTTGATCGAATGAAGTTTTCCAAACCAATATTTTTACGAAAGCACTAATTCACCACCCCCCCTCCTCCTCCTCCTCTTAGTGCCTGATTTTGGTCCTAACAAAAGATACCTCATCGTTAGACAATAATTTTGTAGCCCCAATTGTGTATCTGGTCCTTAGACTTAGAACACTAAGGATGTCTTATTTGAGTACTCCATTCTTTAATATCGGACTTATAGGTCTAGAAGTTTTGGATTTAGTACAAATGGTCATTAAGAATAACAGCCAACCTTACGAAAATAATTGGATATCAATAGAAAATTATTCACTCTTGGTATCATGAGAGGAATATCCTATATATTCTCACTCAAGTAAATCCTTAGCTAAAGTTAATCGAATCATGATGAATCCGATAAGCGTGAGATTTAAATTAAGAGAAGAGTTTTTTGGGAGAATTTGATTAGAGTGAGACTCAGATGGATTCCATATGGGCCTGACAGCACTATGTCCAGTATATGGTTTCTGGCATATTAGATGGATAAGAGACTATAGATACATGGTAACTGAGGGTAGACAGGTCCAATGAATTAGATTTCTCTATACCATCAGCAGACTATAGCATAGTAGCCTGATACATCCATAGTCAATGAGTTGAGTGAATTATTATGAGGATAATAATTCATTAAGTCAGAAGGATTTTTGATAGGTATAACTCATGGCTAGCTCAGTATTAGACCTAGAGGGCTACAAATATATGGTGGACAATGCGATGAATAGAAGATTAGATATGGGATATCTAATAAGTCTCTGTTTTAATTAATCTATTAGGTGAGATCCAATAGAGCTTAGAGTAGTTATTGGATAAGGATCTAACATCCATTAAACTAAAGGCAATTGGATGGAGATCTAATACCCATTAAGGCAAGATTCATCAAGGTTTGTAAAGAGGTTCTCTATAAATATGAGAGGGGTTCAAAGGGTCATAAGTTGAAACCCTATATTCATCACCTCCTTATCTCCTCCCTCCTTCCTCTTGCCATCAGCACCCTCTCTAGTATGAGAGGACAGCAAGAGAGACTGATCACTCCTTATTTGTTGCTGCATGGTGGCGTGTGATCTCTTATAAAAGAATACGCTACATAATGAGGTGTGTGTTAAGATCAAGTCGGTACTAAAAAGAGGGGGGGTGAATTAGTGCTATTGGAAAATGACGTCGATTTAAATCTTTTGGCTCGATAAAACCATAGCAGAAAGATATTTAACTTAAAAACATTTGTAAGAGAGTAATGTTGAGTATAGTAGTTTGCAATATAAGTAAATAGCGAAAAAAGATGTGCAAACTGATTTTATAGTGGTTCAGTTATCCTGACCTATGTCCACTTTCGATTACTCTTCACTCAAGGTCATCGACGTCCACTAATAATCTTCTTTCCAACGGACAAAGATCAACTACCCTTACAACAATTTCTCCTTCTGATAGGCTCAAGAGAGAACCTTTACACCTCCTCTTTTACAAGTGTTCTCTCACACGTCTCACTTAGGACTACTACTTAGCTCTAGGAGGAGGGACACTACACTTTTAATAGATTACAACCTTAGAATCACAGAGTTTTTGTTCCTCTATCTTGCTCAATTCTTGCTATGCCAAGCAAACATAGCTAGGGTATTTATAGACCCCAAGTGGCTTAAAAAATAGAGTCAAAATTTTAAACATCCCGAGATTTCGGGGTACTAGTAATACTATCGCCTAGTCTGCTCTGACATTGGGTAGTACCACTGCCCATTCTGGTGATACCACCGCCTAACACAGTCTTAGAGACTGTGTCTTAAAGACTGAGCTACCGATAGTTCCAACACCTGTTCTAGTGGTGCCATCGCTTGACCTACCTTTTGGGTCATTGTATGGGCCTTTTTCTTGGCCCAAAATAGCCCTAACTTAGGCCCAATGGGCCCCTAATAGAGTTGACATAATTCTAACCCAATTACAACTTAAACCTACTTCAATCTAAATAATTATTATAAAGCGTAAATTATTTATTGTCCGATGTGTCATTAGTTCATCGACGCTTCCTTTAATCCTTTGACGCATCGTCCTTTCTTGCAGCCTATTGCCCAATCGGTATGTTGACCTCCACAAGTCCAATCTCCTTGGCGCAATGTCCACTCTTCTTGGCATGATGCTTGAACTTATGGCATGATGCTCGAACTTATGGCATGAAGCCTTCTGTCAATATGTCGACCGATCCTCTAGCTCAACATCCAATCTTTTGACATGTTCCACTCTGGCCCAACGTTCGAATCCTCCTACTTTAATTGCCTTTCCATGATCGAAGCTAGTCTTATGTTATTTAAAATGTAGATTAGATCACAAACCTTATCAATTGGTTTCATCATCAAAATCTGAGATTCAATAATCTTCCACCTTTTGATGATGACAACCAATTGATAATAAAGTTTAGACCAAACTCCCCCTATCAATATGTCATATTGATAGAACATTTGAACTCAAGGTATTTCATACCTAATTATCATGATTTTACATCATACATGAAATTTTAAATTATAAATCATCATGCATGATCACCAAATCATCAATACTTCTCTCCCTTTCTCATCAACAAAAAGGAGAAGTGCAACTATGCAAGTTTTTTAGATATGCAAGTTTAGTAAATTTTTCATCACTTTAGAACATGCAAGTACAGTAAGTTTTAAAAATGTGCAAGATTACAAATTTTGCTTCTTGAGATGTGCAAGTTTGCACTTTTGCTTCTCTTGAGATAGCAACTCTTTACTTTTCTTTGCACTATTCAAGCTACCAACTTTTGTTTCTCCTCTTTTGAAAAGTGCAAGTAAGTTTTGTCTTTCTTTGCAAGCTAGCAATTCTTAGTGATGTTCAAGATAGCAAGTTTTTTCTTCTCTTTTGAGAAGTGCAAGCTAGCAAACTTTGTGATACGCAAGCTAGTAATTTTTGCTTTCTTTTGTAAAGTGCAAGCTAGCAAACTTTTCTTTCATTTGCGATGTGCAAGCTAGCAATACTTTCTCCCCCTTTGTCATCGTCAAAAAGAAGGGAGGAATACAATGATATAATTTTTCGTTTTACAACAATGCTCTAATCACCACATGAAAGATATCAAGAAAAAATAATTTGTGATGAGGAATACAACTCATGAACACAAGAGAGTATTGAAACATAAGAGAAAAATCAATTTATGTATATAATGTTTCAAGCATCAAAGTATATTTTCTCAAGTCGTGGGTATCGAAAAAGCAAGAGAAAACAATTTATGATTCATTTAGATAAATATTCTCTTTAATAACATGGAAGATTAATAAAATTTAAGTTATAATTCCGAAAATTCAAGATAGAAACCATGATTCATTTGGATCATTCTCCTCTTTAGTAAATAGCACAAAGAACATCGGAGATCAAATAAGATATCTTGATTCGAAAGAAAAAAAAATCTTATAAAATATTGAGAAATCAATATTATGATTAGGATAAAAACTTCTCTATGACAAAAAGAAACTTAAAAGATCTCGATTTATGCATAGAAATATCAAGTCATCAAAGTCATAATTTGGATAAAACTCATTCAAATTTAATTTGTCAATATCATCAAAATCACTTTCAAAACATTCATAAATAACAAACATAGATTCATCATTAAGAATCTCTATGATGAAAACTCAATAAAATAGAGATTGAGAAAATGCATTCCCTTTTTATGTATTTCAGTTTAAGTGATTTATTTCATACAAGCATATCTTTGTCTTTTATGCTAAATAAAAACATGTATCAATGTTTAAGACTGAAAAATAATTTTCATCAAAAAAATCATCAAGATACACATTAATGCTTCTTAAAACATACATAGGATTAATCTTATAAGGTGTACAAGCATTAGATTAACATTTTGTTTCTTTATCATAAAACATACAATTGTCATTATCAATATTTTTTTATTTAACAATTTATATGTAAATTTTTTACTAACTAATTTGAATCAAATCATGAAAAGCACTAAGTTATTTCATGGTAAGGTAAAAGAGATTCGATTAAGTCACTTACCTCGTCGTTGTGAGCCATCAAGGCATAGTTCTCCATCTTGCCTTCATTGATTTGCTCCTCGTCTTTAGATGCACTCGATTTGTCTTTGAGTGCTTTTTTTCTTCTTTTTTGGCATCTTCTTTTTTTTTAAGTTTATTTTTATTCTTAATTTCTTATTTTATAAATTTTTTAAAATTTTATAATGATAAGTTCAAGGTCATCATCATCACTCAAGTGGTCTTCTATTGTTCGAAGTGTCAAATCCTTCCTGTTCTTTGAAAGGTTATTCTCATGTTCATAATGTACCATAAATGTCATCTCATAAGTTATTAAGGACTCGATAATTTCTTTAAGCAGAAAGTTATTTAGGTCCTTTGTCTCTTGTATTGTCGTTACTTTCAAATCGTAACTTTTTGGAAGGGATCTTAGTATTTTATTAACAAAAATAAAATTAAAAAAAATATTATCAAGATTTTTTATGCCATTGGTGATATCCGTGAACTGAGTGTACATGTCTCCGATGGTTTTGCTTGGTTTCATTCAAAACAATTCAAAATCGTGCATCAAAAGATTAATTTTCAAAACTTTTATTCTACTTGTGCCTTCGTGTGTGATTTCAAGAGTGTGCCAAATATCATATGCAGTTTCATATATAGAAATCCAATTAAATTCATTTTTATCAAGAGTGCAAAATAAAGCGTTCATCACTTTAGCATTCAAAGAAAAACTCTTCTTTTCTAAATCATTCAATTCATTTATTGGTTTGGAAGACTTTTGAAAACCATTTTTGATAATATTCCATAAATTCAAATCTAAAGAAAGCAAGAAAACTCTCATTCGAATTTTTCAATACGCGTAGTCCATCCCATTGAATATAGAATGATGAATGATATAAAACTCTTGAAAGCCGAAAAAAGTTATTTCTCTTTGGGTGTTAAACTAAATGAGAAAAATATTGCTCTGATACCAATTGTTAGAATCAAGTTGGCACTAAGAGAGGGGGGTGGTGAATTAGTGCTATCAGAAAACAATGTCAATTTAAAACTTTCGACTCGATAAAATCGTATCGAAAAGATGTTTAACCTGAAAACCTTCTTAAGAGAGTAATGATTGAGTAGAGTAGTTTGTAATATAAGTAAATAGTAAAGAAAGCTGTGCAAACCAATTTTATAGTGGTTCGGTCATCCTGACCTATGCTCACTCCTGATTCCTCTTCACTCGAGGCCACCGGTATATACTAATGATCTTCTTTCCAACGGACGAAAATCAACTATCCTTACAGTACTTTCTCCTTTTGACAGGCTCAGGAGAGAATCTTTACACCCCTCTTTTACAAGTATTCCCACACACATCCCTCTTAGGACTACCACTTAGCTTTAGGAAGAGAGACTCTACACTTTTAAGAGATTATAACCTTGGAATCATAGAGTTTGTATTCCTCTATCTTGCTCAATTCTTGCTATGCCATGCAAGAATAGCTGGGGTATTTATAAATCCTAAGTGGCTTCAAAAATGGAGCCAAAATTTCAAACACTCCGAGATTTCGAGGTACTAGCGGTACCACCACCCAATCTGCTCTGACACTAGGTGGTACCACCGCCCAGTCTAGCGATACCACCGCTTGACACTGTCTTGAATATTGTGTCTCGGAGACTAAGCCACCGGTGGTTCCACCGCTTGACTCACCTTTCGAGTCATTGTTTGGGCCTTTCTTTTGGCCCAAAATAGTCCTAACTTAGGCCTAATAGGCCCCTTATTAAGTTGACCTAATTTCAACCCAATTATAACTTAAAACTACTTCGATCTAGATAATTATTATAAAATTTGAATCATTTATTGTCTGACATGTTATTGGTTTATTGACGCTTCATCTGATCCTTTGGCATATCGTCCTCTCTTACGACGTATTCCCCAATTGGTATATTGACCTCTGTAACTCCGATCTCCTTAGTGCAATATCCACTCTTCTTCGCTTGATGCCCAAACTCATGGCACGAAACCTTCTGCCAATACGTCAATCGATCCTCCGGCTCGATGTCCAATCTTCTGACATGTTCTACTTCGACCCAACGTTTGATTCCTCTTGCTTTAATCATCTCTCTATGATCAAAGTTAGTCCTATATTACTCATAATGCAAATTAGATCACAAATCTTATCAATTAGTTTCATCATCAAAATTCGAAATTCAACAATATGTTGTTGTCGCGTCCATCATGTGGATCACCGCCAGAGAGGAGTTCGCAAGAGCTCCTTCATCCATAGACTAGGATCTACAATCTTAAGAGATATACAAGTTTTTTTAAGTGAGAATGTCTCAACCACATAATGCAATTTTTAGTTTTGCGAGTTTTACGCTCTCGATTGTCGCATGGCGATCTGATGTCTTTCTTTTAGGAAATGGTCTTTGTTTTTATGTTTTACTACGTATGTGATACTCTCTGAAGTTTCCTAATAAGTAACATATCCTTCATTTTGACTAGTAAGATCTGAAAAGTTTATTAAATATTCGATTATATGTCTTGAGCATCTACTATCAAGATATCATCTTTTACTCCTAGCTCCTGTTTAGAGACATACATATAAAAAAGAGGGGTTTGTTTTAGGCATATATTTAGCTTTAGGTCATTCATGGTTAAATCTACCTTTCTTATCTTTTAAATTTAAATCACTTAATGTTTCTTTTAGAAACTCAAATTAATTTAAGATAACTATATTTTTTAAGAGAGCATGTGTAAGGATAGTGATTAAACTTTTCATAAAAGTTATATTTAACTTTCTGATGTATATATAATGTATGTCTTTTTACAAACTTGGTTGGCTTTTGATGATTGCTACCACTCGTGAAGTCAATGTCTTCTTGTTTTTATACATAACCTTATTTAGCAAGAATCATATCAAATAACTTATTTTTTATTTTAAAATTTTTTAATATTTATCAGAGTAACATGTTTTCCTTTTTAAGTGATTCTATTACATCATTATTATTAATATACTCTTCTAAGCAAAGTTCTAGTTTTTCATTCATAGCAAGTAAGTTATTTTTTATAATTTTTAAAGTATGCCCTTCTAGTAATTTTGAAATAACTCATTTTTAAGTTTAGATGATTCTAAATTTTCACATTTAGAATCATCAAATTTATTAGCGAGTGAGACATAATCTCTTTTTAGCAAACTATATTTTTTATCAATCTTTTTAAGTTCATCATATAAATCATGAAATATTTTAAGTAATTTATTATGTAATAAATAAGTTTTGGGAGAGTTAAATACATCATCATTGAAAGTCATTAAGGCATAATTTACCGCTTCTTCATTGATTTTCTCTTTCACTTCATACTCACTTGATTCATTCCATGTTGCTTTTGGTATTTTTTTCTTCTTTTGAGTTGATAATATTTTTTTCAATTGAGGACACTTATTTTTATAATGTCTTGACCTTTTACACTCATAACATATGACTATATCTTTTTTAGGTTCTCTTTTATTCTTACCTTCTTATCTTGTTAGATTTATCTTATTTTTCCTCAAACTTTTAAATATTTTTGTAAGAAGTGTCATGTTTTTATCATCTTCTTTTGATTTGAGAACAATATATTTTCTTTTCTTTAGAAATTTTTTTTTATCATATGCTTTGCATGTTATTTCATAGGTCATTAACAATCCTATAAGTTCTTCAAGAAAAAAATTATTCAAGTCTTTAGCTTTTTAGATTATCATTATCTTTGGATCCTAACTTTTAGGAAAAGACTTTAAAATCTTACTCATAAATTCAAAATTAGTATAGTTTTTACTAATAGCTTTTAATCTATTGATAACATTCATAAAACGGGTGTATATGTCATAAATAGATTCATTTGATGTTATTTTAAATAATTCAGAACTATGAACCAAAAGATTAATTTTATATTCTTTTACTTGTTAGGTCTTAGATTTTGATGATGAAATTAATTGATTATGTTTTATTGTCTAACTGTGTTTTAAGACATGTAGGTCTACTCGATCAGGATTAGACAATTGACGCTGGAGGAATTGACGTTACGCTAGAGGAAATCACATCAGGATATTGGACGTCGAGCTAAAGGTCTAGTCGACAATCGGTAAAAGGCTTCGGACGTCGGGCATCAGGCCAAGATGAGTGGTGTTGCGCTAAGGATATCGAGGTTGCGGAGGTCAACTATCGATTGGGCAACAAGCCACAAGAGAGGACGATGCGCCGAAGAAGCGGACGAAGCGCCGACCAATGACATGCCGGGCAACAGAATGTCAATTCACATTGTAATAACTGACTAGATCGAAGTAGAGTTATGTTTTATGTGTGCAGGATTAACTATAATAATGATGAAGACGTAAAGTGAAACAAAGGCTGGAGTCAAGTACGATAGAATCATTGGGAGTTCGAGAGTTCGATAAAGTTCGAAGATTCATCGGAAGTGCTACTGGAACTAACCGAGAACGAGTAGGAAGCTTACCGAAGGGTTTTTGGAAGTTCGCCGGAAGTTTCATCGAAAGTTCACGGAGCTCGCCAAGAAAGATCGGAGCTTACCAAAGAAGGTCATCAGAACTTGTCAAGATCAATCATGAAGTCTAGGAGCTTACTGGGAGTCCGCAGAATGGTATCCGAGGGTTCGTCGGAAGGCCGTCAAAAGTTCGCCGGAAGCTCACCGAATGAAGTCTTGACTTTCTGAACTTTATAATAGCTTAAAAAATATCTTTAATTTTATAGTTAACACATAATTAGGGTTAGGATTAGGTGTTAATCCTTTAACCCTGTTAGGGGCCAACTAGGTCCGATATTGGATCGGTCTGGGCCGGGTTTAAGGCCCAACCAGGAGTGTTGGACATTGTTTGGCAGTGGCACCACCCAAGTCTAGCTTCCCAGGTAGTCTGGGGCGGTGGTACCGCCCAGTACACTGACCGCGTTAGTGTGTCAAGCAGTGGTACCGCCAGATTGAGCAGTGGTACCACTCAATGTCAGAGTCAGACTGGTGGTGGTACTGCTAGTACCTTGAAAAACCAGGATGAAAAGTTTTTTTGCTTTAAGTTTGAATCAAATTGGAACCTATAAAAACCCCTCCCATCCTTGGTTAGAAGATACAAGCACACAGAACCTAAAAGTAGGAAAATGCTGTTAAAATCCTTTCTCTCCTCTAGTCTTTAGTTGAGTTCAGCTTAAAGAGAGGAGTGTGTGTGAGTGCTTGTAAAAGGGTTACATCCTAAGCCCGTCAAAAGGTGAGAGCTAAAAGGGAGTCAGTCCTCGCCCGTTGGAAGAAGAACAACTAGTGGAAAAGCTAGTGGCCTCAGAAGAAGAGGAATCGAGAGTGGATGTAGGTCGTATGACCGAACCACTATAAAATCAGTTTCGTTTACTTATTGTTCTTTACATTTCTGCAAACCTATTTATTTTACTTACTCCGCTTCCTTCTCACCTTCTTACGAATCATTTTAAGTTTATACGTAATCGAAATCAGATTTCATCGAAATAAAGTTTTCAATGTATGAAGTTTTCGAACTTATTTTAAATCATCAAAATTTATCATCTTTATCCGCTGCACTAATTCATCCCCCCCTCCTCTTAGTGCCGCTCTCGATCCCAACAATTGGTATCAGATCTTTCAGATTCATTCCCATGAGAAATGGCTTTTCACGATTTTCTAAAGGGTTTTTTTTATTGTTCATCCTCCGTTCTTTGATGGATTGGACTACACTTATTAGAAAACTCGAATGAGAGTTTTCTTGATTTCTCTAGATTTAAATTTGTAGAAAGTAATTGAAAATGATTTTCAACTTCCCTCTAAATCGACGAACGAATGGTCGGATTTAGAGAAAAAAATCTTTTTCTTTAAATGCAAAGGCTATGAATGTCTTATTTTACGCTTTAGATAAAAAAAAGAGTTCAATCGGATTTCTAAATGTGAAACGGCTTTTGATATTTAACACACACTAGAAATCACACATGAGAGAATGAGTAGAGTCAAAGACTCAAAAGTTAACATTTTGATATACGATTTTGAGCTTTTTTGAATGAAACCAAGCGAGACTATTGACAACATGTACACCCGTTTCATGGATGTCATCAATAGTTTGAAAAGTCTTGGTAAATCTTTTTTAAGTTTTGATCTCATTAACAAGATTTTAAGATCATTTCTAAAGAGTTGGGATCCAAAAATAACGGCTATTCAAGAGTCTAAAGACTTGAATATTTATTCACTTGAAGAACTAATCGGGTCTTTAATGACCTATGAAATGACTCTTGAACTTGATGAACATGAGTACCACCTTCCAAAGAATATGAAGGATTTGGTACTTTGAATAATAGAATGCCACTTGAGTGATGACTCAAGTGATGAGGACAATGTTGAGAACTTTAAACTTTTGACATTAAAATTTAAAAAGTTCATTAAATAAGAATTAAAGAACACAAATGAAAAGAACACCAACTCTTGCTATGAATGAAAGAAACCGGAATGCTCTAAAGATGAGTATACAAAAATGAAGAAGAGAAAAACGCGCAAAAAGGATGAAGATGCAAACTATGCCTTGTCGGTTTTCGACAATGAGGTAAGAAACTCACCCAAGTTATTTTTACCTTATTTTGAAATTACATGATGTCTTTCATGAGTGCTTAATTTAGATAGTAGGAAATAAAAAATTATTTTTAAAAATTATATTATGCTTTTCTTTCTAGTATTTTTGAAAAATAAAATTTATGAATGATAATTGCTTAATTTGTGATAATACATAAATTCCATGTATGCTTTCCGTATCGGATTTCGGTCTTAAACTTAATGCATATCTATGTATGTTATTCTTAAAAGTATCTTAATGATAATTGCATCTCATGCTTATACACCTAACAAGATAAAATCAATGAACATCTATCTTGATGATTTTACATTTTAAAACTATGTATAATGAGCGAATCTTATGTGTTAATGCTTGGCTTTCATATAAAAATTTTGAAGATGCTTTATGGCATTATGCTTGATCTTTAATTTTTTGTATCATGCTTAATGAGTAATGAGAAACTGAAGTAATGAAAATTGAAATACTATATTTTGGAATAATGTGTTTTTGGACTCGATGGTTTTCATGACAAAATTTATTTTTCAGATTTATAAAATAATACATGATTTTAGCAAAAAATTTGAGCATTGATCATCTTGTTATAACTAATAAAAGAAAAAATTAAAATGATTTTGATGATCCATTATGAAACCATGCTTAATGATTATATCATGCTTGATGACTTGAAATCTCATATTTTGAAATAATGTGTATGATGAATCCATGAATCTTAATGGTTTTGATGATGCTTTTGGTTTTAAATATGATGTATGACATTTTCATATGAAAAATTTGAACATTCCTATGAAAGATCACATCACTTAAATTGAAACACATAAAAATTAGAAAATGCACTATCATGATGATTTATATGTGATGCATTTGATCTTAATGGGTTTGATGACAATACTCATGTTTTGGATCTAAACTTGATACTCATCCTTTAAAACATGAGCACCCTTATATGAAACAAATAATTTAAAATAAAACACATTATGTGATGAGTGACTCTCATGTTTTGACATGTTGTATTTGGCCTTAATAGTTTTTATGATGAAATTTTTATATAATATGTCATTTTTAATAAAACTTATGTTTCGATTTTTGAACTTGATACACATCCTCTAATACAAAAAGGATTTGAGCATGCTTATATGTAAACCATCTCCATTGCTCTTAATAAAATTTTCGAATGAAAGATTTTGATGCATTTGATCTTGTTGACTTTAATGACAAAACTTGCATTTCGAATTTATATAATGATGACTTTCATTGAACATACCTTATGAAATCATCATAGATAATGATGAAATAAAAATATTAAAAATTTTGTTATCATGCTTCAACTCAATGATTTTTAAGACGAAATTTTGCCTTTATGTTTTGAACGTTCATGCTTGTTTCTATTCGACATAAAAAGACAAAGGCATGTTTATACGAAATCAATGCAAATCATTAAATGAGAAATGCATATTTCTTGAACTTCTCTCTTTCTCTAAAGTTTCAGATTTTTCAAATAAAAGACAAGTGATGAATTCATTTATGATATTTTGTGAATCACTTGAATTATGAATGAGATTTTGATGATGTGTTAAAGAATCCATTTAAATGAATCATGATTCATCTTGATTTTTTCTTGAGCCTTGATGACTTAGAAATCACATGATCATTTTGGCTTGCATGTCTTATGTGGTGATTTAAAATAAATTTGCTTTATTATGAATCATATGAATCTTGATATTGATCTTGCTAAATTAGAATCACAAATAATATCCTTTGGTGTTATTACTCACAATATGTAAGCATTGGTATTTATGACTTGAATTTGATTGAAACATTGCATGCTTAAATTGATCTTTCTCCTATGTTTCAATACTTCTTCAAATGCATTATATGATGATTGAATGATTGATTGATGCAAGCTAATAAATGATATTAAAACAAGATCTAAAGAAAATCTTTGTATTTGATCCTCCCTTTCCTTTTGACTTTGACAAAGGGGGAGAAGAGTTTTGCTAGCTTGCATATTGCAAATGAATGCAAAATTCCTAGCATACAAAGGAAGCAAAACTTGCAAGCTTGCTCTTCTCAAAAGAGAAGAAAGAAATTGTAAAATTACATGCATATCGCAAAGGAAGCAAAGAAAGTGCAACATTGCACAAGAAGCAAGTAAAGCTTGTCATGCTTAAACTTGAAACTTACTACGATTGAATTTTGTGTTACAAATCTATGCCTAAATGTGGTAAATCTTGCTAGTATAATTATATAACTTGTATATCTTTTAAACTAGCTAAGATGTTACTTCTCCTTTTTGTTGATGACATAGGGGGAGAAGTAAATTGATGACTTCATGTAATATAATATTAATTGAAAATTTTATATATCTGCATGATGTTTTGATATTTCCCATAACATATGATGAATGTTGCTTAGATTTGGGATAATCCAAGTATTCTATCAATGGTATATTGATAGGAGGAGTTTGGTTAAACTGCGAGGAGTTAAGGTTAACTCCGTCAGTCATTAATTAGTTGTCATCATCAAAAAGGGGAAGACTATTAGGTCTCAGATTTTGATGATAAAACTAATTGATTATGTTTTATTGTCTAACTATATTTTAAGTCATGCATGTCTACTCGATCAGGATTAGACAATTAAAGTAGGAGGAATTTACGTTGCATCAGAGGAAATCACGTTAGGATATTGGACATTGAGTCGGAGGTCCAATCGACAATCGGCAGAAGGCTTCGGATGTCCGGCATCGAGCCAAGAAGAGTGATGTTGCACCAAGGATATCGGGGTTATAAAGGCCAACCGTCGATTGGGCTATAGGCCACAAGAGAGGACGATGCACCGAAGAAGTAGACGATGCGCCGACCAATGACGTGCCGGGCAACAGAATGTCAATTCACATTATAATAACTGACTAGATGTAAAGTGAAACAAAGGCCGAAGTCAAGTAGGATGGAATCATTGGAGTTTGAGAGTTCGATGGAAGTCCAAAGATTCATCGGGAGTACTGCCGGAACTAGCCGAGAACGAGTAGGGAGCTTGCCTAAGGGTTTTCGGAAGTTCGTCGAAAGGTTCGTCGTAAGTTCGCGGAGCTCGCTGAGAAAGATCGGAGCTTACTAAAGAAGCTCATCGGAACTCGCTAAGATCAATCATGAAGTCTAGGAGCTTGCTGGGAGTCCACAGAATGGTATCCGAGGGTTCGTCGGAAGACCGTTAGAAGTTCATCGGAAGAAGTCTTAACTTTTCGAACTTAGTAATAGCTTAGGAAATATCTTTAATTTCATAGTTAGCACATAATTAGGGTTAGGATTAGGTGTTAATTCTTTAACCCTATTAGGGGCCAACTGGACCTAGTATTGGATCGGTTTGGGTCGGGTTTAAGGCCCAACCAAGAGTGCTAGACACTGTCTGGCGGTGGCACCGCCCAGGTCCAGCTTCCCAAATAGTTTTGGGCAATGGTACTACTCAGACTAGGCAATAGTACCACCTTAGGGCAGAGTGCCTAGGCAGTGACACCACTGGCTGGGCAATGGTACTGCCTAGTACACTAACCATGTTAGTGTGTCAGGCGGTGGTACCACCAGACTAAGCGGTGGTACCGCCCAGTGTTAGAGTCAGACAAGCGATGGTACCACCAGTACCCCAAAAAATCAGGATGAAAAGCTTTTTGGCTCTAAGTTTGAATCAAATTGAAGCCTATAAAAAGCCCTCTGATTCCTGGTTAGAAGATACAAGCACACAGAACCTAAAAGTGAGAAAACACTATTGAAAGCCTTTCTCTCCTCTAGCCTTTAGTTGAGTTCAGCTTAAAAAGAGGAGTGTGTGTAAGTGCTTGCAAAAGGGTTATCTCCTAAGTCCGTCAAAAGGAGAGAGCTGTAAGGGAGTCAGTCCTCGCCCGTTGGAATGAGGACAACTAGTAAAAAAGCCGGTGGCCTCAAGAGAAGAGGAATCGGGAGTGGACATAGGTCGTATGATCGAACCACTATAAAATCGATTTACGTTTACTTATTGTTCTTTATATTTCTGCAAATCTATTTATTTTACTTACTCCGCTTCCTCCTCACTTTCTTATGAATTATTTTAAGTTTATACGCAATCGAAACCAGATTTCATCGAAATGAAGTTTTAAACTTACAAAATTTTTGAACTTGTTTTAAATCGTCGAAATTTATCATCTTTATCCGCTACACTAATTCACCCCCCCCCCCTCCTCTTAGTACCGCTCTCGATCCCAACATTACTCACTTGTGCCTTTGTGAGTAATTGTAAATTTGTGTCATATATCATGTGCAGTTTTATAAGTCGAAACTCAATTGAACTCATTTTTATCTAAAGCATAAAATAAAACATTCATAGCTTTAGCATTTAAAAAATATTCTCTTTTCAAAATCTCTCAATTCATTCATTAATTTAGAAGATTTTTTAAAATCAAACTCGATAATATTTCATAAATCAAAATCTACAAAAAGTAAAAATATCCTCAATCATATTTCTCAATAGGTATAATCTATCTCATTGAACATTAGAGAATGTGTGATAGAGTGTCCCTCTTGTTTATTTAAAAATACTATTTATTCTCTCTTGGATATTAATCCGAATGAGAGAAATTTGCTCTATACTGATGCCAATTGTTATGATCTTAATGACACTAAGAGAGGAGGGATAAATTAGTGCTATAGTAAATTTTAACTGACTTTAAAGCTTGATCATAAAATCTATATTGAAAATATGATTAACCAAATAAGAACAAGGGTTACGAGTAAAGTGACTAATAAGTAAGCAATCATAAATAAAAGTCACAAATATGAGAATAAATATAAAATAAATTATAGTGATTTAATCTTTTCGATCTACATGCGCTCCTAATTCATCTTCCCTCAAGGCCATTGGCTTTCACCATTAATCTTTTTTCTAATGGATAAAAATCAACTATCCTTATTACAACTTTTCTCCCTTTTACAGGCTTAGAAGAGAACCTCTATACTTATTTTTTTATAAGAGATCTCTCACCTTCTATAAGTTAATATCACAACTAAACTCAAGAAGGAAGAGACTCAAATAATATTAAAAGAGAGACCTACAACACTTCGCAAACTCAGGAATAGATGCTCTATCAACCAAGTCTAAGTAGGGTATTTACATGCCTAAAAGGCCTCAAGAATAGAGCAAAAAATTTAAATCATAAAAATTTTGAGATACATATGATACTACCATTGATATTGGGCGATATTGCTATCGTAACTTTTGATGTCACAATTCTGTGTTAGGATCAAATCGGTACTAAGAGTGGGGGGTGAATTAGTGTGTATGTTAAAACAAAAATGATTCAAAATACTTTCGGCTTAATAAAAATCATATAGGAAAAGAGTTTAACTTTGAAAACATTCATAAGAGTATAATAAGCAAGTAAGGCTACTATACAGTATGTCTAAATAGCAAAGAGGAGAAGGAAGAGAGTACACACCAAATTTAGAGTGGTTCGGTCGTTGTGACCTATGTCCACTTCTGCTACACGCAAGCAAATGTGCATGTGATTACTATCGGATTTCGCACCCCATGACATTTCCGCTATGTACTGTAACACTTCTATGTTGTCGCTGCCTACAACTAGGTTAGCGACACCCTCAATAATATTATTACTGATAGTAAGCTGCTGATGATAGTCCATCGATCAAACATAAAAAACCTTACATCGCTCACAAGTAGATGATAGAATAAACTAGATAGAAAAACAAATCGATAACACAAATGAATCATTTAAATATTGTAAATTAAAATTGAGTAACACCGGTACTAATAAATAGTTTTAAAGTATTCGAATTCAAAACATGACTCCGATATCAATTATAAGCATAAAAATCATAATTATATTATTATATAAAAAAATTTAATATAAAAAATTAAAATTAAATAATAATATATTAAATTTATGATATTTACCTTTTGATCTCATTCAGAAGCCTTTATCTGATCTGCAAATGCACTATCGTCGAATCCGAAAGCTACAATGGTGCAAATTTGCTAGGAGAATTAGATTTGTCTTCTTCTTTCTTTGTATCCTTTACAAAATCACTATGAGTAACAGACTAAGAACTAAAGAAGATTTAGAATAGATTTATAATCTCAATAATTGATATTTCATCTCTTAGGAGGTCTTGTTCTTTTATAGATGAGAACATAGGACTCGTGATGATAATTAAAAGAGTTTCTCTCATCAAAATCATCTTCTAATAAATTTTATTATAATTAAATTTATTTTTTTATTAATTGATAACTATAATTATAATTTAATTAAATATATAATATATTTTATATAATTAGATAGGGATCGCAACGGAACTCTGAGCCCCCTTAGTCATCGGTGTGGGTGAGAATTTGGGTGCCTGGTGGCATTGAAAAGGATTGGAACATCTTCCATCGCTGTATGTACGCCTCCACAGTGAGGCTCGGCTGGAATGAGCATCAGTAGCTTATAAAGATGCCCTGCCATAATTTGATATAATTACGACAGCAAACGGACATCATCGAATTTATGGAGCCAACATCTTCTGCGAGAATAGTTTAAATTAAACTTGGTCGGTTTAAATATGAAATTGAACTGAATCGATCTGATGATACTTCGATTCAAAATGAAACCGGAATCAGCTTTAGATAGTTTGGTTTTGATTTTTGGTTTTTGAGAATGTGGTTCCACTTCTAATTCCAACCAATGATTCTCGATTTTTGAATAGAAAAAAAATGAAAAATTGATCAAAACCTCTTTGATCGATTATTTTAAGACTATTTGAGCTTCTACCATTCGAGAACTGCGGGGGCAAATGTTAAATCTCTCTCTCTCTCTCTCTCTCTCTCTCTTAAGAAACTAATTTCAGGAAGTTTTGATTATTTTATAATTAAAAACTTAAGAATGACATTATTTATGAATCTCGGATTTTGATGATAAAACTAATTGATTGTGGTTTATTGTTTAACTACATTTTGAGTTATGCAGGTCTACTATCGATCAGGATTAGACAGTTGACGCTGAAGGAATTAACGTTGTGCCGGAGGTGATCACGTCAGAATATTGGATGCCGAGCCGGAGGTTCGGTCGACAATCGGCACAAGGCTTCGTACGTTGGGCATCGAGCCAAGAAGAGCATGTTGCACCAAAGATATTGGGGTTACGGAAGTCAACCGCCGATTGGGCAACGGACCGCAAAAGAGGACGATGTGCCGAAGGATTGGACGAAGCGCCGACCAATGACGTGCCGGGCAATTGAATGTCAATTCGTGTTGTAATAACTGTCTAGATCGAAGTAGAGTTTTTGTTTGTGTGTGTGCAGGATTAACTACGATCAAAAGGTTCGTCGGAAGTTCGCAGAGCTTGCCAAGAAAGATCGGAGCTTGCCAAAGAAGCTCATGGAACTTGCCAAGATCATCATGAAGTCCGGGAGCTTGCCGGGAGTCCGCAGAATGGTTTCCAAGGGTTCGTCAGAAAACCGCCGGAAGTTCGCCGAAAGCTCACCAAAAGAAGTCTTATCTTATGGACTTTGAAATAGCTTAAAAATATTTTTAAAATTTATAGTTAGCATATAATTTGATTTAGGATTAGGTATTAATCTTATAAACCAAATTTGAGCCAATTCGGACTTCATTTGGGTCGGTTTCTACGTCGAGTTTTCGATCCAAACCACTATCTTGAAATGACTGGTGGTAGTATCGCCAGATGGCGAACCTTGGCGGTAGTACCACCCAGTGGCAATGAGCACCGCCAAAGACCCGGGCACCAGCGGTAGCACTGCTGGATGGGCGGTAGCATCGCCCAATACTGCCAGCACCGGGAAATTCAAAATGGTTCAAATTTTGGCTCCAAGTTTGGGCTCCAAATTTTAATCACTTTGAGACCTATAAATACCCCACTCATTCGGAGTTTAAAGGGAGTCTAGAATTGAAGAAAAAGAAGGGAAAAACTCTCTTGAAAGTGTGTCAAATCTTCCCTCTAAGTTTTAGGAGTGTTCTAGTCCAAGAGAGGAGTGAAAGGCTTTGTAAGGATTATCTCCTAAGCCCGTCAAAAGGAGAGGTGTTGTGAGGGAGTTCATCCTCGCCCGTTGGAAGGAGAATAGCTAGTGGAAAGCCGGTGGCCTCAAGCAAGAAGAATCGGGAGTGGATGTAGGTCGGATGACCGAACCACTATAAAAATCCGGTTTGTATTTATGTTCTTGCTATTTACTTTTCTACAAACCATCTTCATTTGCTATCTTACTCAACTTCCTCTTCATCTTCTTACATATACTTTAAAGTTAAAACACAATCTTTCCGGGTCCAAACGAAACGTTGCATTCATTCGTACGAAGTTTCCGAACTTATTTTAATCGTTGAAAAATCTATCGTTCTTTACCGCTATACTAATTCGCCCCCCAACCCGTTTTCAAAGTAACATTACAATCAATACTTACAAATAAAACTATGATTTTTTTTAAATTTTTAATTAAAAATAAATGTAAAATCAATGAATCAATTATTTGAACTGAAACCAAAACCAATCTATGCGATACAATTTCAATTCCCAAAAGTTAAGAACTGGAACCGTCGATTCAAATCAATATCCTAATACAGAACAAATCGCTCAATTTAGGAATCATGTTCAAATCAATATATATATATATACAAATATATATATATATATACAAATATATATATATATATACAAATATATATATATATATTTGTGTATATACATATATATATATATATATATATATATATATATATATGTATATATATATATATATGTATATATATATATATATATGTATGTATATATATATATATATATATATATATATATGTATGTATATATATGTATATGTATATGTATGTATGTATACATACATATAGATACATATATATATATATATATGTATATATATATATATATATATATATGATATACAAAGATATTAGATATAGCTTTCTTTTTGCATAAGAATAAAAAGTATCCTTATAATCGTGTACACCACTAATTAATACGTATTTGGGTAAATAAACTCTCAGATACATTCTTGTCACGAAACCCAACTCTAAGAACGTGAAGAGATGCTCTTCACTTATCATATTGATTCAAGTGTTTGTGGCTGAAGATCCAAGTCATTAACATCCCCACCCCCACCATTTGCATGTGAGCTAACGCATGCTAACGACCTTTGTTTTAGAGGGAGAGAGAGAGAGAGAGAGAGAGAGGGGGAAGCAGCTACCATACGAGGAAATTTGAGACAGGATACTGCATTTTTATTCCTCTTGTTTTCTCTCAAAGGATGAAGAAGGTGGGTGACATCTTGATGTTCTCCTAGGAACGAGTATAATATAGCACCATCCGCTGGCCTCCTCCCCAAAACTCATTTGCGGGACTCCTCTTTCGTTTGTTTTCTTCTTACACAATACGTGGTGATCTATTTCGAGTGCTCCCAACGCATCTTGTTGTGCCTTCCGAGCCTCAAGGGAAAGCTATTTTGGACAATATTTTAGTTTATCCTGGCTATATTTTCCACAAGCTACTAATCTGGCAGAACTAATTTTATATGGAAGAAATGAAGATCGAGTCTATAAGAAACGCCTACCAATCTTTAACAGTAGATCACATCTAGCTATTAAAATAAGAGGCACGTGCTCGATGCACGGTGAGAATATTGACGTGGGGGTACTGCGACTCGGGCTCTTTTTTCAATGCACATTGCGCATGCCACAACTCGGAGGAGAAACCGATTGGCCGCATCCTATTCAACCTTGTGAGGACCACCGAAGATACAATTTTTTTTTTAAAAAAAATCTCACTTTGAATAGTTTTACAAAATAGAAAAAAACTTGCTGTGATTGTCAGTATCTTCAATTTTTTTTGAAGCCAATATCTTATGAGGATAGCGAATGAATCCTCATGAAAGTTATTAACCTTGAGGATTAAGCTTTAATTATTTAATAAATATTCGATTTTTTTAGGTTTTAAGGTAAGACATAAGAATAAGAAATGCTCGCTTTGAGTTTCCCTTGGCATGTTTAGAGAGGATATTAAATAAGAATGAAGATAACATAATAATTTTATAGTTGATCTCCTACAATGAAAATTTTTATTTTATCTATAGATATTGATAGATAATCTATCGTCGGTTGACATGGTTGATCTAAGTCATTGTCTATTCATCTATATGTATAAAGATTTAAATAAGATAAGTTTTCACTTATTATGATAAGAAAGATAATCATAAACTTCTTATCTTGTGATAGGAAAGACAATCATCAACTCTCTCTTCTTTTATGACAAGAAAAAGTATCATAAATTTTTTTTCCCTCGTTCAATATATATAAATACCTCATAAACTAATAAATAAGGCAATGATTCTTTTTCTACTTGAACTACTCGAGCTCACATTTAGGAAGCTTAAATTACTAACTTAAGCGTTCGAGAAATCGGGTTGAGAAACCTCTCTTGACCCGAGTCTTCGTACCAGTGACATCTCGGGAGCATAATACTTTTACTTTAGATACACCTTAGATATTATTTCATATATAATTTTGGATCATATCAAGACGTCAATAATATATATTTTTTATGATAGACGTAAACAAAAGGTATCGAACTGTGTTAGTCTTACATTAACTTTTTTTTTTAGTATGCTTTTTTTATAATTAATTTTTTATATATATCCTTTAGCTGCCGGTGTTCTCTCCCTTCCAATAAAATGATACTTTTCAGCATTATTGGGGAATGCTTTTTAGCATCAAAGCCAAACCAAATTGCAGGTTAAAGTGGAAGCCTCCTTCCATGGGAATCAGGAAACAAATCCCAGAACAATCTAGGAAATAAATTCCAGAACAAGACATTGTTAGAATCAGAGGGGGAAAGAAATAGGAGAAATAATTGAAGTTGATAGCAAGCGTTAAAAAGGATGTTGGAAGAGGCTGGGCTCACATGCACCTAACCAGCAACAACAAATGGACAAATATCTCGAGGATATAAATGATGTGGAGAGAGATATAGAAACCGTGTAGGGTAGGGTTCATACCCCAACAAGCAACAACAGGCAGCGAGGAGACCACTTGGATGTTTTTGCTCCACCATATAGAAGGATAGATATGAGGTGGTCACACCCACCGAGAAGACATTGGACCCAACGACACCACCACATTGCAAGCTGGTCATAAATGTCATTAACGAGTTAGCAAAGACACCGTGAAAGCTGGGCCAGTAATTGGTGTTTGTGCTTCCATCACCGAGTAGAAGCACTTTCGAATCCATGTCTCCTCCCGAGTGTTGCTTGCACCTCCCAACGCTACGCAACGAGAAGTTGTCATCAGCTCACGTGATCACTCTATCGTTGTTTCCTGCAATGCATGCTCTCTGGTTTGGCTGAGTTCTCTCGGAGAAGCTGACGGAGGTCGCTCGCTCACAGGTGTTGCTGAGATTAGTGGGTCAAGTATATCGAGTTTGCAGCAGTAAAAACAGAAGCAGGATCGACTTCAATGGAGACCGGAGTGGACCCGTCACCGTGTCGGCCACAAGGAGGCGAACTCTCTCTCTCTCTCTCTCTCCCCCCGATTCATCCTGCGAGCTTTGTGTGAGGGAGACCGGAAGAGTTATTCTTCTCGGCTGCATCAAGCAACCCCTCGATGGTGGCCTCGGTCAGGGTCGATTCCGGAGGTCTTTCATGGCACGAAGCATGGATTAATGAGGAGAGGGTTAAGTGTCGCCGAGAGAGTCGAACGAGTGGACGGGGAGTTACCAGCAAAAGTAAAAGAGAATGCCTAATCTATTCGCTGCCAAAGTTGCATAGTGGGAGAGCATAACTATATGTAGCGGTGGAATGATACGTCCCTGTCATGCCTCGCTGTTGGATTCCCTTATCGGATGAGAGATGCCGCATGCATGATTGATGGAGATGGACCCCCCGGAGGAGGGTTTAGGTTGGGTCCATGGGGAGCACAGCTCGATACCAACGTTTCCTCTCCCTCCTCCATCAAAGCCTCCATTATGGCTGCGTTGAGGACGCCCTGCCGCCCCCTCTCCTCCATCAAAGCTACTGTGTTTAAGGACGCTCTGATGTGATGCCACCGATGGATCGGTCCATCGTTCGTGTCGTGCCTGTTGCAAGGAGTGGGCGGACAGAAGGGGCTCACCGCTGGTGGAATCTTCTTCCTCCTTCGTATCTTCAACATTCTCAAACATAATTACCATCTTTCACTGAGCTGGGAGCATCCAAGAACTGCAGGAACGGTGAGCTTTGGGCTACATCATCTTAGCCTCGACTCGTCACTTCAACCGACCCATGCTTCCCGGATTCCAGCACTCCACTTCTCCGAGGAACCCTAACGCTACGCATCAACCTAGAACGCCTATGATTTCTGTTCTTTTGCCTTAACCTCCATCGAGAACAAAAGCGGGGACAAAAAGTCCACAGGGGCTATTAATAATGTGTAGAGGGCGGGGAGAATGCATGCATGCATGCATGGCTGATGGCTTCCATGGATGTCAAAGATAAAAGGAGGGGGGTCTTTTACATTGTTGACGGCAGCATGTGCGTATGAATCGAGTCGTAAGAAGACCTTTCCACGTATCAGGAAAGAGAAATGCTTTTGTCATTGTCTTCCACAAGTTTGACCAAGTTCTGCTGGAGGAGGAGGAGGAGGAGGAGACAAAAACCCTAGTGGCCATACACGGCACGCTCAAACGTACGTGTAGCCTTGAAGTTCTTGTTAGTGAGATGAGCCTGCCCGTTTCCTTTAAATCTAAGACTAATCTATTCTTAATCTACAAAGACATACTGACATAACTAAACGGAGCACAATTCAGTGGGAGGAATTTGGAACTCATGTTCATGACCATATAAGAAAATGATCACACATACGCGTACGATTTTGATTCTCTCTCTCTCTCTCTCTCTCTCTCTCATCCAAGAATTTGATTTCACTTCTCCAGAAAAGAAACACAGCCTGGGCTTCCTCCCAACCATAAGAACCATGCTCTGCTTTCCCTTTCTTCCCACTTCCCATCCTTAAGATGCTCGCTTTCCTGCTCCCACTCTCCCACTCTCTCTCCCTCGGCTTCCACTCTCATGAACCCACCTCCTCGGCCGTATAGTGGGCTCGGGCGGTGGTGGAGGAGATGGACTTCGGTGAGGTGGTGAGCATGGATGGGTTGGTGGGCGCCTCCTCTTCCGAGGGCGGTAACCTCTTCTCTTCTTCCCTGACCTCCCAAGACACCGAAGTCAGCAGGCAAAGAGGATTCTTTGGATCCATTTTCCACAAGCATGACAGGCCTGCTGAACCTGAGGACTGCGACTGGAGATCCCTCAAGATGGCCAGGACCGAAGCATTGGTGACGGCTCCCGCAAAGACACCTCATTTCCTCAGATCCGACTCCCATCACCTCTTTCCTGACGGAGAACATATGCTCAGCTTCTCGTCCACGTCCAAGCAGAGTGACATGGCCGTCTGTGGTGATGCGACCTTGCCTTACCACATCCGCCCGTCGGCGCCTTCTTCAACGGGGTGTTATCTCAGGAATGCAGGTAACACGCACTACATACTTGCTGGATCAGACGTATTGATGGCGCTATTAAGTCTCTCTGGTGGGTGGTGGATGTTTGGTTGACGGTGGTTTTCTTTTGGGGGTTTTGGTTCTGGTCTCTCAGAACAAGCAGGGGGTTCGGGAAGTAGCAGATTTTAATTATTTTTCGTAGAATTTTTGGTCCTTTTTTCAGTCTTTTCAAGGAAAAAAAAAAAAAAAAAAAAAACAGAGTTGGCTTCTTCCGTCCTGTTTCTCCTCTCTTTTGGGTTCTTGTCTTCCGAGGACTGGTTTTGGGAGCTTAAGTCCTTTCTGTCTTCTCGTGAGAGAAAGTGGTAAGGGACACGGCAATCAATCCGAGAGAGAAAAAGTAGCAGAATGAACCATCCATCCCTTAATATTCCCTGATCTCGTGTGATACTTTTTCCTCGAGGAAAATGATAAGATATGGGGAAAAAGATGGCGTCTTTGATCTTTTTGCAGTTTGATGTGCTTCCTCAAATGCTGCAGGCAAGGCATGGGAGCTGTGATTCATCTGCCAGGTCCCCTCGGGGGCCTTTGCAGTTGTCTAATATGTTCATCTTCTTCTCCTTGTCTTCCCCCTGCATCTGACGCGGTTCAAGTTCGGGCTCGTCTTTCACCTCACATTCGTTCCCCACCGTTTCCTTTCTTCTGTTGCAGGCTTGTTTTCCGCAACCTCTCATGCGACAATGCAAGGGGTTCTTGCGAGGGTTAGGGGACCCTTCACTCCATCTCAGTGGCTGGAGCTGGAACACCAGGCCTTGATCTACAAGTACCTTGTTGCGAATGTCCCCATACCGGCCACTCTGCTCGTTCCCATCAGAAGAAGCCTCAACGCGTCTGGGTTCCATTCCTTATCTTCTGGATCTTTTGGTTCAGGTACTCCTTAGTCTTTCACCTCCTGTATCCAAGAAATATTTGTTGGCATAAGGGAGCCATGCATGCTTGCCTCTTAGTGAGGTGGTTGGTGTTTGCAGATTCTCAAGAAAGATTCATCTTTTGGGCAGTATAGATCTTCTTCATTAGCATTCTGACATCTTTTTTTGATGGAGCATAACCTGAAGTTGCTAGTTTTCTGGAGATATGCACAATCTTTCTTTGCAGTACCTTTGATTGCTTACCCAAATGCATGCTAGATCTGCCAGTGTGCATCTGGAAATATAATTCCACGGTTATATTTGCTAGAATTTATACACTAGTTGTGCTCTTTCCTGACAGATTAATCTTTTGGAAATAGTGCTAACTCAACTAAAGTTTTATCACATTTATGCATTTTCCTTTGTAAATGTGGTGATACTAATAAAGTTTTGATCTATATGAAGGAATGGTCAAATCCTAAATGATACATACACTTCATGACCTTATGCCTTCTTGACTATTTTGGGTTCTGAAAGATCTCATTTGACAAACATAAAAGGCTATATTATTGCTGCTAAACTCTTTGGTTTTAGCAGTTGGATGGGGACAATTCCATGTGGGTTATTCTGGAAATGCTGATCCGGAGCCTGGTAGATGCCGTCGGACTGATGGGAAGAAATGGCGGTGCTCGAGGGATGCAGTTGCTGACCAGAAGTACTGTGAACGACACATGAACCGAGGCCGCCATCGTTCAAGAAAGCATGTGGAAGGCCACACTGGCCATGCCGCGAAAGCGATGCCTCTCATCGCATCTTCACAGTCAGCTTCAGCTGTCCCTGATGGCACTTCATCCGCTAGCCTCACCATTTCACAGCATGAGAATAAAAAATTACAGTCAAACATCACTGATCCTTGCCCTGTGCAGCTCAATGGGTAGGAAACAACTAATTATTGATCTGTTTTTCCTCAATAAATTAGATGGTTTTTAACACTTACATCTTATTTTGCTGTCATGACGAAGATGCTGATAGAGTTAGTGGGTTAATGAGTATAAGGAGCCAAGAAATCACTAATCCATGGTTTTATTCTTGATTTGTATTCAATTCATATTTCATTTCAGCTATTGCAAACAACAACATTTGATAAGTTTAAAATTGCTAGTTAATGCTGATTCACTGCATTTTTAACAATGAAAATAGTGCTGGATTCACCAGATTGTGCTAAATGTTTATCATTGTTGAACCAGAATTACACATGCAAATGTACGAGAGATTTTATCTTTGACACAAAATTGGACCAATCAAATCATGTTGTGTTATTGCATAAGCTTGCATCTGTAATATCTTCATTGTTTTTTTCATTGCTCTCATGCTGTGTGTATCAACAGTGCCGGTCACCTTTTTATACATCAGATCAAGAATAAACTACATTTATGATGATACTTTTAGAGTTTGACATTTCGTAATTTCTTATACTGGAGATTAGTGGATTCTCAAGTCATTTGGTAAAAGATGTGCCTTTCCAACCAGATCCTTGTGTAACACTGATCTATGTTGTTCTGCAGGGTGCTGATGAGCAAAGAAGATCAAAATGATTGTTTGCACAATTTGAAGGGCTTGTCTATGCTGAACCCTGCAAACCAGAATTCCCTTAATAAAACGTTCTCTCTCTCAAAGCAACACAATCCCTTCGAGGAGACCTCATCGAGAACAGACTTTGGGCTCATTTCTGCTGATTCACTTTTGAATCCCTCAGTTAGTTCATTCTCTGACAACATTGGTTTAATACCAAACACAAAGCTTAATGACCAGCAGTCCCATTCCCATGCCTTTCGACACTTCATTGATGTCTGTCCCAAATCCCAATCTGATCACTCAACCGTGACCTGGCCTGAGATAAAAGAAACACAATCTGACAGAACCCAGCTCTCTATCTCAATCCCCATGTCTTGTTCTGACTTCTCATCTTCCTCCTCATCTAACCATGACAAACTGGCACTTTCACCTCTCAAGTTATCCAGGGAACATGATCCAATCCCCATGGGTCTAGGAGTAGGACTGCTGAATGAAGTGTGCCATCGACAGGCTAGTTGGAGACCAATCTCCTGGGAGGCCTCCATGGCTGGACCTCTAGGGGAGGTTCTGACGAGCACCAACAGCAGCACTCCCAAGGACCAAAGCAAGAACTGCTCATCATCATCTCTAAACTTATTGTGTGACAATTGGGATTCAAGCCGTCAGTTGGAATCCTCGCCGACGGGTATCTTACAGAAAGCTTCATTTGGTTCACTGTCGAGCAGCACTGGCAGTAGCCCCAGGGTGGAAAACCTCAAAATTCATGAGAGCACCGGCAAACTGTGCAACGAACTCCTTGGTTCTGCTGTTGTAAACACCCCCACCATCCCCTCACTGTGACCATTGGAGAGGTCTGCAAAGAGAAAGTGTCAGCATCAGAGAGAAAGAAAATGAGATGATGCCTGTTGGCAACTAGTGGTAATTCTGCTAATCAAGGACTAGGAACCATCTGAGTTGTAGTTTTCTAGCGGTGTTGTTTATTAGTTCTTTTGTTTCTGTACCATGTCCTAAATCCAGAAACAGCTATGTATGACTTCATACTGTTGCCTCTTAAGAACAGATGCTAAGCTTTAAATGCCTGGTGTTTGCTCTCTTGCTGGATCCTTCAATTACTTGGGGAATTAAATTTCCTGCAAACCTGATCATGTTACTTGGGGAATGCATTCTTACATTTTTTCGAGTTCATTGGTGTGACTTTTTTTTTTTATGGAAGTGGCATAGATTTCAGAGGAACAAGAACCAAAAGTCTGTGAACTGACATTAATCTCATTTGTCAGAAGTAAACCTGAAAGAATAGGTGTTGGAAGTTCTTCCTATCTAAAACTATTGTGGTTTGTTTGCCTGGATTCATCACCATTGAGCTTGCAGCTGTGTTTTGCTAGGCTTCACACCATGATTTGAAGATCCAGGCTTGTTCAGAAACAAAATATAACTCAAGAGTATCATGCTTTTTTTGGTTATCTCCAGTCATGTATCTGAATTGTCCTATGCTCCAATCATACACTTTAAACAACTTTTGGTTTCTCATCCACAAATTTGTGCGAGCAGCTCAAATATCAATTTCTCTCGACGGTAGTTTACAGAAAAGAAATAGTTCAGGTGCATTGCTCCATGGGAGGCAGAAATTTAAGGCCCCATGTGTTTGATCTAGAAACCAAACGCATGGTGTGACAAGCTAACACATCCTAAAGTCTCTAAAAGTTCCTCTGGTTGCCATGAAAGCCACTGCTTGAGCAAGTTGATGCACTTCTTTTATCTATGCATTCTTGGAATTTATGATAAGTGAGTTGACATTGAACTGTGTCTCTCGAATTGGTACCAAGTTTTGTAGCAGGCAAAATCTTGTTCATCAGTTTCATCTAAAAGCCTGTACCAAGATGACTTATGATAGGTATTTGAGAACAGGAACTTGATGCTTATATACGAGTATAAATTCTCCAATGGCCATTTCTGTACTGTGCTGACTTATTTAAAGCATTTTACTGCAGCACCTTTAGGTTGTATGATTCTTCCATCTACTTATTAAACACACTGAAGTAGCAGTACATATTACCAGAGTGTGACTTATCAAATGAATCAAGGCTTGCTTATGTAGTTCATAATGCAAAATAGTTGGATACTGTTCCCAGGTTTCATGCCATTTATGTCTACCAATTACATAACTAATGTTGCACATGGTTTTGTAGGGCACTGACAACAACAACATACCTGCAAGACCCTATAATTCATGTTTTGCTGTCCATTTCAGTAAATGCTGGATTGTGATTGCCAAAGGCTTTTAAGTTTGCCACAGTAATAGACAACTGCAATGTGCAGTTTCTTTCAAGCAGCAATGCAGCAGAAGAGTGTTTCTGTGAGCAAGTGATGCACAGGTGAGAAGCATCCATCAACTCTATTTTAAACATTCAGGTATCAAGTGCTGTTCAGATCATTCAACTTATTCTAACATCAATTGAGCATCATCACCGCAATAGAAAATTAAAAGGCTGCAGCAACATGCTTACTGAACATTTGTTCTGTTCCTCTGTGTAGTCATGGTGGTTGAGTCTTCAATGATGGGGTGAAAAAACTAGTACAGATATGACTGAAGCAATCTCAATTGATGAGCATTAAGAGGATGCTGTGGTCCAATTTCTCTGAAACCAGAGAGGAAGAACTCGATGCCAATTCACAAGAGAGAAAAGGAGGCTCCTGAATCTACTGAACTGATGTGTACCATACTGCTACAGTGATGATGAACTCCACTGAGATGTACGGTGAGAGCCTACAATCTCTAGAATTGTTTCTTCTTTGATATCTTCGAAGAGGGCAGCTCCTATGTCGATTGCAATCTCCCTCATCTGAGGCTGGAATCGACTCCACTCACTCTTGGAGCTTGCTAGCTCTGAGGCTGTCAGCTCTCTTAGGGTAGGGAGATCTTTTTGCTTCTCCAACGGAGGAATCTCATGATTGAAACATTCATGGGAATCCAAAAGCTTGTCCGATTGATCCAGCTGCCACTTTGATCCGATGAGTTCATAGAAGGCTGGGGTATAAGCTACCTCAAGCAGCTCGTTGAAGATGTCAAGAACTTTGACTGGCAAATCCAAGCCCATGGTTGACATCTTCGCTTCTACATCTGAAGCAAGGAAAGAACCAACAACATGACGTCCTGCATCACCAATAAGTAGAGGGAGGAGGAGGAAAAATGCCGAGAACTTACGTCGAACATGATCGACTGGGGAGCCTCCGCGACAACGCAGCTCGAGAATCGAGACGAGACTGCGTCGTTTCGAGTCTACCCTCAAATGATTTCGCGCAATTCTTTCCCAGTTCAGTGCGTCCTTCTCAGCCGCTCCGCAGAACGTCTTCTTCATCATGTCTCTACAAGTTCTCAGATGACGGCATGTCAGCTTCTGCAGACTCGTGCATGTACTCCCACCAGGCCAACAGGTAATGCTTGCAGACCGGGACGCAAGAATCCTATCCGAGTGCCCTTTCTCGAGAAGGTAAACATCCAAGTGGAAAGGCTCTTGTTGCTCTTGCAGCAGCTCGAGAAGGCGTCGTCCATGAACAGCAGGCGATTCAGAAAGACATGCCATTGGTTCTCCCGCTTTGAGGCTCTGAAGGAGAGAAGAAGGAAGGAAGTTTCAGAAGGGGAGAAGAGTCGAGGAACAGGACAGGATGAGGAATTATATGCAGTTCCAAAGAATCTCTTCACCCAGATGTTGGTCGAGACGTTGCCATCGATCGTAATGGCGATGGAGGAGCGAATCTGCAGGCAGCATGCAGGTGTTTGTTTCTTGGTGGGCAGAGTCTGACGTCTTGCCACGCTTTCTAGCCTTTCAGCAACCACCGCCAAGACCCAGTGAACTCTTCCACTGTTCAAAGGTCTCTCTCTCTCTCTCTCTCTCTCTCTCTCTCTCTCTCTCTCTCTCTCTCTCTCTCTCTCTCTCTCTCTCTCTCTCTTTCATAAGAGCAAAAGACCACAATGCAGACATCTTTATATGTCTTCTAACAGAGAGTTTTCGTGGGTACTGTGATATTTTGGTTGAGTCGGTGGGAAGTATCCTTTGAATCCCACAGCAATGATCAAATGCAGACAAGAAACCAGTATTCATCATCAGGAGTGGGGCACTGGACAAGATTGAACTGAGTCACCGTCAGGAAATCACAGTGGCTGCTGCGCTCTGTTCTAGTCTTCCTTCTTCGTTCTTCCTATGAAGACTGGAAGACATGAATCTTTTGTCTTCCATGTTCACGCGTGTCTGCGACATTGTTCTGCTCGTGTGATGTCTTCAAACATAAGGAGCACATCTCAGGAGTCGTTGGGTTGCATTGGGAAAATTACTGCAGAGCATAGTTTCCATGGTTGTTCTCTCGCGAGGAATGAAGCGGTCAACCGGCGGCAGGGCACGACGGTCGACCAAATCTTTCTGCTCTCCATGATGCTTGCATTGGATGTCTTCACCCCCTTCTGGGCTTAGCCCATAAGTCGTCCGTGAAGCCCATAAATCCAGCAATATATTATTCGACACTAATTATTAACTAGTACTCTGTTAATCATTTTCGCTGTAATTTTAAGAAAAGGAGAAAATTATTAAAATTAGGGTTTGATCCTTTTATAAATATCTAGACTTTGGTGTGAGGAAAGATACTTTGGATGCTCCTCGGATTCTCTCTAGAATATTTAAAGCTGTGTTCTCTATAGTTTGACGAGAACAAATATGTAAATTCCTTGGGATTTATAGGAGAATGTATATAGGGGGATAACTCGGGGCTCTTCTCGGTGGATACAAGGGAGTTATCGTAAATCTTATGTCAGCATCTCGTATTCTTTTAATTTTGGTCTTTGAAGTCTTCTGTCCCTCGTTCCGAATGAGTGCTATCACAGCATTTTAGTAAATAATAGTTATTTAATATATTTTAAGTTCATATTGTTTCTTAGCAAGCATTTGCGTTCATTATATTTGTTTTATACATCTCAACACAGGATTGGTAGAATAATTCTTTCGAGAGAATTAATTGGACGGATGATCGACCATGCTGTTTAGTCAACCACATTTGACTTCTATAGTGGTGTACTGATTGAGAAAAATGCAGGAATTAAAAAGATAAATTGTCCTCTAACCGAACCTAAAGCGGAGAGCTGTGTCTGACAAGGCCGTCGTTACACAGCTTTCGCAAGCTTTCAAAGACCATGTCGAATCTTTCTTTTCCTGAAAAGAGAGTATTCAAAGTCACCACCTATCTTCTACGGTGGATGGCTGTTGAAGATTTGCCGAAGCTGACCAACCACGAGATTCTTCCTCATTGGATTCAGACTTCAGACAGTGGTCGAACCAGTGGATTCTCTAGTGGTGTCCAGCAACAGAGATCTTGAGTTGATCCCATCGTCCAATAAAACAAATAAGCAATCTTACTGTCTTTCTGGAATACTTGCAATCTTTTGATCTATGATGCTTAATTTTCATTGAACTGTAGCTTAAAACTTCTTTAACCCACCCTCTCGAGAATCCACAGGAAGAGCTATTAGCTTGCGGCAAGAACGGAGCGATCAATGTCGAAAAGTCACCAACCGCGGAAGGAGGAGAGAGAAGGTGGCATCCACCAAGAACAAGTTGCAGCCAACTGGCATCATTCAAGCAGGGAATTCCTCGGTGGAGACGAAAGAAGCTTGTGGACCTGACAAAAATTAATTCATCTTTTCTGCTGAAGGAACACTTGTGAGCGTATCACAAACAATTATAAGTCATATGTTTGTGAACGGTCTGAAAGAGAGAAAAGAAGAATCCATGCGTCTACACTCATTCATCAAGGACCAGCGACACTATGAGCCTCTATTTAAAGCCTCTCCACTCCCCTTCCCTTCCTCCAACATCAGTCCAGCTTCCTCTCTCTGGTGTTCAACCAGCGGAGAGCATCCCCCAGGATCTACAAGGTAGCTGTCATGGCAAAGTGTGCCACCTTCTTCGTAATAGCTGTTCTGCTCTTTTTCTCACTTGGCCAAGCAGCTCGACATGAGCCAGTGGATCCCAGAAACACCCAACAAGAGGTACTTGTCCGATTTCTGCAGAAAAATACTCACCTTGGCAGCTGAAATGATGTCTTCTTTGGGTTAATTGAGATTGTTTTCCTTGTGTCTGATATATAATGCGTTTGTCGTAATAGGGTGCAGAAGGAGACGGTTTTGAAAGGGTGGACGAAGGTTGTGGAGCAGCTAACGAGGAGGAGTGCTTGATGAGAAGAACGCTTGTAGCTCACACAGACTACATATATACCCAAGGGAACAGACACTGATAAGAGTAGGAACACAGATTTGCGCGACCTTCATCTCTACATCGGGAATTTGAGTTAAATCGCTGGTGTAATCTTTGTCAAATCTATCCTTTTTTTTCCTTCTTAAAATGATAAATCTATCGTCTAAAACACTGAAACCAACATGGATCATGAGTTGACTTCTATGAAGAATAAATTGACTCTCTTTTGGTCCATAAAAATCTCTTGTATCTCTGGAATGCAGATGTAGTGGTGCACTCAACTTTATTTATATATATAGATGCCTTAATGCTCCATGTCACATCGTCTGGGTGGTGTAGTCGGTTATCACGCTAGTCTCACACACTAGAGGTCCCCGGTTCGAACCCGGGCTCAGACACAGGTTTTAGCAATTACATATATTATAATGTCATATTTTGGTCTTTTTTTTTTTTTTTTGTAATTCTTGGCCATTATATATATATATATATATATATATATATATATATATATATGAAATGTCTACACAACCCTTCTAATCCCCCACCCACTCAGTTGTTCTTGTGTTGTCACAGGGTCCAAACAATGATAAATCAGCAGTTGGTAGGGTCGTTCTTTGACACCAAACAATAGCCATGGTCTCGAACTGGTTCTTCCAAGATCAAGGAACCGCTGTCTCGTGGTGGTGGTGTCCCCTGATGCAAAGAAATCCCACCTCCAATTCCAAGGAAGGCATGGAAGCGTCCTCTGAAGAAGTATGCTGCCCGGGTGTCGGATATTTTTAGGTGAAGACGTGGTTGAAGAAGAAGCAGTGCGTTCTTCTTGGGTTTTGGCTTTTCAGGTGAAGCAATCATGATTTAGGAGGCATTAGCTGGAGCACAGGACTTGTTTGATACGGTCTTCTTCGTCAGCAGACTTGGGATTTCTTAACCATCTCCTTCTCTTGAGCACATCAGTACAAGCTTTTTTACATTACTGTTCACAGAATTGGGTTCTTTCTTTCAATTTGCTATGTTGTTGTGGGTAGGGTTCAGTCACCAACTCTGCGGGAAGTGCTTAATTTGCTGTCATCACAATCCCTATTTGTTTTCTTCCTCTTTTCCCGTAGACTTCAGTACCATGCAACATGGAACTACCGCTGGACCAGGGCCAACAGGTAGTGTAACATATGTCCTATCTGCTTAGTGGCACGCAAGTGACTTTTTGGTTGTCTTGTTGAGATCCACAATGACTCTCCGAGGACCACATTCACAATTGATTGCCATCGCCGAGTGGTTCTCTCTGGATAAGACTAAAAAATCGAACACATTTCTTTTGATTCCTGTACATATAAACAAAGCCATAGATGACCCAAGTTAGATAGTTCAACTGCATGACCTGTTCTCCACCTACCCTTGAATTGCTCAGCAGGCAATCAGGAAGAACGGGGAGGGGGAGAAAGAATGAGCCCATACATAATTACATGAAGGCACGTAAACAATAGAACAAGTGGCTTTCCTTGGAAGGTTGGGATTGGAGCAATACCAAACCCTGCCCACCGTGTCAAGGCTTCTTCCCTCTTCCTTGTCCCACTCAAGCAGGAATTCTTGCTGGTTCTAAAATTGAACCTTTCTTCCATCCAGCAACTCCACTTGGAAGAAAATTTATTTGCGTATGAATATGCCATCTAGCTCGCATGTATTTACAGCAGGGCCTTCTTGCATGGTTATGATGGTTTGTGGGTAAAATCTATCTTAGAACTATGGTTGGGGTTGGGATCAGTAAGATTTGGCATTTTAGCCGAGCTGGAGTATCTGGTTTGCCTGTTACCATCTTCCTGTATCTCCTAAGCATTATGACAAGGTGGATGATCAGTGTGCAAAATGTGATCATGCTGCTAAGCTGAAGTGTATGATTTGCTTGTTACCATCTTCCTGTATCTCTCAGATATTAAAATGTGATCATGCTACTAAGCTGATGAAGTATATGATTTGCTTGTTACCATCTTCCTGTATCTCTCGAATATTAAAATGTGATCATGCTGCTAAGCTGATGAAGTATATGATTTGCTTGTTACCATCTTCCTGTATCTCTCAAATATTAAAATGTGATCTAAACTGATGAAGTATATGATTTGTGACTAGGTGGATGATCAGTATGCAAAATGTGATTATGCTAATTGGAGGTGAATGTAATACATGTAGAGTGATCAATTCTCAGCAAAACTTAGGATGAAGCAGATGTTTAACATCAAGAAGCAGTGTTTCAGACACACGGTTCTTCCAACCGCATGCTGTAAGTGTTTGTAGCAACATTCTTTTTCTGAATTGACTTGGCACCAAACTCAGCTAAAATTTCCACCACTACCATAACCTCAGATCACAATCAATGCAAATAAAAGTCAACAAAGTGGAAACAATTTGAAGATTCAGATCTTGTAGAAATCAATGGTCCTTGTTTTGATATATGCTTTGGCTGATTGTTTCATATAGAAAAGAACGTTTCTCACTCTAGCCTGCACAATAAGGACATCCTAATGAAAAGGAAAACAATGACCTATTTTAGCTTGTTTGACTAAAGGACACATCAACGATATCTTCAGCGAGTATGACTTCAAAAATTATGAAGCTTCTCCACATTTCTATTGCACTATTTTCTTTAAACAAAACAAAATATTCACACTCATGACGAAGAATTTATGGCATAAGATCCAGAATTGATCACAAACGAAGCTATCCAATTTCGCTGTCATAAATGCATCTTTTTATCGACACGATCTAACATATGAACACTCTTTTGACCCCTTCAGGCTTGCTCAGCTACATCATACATTATATCATAATTTTCAACTAAGCAACATTTATATATAATTTAAAGTGAGAACAACATTTAATTTAGCAAAAGTGGATCTATATTATGCCAAACTAATTGAGAAAAAAAATCTATTTTTCGTTCATCGATCAACGTCCATTGTTAAATCAAGATCATTTAAATTTTCTACTGTTTGGTGATAATTACCTTAGAATAATATATAACAAAAGTCTTGCTGTGATTGGGTTTAATTATAATGTATATGTTGGATATTGAATAGATGGCATTTTCGTTATAAAATACAAGTGTAGTGGCATTTGTATCATAAAGAAATAATGGATTTTATTTTAATGACCGTTAAAAGAAAATCGTGTCGTTCTTTTAGATGAAGATTTATGCGGGCGGTGAGCGTAACACTCCTCCTCCTCCTCCTCTCTCTCTCTCTCTCTCTCTCTCTCTCTCTCTCTCGCTCGCGTAGTATACTTCCCTAAACCTTACTCTCTTCCTTGCTTCCGGCGCCCAGAATCCTCCATCGCTCGTCGGGGAGCGTCGCCGCTTGTAATGATGCTCTGATCCGCCCTTGGAAGGCCACGCGACGGGAGTTATCGACCCGGGCGGCGTGCCGGCATAGCAACGACCCGGCCGGTGGGGAAAGCTAGCTCCTTTCCAGCCAAGGCGGAGCCGGTCGTGCTAGGTTGCGTGAATGGGTGGTCCCCTCGTGGTTTGATGGAAAAGGGTCTGGGAACTCCTGGGGTCGATATATGGAGGTGAAGCCCTCGCTTCCTCGTGGGGTGTCGTCGAGGGCAGCATTTCCCTTGTCGGTGCTTCTCGCGGCTGTCACTCTTGAGGTAGGGCGGGTTGATCCGTCGATCTCGAGGTTTTGGAAGTTTTGGGGGTTTCTTGTGTTGCGGGTGCGAAGAATTTGGATGATAGTTGTCTCAAGGTTACCTTGGATTACGGCGTCTGCTGTGATCTGGGGCAATTTGGGTGACTGGGCTGGTTGTGGTTTAGGGCTTACTTTTCTTATTCTCGATTTCGTGGAAAAAAATCTCATCTTTGTGTAGTTTTAAGATGTTTCTGATGATTATTCTTCTTCGTGTTATCGAATCGGTCGAACTGCTTGCGGTGACAGAAGTCTTGATTCTTTCTTGTAGTTGTTCGTGATGTTCATGAGTTTTTGTTGAAAGCTTTGCAGTCGTTGCTGTGCTTTGTATAGCACCAGCTTTATACTTTTTCTGTGGGTTCATCAAAATTGTGAAGCGCTTTTTGTGTTGATCTAGTGCATTCAATGGCTATTTGATATCGTTCTTTTTGTCCACCTAATGCGCTACAGTCATCTGTTTTTCTGATACTTTGGTGGGATTTTGCCCGATACAGGAAGTTCACAGTTTTAATTTGCTATTCTCTGTACAGTTTGTGTTGCTTCTGTTGTGTTTTGGAGGAACCGGTGCAAAATCTCAAGACAGTGAGCTGCTGTTTTTGCAAAATCCTAAGGTGGGGGAGAAAGATGTTCAACTCACGCATTCATGCATCCATGATGAGATACTCCATCAGAGGCATCGCCCTGGTCGAAAGGAATACTCGGTTACTCCACAAATTTATTACCAGTCTAGTTTGTCAAGGTCACGCCATCGTGGTGGACGAGCTTTGCTTGAGGTGTCCTCGGCACCTTTGCTGCAAAAGGATGCAAAGCAACCCATCCGGATACTTTTGAACTATGATGCTGTGGGGCATTCTCCTGATAGAGATTGTCGAAATGTTGGTGATTTCGTGAAGGTAAATGTGTTTCTGTTAGATAATTCCTCCAACTATGAATTCAGAGTTCTTTTGGTGTTAATTAATCTCTTATCTTGATGGTATTTCAGCTTGGTGAACCACCTGTAACTTCAGTTCCAAGAACCCCTGTGTGCAATACTCATGGGGATCGGCCAGTATTTGCAGATTGTTGGTACAACTGCACATCGGAAGACATTTCAGGGGAGGATAAAAAACAACATCTTCGAAAGGTACAATTTCTTGTCTGTTGGTGCTTCAGCCTTGTCGGCATTGATTCATGTGGGTGTAACTTGTATATACCAATTTGATTTGTCTATTTCTTTATTTGCCAATTTTTTAAGACCAAAATGCTCATTATTTTTTCCCCCAAAATTTGCATATGTTTTCTCATCCAACTTTTGATTTCTCAACTTGTGGGTGGTAACTAGATGAGAACATAAAATAGTGCATTCAAGGTGTCTCAACTTCAAGTTCAGTTTCTGTCCATTCAGTGAAGTTCTACTTTTTGTCTGTACTGAATTAGGTTTTGGAAGACTCAAGAAAACTAGAAGAGAATATTAATGCCATTTATGCTTTGCATCATGTTTTTAATATAATTATTGTACTGTATTGATGGCTTTACATATTTAGGTGAACTTTTATTTACTTTGAGTGATTCACTGTAAGCTAAAAGTGTATTACAAGCATTCTGACAATGAACTCAATGCACCAAAATAGAACATATAGAACTCTATGAAGTATTAGTGTATTATTCCAACAAGTATTATGTCTACTACACTAGTTACATTTGCTCAATTATCTCTTATGCTGTTGCTCATTAGTCTTTAATTTTCAATTAGTCAAACTCAATATTGTGTTTGTTAGGTTCGTTCCTTTCAACTTTTGGTTGCAATCCTTACTTCTAAGTACTTAGCAGTTAGGACTTAACAAAAGCTGCTACTGTTATGCATCATGGTGGTGTCTATTAAGGTTGTTTTAATGAAACATATTGGTTTAAATTTTTAATACTCCAACCAGATTTTGTATGCATGGAATGAAAGACACAATGCTTCAAAAGCTGATGGGATGGAAATAAGTATAAGCTGCATTACTATAGTTCAAGCTGGCGTGAGGAATTTGGGAGGCATTTCACTAAGAACTAAATGTAATGACAAGCAAACAACCCGATCTTGCATATGATCATCTTTAAAGCTTGATAGTTTGACTTTCAATTTGGTCATTAGAGGGTAGGATTGGGTCAATTTATAGAAAGAGTCAAATCTGGGAAAGAAAAAGTGTCGAGTAGACCTAATCAGTGGATATTTGTGATGGATTTACTTTTGGAAATTGGATATGGTCAAGCTTTAATGTTTAGAATTTAGTGTAATTTGAATCTTCCAGTACTGGTTGAAGATGGTGAAGCCTATGAGGATCTGACAGAATCTAGCCATTCTATTGGCCAAAATTGACTTGGATACAAAAATTAGTGAAGTTAGTGATGATGTTTTATCATTTTTATTTGTGGAGACCCTAGATCGATTGTTTTTGTTCATAAAAAAAATTCTTGAGCAGGCACTAGGACAAACAGCAGAGTGGTTCAAAAGGGCTTTAGCAGTTGAACCTGTCAAGGGAAACTTACGGTTGAGTGGATATTCTGCATGTGGACAGGATGGTGGGGTGCAACTCCCCCATGAATATGTTGAAGGTGCCGATGTAGTTTAGTTTCGTTATATTATCTTGGCTTCAGCATTTCTCCTTTATTTTTCTTGTCATATAAATCTACCTATACTTTGCAGATGGTGTTGCTGGTTCAGACCTGGTTCTCTTGGTAACCACTAGACCCACAACTGGCAACACTCTTGCTTGGGCAGTGGCATGTGAACGAGATCAATGGGGTCGTGCAATTGCAGGTGCTTTTTATATCATAAGTTTGTTGGCATTTACTGACAAACTTTATCTGGAGTTTTTTAACTATGATGTTTATGCTAATGTAATTTAGCCTCACACAATCTGTAGGTCATGTCAATGTCGCTCCCCGTCATTTAACAGCTGAAGCAGAAACATTGCTTTCAGCTACCTTGATACATGAGGTTAGCAACATTCTACAAATCAGTCCTTCAACTACTCCTGGTAACTTATGAGGATTTCTGTCGATAGGTCATGCATGTTTTAGGTTTTGATCCTCATGCCTTTGCACACTTCCGTGATGAGAGAAAAAGAAGGCGTAGCCAGGTATCCATTTGCAGTTTCTTCACTAATTTTTAATCCTGTTTAGCTCAATTGTTTAGTCCTTACTATTCAATTATCATCTGCAATATCTAATGGATCATTCTTCTTATTTTTAGGTCACTGTTCAAGTTATGGATGAGAAGCTTGGGCATATGGTCACACGTGTGGTCCTGCCTCGAGTTGTTATGCACGCCAGACATCACTATGGGGTATGTTTAACTGAACCATATGGGGAAATGAGATTCTTTCTTTATTCTGTAATGGCATTATGCAAATGAATTCAGTTCCAGAATTTGAGATTATGGTGTTGCTGAGCACAGTGGTTATGCTCTTCTGTCAGGCATTTTCTGAAAATTTTACTGGCTTAGAGTTGGAAGATGGAGGGGGTCGTGGTACATCAGGTACCTTCAATTTCATAAGTGGAATGTAGTCAAAATGCCTCATCGAATATCCCATTAAATTTCTCACCTTAATTTCTAAATGATACATGAATTATTGGCAGGATCTCACTGGGAGAAAAGACTTCTAATGAATGAAATTATGACAGGATCTGTCGATACAAGATCTGTAGTTTCAAAAATGACTTTGGCTTTATTAGAGGACAGTGGGTGGTATCATGCTAATTATGGCATGGCAGATCACCTTGACTGGGGTCGGAATCAAGGAACTGAATTTGTTACATCTCCTTGCAATCACTGGAAAGGGGCATACCGATGCAACATGACTCAGTTGTCAGGCTGTACATACAACAGGGAGGCAGAAGGGTATTGTCCTATTGTAAGCTATAATGGGGACTTGCCAAAATGGGCTCAATATTTCCCACAGGCTAATAAAGGTAAGCTTGGAATATGTGTTCTATTTCATGATGATATCATCTTCTGATGTCTTTGGTCTTTCTTATTTCATGATAAAGTATAATGAAGTATCATGTTTGTTTTTTTTTATTTTATTGTTCTTGTTGTCTTTTAAATGCCAGTACTCTGTGTTGGCATGGAACCTCTGGGCATCTTCCAGCGCTGCCTGTTTGGAGGTTCTGATCTTGAGTCAGAATAGCAGTCACATTTTCTGGTTGGTTCTTGTTTTTCAGTGTGGGGTAATTGAAATATTAAATTTACAATTCAAATAGGTATAAATAGTCACTTGATGGATGAAGCTGAGGAGATGCCATAGGTGGATGAAATGAGTGAGATCAAACTGGGCCAGACTATAGACAAGCTAAGGGGGCGTAGTCTATGCGTATATGATCAGCAATTGGTGAAACACATCGAAGGCAAAGAAAAGTGAATTGTATAACAGTGTGATCAACCTTGGCAGTTTGAAGTGAAATTGTTAGTCTGCCTGTCTGGTGATAGAGCTGTTTCAGATTTACAAGAAGCTTTCTTGCTTTGTGTTCCCATCTCCTTGGGGTTCTAATTACAAAAACGAATCACTGCAGGTTTGTGTATGTATGATACGAGCCTCGTGTAACAATTTCTCTTATTCATGTCTTTATCTTCTTACCTATGTTTGTTTTTGAAAAGGACTCCTTGTGGTTGAGAAAAAGTTAATTATTGATATCATTCTTTATAATTTTGTATGTAGTGAACCATCAATTTACTAGAATTATGCACATTTGCATGCTAAATAATTGCATTGTATTGGCTACAAGTTTGTAATCCTACTTCTAGGTCCATTTTGAAGCAAACATGCCTAAGTTTGCCGTCATTAGATAAAGCTATCATTCATTTTATCAATCCAACTGAAGCGGTATTTTTGTAGCTCATATGGTTTAGAAATATGAGCTTTTCAGATGATGCAATTTTTAAATATGTTTTAAGACTTCTGTTGTATTGCAGGTGGGCAATCATCATTGGCAGACTATTGCACATATTTTGTTGCTTATTCTGATGGTTCTTGCACAGACACCAACGGTGCTCGTGCACCTGATAGAATGTTAGGTGAGGTCCGAGGAAGTAACTCTAGGTAAGAACCAGATTTAGTATTTGGTGTAACTGCATAAGTTAATTTGCTTGTGAGAAAAGGTTTAAATATTAAAGTGTATAACATAATTGGAAATCCAAATATGCCTGAAGTAGTGTTTAAACAGACCAAAACTGTAGTCTTTCTTGATCACCTTCCTATCTGGTGGTACATGCTTGTTAGGTGCATGACTTCATCATTGGTGCGCACAGGCTTTGTTAGGGGCTCTACCACTCAGGGTAATGGTTGTTATCAACACAGGTGTACAAACTCCACTTTAGAGGTAAAACAACATTTTATCTTGCATAATCTTCCTGTTGTTTTTCCATGCCAGTAAGTAGGACAGGTTATTTACTTTCCATATACTTGATTTGTCTGATCAATTCATGTGAGATTTTATCAGTAGGGACTCTGGCAACCAAGATTAGTGTCTAAGCTTTGTAGATTGTAATTTACCTTGGTCATTGATGGTAACTATTGGACTTGCATTGTATCTTGGTAGCTTTGCAGATGGCATTATGTTCTGAATATAAATACTTGGATTGGATAGCGTGAAATTGGTTTGACATATTTTGAACCAGTTTATTTCTTAAGTATAAAATTATTCTGAATGTTGCAAAAGAAATTCCTACCTAATGCAGACAAACTTGTAATTGTTGTCCTCCTTTGTATCTGTAGCAAACAAGTTTTCATGATGCAATTTATTATTTGCTCCTTTTTTAGGTTTTCCTCTGCCTGTCCTTGCAATTTTATTTTAGATTTATCAACTTCATGACAGGTGGATCTAGCATGTCTCTGTAGACCTATGCTCATATATAACCACGGTAGATCTTGTTAATTTCTTTTATCTAGGTTGCTGTGGATGGTGTTTGGAAGGTCTGTCCTGAATCTGGTGGTCCTGTTCAATTTTCAGGATTCAATGGTGAGTTGGTCATTGTGTTAAACATCACATATGTGATCTTTGTGGACTCACAGTTAGATATACTACCTTGATGATTCAGGTGAGCTGATATGCCCAGCATATCATGAGTTGTGCAGTGGTGCACCAGTGCCTATACATGGCCAATGTCCTGGCTGCTGTAGTTTTAATGGTGATTGCATAGATGGGGAGTGCCACTGCTTCCTTGGGTTTCATGGTGATGACTGCAGCCAAAGTGAGTTAACATGATTAAACCCTTCATATATATTTAGTTTGTCATGGGGTTTAGTTAGAAGTCCTGAACTGTCAAGCAGGAGTGAGTTTCAAAATGCTCAACTGAATTGGAGGAGCTAGAATAAGTGATATGTTCCTACAATTATTGCTGGTCATGCCACTAAGATTTTTGAGAAAACAAATAAAGATTATATGATTTTATAGTGGGTGGGTGGGGTGCTACATCATTTTTCTGGCATCAATTAAATATTTATCCTCAGTGGGATATTTGGCTTTCTTTGTTTGATGATGATTTTAGCTTCGGTGATGTTGTGAAAGTTACGAGTAAAATGTATGCCAAGAAGCATATCTTACAGTCTCATGGATCATTATAACCATTGGGATGATTCATTATGAAGGATTTGTTCTCAGTCTTATTCGATCACAAAGTAGAAACCATTTCTAAATTGTATTATGCTGCCTTACAAAGAAGCGTCTGATCTTTTACCTTATACAATATTGTAGTGGCATTATAATGTCCTTTCAGATCGTCTTTTCTTTTTCACTCTGCAGTATTGACAACTCGTGCATCGTGCTCTAGTTCATGCTTTTCACTAATATAAACTATGTTTCTTCATTTACAGGATCATGTCCAGGAAATTGTAGCGAGCGTGGCACATGCCATCCAAATGGTGCCTGTCAGTGTGACAGTGGCTTTGCTGGCATTGACTGCTCCACCGGTACTTTTCCCTGTTCTGCTATCCATGTTGTCTTCCAAATTCATTTGTTATGTTTGATACCTGTACAGTAACAATTAGATGCTCATGCTCTTAAACCAAAGAAAGCATTAAAAGTGAGTCATTAATGCATATTTTGCAGCTATTTGCGATGAGCAGTGCAGCTTGCATGGAGGAGTATGTGACAATGGTGTTTGTGAGTTCCGCTGTTCTGATTACGCTGGCTATACTTGCCAGAACAGCTCCATGTTGTTGCCTAGCCTTTCGATTTGTGGTGATGTGCTAGCTCAAGATGCATTTGGACAACACTGTGCGCCAAGTGAACCAAGCATCCTCCAGCAGCTTGAAGCAGCTGTAGTAATGCCTAATTACAACCGGTTGATGCCAGGTGGCTGGATGCTGTTTAGCAGCCTTAATAATGGCTACTGTGCTGCTGCAGCAAAGCGGCTCGCCTGCTGGGTATGTTATTTGCATCTATTGACTCTCAAGATTCTGTTAAATGTTCTGTTGATTGGTTCTGTATCACCTGTGCATGGATTTTAACAAATTCTTTGGATTGTGTTTTCATAATTTTTATAAACAACTTAATTTGCTCCTCTTGGTAAAGATATGAACAGCATCTATCAGGGAAATAGGACTTTGACTCCATCTTATTTCACAACAATCAACATTCCTGTAGTGTTCACCCAATTTGTTGAATAGTCACTCTGGTTCAAATTTTTACCTATAATAAGTTGTGCTCTAAAGCTAGCCTTTGTCCTGTTTGCTCATGCTTGCCATCACCTGTCTATATGATTGATCACTAGTTTATTTAACAATATAGCCAAGACGGTGTCGCGAAGAGGGATGTACCTGCACCACTTTGTATGGCATTCAGAAGGTTAACAAGTTCTAACTTTTTGCTCCTTTTCTATTGTAGATCTCAATCCAACGTTGTGACAAGGATGGAGATAATAGGCTCCGGGTGTGCCACTCTGCATGCCGGTCATATAATGCGGCATGTGGGGCCAGCCTCGATTGCTTAGACCAAACTCTTTTCGGCAGCAAGGAGGAAGGGGAGGGGCAGTGCACAGGCTACGGCGAGATGCGACCATGGTGGATGAGACACATCGGCAATCTGTACTCACAAAACCAGCAGTCCCTGTAAAGCCTTGTTTTTCCTATTTGTATCTCTTTTCTCCATTATTTTTCTCTTCTCAAGCTTCTGTTCTAGGACGAGTCACGCCTGTATTTTGCGTGCCAAAAGGTTAGGGCAGGGAGAATTCTTGAAGAGGATCCATGGGTGTTTTGTGGTATGTAGTTGGGCTTGTTCTAAGAATTAGCCTGGCTGACGGCAAAATGGGAGGGTAATATGGAAACAGCTGAATGTATTTAGTATTTATTCTATTCCTCATCTTTTATGAGTTTCTTGAAGATAATGTGGCTCTTCTTGCTCTGTGAGTGAATAACAAGATCATGATGAGATCACCACAACTCCAAGGTCTCCATTTGAAGTGATGTGGCATGCAGAAACTACATTGGAAGTGTTTATATATTGTTGTTGGGGTTTGTGAAATATTTCAAAGCTACAAACTCCTGGCTGAATTTTCCTTTAAGGAAAACATCCTACTCACCAAGATGGTTTTAGCTTCATGTGATTTTAAGCTTATTAAATTTAGCAGCAATTGTTACATAGGAAGTAATTTTTTGAATATGGTTGGATGATATGTCTGCACGTTTAAGTGTAATTTTAATCTAAATTCCAGTGTTCATGTTTTGAATGAATATTCTAACAATATTACTAATTATATTACTTAAAGCGAACCTAACACAACAAGGTCGTTGTAGTATAGTGGTGAGTATTCCCGCCTGTCACGCGGGCGACCCGGGTTCGATCCCCGGCAACGGCGATGTGGTTTTACAAGTCACTTTTTTCCTTTCTTTTAATAATAATAATAATAATAATAATAATAATTATTATTATTATTTATTGTTATTATTATCTTTAATTTCAAACAGTCACCGTCTCCACAACAACACTATCCACTTCTTGACATCACACCATTCATATGATTTTTACTTGTTAGAGATCACTCACACACTCTTTACCTTCAAACACAGGTGGGCCCTCACTGGCTTATGGTCAGAGGTCTTGACTCGATCGATCGACTCGTAGGAGTGCAACACCGCATCGATCCCCGATGAACTATCGATCTTGAACAAGATTCTGTCGGTCCACGAAGGCACTCTGACCTGCGAATCATAGCGAGCAGTCATTGCAGAGGCACTGAGTTCTAACCAGCAATGAGCTCTCTCTCTCTCTCTCTCACCTTGTAGCTCGTGTCGTAGTTGTTGCTCCCCACGTTGTACTTGTACGTCGGCTTAAACGACAACCTCCCTTCGCAGTACCCATCGAACACTTCCCCCCTTTCCGCTTCCCATAGCAGCTGGTCTTTGCGCGTCAGCAGCTGCATCGTCATCACGCAACACAGAGTACCTAAGCACCGAGAGGAGAGGAGAGGAGAGATGTGAGGCATGATCTCTTACGTACATTGTGAAGGTTCTTACGGATCAGGCTTCGTGCTCGGTGGGTGCTGATTCCCTGCAATCTGTAGTTGAGATCTCCCATCCACACCGTCACATGGCAATGCCTCCAACATGGATTCCCGTCCTTGGAGAAGAGCGAGTGGGAGATGTGCCTGCACTGGGAGTTCCTCTCCTCCACGTTACGCGCATGAGCTGCATGTAACACACACACACACACACACGACAGTTCGATGCGATTGCTTATGAGCAGTTGGATCGATCCAAGCATTCCACACCTGAGAGATGACAAGAAATGAAGACCATGCGGATTCCATTGAACTCGATGTGCACGCCCACGGCTCCCTTCTTCCTTCCTACCAGCCCTCCGCAGCCTCTGACTGCGTGCTTGTCCACCCTCGTCTCTGCATCGTCGACGAGTTGTCAGCAGAAGCTGCAAGCAGAGTTCTCGTGGCGGCTCCCTGTTTCTGCGTGCTCTCACCTTTTGCAAAGGGTTCGGAGTTTTTGGGGCCGAACACAAACAGTTGCAGCGATTGCAATGTCGCTGCTGCCAAGAGGCTAAAAGAAGGACGGTATATGAGAAGTTCCACAAGATATGAAGCAGTAAGGATGAAGTACCAGTGGGTTTCGGCAAGAGCAGCTTGCAGCTGCACTCCGACGTCAAGCTTTGGGACTTCCTGCAACCCTACCGCTAAAAGATCAAACCTTCTGTGCCAGCCGATGAGCTCCGCCATGTCGCCCGAGGATGCCTTCGCATAAACCAACATGGGGTTGTGAATCCAACGTGAATCGGGAATATAGAGATGCTTTTGCTCGGTCGACCAAATCGAAACCTTGTCTACCTTTCCATTCATGTTCCACGTCACTATGCAGACACAAGTGACTGAGCTGGTGGAGAACTCACAAAACTTTTCGATGGCCACTGTCTTTATCCCTTCATGAGCAGCGCCCGTGGAATCAAATCTGCGATCCTTCTTCAGCTCCTTCGATCTTTCCCTGCGAGTAGCCATCACTATCGAGGGTGACACCATCGCCCGCGTGTATTGAGAATGATATCCGCCTAACTCATCGTTACAGTTCTCGTTATCTTGAGTTCATTGACCATTGTGATTGTTACACTACGATGCGTAATAGATTGTCTTAGGTAAACAAATCCTAATGCTTCCAACTGACATTGATTCACTTAACCGCCTAGATCGTATTGTTATCTTGGCTACCTACCCACCCGGCCTTTCTATAGCGGGGGGGTGTGGGGGTCTGTCTGAGAAAACTTGTAAAACCAGATATCATTGATCAAATAATATATTTGAAAATCGATATAAGATTTAACTTGGTTTGACGATTTATGTCTACGTTAGATTAAATTCTTTATTATGTGAGATTAATCATAAGATTCTTAAGTTATTTCTACTCAAATATAAATCTCGTTATACTTTTTCAAGTAACTTTCGAAGACTTTATATATTTTTTTCCTCGCTTTTTTTAAAATTTCAGAGAATAACTCTTTCCAGAGACAAGTATTCTTCACTTTTTTTTTTTTTTTTTTTTTTACTATCAAAACCTAAGATATATAGAATAGTTTATCCTAAATTTCAGGATAATTCTCTTCTTTCACGAGACTCCTTCTCATTCTAAGATTCTTTATCCCCCGGAACATTAACCCTAAGAAATCCTAAAAGACTTATTAATCCTAACAGTCTTCTTCTATTTCCGTTTAAATAATAAGTTTCATCTCCTATGCATGCCAACGAAGAAGACGAGAAGGGAGGAGGCCAGCCATTAGACGAAGGAAGAAGCTGGGTTTAGAAAAGTTAAGGGTAGAGGAGACACACCTTCTACAATGAAGACCACCGCAGTTGCCCATGATAGCTTGCCTTCTTGTTGCAAGATTACTGATGCCAAGAATAGGTCCTTTGCCTTATATATGCACGCACCTCTTCATGCTCAGAAGAGGCAAAGCAGAACTCTTACCGGAGAATGCCACAGCTCAAAGAACTCGGTTTCCTTAAGTTAGGGTCCTTTTCACGTTCTGCACTGGTCAAACTAAAATTAGTGCTGGATCAAAGTTCTGCCATATCTTCTTTCCTTGCCTTACGAGCTAACAAAGGTCGGCGTGGGTTGCAAATTTCCTTCTCAGAGCCTTTCACATTTGATCTACGCTTGGGTCGCTCGAGCAATCAACATGTTTCACATTATTTGTTGCGTTTACAGATTGTATACTGTCATCAACCGAGCCCAGTGTAAACCCAAAGCTTTGTTGGAGCAAGAAATCTGAGAACACAGCTTTGATGGAGCTCAATGTAGAATTTGTTGGAGCTGACACCCGAAGGTCTTTATCGGGCACCTGTCCGCAAATGACATGGGACAAATGTATGATTTCTGGTGGTTGACTTGTATGATTAGGAGCCGGCCATGACATTTGAGATCACTTGCTGGTGGATGAAACAGAGGAGGCTGGTGTTCATGGAGCTTCGAGAACAAGCATCATGATCCTTCTTTCAAGCTCAACTGCTACTTTGACATTGCTGGCTCGACACTGAAAGGCTATGGAAATCAAACATCTGCAAACCAGTTCATCCAAATAAATGGGTACAAAGATTTGTAGCCATTTCATCCATTTTTTTTTTGGAATAAAGCAGTAGATTCAGAGTGCGTCGTTCGAAAAAGCTCTTTTGACTCTGCGCTGTGATGCCTAATCTTTTCCAATTGCCTTAATCATCGAGTCACAAAGGGTTTCTCGAGGCGGCGCCAAGATATCTGTAGCCGTGGACCGGAATCTGACACGTGAGAGGAACATAGGCATCCTAATTATGCATGCAAAAGTATTGATTTGAAGAGAGGGTAGTGACGAAGAGAACATGGAAATTGTTGCCACTTTCGGTATAGAGAGTGCGGAAAGTATGAGTTTTCAGTACAGATGGAAGAAAGAGCATGGCAGATCAATGGATTACGTTGCCCAACAGGCTGTTCTCGGAGGGAGAGCTCCGATCGCTGAACCATGGCTCCTGCACTGAAACAGGTGATCCTCCCTTCACTTCCTCTCCCCTGCTGCTCACCGACGCCAACCTCCTACTCTTCGACGTCGTGCGCGGCTTCTCGCTGCAGCTCGACGGGGACGAGCACAAGGAGGACGACTTCGACAAGAACATGCTGTCGTCGGTGGGTACCCACCCACCGAGCCTGATCTGTTCGAGCTCGTCCGCCACCTCCGTCATGGACGGCCGCATGTCCCTGTGGAAGGCAAGGCATCTGAACGCCAGCTCGGCCACTTTGTGAATGGAAGCCAGCGTCCATGGATCTCTGTGCGGGGCAAGGTGACGGTCGATTATGTCGTCGATGCAGCCTTTGCCGATCCTGTCCACCGCGAGCGCCGCCAAGTACACCTCGCTCTGCGCCCTGCTGGAGTCCACAGCCTTCAACGCCGTGATGATCTCCATCAGCACGACGCCGAAGCTGTAGACGTCGCTCTTGTCGGAGAGTTGGAAGTTCTGGTGGTACTGCGGGTCCACGTAGCCGGCGGTCCCCTGCGGCGCCGTCGAGATGTGCGACGTCTCCGTCATGCCCATCCTCGACAGGCCGAAGTCTGCAACCTTGGAGTTGTAGCTGTGATCCAGCAGTATGTTGCTGGACTTGATATCCCGGTGGTAGATGGGAGGATGGACGGCCGAGTGGAGGTAGGCGATGGCCTTAGCGGTCTCGGCGGCGATGGTGAGGCGAACGGTCCAAGGCAGCGCCCGCCCCCGCTCCCGCTGTAGGTGCTGTGCCAAGGTGCCGTGGGGCATGTACTCGAACACGAGGATCTGCTCTCTTTGCTCCACGCAGCATCCCAGGAGGCGGACGAGGTTGGGATGGCTCACCGAGGAGAGCAGCCTGATCTCGTTCATCACCTGCTCGATGCTGTCGTTGTTAAGGTTCTTGATCTTCTTCACCGCCACGAGCCTGTCGTGGCTGAACATGCCGGCGTACACGGTACCGAAAGCACCGGTGCCCAGGATGTGGTCCGCCGCGAAGCCATCGGTGGCCTTCTCCACGTCCTTGTAGGAGTAGAGGGGAACGGCGCAGGATGCCTCAGAGAGCAGGCGTCTCATGCTCTTCCGCTTCCTCGTCAAGGAGGAGTGGCGTTTAATCCACCAGCAAACGAGAGCCAAGGCAGCCATTGCAGACGCTCCAGCGATGATGCCTGAAACAAGATGATCGATCATCTTAGCACCGCAGTCATGGTCGGCAAGAACATCAAATTTCTGCTGGTCGTTTGATCAACCACATAGCATGAAGAATACCCCCAACGAGAAAACTATATCTGCTGGTGGTTCCACCGCAGCCCCCTGCCATGTACTTTGTTGGATGGCATTTTTGATTGGGATCAGACACTGGAAAGAGTGAATCCAAAAAGAACAATCACAATTCAAGTCCAAAAAGTATCGGTTCAAAGGAAAAAGGAGACAGAAGGAAAGGGCTAACCTCTTCGGCAACCTGTGCCGTCGATGAACCCGTCCCCATGGAACCCCTCCAAGCAGCGGCACCGGAATCCCGGCCGATGGGTCACCGGGGTCGTGACGATCGTGCAATTCGCGTCGGCCGCGCATCGACACGTCCCCTCGAGCCACCACGCCAGCTCCGCCGTGCTGAGGTCCAGCGACGGCACCGAGACGCCGCCCGGGTCCTTGATGCCGATGGACGTGAAGAGGAATCCGCAGCTGGAGGCGGCGATGCTGTCGGCGTTGAAGAAACCTTCCTTGGTCACATTGTAGAGGCAGGTGGCGTTGTCATGCACAGGCCCGCAGCTGCCGTCGATCAGGATGATGTCGACGCTGCATCTCTCTGTCAAGCTCTTGCCGGCCGTGGGCGTGCAGTTGCGGAGAAACAGCCCGTTCCTCCGGCTCAACGCGTAGTTGTTGCCGAAGAGGCTCCTGGCAGCGTGCACGGAGCGGTTGCACGCCGGTGGGACGTCGACCAAGAGGCCGTCGTCTGTGATGTTCCGCACCGTGAATTCTCCGATCCGGATCGTGGGTTTCGGGAGATTGGAACAACCGAGGTGGATGGGGCATCCATCGGAGAAGCCGAAGGGATACGGGGCCGCGTCGGGGCCGCAGGTTCGTTTGCAGTCCTTGGCTGCTTGTGCAGAGACAACCAATCCGACGGCAACCACCGTATCAGCGAGGAAGACCAAGAAGGACAACAAGAGAAGACGGTGGCGCGTTCGCTGGAACCGAAGCATCTCTGTCTCTCCTCCTCGTTTCAGCTGCGCTCCAGCCCAATCACAGGGACGAACCCACTTGCTTGCAGCATCGAAACCACAATCCTCAAGGAGAGACTGCTCTTCCAATCATTACAAGGCAAGAAAAATCTCATGGCGCTGATCCTAAACCTCAAAACGCTGCATCAAATTGACTTGAATCTGTGCTCTCTAATCTTCAACTATTTGGTCGTCTTCTTATCCGAGCCACCAGTCCAACCTGTGACGCAGAAGAAATGCCGCAGCGACTGGGAAATGGATTTAATAAGACTTGAATTCCCGTGGCTTCAAGTCATTGATATACTAATCTATGATTCTGTACTTAGAATCATCATCATCATCATCATCCACCACAGCGTCGCAGTTGGCATTTGGACTCTGCTTTCCAGGTTGACTGGCTCTCGCAGGGAGAACCTTTCCGGTTCATGGTGTCGCCATCTGACAACAAGGGAAGACCTTACAAGTGGATCTTGATGAGTGGTTAGCTTAGGCCGTTCAGTGCATCCTGTCGATCCAAGCCGACCATGTCGACTAACCAACAAGACAAGCAGAGTGCGGTGGATTTCTACAGGACTGTTGGCTCCATTCGACACAAATATCCGGATCCAACAAAGGAGAAGGGAAGATTAAGGCCACGAAGCATCACCACCATGAACTCCGCGTGAGATCCAAGTAGAACACGGCAAGTGTGCAGGTTCTTCCTCCTCGCCCGTCCATCCTCAGCAGAGGAGACTAGAAAACCCAGCAAAGACTCCAAAGAACCACACCACAGAGATCTGCGTCGCCTTGACGTACACGTAACGAGGACTTGTGGTAGGCGTAATTGCTGACCGGGGCTGAATACAGAGAGCACAAACAAGTCTTGTACGTGCACAGAGACATCCGGCATTCTACTCATATTCTTTTCGGGCACGTAATATCAATGAAAGCCATGGTGACATCGTTAGTGGTCTGGGTATCAGTTAGGTATCACTCGATCAGATCCATTCACCTTTGTTGTTCCGATAAAAGCCGATGAGATTTTCCTCGACTGTACGAGAAAATCTCGTCGCTCAATTGAGAAAAATTTTCTATCCTAATATGTATAAATAGGCATTATATTTATCTTATTGAAATATACTTTTTATTTTTTCAATTTAATTGTATTCACCTAATCGGGAGATTCGACATCTCATGTGCAACGGAAAACAAAAACAAGATCAGATTTCTTATAGTTACGTACTTGGCCATCGTGCGACAATTGATGCGCAAAAATCATAAATCCGAAAAATCCGTATGTATTGTTAGAGCTAGCCCCAGGAAATTACCACAGGGTAATTTGGCAACCCAATAAGACAATAAACAGAAAAATAAAAGAGGAGACAAGGACACCAGAATTTACGTGGTTCGGTCAATTGACCTACGTCCACGGACAAAAGGAGGAGCAAATCTCTACTAACAATGAGACAATTACAAATGCATTAGGAAATTGTTCCTAGGCCAAAAACATCTGAAACGACTAAACAAGAAAAGCCCAAAAGTTTAATATGGACTTAATGAAATTAAATCCAAAGCGGCTTTTCTTGTGGTGCCTGTGGTGTATCTGGTTAGAAAGCTTAGACCCCTTTTTATAGCATCAATAGGGGATAGGAATTCTGGTTTTCCCGATGTGGGACTAAAGGACTTGCCAAACTAACAAATCTCCACCTTGGCATGTCCCAACAAAATTTGCTCCACCTTCTTCATAAAAGCCCCAACGGGCAATCATCATCAATGAATACCAATCAAGTCCAAGCACTGCTTGAACTTGTATACTGGAAGAGACTTCGTAAGCATATCAGCTGGATTGTCCTTCGTATGAATTTTCTGAACAAGGACCTTTCCCTCGGCAATGGTATCCCGAATAAAATGAAACTTCACATCGATGTGTTTCGTCCTCTCATGATACATCTGGTCTTTAGTCAAATGAATAGCACTTTGATGTCACAATAAATTGTAGTAACACCTTGATCTTGACATAATTCACTAAACAAACCTCTTAACCATAAAACTTCTTTGATCGCCTCTTTCTATCGCCATATATTCTCGCCTCCGTAGTAGATAAAGCCACGACAGGTTGTAAAGAAGCTTTCAACTAATCGCACAACCGCCAACGCAAAATACATAGCCTGTCAGAGATCTTCGTTTATCAAGATCTGCAGCATAATCAGAGTCGACGAAACCAATCAAAGTGTTAGAATTTTTTCCAAACTCCAAACAAGCATCCAAGTCCTTGCAAGTATCTCGAGAATCCACTTCACACCGCCAATGTGTTTTACCTGACAAGACATATATCTACTAACCACACTAATCGCTTGTGAAATATCCGGGCGAGTACATACCATTGCATACATATATACTGCCGATAGCACCTTTGGAATATGGAACTTTCACCATATATTCTTCCTCTTCAATTGATTTTGGTGATCGAGCGTGAGATAGCCGAAAATGGCTAGCAAGAGGAGTACTCACCGGCTTGGCGTTTTCATGCCAAACCTCTCCAAGACCTTTTGAGGTAATTTTTCGTCGAAATAATTTTCCAACTCGATCTCTTTTGATCTCCATACCAAGAATCTTCTTAGTTTGCTCCCAAATCTTTCATTTCAAATTCACTATTCATTGCATTTTCAAAGTGTGAATTTCGACAAATTCTTAGCTAATAAAGCATGTCATCAACATAAAGTAACAAATACACAAAAGAGCCATCATTTAACTTTCCTAAGTAGACACAACTATCATACATGCTCCTTGTGTAACCATGACCCAACATAAATGAATCAAACCTCTTATACCACTGTCTTGAGACTGCTTCAATCCATACAAGGATTTCTTTAATAAGCAAACATGGTCTTCCTTACACAACTTTAAATCCATGAGGTTGCTCCATGTAAATTTGCTCTTCAAGTTCACCATGTAAGAAAGTCTGTCTTGACATCAAGTTGCTCTAATTCCAAATCATACATGGCAACTAAAGCAAGCAAAACACGAATAGAGCTATGTTTAACAACAGTGAAAATACGTCATTAAAATCAATACCATGTACCGACTATAGCCCTTTGCAACCAATCGTGCTTTGTACCTTGCATCTTCAACCCTGGAATACCTTCCTTCCTTTTGAAGACCCATTTGCATCCAATAATTTTCTTACTCGGGCGGCTTCACAAGGTCCCAAGTTTTATTCGATGGAGAGATTCAATTTCTTCATTCATCGCAATCAACCACTTAGCGGAATCATCACAAGAAATCGCATCTGAGTAGGTAGTAGGCTCACCAACTCCACCTATTTCTTACTTCAGAATGACAAAGCATATGCAACCAAATTTGCATATCTTTGTGGTGGTCGAATATTTCTCCGTGGTCTATCCTTGGCTATGGAATATTGCTCTTCCTCTGGATTATCTTCGTCAAGAGACTCGGGACCGCTATTGGCATTCTTTGAGTAGAAGAGTTTGATCAAGAGATTCGAACTACCAATCTCAAGCTCCACCTCGCTTCGCACACTATCATTTGTACAACTAGTAGATTCCTCTTTAGAAGATAACATAGATAATTCATCAAAAGTAACATCTCTCTGATTATAAATTTTGGGGATTTGGGATCGGGACACCATAATCTGTATCCTTTCACCCCTAAGCATACCCAAGGAAAATGCACTTTTTAGCTCGAGGTTCTAATTTTCCTTCATTTACATGCATGTATCTTTGGACACCCAAAGATTTTAAAATCGAATAATCACAGAGTACCGACCAAACTTCCTATGGAGTTTTAAAATTAAGTCTTTGCGATGAGCACGGTTGATAACGTAACTCGCCATATTAATCGCCTCGCCCAAAAGTCTTTTGTCAACCCTGCATTTGAGATCATACACCTTGCTCTTTCTAAGAGTGTTCTGTTCATACGTTCGCCACACCATTTTGCTTTGGCGTCATCCTAACAATCGGCGATGCCGAACAATTCCTTCATTTTTGCAGAATTCATCAAAGTCACCTTCACAAAATTCCATGCCATTATCCGCTTGAAGCCGCTTAATTTGTTTACTGTTTGCTTCTCAATCAAAGCCTTCCATTGTTTAAAGGTTAGAAAAACATCATTTTTATACTTCAGAAAATAAACCCAAACTTTTCTGGAATAATCATCAATGAAAGTCAACATATACCTGGCACCACCTTTAGACTGAACACGAGCTGGACCCCAAAGGTCTGAATGAATATAGTCAAGAGTACCTTTTGTTTTGTGAACTGCCGGAGAATTGAAGCTGACTCTTTTCTGCTTCCCAAAAATGCAATGTTCACAAAAGTCTAGTGGCCCAAGATGCTCATGTCCCACAAAGAAGACCTCTTTTGCTCAATATACTCAAACCTTTTTCGCTCATATGACCCAAACGCATATGCCATAATTTGGTGATGTCAGAATCAGACAATGATGATGACGAGACTGCAACTGATCCTGTGACAGTAGTTCCCTGCAAAATATACAAGCTACCAGACCTACAAGCTTTCATAACAACAAGGGCATTTCTAGAAACTTTCATAACTCCACCTTCAGCTGTGTATTTACACCCAAGAGCCTCTAGGGTGCCTAAAGAGATGAGATTCTTTTTTAAATCAGGAACATGTCTAACATTAGTGAGCGTCCTCACAATACCATCATGCATTTTAATTCGGATTGTGCCTCTACCAATAACATCACATGCGGCATTATTGCCCATCAAAATAATTCCACCATTACAAGATTCATATGTGGAAAACAAATCCCTATTGGGACACATGTGATAAGAACAACCCGAATCTAAAATCCATTCATTTTTAGACCTTGTCCTGTCATCAGTAGCAAAGAAAATATTTTCAAAATTCTCATCACCGCAACACTAGCTTCAAATGACTCAAGAGTTTTTCTCAACAATTTTTTCCTTTTGCTTTAATTTATTTTTCAATTTAAAGCAATCACTTAATGTGCCCCATTTTATGACAATATCTCATTCCAAATTTCTATGTCTGGATTTAGATCTAGATTTAGATCTACTATCACAAATTTTCTTTTATCAGCTTCTACCCACGACAACTGCACCCTCGGCCTGATTTCCTCTATTCTCCCCAGTGATATCCCTATCAATCTGCTCCTTAGATTTTAATGCAGATTTAGTTTCATGATATGAAATTGTTTCTTTTCCATAAATCATTGTATCACGGAAAAACTTAAAGGATTGGGGGAGAGAACACAAAAGTAATAGGGTCTTATCCTCATCATCAATCTTTGCATCTATATTCTCCAAATCTATAACTAAGGAATCAAATCTATCAAGATGTGAGATTATAGATGTACCTTCAGTCATCCGAAGCATATACAAACTCTGCTTCAAGTAGAGACTGTTCTCCACTGTCCTCTTCATATACAAGGCTTTAAGCTTGTCCCACATGCTCTTAGCCGTAGTCTCCGTAGCTACCTTCCGTAAAACCTCATCAGAAAGATTTAGAATAATACTAGATTGGGCCTTCTTATCCATACCTGCAAAATCTTCCTCTGACATACCATCTGGAATTTTCTCAGCTCCCTGTAGTGCCAAATCAACTCCGTCTTGAACTAGAATGGCCTCCATCTTGAGTTGCCACATGCCGAAGTTGACATTTCGTCGAATTTCTCGACAACAATCTTTGTTATTGTCATTGTTGCCAAAAGATCCCAAAACCAGGCTCTGATACCAGTTTGTTAGAGCTAGCCCCAGGAAATTACCACAGGGTAATTTGGCAACCCAATAAGACAATAAACAGAAAAATAAAAGAGGAGACAAGGACACCAGAATTTACGTGGTTCGGTCAATTGACCTACGTCCACGGACAAAAGGAGGAGCAAATCTCTACTAACAATGAGACAATTACAAATGCCTTAGGAAATTGTTCCTAGGCCAAAAACATCTGAAACGACTAAACAAGAAAAGCCCAAAAGTTTAATATGGACTTAATGAAATTAAATCCAAAGCGGCTTTTCTTGTGGTGCCTGTGGTGTATCTGGTTAGAAAGCTTAGACCCCTTTTTATAGCATCAATAGGGGATAGGAATTCTGGTTTTCCCGATGTGGGACTAAAGGACTTGCTAAACTAACATGTATCATGTTAGAAGCATTACCTGGGGAGATCATATATCCCCAAAAATTCCAGATCCGATGAAGAAGAGGAAGGAGCACTAGTGTACTTCTCTCTTGTGGTAATCCACACAGCGAACGTAGCAACGATGCTCCTCAGATCACCGTGGGATCCCTCTCCGCGTACATCACAAAGCTGTCGGAGCCAAGGAGAGAAGAGAAGACTGAGGAGAATAGGAGGATGGCTACCAAGAGCTCTCAGCCTACAAACCAGGAGGTTCCTCCTATTTATAGAGGTTGAGGAAGCTTATCCTTAACAGATATTATTCACACTAGATCTCTATCCAATTGCATCTCATTGGATCTTATCCACAGGATCCAATTTGATCTAATCTGATTGGATTTTATCCAATCATTTAATTGAATCTTATCCAATTACCCATTTGGATCTCATCCACAGAATCCAAATTAGGGGCTTCGCAGATATCTCATATCTACACCTCTACTCGTCGCAACATCCGCCTTATGTGTGTGATTCTCTAGGCCCGATACCGAGCTGGCCGTGAGTCGCTCCCGTCAGAACTCCTTCTGACTCAGAACACCTTCTAATATAGTAAATTATTATCTCCATAATAATTCACTCGACTCATTGACTATGGATGTACTAGGCCACTTCGCCATAGTCCCCAGACGGTACAAGGGGATTTAATCCATCGGACCTGTCTGTCCTTAGTTACCATGTATCTATAGTCCCTCATCCATCTAATATCCTAGAGATTGTATATTGGGCATGATAAAGTCAGGCCCATACGGAATCTTGTTCGAGTCTCGCTTTAATCGGATTCTCCCGGAGAACTTCTTCTCTCTTAATCCGAACGACCTTGGCTAGAGATTTTGCCTGAGCGAGCACACGCGGGATATATCTCTCATAATACCGAGAATGAATGATCCTCTATTGATACATAATTATCTTCGTAAGGTTGGCTACCATTTCCGAGAACCGGCTATACCAGATCTGGAGCTCTCCAAACCTGTAAGTCCGATGTCAAAGAATAGAGTATTCAAATAAGGCATCTTTGGTGCCTCAAGTCTAAGGATCAAACACACTACTAAGACTATGGAATCATTGTCTAACATTAGGTATCATTAACCATACAATATTCTATAAGCAAATCAATTAGTGAACTCATTCTCCAATGAGCACCTACATTGTACCTCTAGTGTCCTGACCAAGCGACTATGAGGCCAGTCTCCTCCATCATATAGACGAGTATACAACACACTAGTCTATCTGGTTATCTTGATGTCTTCATCGAGTAACCTATGACCAGGATGATTTAGGATCTGTGTTTAAAGGTATATCAGTCTCATTATTGTGATCTCATCACGATTCGATTCCCATTGCACAGATCCATGGATATCACAATATTCATCCAAATAATGTGAGAAAAATATTAATAATAATATGCTAAGAGATCGACGTAACATGTCACAGGTGCCATCACTCACGTGATTGGCTTGTAGGGCACCTATAACCAACAATCTCCCATTTCACGTAAAGCCAATCACCAATGTGTCTGATCCCCATCTGATTCCTATGACGCTTAAATATAATCTGAGTCAACAACTTTGTCAGTGGATCTGCAATGTTATCTTCAGATGGAACTCTTTCCACTGCTACATCTCCTCGGGCCACGATCTCTTTGATTAAGTGGAACCTCCCCAGAACGTGCTTAGATTTCTGATGAGACCTATGTTCCTTTGCTTGAGCAATTATCCCATTGTTGTCGTAATATAAGGTAATCGACTTCTCGCTATTCAGCACGACTCCTAGATCTGTGATGAACTTCTTTATCCAGACTCCTTCCTTTTCTGCCTCTGTCGCAGTAATGTATTCCATATCTATGTTTAAGTCAACAGTAGTATCTTGCTTGGAACTTTTCCAACATACTGCTCCTCCATTCAAGGTGAAGATATACCCTGAATTCAACTTGCTATCATCGACATCGGACTGAAAGCTCGAGTTTGTGTAGCTCTCAACTCTGAGGCTACTGTCTTCATATACCAGTAAAAGATCCTTAGTCCTTCTCAAGTACTTAAGGATATATTTTACTATTTTCTAGTACTCCAAGCTTGGATCTGCTTGATACTTGCTCGTGACACTCAGAGCATGCGCTATGTCAGGCCTAATACATAGCATAACATACATGATTGATCCTATCGCTGAGATATATGGTATTCTATCTATGTGTGTCCTTTTCTTCAGGAGTCTTTAGGGACATACTCTTAGAAAGTGATATTCCATGTCTCATAGGTATGAAACCTCTCTTGGAATTTTTCATGCCAAACCTTTTGACAATGGAGTCTATGCACCTGGACTGGGTCAAGCCAAGCATCCTCTTAGATCTATCTCTATAGATCTGAATCCCTAGAATATAGGATGCTTCCCCTGAGTCCTTCATGGAGAAGTGTCTAGATAGCTAAGCTTTTACCATGGAGAGCATTCCAACATCATTCCCAATGATTAAGATGTCATTCATATATAACACCAAGAAGGTGATAGTGCTCTCACTTACCTTCCTATACACACAAGGCTCATCTTCATTCTTAACGAAGTTATAAGAACTGATCACCTCATCAAATCTTATGTTCTAACTTCGGAAAGCTTGCTTTAGTCTATAAATGAACTTAAGCAATCTGCACACCTTATCTGGACTATGCTTGGACATGAACCCCTCAAGCTATATCATATATACTTCATCTTTGAGGTTGCCATTGAGGAATGCAGTTTTCACGTCCATTTGCTAGATCTCATAGTCATAATGTGTTGCAACAGCTAATAGAATTCGGATGAATTTCAGCATAGCTACAGGTGCAAAGGTTACGTCATGGTCAACACCTTACCTCTGATGATACCCCTTAGCCACTAGCCTTGCCTTATAGGTCTCCACCTTTCCATGTATCCTAATCTTCTTCTTGAAATTTCATTTGCAGCTAATGGGTATAATACCCTCAGGTGCATCAACAAGGTTCCAAACCTTATTGGATTACATAGATTCCATCTCAGAATTTATGGCTTCTTGCCACTTTCTAGAGTCTATGCTCATAATAGCCTCCTCGTAGATCTGAGGAACAATGTCCTGAATGTCTTCTTCACTAATATGTCCCACATATCTTTCAGGAGGGTGTGACACTCTACCAGTCCTATGCAAAATTAGAACTTGTGTGTTAGGTACTTGAACAGACTCGATCTCTGGAATGGTGCCTGAGTTAGGTATTCCAACCTCGCTCAATTCTATCATGCTCCCACTGTCTTCGCCAAGAATATGTTCCTTCTCAAGAAACACTTCTCTTTTGGCAACAAAAACCTTTTGGTCCTCAAGGTGATAGAAATAATAACCATAAGTTTCCTTGTGGTATCCCACGAACTTACACCGTTCCATCTTGGATTCCAACTTATCGGAGTCGTATCTTTTAACGTGGGCAGGGTAGCCCCAAATCTTAACAACCTTAAGATCGGACTTCTTTTCTCTCCATATCTCATATGGCATAGACACTACCGATCTAGATGGAACTCTATTCAGAAGGTAAATTACAGTCTGTAGGGCATATCCCCAAAATAAGATGGGTAGGTTAGTGAAACTCATCATGGACCGCACCATATCTAATAGTGTATGATTCCTCCTTTCTGATACACCATTGAGCTGTAGTGTATAAGGAGGTATCCATTGGGGCATAATCTCATGGTCCTTGAGGAACTAGGTGAATTCTGTACTCAAGTATTCTCCTCCTTGATCTGATCGAAGAGTTTTAATACTCTTTCTTGTCTGGTTCTCTACTTCATTCTTATACTCCCTGAATTTCTCGAAGGCTTCAGACTTATACTTCATTAAGTACACATGTCTATACCTAGAGAAATCATCAGTAAAAGTAATGAAGTAGGAATAACCACCTATGGTATGAGTTGACATAGGACCACATACATCATTATGTATGAGTTCTAGTAACTCAATGGCTCTCTCTCTAATTCCACTAAATAGAGAGTTGGTCATTTTTTCATGAAGGTAAGGCTCACAAATTGTATATGACTCGTAGTCAAATGGATCTAAGTATCCATTTTTCAACAACTTTTGAATTCTTCCCTCATGGATATGACCTATCCTATAATGCCACAAATATGCATTGTTCACCTCTTCTCGTTTCCTCTTAGCCATGCTTACATTCATGATGTGTGAAGCAGTATTTAGCATAAACAAACCATTATACAATGTCTCTCTAGTGATGATCTTATCATTCTCACTGATTGAATAATAATTATTCTCAAAAAGTACTTTATAACTATTTAATATCAAACATGAAATGAAAATAACATTTTTGATAACAGAGAGAATAAAATAACATGCATCTAATACAATAATAGTTCCATTAGACATATGTAGAGTGACCTTACCGACAACAATAATAGCAACTCTTGCTCCATTGCCCATCTTGAGGTCTATCTCACCTTTGCCAATCTCTTATGCCTTATCAAAACCTGCAACGAATTGTAGATATGATAAGCACTAATGGTATCCAATATCCATGCATTATCATAAGAATCTGACATATGGAGACTGATCATAAAAGTACCTGAAGCTTTTTCAAGCTTGTGTTTTACTTTTTCTGCAAGATACGCCTTGCAGTTCCTCTTCCAATGCCCATCTTGACCGCAGTGGAAGCACTAGCCTTTGTCCTTTGCTGGGTCAATTTTGACAACCTTTGCCTTACCTCGTTTGCCCTTGCCCTTACCTTTCTTAAGGATCTTTCCAGTCTTCCTTTTCCTTTTGGTCTCACCAACATAAAGAACCAATTTCTCTTTCTTGATTGTGCTCTCTGCCTCCCTCAACATATTGAGGAGCTCAGGGAGAGATACCTCAAGTTTGTTCATATTGAAATTCATAATAAACTGAGAAAAGGAATCTGGTAGGGACTAAAGTATAAGATCAACACTCAGGTTATCATCTAGGACCATTCTTAGATCTGAGTTTTTCAATCCACTCTATCATTTTTAGGACATGGTTCTGAACCGATGTCCCCTCAGTCATCCTGGCACGGAAGAGACTCTTGGATATCTTATATTGCTGAGTTCTTCCCTGTTCCGTATAATTTGGATAAGTGAGCTGGTTGGCATCAAGTATGCCACGTAGAGGGTTTGATAACGATATGTTTCTGATAAACATGAGATATAGTATAAGTGAATAACACAGATTTTACAAAAATAAACAATCGAGATATAGACTTCTATCTTGACATGCTCCTACTAATTTTTCTAGTGAGTCACATAACACCCTAATGCACGTGAAACGGAAGTCTCCGGCAGACTTCTAATGGGGATCGGGATCCAATCAATATCTTATTACAACCTCGAGGGACTCGACCAATAACACTAAGCCCAAAAGGTAGACAACTCTTGCCAATCACAACTCCTTATAATTCCCGTCATATTTGGCCTCCGAACCACCATGGCCTCGAGGGACTCGACCAACCATGATGTCTAGTTAAGTCATCATCATCGTTACAAGATGAGTCTGATTCGGTGATATACCCTCGAGGGACTCGACCAAGTATACCATGTTCTCAGGTTATCGATGACATCTCTATATCGAAGACAAGATAGCAAGACATGAAATAGGTGAGCCTTGAGGGACTCGACCAACTTAGCCTACGTCATAAATCGGTTCCTGCCCCCAACGATGGAAGGCCACATGGGTCAATCTTATTGCCTCATGCTTACCGACTTAATATTATCATAGGAGGGGTTTTAGGTTCGGTCTCGTGATATGATGTGTCACACATATACATATTTAATATATTTATATCGCATACAAATATATATATATATATATATATTTATCTAGTAGGTGTATAGCATTCACATGAACAAGCACACTAGATGATCATAGACTTCAGCCTAATATGATTAGGCTTGAGCCAATAGGCCTAATCACTTACATCAGGATCTATGTGCATATCAGTATATCTCTATGCACAATGATCATCCATCTCGTCATCGTCAAATCTGCCAGCACCTCGATGCATCTCCAACATCGCAATCGTTTAAATCGGCCTCAGGGGTCCCGCTACTATCTCCAGGCTCCGCTGCGCCTTTAGGATAATTACAACATAATTACAGGCATACAAGCCCGACAATCCACGAAAAATGAAGGCTTACAGGCTCCAATAAACGCATACACACATCACAAAGTCCATGATCATTTTTCTACATCACATCACATCACATGTATATATCATATAGGATTACTAGATAAATAATAATAGTTACTTAAACCTTTTAAATAACTAAAATTCTGAAATCAAGGACATGCAAGAAATTTTTTAGATATCTTGAAGGGTATTTTGGTCATTTTGACATAGACAAAATTAGAATTTCAAAAATTTCGAGGGGCAAAACTATCTTTTTAGATGAAAAACTCTAATTCTCATTCCCTCTACTTTTTGCAGTGCTGTGGCCGCTGCCACCTTGTCGACGGCGACCATGCGTGCGGGGTGTTGGCGGGGCAATGGGCGGGCAATGGGCGGGCGTCGTCTGTGCCTACGAGTGGCTCACCCGCGAGCAAGTGCCGCCGTTGCTTGCAGGCGGCGTTGCCCCCCTTTTTGCGGGTGAACTGCCGCTGGCGGCACTAGCGTTGCCTTCCCTTGCGGGCAAGCCACCCGCGAGCCCAACGTTGCCCCTACTAGGTGCAGCGCTGCCTCCGCAGTCGGCGCTAGCCCCTGCGGGCTCCCTGTGCGCATGCAGCCAATGCTGCCACTGTGGGTAGACGACCACTGGCGGCCCTACGTGCATGCCATGGCTGCAAGCAGCCTTGGCCAAACTACGAGGGCAGCAACAGTTGTTGCCCTCTCTCATCTTTTACGTCAATAATTTTGGCATCAAAGATGCATCCAAAACACAACACATGCAGTTTATAAGTCAATCATTGCACGATGAACTTGGCTTTGATACCACTATTTAGAAATCGGGAGATTCAGCATCTCATGTGCAGCGAAAAATAAAAAATAAGATCGAATTTTCCATAGTTACGTACTTAACTATCTTACGACGATTGGTGCATAAAAATCGTAAATCCAAAAAATCTACATATATCATGTCAGAAGCGTTACCTTGAGAGATCGTATATCCCCGAAAATTCTAGATTCGATGAAGAAAATGAAGGAGCACTAGTGTACTTCTCTCTAGAGGTAATCCACACAGCAGACGCAGCAACGACGCTCCACAAATCACCATGGGATCTCTCTCTGTGTGCACCACAAAGATGCCGGAGCCAAGGAGGAGGAAAGGAGACTGAGGAGAATAAGAGGATGACTACCAAGAGCTCTCAGCCTATGAACTAGAAGGTTCCTCCTATTTATAGAGGTGGAGGAAGCTTATCCTTAACAGATCCTGTTCACACTAGATCTCTATCCAGTTGGATCTCATTAGATCTTATCCACAGGATCCAATTTGATCTCATCCAATTGGATCTTATCCAATCATTTAATTGGATCTCATCCAATTACCCAATTGGATCTCATCCATAGGATCCAAACTAGGGGCTTCGCAGATATCTCATATCCGCACCTCTACTCGTTGCAACATCCACATTATGTGTGTGACCCTCTAGGCCCGATACCTAGTTGGTCATGAGTCACTCCCGTCAGAACTTCTTCTGACTCAGAACACCTTCTGATATAGTGAATTATTATCTCAATAATAATTCACTCGACTCATCGACTATGGATGTACTAGGCCACTATGCCATAGTCTCCAAACGGTACATGGGATCTAATCCATTGGATATATCTGTCCTCAGTTACCATGTATCTATAGTCCCATATCCATCGAATATCCCAGAGACCATATATTGGGTATGATAAAGTCAGGCCTATATGAAATCATATTCGAGTCTCGCTCTAATCGGATTCTCCCAGAGAACTCTTCTCTCAATCTGAACAACCCTGGCCAGGGATTTTGCCTGAGCGAGCACCCGTGGGATATATCTCTCATGATACCAAGAGTGGATGATCCTCTATTGACACGCAATTACCTTCATATGATTGGCTACCATTCCTCAAAACTGATTATACCAGATCTGGAGCTCTCCAAACTTATAAGTTCGACATTAAAGATTAGAGTACTCAAATAAGGCATCTTTGGAACCTCGAGTCTAAGGACGAAATACACTATTGGGACTTCGGAATCATTATCTAACATTAGGTATCATTAACCATACAACATTCTGTAAGCAAATCAATTAGTGAACTCATTCTTCAATAAGCACATGTATTGTGTTAGGATCCAGAGCGGTACTAAGAGGGGGGGGGATGAATTAGTGCAGCGATTAAAGACGATAAATTCGATGATTAAAAATGCTTTCGAAAACTTTGTGCGATAAAAATACGTTTCGATGAAAATTGATCTCGATTGCATATATTGAAAGATGTAAAACTTGAAGTCATTCGTAAGAATGAGAAGAGAAGGTGGAGCAAGTAAAGTAAAGGTTTGCAGCTATGCAAATGACAATAAGTAAATGCAAACTCGATTTTATAGTTGTTCGGTCATACGACCTACATCTACTCCCGATTCCTCTTCTCTTAAGGCCACCAGCTTTCCACTAGTTGTCCTCCTTCTAACGGGCAAGGATTGACTCCCTTACAGCTCTCTTTTTGACGGGCTTAGAAGGTAACTCTTACAAAGCCTCTCACCCCTCTCTTGAACTTTTCCAACACTTAGAGTTTGAGAGGAGGATTTCTCTCAAGTTTACAACAGAATTTTCTCTTTTTCATTCTCAGTTATGTATATTTCAACCATGAATGAGAGGGGTATTTATAGGCCTTGATTGACTTCAAAAATGAAGCCAAAATTTAAATTTTTAGGTTTTTCGGGTATGAGCGGTACCACCGCTTGCAAAACCTAAAAAATAGAGGTTCTGGCAGTGCTACCACCATCCTGGAGTAGTACCACCATTGTAACTTTACTACTAAGCGGTACCACCACCCAAACTGGGCGGTACCATCGTCTGCAGTATAGAAAAATACGCTTTTTCACTTTTCCAGCTCATAGGCGGTTCCACCGCTAGTTTGGTAGTGCCACCGCCTACAGCAACTTTTGAGCCACTGAATGGGTCTTCCAATGAGCCCAAATCAATCCCAATTTAGGCCCAATTGACCCCTAATTAAGTTGGTTTAATTATAACCTAATTAAGTTAATCCTACTCCGATCTAAATAATTATTACAGTTCGAATTGTAATTAGTTGCCCGACACGTCCTTGGTCCATCGGTGTTTCATCCGACACTTTGATGCATCATCCTCTCTTATGATTTGTTGCCTAATCAATAGTTGACCTCCACAGCCCCGATCTCCTTAGTGCAACTCTGCTCCTCTTGGTCCGATGCCCGATTTCTTTGTCCGAAGCTTTTTGTCGATTATCGACCAGATCTCCGGCTCGACATCCAATCTCCTAACATGATTTCCTCTGGCACAACATCGATTCTTCCTGCATCAATTGTTTAATCTTGATCGAAAGTAGACCTACGTGACTCAAAACGTAGTTAGATAATTAAACATAATCAATTAGTTTCATCATCAAAATCCGAGATTCAACAATCTCCCTCTTTTTGATGATGACAACTAATTGATGACTGACGGAGTTAACCTTAACTCCTCAAAGTTTAACCAAACTCCCTCTATCAATATGCCATATTGATAGAACACTTGGATTATGCCAAATCCAAGCAACATGTATCAAAAACATATTTATCAAAAACATCATGCAAATATATAAAAATATTCAATACAACATATATTACATGAAGTCATCAATCTCCTTCTCTCTCTATGTCATCAACATTAAGCTAGATTTATAATATTAAGTCAACATTAAGCTAGATTTACAACATTCAATCATAATAAGTTTTTAAGGATTCCAAGCATAGCAATTCATCACTTGCTTCTTGAGATGTGTATGTTTGTAGTTGATTTCTCACGATAGCACTTTTGTTTCCTAAGTATGCAATCACTACAAACATGCAAGTTTAATTTTCATTACAACATAGAAGCTTAGAAAGTGTAGGAATACAAATTTTCTAAGTTTTGCATTTTCTTTTCTTGAGATAGGCAAGATAGTAATATTTACATCCTTTGATATAACAATTCTTAGCTTCTCATGAAATTACTATTGAATCTCGGATTTTGATGATGAAACTAATTGATTATATTTTATTGTCTAACTATGTTTTGAGTGACGCAGGTCTACTATCGATCAGGATTAGACAATTAATGATGGAGGAATTGACGTTACGTCGGGTGATCATGTCAGGATATTGGATGTCGAATTGGAGGTTCGATCGACAATCGGTAAAAGGCTTCGTACGTCGGGCATCGATCCAAGAAGAGCATGTTGCACCAAGGATATCGGGGTTACGGAGGTCAACCGCCGATTGGGCAACAAAACGCAATAGAGGATGATGCATTGAAGAATCAAACGAAGCGCTGACCAATGATGTGCCAGGCAATAGAATATCAATTCGCGTTGTAATAATTGTCTAGATCGAAGTAGAGTTTTAGTTTGTGTGTGCAGGATTAACTACAATAAAGATGAAGATGTAAAGCGAAATAAAGTGCTGGAAGACAAGTGCGATGGATCATTGGGAGTTCGAGAGTTCGACGAAAGTCCAAAGGTTCGTTGGAAGTTCACGGAGCTTGCCAAGAAAGATCGGAGCTTGCTAAAGAAACTCGTTGGAACTTGCCAAGATCATCGTGAAGTCCAGGAGTTTAGCGAGAGTCCACAGAATAGTTTCCGAGGGTTCGTCGGAAGACCGTCGGAAGTTCGTCGGAAGCTCATCGGAAGAAGTCTTGACTTGTCAGACTTTGTAATAGCTTAGGAAATATCTTTAAAATTCATAGTTATTGGGATAAGATTATGTGTTAATCCTATAACCTAAGTAGAGGCCAACTGGGTCTTATTTGGGCTGATTTGGGTCGAAATTAGGGCCAGTCAGCTTTTTAGAATAGTGCTGGAATAGTGCTAGAATAGTACTGGTGGTGGCACCGCCTAGGCTGGGCGATGGCACCGCCTAGGATTAGCAAACTGGGTGGTGACACCACCTAGAGGTTGAGAGCACTGGCGGTGGCACCATTGGCTGGGCCGTGGCACCGCCCAATACCACCAGAATGCTGAAAACCAAGGTGATTCAAATTTGGGCTCCAAATTTGAATCCTCTTGAGGCCTATAAATACCTCACTCATTCAGAGTTTAGAGGGGGCCTAGAATAGAAAAAAAAAGATAGAGAAAACATTTGTTAAATCTTCCCTCTAAGCCTTAAGTGTGTTTTAGTCCAAGAGAGGGGTAAGAGGCCTTGTAAGGGTTATCTTCTAAGCACGTCATAAGGAGAGATGCTATAAGGGAGTTTATCCTCATTCGTTGGAAGGAGGATAGCTAGTGGAAAAGGCAGTGGCCTCAAGTGAAGAGGAATCGGGATTGGACGTAGGTCACATGACCGAACCACTATAAATCAGTTTGCATTTACTTTCTCACAACTTACTTTACTACAAATCATCTTTATTTTGCTGCCTTACTTAATTTCCTCTTCGCCTTCTTACGTATGCTTTCAAGTTAAAATGCAATCGAAACGGTTTCAAATGAACGTTGCTTTTAATCGTACGAAGTTTCCGAAAGTTGTTTAAAATCATCGAAGTTTATCGTATTTATCCGCTGCACTAATTCACCCCCCCCTCTTAGTGTTGCTCGATCCCTAACAATTGGTATCAGAGCCACATTATTTCTCATTCGGATTTACACCCGTAAGAAATGGCTCTTCATGGCTTTCAAGAGGGTTTTTCGGTTGTTCGTCTACTGTTCTTTAATGGGTCGGACTATACCTATTGGAAAACTCGAATGAGAGTTTTCTTGCTTTCAATAGATTTAGATTTATGGATCGTTATTGAAAATGGTTTTTAACTTCCCTCTAAACCGACGAATGAATGGTTGGATTTGGAGAAAAGGTCTTTTTCTTTGAATGCAAAGGTTATGAATGTCTTATTTTGCGCTTTAGATAAAAATAAGTTCAATCAGATTTCTATGTGCGAAACGACTTTTGAAATTTGGCGAACACTTGAAATCACGCACGAGGGAACTAGCAGAGTCAAAGACTCGAAAGTAAACCTCTTATTACATGATTTTGAGATTTTTCGAATGAAACTAAGCGAGACTATCGGTGACATGTACACCCGTTTCACGGATGTTATCAATAGTCTAAAAACTCTTGGTAAATATTTTTTGAATTTTGAACTCACTAACAAGATCTTAAGATCCCTTCCAAAAAGGTGGGATCCTAAAATAATGGTGATACAAGAAACTAAAGATTTAAATAATTATTTTTTTGAAGAACTCATTAGATCCTTAATGACATATGAAATGAGTTTCGTGGAACATGAGTTTTGTGGAACATGTTGAACATGATGAACATTTGAACCACCTTCTAAAGAACAAAAAGGTTTTGGAACTCCGAACTTTGAAATGTCACTTGAGTGATGACTCAAGTGATGAGGACACTATTGAGAACTTTGAACTTCGAACACTAAATATTAATAAGTTCATGAAACAAAAATCTAAAATAAACAATGAACTTGAACGGAGGAAGAGGCCAAAGATAAAGAAGAAGTGCAAAGAAGAATCAAATGACGAAGAGGCGAAATGTATTTTGACGGGCTTCGACTATAAGGTAAGTAACTTAAATCCCTTGAATTATTTTAAAATTACATGATGTTTTTCATTAATTTAGAAAGTAGGTAATAAAAATTATTTTTCAAAAATTATATCATGTCTCTCTTTTTAGCACCTTTAAAAATTAAAAACTTAACCATGAAAATTATATTGCTAAGCTTTCATGCATGTTATGTTTTGAAATTTAGATTGATGCAACATTATGGGTGAAAATCACTTGATTTGTGTACAAGATTAATTCCATGAATGTTTATGATTTCTATATCAGTTTTGATGCATGATTTATGATATTGCCTAGGGTTAATTCATGCATGTATATCTTGATGTTTTATATTTCGTCTCTAAACATGATGCTTGATCTTTAAATTTTATATCATGCTTAATGAGGAATTGAAATGGTGAAGATAAAATCCTACATTTTGGAATAATGTATATTTGGACTTGATGGTTTTCATGACGAATTAAGATGACATTTTAAGATGATGAAATTTCATGTATACTTTTCATATCGCTTTTTGATCTTAAACATGATACATCTCTATGTATAAATTTTTTGAAAGTATTTTGATGATAGATGTGTGTGTCTTGCTTATAATTTGAAAACTTCCATCTTTGATTAATAAGTCTTAATCATTTTTATGATAAAATTTATAAAATAATTTTAGCAAAATTTGAGCATCGATCATCTTGTTATAACTAATGAAAGAAAAAATTAAAATAATTTTGATGATGCATTATGAAAACATACTTAATGATTGTATCATACTTGATGACTTGAAATCTCATATTTTGAAATAATGTGTATGATGAATTCTTAGATCTTAATGGTTTTGATGATGCTTTCGGTTTTAAAAATGATGTATGGTCTTTACATGAAAATTTGAACATGCTTACATAAAATCAATTGTATGAAATGGAAATGCATTTTCTATCCTATTGAGATTAATGAATTTATTTTATCAATCTTGTGAATCTCATAAAAATAAACATGATGAATATTTTGGATAATAAATGACTGTTTCATGCATTTGGATTTCTCTTGAAACCTACTTTTTGGATCTATACGGTGATACATAAATCTAGCATTAAAAGATAAAAGCATGCTTATATTAAATAATTCATAAAAAGAAAATACATAATCTTGAAAATTCTTCTATCTCTAAAGTTTTCGGTTTTGATGAATCCATGTGAAACTCTTAAATCGAATCTTTTAAAAATGTCACATACTTAATGTGATTTAACTTAATGATCTTTATAGTAAAATTTGTCTTTTTCATCTTGAATGTTGATATTTATTTTTATTAGGGGCAAAAGCATGGTTATAAGAAACAAATCACATATAAAAACAAAATGCAATCCTCTATCTCAATCTTATCGATTTTTCTAGAGGAAATTCAATAAATCTATGCTTATCATGTATGAATTTATTGAATATAATTTTGAGGATGATTTTGGATTTGACAAATGCCTGATTCATATTTACAACGGGAGATACATTTTAAAAAAGAATCATGAATTCGAATAAAATGATACAAATGAATCACGCATCGTTATGTCTTTTTGAAATATCCTTTTAATGTATTGTTGATAACTTGAGATGTCTTTTAGAATTCATGACATGAGATGATTGAATCTTTGACTTACTCTTTTTATCATGGCTTAAAAATGGATGTTTGAAATCATGCTCGATGAGTTGTTTTATGGATTTTGCTTTTAAGTCTTAAACAATCACGCTTGTTTCTATTTGACTTAAAAAGGTAAAGGCATGTTCATATAAAATTAATGCAAGAGAAATGCATGTCTCTTGAAAATCCTTCAATAAAGTTTTTAATTTTTCGATGGAAGAGAAATGATGAATCTATGTATATTATGTTCATCTCTTGAATCTCGATAATGATTTTGATAATTTAATTATGTGTTTGAAGTTGATAAATTAAACTAGAATGAAATTTTTTTTAATGATTCATGACTTCTAGACTTTCAGAATCACAACCTTATTTTGTTGGAATCATGACTTCTTAAGTAATGAGAGCTCGAATGTATAAATCAAGTTATTCTCTTTACTATCTCTACCAAATGAATCATGATTGATATCATTACTATTATACCTCATGTTGTAGAGAAAGAATTCATAAATCATGATGCAATGAGAATTCTTATGCAATAATCAAGTGCTCATGTGATTCTTTGCTATAAAGAAATTTTATTGAAATCATGATCTTGACAATTATAACTTAAAGTTCTTTATAAATCAAGATCGTTTACCATGCTCCTTCCATTTTATCAAAAGAAAATTCTTTAAATGAAATGTATCTTGTCTTTTGATTTCTCAGAATTCAATACTTGAAATTTTATGAATTCGTGAACTTAATATCTTGATTCTTATGAAATGTGATCTTGATGAAAAGTCCTATACATGAATCAAGTTGCTCTTTGTACAATATCTTTTCAAATGAATCATGAGCCTTGATGTCATATATTTCATGATATAGAAATGATAAGATTTCTTTGCCTTATATGCCTTATGTGATAATTAAAAATTGATATAAGAGAGAATTTGCTTTAGGATGAATCATTGAATCTTGATCTTGATTTTGTTGAAAAAGGACATTAACGAACCATGAATCATATCTTTGGTATTCATGAATTGATCTTTGTTGATATTTTTCATGAATTCTTTACATATATGGCTTGTTTAATGATTGAAATTTTTAGTCATTGAGTCCTCCACTTTATTTTGACAAAAACTAAGGGGGAGCTAGCTTGTCGAATTAATATTCATGACTAGAACTTGATTGCATGCTTAAATCGATTTTTTCTCCTATGCTTCAATACTTCTTTGTATGATTCATGACTTGATGATTGAAATATTCATGGAGAATTTTGATATATATCACTTGTCATGATTTGAATATTGAAGTAAAAGAAATTGTGTTCTTCTTGATATCTTTTATGAATCATGAATCATGACTTGATCCACTAAATTGATATATTTGTATCATGATTTGACAATTGATGTAAATTTTTTTATGCAAACTTATATGAAAAGTTTATATTATCATCCTTCCTTTCTTTTTGACATTGATAAAGGGGGAGAAAGTTTATTGCTAGCTTGTACCTTAAATAAAAAATTTGTTAGCTCATTCAAGAGGAAGAAAATTGCTAGCTTGGCATATCACAAAGAAATCAAAGTGCAAACTTACTATCTTGCTAGCCTACAAAAGAGGAAAAGAACTTGAATATTAAGTGCCATCTTGTATATCTTGAAACTTGCTATAATTGAATAGTATTATTGGATATTATGTTGCAAAGCTATGCGTAAATATTGTATGATGTGATTAATAGCTAGTGTGTTATAAAATTTACATATCTTTTAAACTAGCTATGATGCAACTTCTCCTCTTTGTTGATGACATAGGAGGAGAAGTAGATTGATGACTTCATGCATTAAATTGAATATTTTATATATTTACATGATGGTTTAAATGATTTTCATATTTTGTGATGAATATTACTTGGATTTAGGATAATCCAAGGTTTCTATCAATGGCATATTGATAGGGGAGTTTGGTTAAACTCTAGGGAGTTATGGTTAACTCCGTTAGTCATCAATTAGTTGTCATCATCAAAAAGGGGGAGATTGTTGAATCTCGGATTTTGATGATGAAACTAATTGATTGTGTTTTATTGTCTAACTACGTTTTGAGTGACGTAGGTCTACTATCGATCAGGATTAGACAGTTAACGATGGAGGAATTGACGTTGCGCCGGGTGATAACGTCAGGATATTAGATCTCGAACCGAAGGTTTGGTCGATAATCGACAGAAGGATTCGTATGTCGGGTATCGGGCCAAGAAGAGCGTGTTGCACCAAGGATATCGGGGTTACGGAGGTCAACCGCCGATTTGGCAACAAAATGCAAGAGTGGATGATGCACTGAAGAATCAAACGAAGCGCCGACCAATGACGTGCTGGGTAATAGAATGTCAATTCACATTATAATAATTATCTAGGTCAAAGTAGAGTTTTATTTTGTGTGTACAGGATTAACTACGATAATGATGAAGATGTAAACTGAAATAAAGTGCCGGAAGACAAGTGCGATGGATCGTTGGGAGTTCGAGAGTTCGACGGAAGTCTGAAGGTTCGTCAGAAGTTCACGGAGCTTGCCAAGAAAGATTGGAGCTTACCAAAGAAGCTCGTTGGAACTCACTAAGATCATCATGAAGTCCAGGAGCTTGTTGGGAGTCCGTAGAATAGTTTCCGAAGGTTTGTTGGAAGACCGTCGGAAGCTCACCGGAAGAAGTCTTGACTTGTCGGACTTTGTAATAGCTTAGAAAATATCTTTAAAATTCATAGTTATTGGGCTAGGATTAGGTGTTAATCCTATAACCCAAGTAGGGACCAACTGGACCATATTTGGGCTGATTTGGGTCGAAATTAGGGCCATTTAGCCTTTTGGAATAGTACTGGAATAGTGCTAGAATAGTGCTGTCGGTGGCACCGCCTAGGCTGGGCGGTGGCACCGCCCAGGACCAGCAAGTTGGGTGGTGGCACCACCTAGAGGCCGAGAGCACTCGCGGTGGCACCGCCCAATACCGCTAGAATGCCAAAAACCAAGGTGATTCAAATTTGGGCTCCAAATTTGAATCCTTTTGAGGCCTATAAATACCCCACTCATTCAGAGTTTAGAGGAGGCCTAGAACAGAAAAAAGATAGAGAAAACTCTTGTCAAATCTTCCCTCTAAGCCTTGAGTGTGTTCTAGTCTAAAAGAGGAGTAAGAGGCCTTGTAAGACCCGTCAAAAGGAGAGGTGCTATAAGGGAGTTCATCCTCGCCCGTTGGAAGGAGGATAGCTAGTGAAAAAGCCAGTGGCCTCAAGTGAAGAGAAATCAGGAGTGGACGTAGGTCGCATGACCGAACCACTATAAATCGGTTTGCATTTACTTTCTTGCAACTTACTTTACTGCAAATCATCTTCATTTTACTGCATTACTTACTTGACTTCTCTTCACCTTTTTACGTATGCTTTCAAGTTAAAACACCATTAAAACGGTTTTAAACGAATATTGCTTTCAATCGTACGAAGTTTTCAAAAATTATTTAAAATCGTCGAAGTTTGTCGTATTTATCTACTACACTAATTCAACCCCGCCCCCCCTCCTCTTAGTGCCGCTCGATTCCTAACAATTACAATGTAGCAATTTTTGAAATGATTAAGATGGCAAGTTCGTTACAATGATCGAGCTAGCACTAAACTTTCTCTCTCTTTATTTTTGTCAAAAAGAAGGGATGTCTCAATGGATAAAAATTTCAATCATTATTCAAGCCATAAAGAATTTATGAAATATATCAATAAGGATCAATTCAAGATTTTCTAAGGATATCATTCATGGTTCATTTATATTCTTTCTAACAAGATCAAGATTAAGATTTATTAGGTAAAACAATTTGAAACATTCTCATCAAAATCATATTTTAAAAATATTCCAAGTATGAAATATTGAGATATCAAGACTTGGATTACAATTTTTCACATCATTTAAATTTGCATCAATCAAACCTTCAATCTTTACATAATGCATTTAAAGAAGTATTGAAACATAAAAAAATTTTGATTTAAGCATATTATCTTTCAATCATTGAAGTTAAGTCATCATAAATGTAAAAGACATTATACATGGTTCATAATTGTTCTTTTTAGTAGGATCAAGATCAAGATTTGCAAAGATTTTCTTTAGCATGAATTTTCAATTCATGATAAAGGGTATACAACCAAAAATCATGATACAAAAAAAATATATCATTCTCATAGATCAAATCATGATTCATTGATTCATCATAAAGCAAATTACTTTTCAATCATCACTACACGGAAGTCATGTCATGAAGAAAATCTTGACTTATACATAGTTTCAAATCATCATGATCATGATTTCATAAAACAAATCTCAAATATATAGTTTCAAGAAATCAAAATCATGATTTATAAAACTCATCTAAATCATCAAAATTACTCTTAAAAGATTCACAAATGATATAGATAGATTTGGATTGTTTTCCTCTTTAGTAAGTGAGAATGGAGAAATCATAGGGAAAAATATTTTGATTCATACATTCAAATTATCAATGCTCAATAAGTCATAATTCCAACAAAATAAAGATGTGAATCCGAAAGTTTAAAAATAGAAGTCGTGAATCATTTTGAAAAATCTCATTCAATTCATCAACTCCAAAGTCATCATTAAAATCACATTCAATAATTCAAATGATTCACAAAATATCATAAATGGATTTATCACTTATCATTCATGAAAAATTGAAAAACTTTTAGAGATATTAAAATTTTAAGAATCATGTATTTTCTTTTTAATTTTATATAATCATGCCTTTGTCTTTTAATGTCAAATAGAGATAAGCATGAAAGTTCAAGACGTAAAGGCAAAATCTCATAAAATAACTCATCAAGCATGATTTTAAACATCCATTTTCAAGCCATGATAAAAAAGAGTAAGTTAGAGATTCAATCATCTCATGTCATAAATTCCAAAGGACATCTCAAGTTATCAATATCACATTAAAAATATATATTGATAAGTGATTCATTTGTATCATTTCATGCAGATTCATGATTCATTTGGAAAGTTCTCCTCTTTAGTAAATAAAAAGAAATTATAGGAGAACAAAATGAATTAAGGGAGATAGAACATGATTAAAGCATTGAACATGATTCATATTTAAAATGTATCTTACATCATAAATATGAATCAAGCATTTGTCAAATCTGAAATCATCCTCAAAATCATATTCAATAAATTCATACATGATAAGCATAGGTTTATTGAAAAATTGATAAGATAGAGGATTGCATTTCATTTTTATAAATTTATATTCATGTGATTTGCTTCTTATAAGCATGCCTTTGCCTTAAAAAGAAATGTCAATATTCAAGATGAAAAGGCAAACTTCGTCATAAAGATCATTAAGTTGAAACTCATTAAGCATTCTGCATCTTTAAAAGATTTGATTTATCATGATAATATGTTCCATTTTAAGTTATTTGTTTCATATGAGTATACTCATGTTTTAAAAGATGAGTATCATATTTAAAACTAACACATGAGTTTCATCATCAAGATATGATATCATAAAGTCATTAAGCATGATAACAAACTTTTAATATTTTCATTTCATAATTATCAATCATGATTTTTGAAATATCATCAAAATCATTTTTTAGAGGCTCATTATTTGTCTTTTATCGAAAAATCCAAAACTTCTAGAGATAGATAAATTTCAAGAAGTATGCATTTTCTTTTTATGATTTACTTTATATAAGCATGTCTTTTGCCTTTAATAAAAAACAAGTATCACAATCAAGAGTGAAAGGCAAATTTTGTAAAACAAATCATAATATATATTATCGTATAAGTCCAAAATCATCATCAAAATCTTTCATTTATTAAGAGCAACATAGATTGATTACATGTAAGGATGCTCAAGTCATTTTTTAACAAAAGATGTGTGTCAAGTTTAAAAACCGAAGCACAAGTTTCATTAAAAATGACATTTCATCAAAAGGTTTTGTCATAAAAACGATTAAGACTAAAAACATAATATTCTGAAACATAGAGTTTCAAATTACTTTAAAAACTCATGCATGATATAAAATCATCAAGCATCATGTTTAGAAATGAAAAGCAATATAAGACATATACACATGCATAGATTAATTATCATAGATCATACAAGTATCATTTTAATTTTTTACTTTTCAAAAATACTAGAAAGAAAAGCATAATATAATTTTTTTTAAAATAATTTTTTTATTTTTTAATCTAAATTAAGCATAAAAAAATCATGTAATTTTATAACAATGTACAAACATTTCGGGTGAGTTTCTTACCTTGTTGTCGAAAACCGTTAAAGCCCAATTTGCCTCTTCTTTACTTGATTCTTCTTGACAAGCATTCTTCTTCTTTTTTGGTGGTCTTTTCTTTCATTCAAGTTTATTTTTAATTTTAGATTTTTGTTTAATGAACTTGTTAAAATTCATTGTTATGTGTTCAATGTCCTCATCACTCAAGTGGTATTCATTTGTATGAAGTTTCAAATCCTTCATATTCTTTGGAAGGTGGTTCATATGTTCATCGAGTTCAAAATATTCTAAGAGTATCATTTCATAGGTCATTAATGACCCAATTAGTTCTTTCAATAAAAAATCATTTAAATTTTTAGTCTCTTGTATTGTTGGTACTTTAGAATCTCAATTTTTAGGAAGAGAATGTAAAATCTTGTTAATGAGTTTAAAATTCAAAAATCATTTACCAAATGCTCTTAGACTATTGATGACATCCGAGAAATGGAAGAATATATCATCGATAGTCTCACTTGGTTTCATTCGAAAAAGTTCAAAATCATGCATCAATATGTTAACTTTCGAGTCTTTGACTCTACTTGATCTTTTATGTGTGACTTCAACTGTGTGCCAAATATCGAAAGTCATTTCACACATAGAAATTTGATTAAACTCAGTTTTATCTAGAGCACAAAATAAGGCATTCATAACTTTTGCATTTAATGAAAAAAAAAATTTCTTTAAGTCTGACCATTTGTTCATCGGTTTAGAGAGAAGTTGAAAGCCGTTTTCAATAATATTCCATAAATTTAAATCTAGAGAAATCAAGAAATCTCTCATTTAAGTTTTCTAATATGTGTAGTTCAAACCATTAAAGAACGGAGGACGAATAATCGAAAAACCCTCTTGAAAGTCGTGAAGAGTCATTTCTCACAGGTGTGAATCCGAAAGAGAAATAATGATGCTCTGATACCAATTGTTGGGATCTAGAGCGGTACTAAGAGGGGGGAGGGGGGGTGAATTAGTGTAGCGGTTAAAGACGATAAATTTGACGATTAAAAATGCTTTCAAAAACTTTGTGCGATAAAAATATGTTTTGATGAAAACTGATCTCGATTGCACGTATTGAAAGATGTAAAGCTTGAAGCCATCCGTAAGAATGAGAAGAGGAGGTGGAGCAAGTAAAGTAAAGGCTTGCAGCTATGCAAATGAAAATAAGTAAATGCAAACCCAATTTTATCATGGTTCGGTCATACGACCTATGTCCGCTCCCAATTCCTCTTCTCTTGAGGCCACTGGCTTTTTACTAGTTGTCCTCCTTCCAACGGGTGAGGACTGACTCCCTTACAGCTCTCTCCTTTTGATGGGCTTAGGAGGTAACCGTTACAAAGCCTCTCAACCCTCTCTTGAACTTTTCTAACACTTAGAGTTTGAGGGGAGGATTTCTCTCAAGTTTACAACAAAATTTTTCCTCTTTTTCATTCTCAGTTGTGTATATTTCAACTATGAATGAGAGAGGTATTTATAGGCCTTGATTGGCTTCAAAAACGAAGCCAAAATTCAAATTTCTAGGTTTTCTGGGTACAAGCGGTACCACCGCCTGCAGAACCTCAAAAACAGAGGTTTTGGTGGTGCTACCGCCAGCCTGGAGCGGTACCACCACTATAGCCTAGAAAAATATGCCTTTTCACTTTTCCAGCTCATAGGCGGTTTGGCGGTGCCACTGCCTGCAGTAACTTTTGGGCCACTGAATGAGCCTCCCAATGAGCTTAAATCAGTTCCTATTTAGGCTCAATTAGCCCTTAATTGAGTTGGTTCAATTACAACCCAATTAAGCTAATCCTACTCTGATCTAGATAATTATTACAACGTAAATCATAATTAGTTTCTCGGCACGTCTTTAGTCTATCGGCCCTTTGTCTGACACTTCGACGCATTGTCCTCTCTTGCGATTTGTTTCCCAATCAGTAGCTGACCTTCGTAGCCCCAATCTCCTTGGCGCAACTCTTCTCCTCTCGGCCCGATGCCCAATTTCTTTATGCGAAGTCTTTTGTCGATCGTCGATTGGATCTCTGACTCGACATCCAATCTCCTAATGCAATTTCCTCCGGCACAATGTCGATTCTTCCTACATCAATTGTCTAATCCTAATCAAGAGTAGACCTGTGTGACTTAAAACGTAGTTAAATAACTAAACATGATCAATTAGTTTCATCATCAAAATCTGAGATTCAACACACTGTACCTCTAGTGTCCCCACACAAGCGACTATGAGACCAATCGCCTCCATCATATAGGCGAGTATATAGTGCACCAGTCTATCTGGTTATCTCGATGTCCTCATTGAGTAACCTATGACCAGGATGATTTAGGATCTGTGTTTAAAGGTATATCAGTCTCATTATCGTGATCTCATCATGATCCGATTCCCATTACATAGATCCATGGGCATCACAATATTCATCCAGATAATGTGAGAAAATATCAATAATAATATGCGAAGAGATTGATGTAATATATCACAGGTGCCATCACTCACGTGATTGGCTTGTAGGGCACCTACATCCAATAGAACCTTAGCACTCCTCAACATTCAAGCCTTATCTCCATCAATGTTGTAACTCTCATCCCCTTTAAGTTATCCAAAAGTGACAATTACGCATCCTGACGTGCACAATTTTTTAATCTCTTATTTGGCTATAATTTACTAGGCTACGTTGAAGGCTCTCTCCATTGTCTACCAGCAATGTTAAACATCCTAAGAGCACCCAGTCCAATACCAAATCCAAAGCATAAATTATGGTTACACCAAGATCATCTCATCCTCCAAGCAATTCAAGCCTCAGTTACCAGATCCCTTGCCCCACTCATATCTTCATGTGACACCGCTACTGAAGCCTGGTACAAGCTGTAAACTATCCTGACAAATCAGTCATGCACTCGCATGCTCAGTCTTCTATCCATACTCACGAAACTAAAACAAGAGGGAAGTCCTATTATCGATTATTTATAAAATATAAAACTTATCATCAATAACTTGACCCTAAGTTATTACTTTAGTGATGAAGAAGTCATTGTCCATACCCTTAATGGCCTAGGGGACGACTATAAAGAACTGGCAATAGCAATACGGGCACGTGACTCGTCGATGTTATTTGAAGAACTCTATGACAAGTTGACTGACTATGAGATATATCTCAAGTGTGATGATAAATTGCCAGGACCATCCATCACAGCTCAAGTCAGTCAAAAATCCAAGAGGAGGGGTAACTGGTACAACAAGACCATCATCAACAAAGATTTGACTAAAATACCTCATGAACTTATGAGCTCCAAATAAACATCCCCTCCACATCATCATCATTCTACTCATAATTATCAAGGTGGCTACTTTAATTATCCTCAACCTTTGCGTCCTAACTACACAAATCAACAAAAAATTATCTACTAGTTGTGTGACAAAGTCGGTCACTCTACCAAAGTATGTCGATCTCGACTCAGACTTCCTCCTCCATCACATTGGCCTTAAGCAAATCTCATGATTACTCCAAATACTGGTCAACAAAATTGGATTGTGAACTCTGGTGTATCTCATCACATCACCTTCGATCTACAGAACTTGTCCGTCCATAACAACTATGGTGGAAATGAAGACATCATCATCGGTGATGGTAAAGAAATCCCTATTATTCATACTGGTACCACAATGCTTAATTCACATAGCACAACTGTTATACTCGATGATCTTTTATATACACCTCACATTAAACGAATTCTCATTTCTGTTTCTCAATTTTGCAAACACAATAATACCTCAATCGAATTTTTTTCTAATTATTTTGTTATCAAGGATTTGAGGACGGGGGCATCCTTGGTCCAAGGCCAGAGTAAGGACAACACCTATGTGTGGCCGTCCGTTCCACAAATCAACCAGTCTACTGCTTACTCTTTAGTTGCAGCTTCAATTGATGTGTGACATCGTCGTCTTGGTCATGCCTCATCCTCTATCCAACAAAAATTATTTTCTCATTATTCTTTTCCTACTCTTAAAACCAATAGCATTATAGCTTACTGTGATACCTGTTTCAGTAATAAAAGTCATAGACTCCCTTTTAGAATATCCTTCATATCTTGCTTTAAACCGTTTAAAATTATTTATATTGATGTTTGGGGCCTTGCCCAATCACTTCTTTTGACAATTTTAGATTTTAAGTTATTTTTGTAAACTATTTCACCAAGTACACATGGTTATACCTTCTCCATCATAAATCTGAAGTTTCAACAATCTTTACCAACTTTAGAAAGTTGGTTGAGAATTTCTTTCAGCCTATAATTAAAATAGCTTACTCTGATGGTGGAGGTGAATATCAAGCCTTCATATCCTATCTCTCAGTTTATGGTATACAACACCTTAAGTCACCCCCACATACTCCTCAACTAGTTGGCTCTGTTGAACGCAAACATTGATATATCGTTAAAACTGGTCTCACACTTCTACATCAAGCCTCCATGACAACCACTTTTTGGTCTGCAGCCTTTTAAATTATCGTCTACCTTATTAATCGTATGCCTACTCCAGTCCTCCAATACTAGTCACCATTTGAAATACTATTTCATAAATCTTCAAACATTCAAAAACTTAAAGTATTTGGTTGTTTATGTTATCCATTGCTACGTCCTTGTACCACACATAAGATAACATCAAGATCTAAGCTTTGCATTTTCATAGAATATTCTCTTGAACATAATATTTTTTTATGCTACGAATCCCAAACTAAAAAAAAGTCTTTATATCACGTCATGTTATTTTTGTGGAATCTATTTTTTTATTTCAAAACCATGAGTCTCTTGCTATGCAAGCCACTCCAACAAATATACATCATTGGAGTATACCGTCGATCCCATCAAATGAATCTCCTACAACACTATCTAATCCTTTACCTCAGGATCAGCACTCTCTCGTTCTTCCGGTTCAAAGGTGCCTCACTCCCTCTATTGCTCCTCTCCCTTCACAAATTTCTCCTACTACTAAAATAATACCCTCGAAAACACAACCACTTTCTTTACCTTGTTCTGGATCCAATGACACTGACGTATCTCAGCCCGCCCCAACCCGTGTCAATGCCTCCCTACCACCCATACCAACAATACAACCTATAGCCTCTAGACATATAATGACTACACATTCCAAAAGTTGTATCTTCAAACCACGTCAAGTTCTTGACCTATATGCTATCATAAAATTCTCTCATGAGACCGATGAACCTACCATAATTACTCAAGCCCAAAAATTTCTACACTAGCATAAAGCCATATGTGAAGAATATGATGCCCTCCTCCATAACTCTGCATGAACCCTTGTACCCTTTCATCCCATATAAAATATCATCGAGTATAAATGGGTCTATCAAATTAAGTGGAATCTAGATGGATCCATTGCTTGATATAAAGCACATCTAGTAGCAAAAGAGTTTCATCAACAACCTAGTATTGACTTCACAGAGACATTCAGTTCTGCTATTAAACCCACAACAATCCGGCTTATCCTAAGTTTGGTCATCTCAAAAGGCTAGCACTTACGGCAATTAGATGTTAACAATATTTGTTTTACAGGGGACTTTAATCGAAGATGTCTTCATGCAGTAACCCCTTGGCTTTACTCGTCTTCAGTATCCGTGACATGTTTATAAACTACAAAAAGATATTTATGGATTTCGTCAAGCTCCAAGAGCTTGGTATACTGAACTTGACATGTTTCTAACATCAACTGGTTTCATCAACTCCAAATCTAATACCTCGTTATTCTTACGACAACAAAATAGAAACACAATATATCTTCTAGTATATGTATATGATATCATTGTCACAGATAATGATCCCTTGGAGATTCAAACATTTATAAAGTAATTGGCTAATCAATTCTCTCTCAAAGATCTAGGACCATTGAGTTACTTTCTAGGAATGGAAGCAACATTTACATCTTTCGGTCTCTTCTTATCACAAAAAAAGTATATTCAAGACTTATTATTAAAGACAAACATACATGATGTAAAAAAAGTTATAACTCTTCTCTTTACTAGTGCATCACTCAAATTATATGATGGAAGCCCTGCTACAGACTCTATTTAATATCGACAAGTACTTGGCTCTCACTCATCTAGATATCTTTTTTGCAATAAATAAGTTATTTCAATTTATGCATTGGCCATCTACTATGTAATAGTCTGCGGTCAAACGAATTTTGCGGTATCCGAAAGGGACTCTCAATTATGGCATCTATCTTTACAAATACAACCCACCTAATCTCCATGCCTTTGTTGATGCTGATTGGGCAGAAAATCTTGATGATAGAATATCTATGTCAGGGTATATTATCTTCTTTGGAGCTAAGCCACTCAGTTGGAGTTCTAAGAAGCAAAAGACAATTGCATGATCTACAACTGAAGTTGAATATCGTGTCATTGCTACCGCTGCTGTTGTACTCAATTGGGTCACAAATCTCCTCAAGGAACTCAATGTCAACTCTACTCTTACTCCTACAATATATTGTGATAATGTTAGAGCTACCTACTTATGTGTCAATCTAGTGTTCCACTTACGCATGAAACACATTGCCATCGACTTTCACTTCGTGCGAGATCAAGTTGTCAGGTATCAACTACGTGTCTCTCACATACATACAATTGATCGATTAGCAGACTCACTCATAAAGACTCTCGCCTATAAACTATTTTCATTACATTGGTTCAAGATTGAGATCCTTAATAGAAGTTTCATCTTGTGGGAGCATGATGGTAGATGAGATTTTTCTCAATTGTCCAACGAAATCTCGTTGCTCAGCGGAGGAAAATCTTCTCTCCCAATATGTATAAATAAATATTGTATTCATCTTATTAAAATGTACTTTTTATCTTTACAAATTAATTTATCAAGAACAACACCTTGCGTTTGAGCTGGTCAGCCGAATCCATCATAGCATTGATGCAGACAAGTAGGGCGGCGTTGACCCATGGGCGACGGGACCTCTACTTATCCATTATGCGACAGTCAACTCTTCTTTCTGTTGATTAAATATGTTGCAACTGGAGTGCGGAGAAACAAGAAAGGATCTGCATCTCCCAACTTCTTTGCAGATTCAGGTTGCAATATTTCCAAAAGGTGATTTGAATCACAAACAGAGGACACAGATGGATGACTGCTGCAGAAGTTTCATTCATCTGGTAAGATATAGTATGGTTGGTAAATGCCAGTTTCAGAGAACCAGTAGTCGTTGCATTGCAGCAGGATTACTCTCCAAGAACAAGAAGACGAGGAAAAGTAGACATGTTCGGTGGGAAAGCAGACCTCGACGTGCGTCAAGATTGGCATGCGGAAGTCATGGCGAAAACTGTAATCACGTCACGGAAGTGTCTTCTATGTTGACCTGTGTGTGATGACAAGATCAGTTTGAAATGCAGCAGGTGCTGATGTCTTCTCTAGTACAGTGGGGTCATTTTCCACTGATAAGAGAATTATCCTTCTCTCTTTTATAATTGTGATATATATAGAGCCAACCGAAAGCTTATATCGGCAGCAGAACTTCCTTCAACCATGTGTTTGTCAGGCGAGGTGTATGTTTCTGATTCTTCAAGTGGCTTAATCGTTGTGTTAGACTTGGAAGGAGTTGTGTTGCTGCTCCTCTCCTGTGCAACCGCAAAGAATTGACGCAGCAATGCCCATCTAACGATCTTATCTGCACAAACTCCAGATTACAATTAACTCTCTAATTTATTAGCATTCCAAATTCACATCTTTCCGTATGCAATGACATATACCCCTAACTACGATGCTAAATCCACGCTGCTATTACACACGGTTGAAGAGCCTGCGCAGGCTCAGCAAGGTGCGAACCGGTTCATGAGCATCCAAATGGTGGCTTCCGAGAAGGCCACGCTCTTGATCGCGCCCTTGTTCGCGGCAACATCCTCCTGCTCCTCTCGTCTTAGCCGCGGACGACGAGGGTCTGCTGTCGTAGCACCGCCTCGAGCCTTCTTCTCCCTCAGCTTCGCAAACTCGAACGTCCAGATGTCGACAAGGCTCGACATTGCTCTCTCTCTCTCTCTCTCTCTCTCTCTCTCTCTCTCTCTCTCTCTCTCTCGCTTCTCCAATGCTTTGTGGCCGGTGGCACAAGCAGGCTATATGTCGCGGCGAGCCACGGACGCACAGGTGAGGATGCAAGGACGAGATCACGTAGGAGTTCGACGGTATCGGTGATCCAGGGGGTGCACTGCACACAGAATAGGACTCGCTTTAGGACCAAGAAACAACTGGCTGAAGCATGAACTATATAAAGCTGCCCATCCCATCTCTTCTTATCATCTTAATTATATCTTTATCTTACACAAATCTATTATAAGATCTGTTGATGGACTTTGTGAAGTGGGATAACGTGTATGGGATTTAAGATTTGATTTGGAAGCTCCCATAGCTTCACCCTCTCTGTGGGCAAATGGTAAACTTCTCTGGACATCACCTCACCCTCCAAATCACTCTCATGTCAATTAGGCAATTGAAGGTTGGGGGGGTTTTTTTTTTAATGTCATGACTCAAAAAAATTATCGACCGTAATCAATGATCCAAATAGAGAAACATGAGCATTATGAAAAATTACTGAATAGGGTTTATAAATTTTATGCCATATGATTCAAACAATTAATTTAGTGTTAATTATTAATCTAAATTCATGCAAACCATTAAACAACTCTTACTAATTTTTTATAGCAAGATATGAAATTGAAACAACTAATTAAATCGAAAGCATGCATTACAATTTCTTTTCTTTTTGTTTTACGTGGAAAATCGAAAATGATTAATACCAAAAAGTTATGAGATATTAAAATTTTTAAACATGATAATATATTTCATTTATTTGAGGAAAAAAAAGGAGAATCTACCTGCACATAGATTGAAATGAAAAGAGATGTGAGAGGATTTATAATAATGTAAGAAATTTTAATTTTAATCTTGTTTTTATTTTTGATTAATTAACTTGTGCTTTAGATGTCAAACGTAGAAACTATGTATTAACAGTTGAAATCAAAATTTTAACAAATGTACACTGATTAAGAGGTACACAATGATATTTTAACTAAAAACCATAAAATTAGAGGTGATTACATCTAGCCTTATCATCAGCCTAACCCAACTCATTGCATTAACTTCTATCATTGTATCTAGTTAGGGATATATGACTTGTTTAAGTTGTGAGATTAAATCATGCGTCTCGGACTTGATATTCTAATAATAATAGATATGACTCATGAATTTTTTTATAATACAATCGTCATATTCTTATAAATCAATTAAAGTCTTGACTTACTTCCGATAAAAGTCTAATTTGATGTGTTACGGTAAGAACAAAGAGATACGAGGATCACCTTCCAATGTGGAGAGATGCCACGGTACAAGAAGAATGGGGGTGGAAGGGTAGAAAGTATACCATGACAATGCCGCAGTAATTGCAGCAATTACTTGCATGAGTGATGAGGAGAGATCACCTCCTCCTTGTGCAATGCGCCAATCCGTTGCGGTTGGATGAGGGAGAGACGCACGACGCTCCATCGCTATGCGATGCATGAACTACGAGCGGAATCACCTCCCAGACCACGAGAACTTTGTGCTTTTCCAGGGATGCTTGCTTTATCATCAGATCGACGCAAGAGCATTCCGTGAACGCAGAGCCAGCCATGGGCGACGGCAAGCTCCGCAACAGCTTCTTGGCCTTGTCGCTCTTCTTCGCACTCTGCCCACCTTCCACCGTCTCCCGGGACGCGGTGAGAGATCAGTACGAGGGTTGGATCGCTAGACATGGCCGCACCTACAAGGACAAGAAGGAGAAGGAGCAGCGCTTCAAGATCTACCAATCCAACTTCCTAAAGATCAGCAAGTTCAACGCCGAGGACCATGGCTACAAGCTCACTGACAACAGGTTCGCGGACATGACGAACGAGGAATTCAGAGCCAAGCATATGTGCTTGACCGACGACCCCCAGACTCCTCCTCCTGTAAAGGTGATCGACTGCATCACTGGCATGCTGTGGATTTTGCCGTAATCAACTCCAGCTACCTGTCGTCTCAGGTGGAAACGGTGGACATATCGTCGAACAGTTCGCATAGCATGAAAAGGCACGTCCCTGAGCACCTGGATTGGAGGAAAAAGGGAGCCGTCACCGGTGTTAGAAACCAAGGTCAATGCGGTAAGCATCAGGATATGCAGTTACTCGTCTGTAGAACTCGTCGACGTTCGTGTCTATGGTGTTCTTGATGCGAGCAGGGTCTTGTTGGGCCTTCTCCGCGGTGGCAGCGATCGAGGGAATCACCTACATCAAGACCGGCAAACTGATTCCGCTGTCCGAGCAAGAGCTGGTGGACTGTGACATCAACGGTAAAAACCATGGTTGCAGTGGAGGGTTCATGCAAAATGCCTTCGAGTTCGTCCGAAGCAACCATGGGTTGACTTCCGAGTCCAAGTACCCTTACAGAGGCTTCCAGGAAGAGTGCAGAGGCAACCTACTCCACGACCATGTCTCCAACATTTCCGGCTACAAAGCCGTGACCGCCAGGAGCGAGCACAGCCTGTTGGAGGCCGTGGCGAAGCAGCCGGTGTCGGTGGCAATAGACGCCGGCGGATTCGGCTTCCAGTTCTACTCGCATGGCATCTTCGATGGCCCCTGTGGGTCGAGTCTCAACCATGGCGTGTTGGCGGTCGGATATGGAACCACGGATAAGGACAAGTTCTGGATCGTGAAGAATTCATGGGGTGCAGGTTGGGGAGAAGACGGCTACATCAGGATGAGCCGTGATGTCTTGGACTCCGAAGGCTTATGTGGGATCGCCACGAGAGCCTCTTATCCCACAAAGTAGTATGCCTTCTTCCCATGGCAATAAAATCTGGAAGAAGACCCGCCATCGTACTAATATCTTTCTTTATGTACTCCCATTCATCAATGCAAAGCTCAATCTAGCACGACAGAGATCTGAGGAGGTGGAGAAGGGACAGCAAATCTTTGGCTGGGATTTCCTTTGTTGTGAGGCTACGTTGGCAGTAGCAAACCTTTTTGCCTATTGCAAGCAAAGCTAAAGAAGGATTCCATTCCATCACGACCTCGTTCCCCACAAGAACACAACTCTTCTCGTCGTCACCTTCATATCACTTCCGTTCTCGAACACAACTGCACCACGATCATCATGCCGTTCTTCCTTCTCTTCTGCGTCGTAACGGCGGCTACGTGCCTTCTCCTTACTTGTCCCGTCCACGCCAACCAGATCGAGTATTGCGGTGATCGCCTTCTCCTCTCTTTCTTTCTTACCATTTAAACTGTTTCCAAATCGATTACTTCTTTCTTTCTTTTGGGAGAAGAAGAAGAAGAAAGATGTCGTCATCTACACTCACGAATCTGTCAGGTTCCGTGTGATCGGATGACATATTTCAGGAATTCCTCTTAAATTGAGATAGATTGTGATCTCTCAAATAATTTTACAGACAAGAAAGCCAGCTACAAGGTGACGGTCAAGGGGGTCGAGATAAACCCCAACCCGATTGCGCGAGGCCAACCTGCTACCTTCAAGATATCAGCAATCACCGGTAAGCTCGGCACTGGTTTTTACTCGTTCTCCTGTGCTGTTCTTGTGGTACTGAGATACAAAAAGACATGATCTATGAGACAAAGGTTCTATCTAATGCAGCAGTGGCATGATCGAGACTTTGAGATTGTGATGCAGGGGGTGGCATAACCAAAGGGAAACTGGTGATCGATGTCAAGTATTTTGGCATGCACATCCACCAGGAAACCCTTGACCTCTGCGAAGAGACATCTTGCCCAGTTTCCACCGGCGACTTCCTACTATCCCATCAACAGACGCTCCCATCATTCACTCCACCAGTAAGTCAACCCTACCATCTTGTGTACCTATTTCTGATCTTTAATCTTTGTCGCTGTTACTTCTTTTATGACAAATCGATTCAGAAGGATCAACGAACGCAACATGTTTCCTTCTTTTAATCTTCTTCCACATCACAGGGCTCATACACGCTGATCATGAAGATCCTTGGAGAGGAGGACAAGCAGTTGACATGCTTCAACTTTGATTTCATCATTGGGTTCACTGAACCAGATTGGATTCTCGTATATTGAATACAGAACATTGGTGTGCTTGGGTTGTTCGAAGATTTGACATGGTCAGACATTATGAGTTCAAATCTCATAGTTTTGGATCTTGATGCAAGTTTGTCGATTCATTCATTACATTTCATGTTTGGGATCATTTGTCGGGAGATCGGTGGTGGTTGTTGCAACAACTCACTGCACTTCTAATAACTGTGATATTTTCTCCTCTTTTTTGTTGTTGTTATACTACTAATTGAAATATATGTATATTAGATATCCGACATGATATAACAATCCGAATTCATATTTGGTCGAATTCCATCATGTCCCATTATTGCATTGCGTATATAGCGATATATTTTTCCAATTTATTTTCTATCGAAGTAATCTTACAAATTCATCTTTCGTATTTGCATGAATTTCAATGCCTGGTTTGGGTTTATTTTTTATTCTAAACAAATCAGGCGAAAGAAAATTACATCAGGGCAAACATCAGTATCCATCCTTTTTTATGATATCAAATCATTTCCAGGCTACGAAAAGCGAAGCTTCCCACACACACAATGCAGCAGCTCAAGGTTGCAGCAAAAAGAAACCATTCACTCCTCATTTATTGCCTCTTTTCCTCTCCATCTTTTTTTTTTTTTTCAAAAGTAACTACAGTTTTTAAGTTTTTTCATTTAGTATCTTTTTCTTTTAATATCCTTAAAATATCCTTCGTTATTTTATATTGCCTCCGTCCCCGTCTTCTTCCTTTCTCTTTTACGCTCGATCATGTGTAGGAGGCGATGTCTCATCGCGGGCGGCCGTACCTCGACGGATCAAAAGAAAGTAAAAGTAAAAAAAAAAGAAGATTTTTTACATGAAAATCGCGCAAGAAATTAAAAAATAATATATTTTTCACAACTAAAAAGTATATCATATGTTGAGTGAAATCGTCCAATCTAATGGTGGCAGCCAACTTTTACGCAATTATTTCCATTTCTTTGTTTCATTCCCTCCACTACATAGCTCGATCGGCACTGCCGGCGCCGTACGCGTCCAAAGCTCGCAAGCCACTTCTCGTGTCATCTCTGAGTCCATATCTCATCCTCATCTTTCAACTTCGATCCCCCTTCGCCTCTTCTTCGTCGTCGTCTTCGTCGCCCTAAACCTCTTCCTTCTGCCCCTGTTAGCTAATGAACGGCACGGTCTACCTCGTCCCTTACCGGTGAGTCCCCCCTCCGAGGGTACCTTCCTCCCTTCCCCTTCCATGGCTTCGATCGCTCACTCTCGATTTGCTTCTCGTCAGATGGTGGAGGGCGGCGCGAGCGTCCGATCGGGAATCGGCGGCGGCGGACGGGGCGGAGGGGACCCCATACGCAGCGGCGCCCGCCGCGTCTTCCTCGGCGGCCGCCGTTGGATCCGATATCGTCTTCGACCTTCAGCGTTGCGAGGACGGCGAGTTGAACCGGGGTGTTGCGGACGGCGAGGGGTTTTCCGGCCGCTGCTACGCTCTGATCCGGGGCGATATGTGGTCGTTGGCCATCCGATGGTGAGATTGCAAGGATCGGTCTGAACCGAAGCAGGGTATCCTGTTTCTTTTCTTGATACTCGATCGAATGCGGTGCTGCTTCATTTGATTTCCCTAATTTTCTTCCTCAACGATCGTTGATGTGTCGTTATCATTTCTTTACGCTGTTAAAGGCGGAACAATAAGGGCTACGACTTGTTGGGGTAGATTAGATAAAGTTGATCTAGGCGTATTATGTTGTTTGGGGCTTTGCCTCTTACTCTCCATCCCCCGTGTTTCCTCTCTAGGCACAATGAAGCCAGCTCGAAAATTGAGAACAGTGGAACCTCGTCTTTGTCAGAAGATGCTGCCGATGATGTCTATCCTGTGATGCTCAGGATTTCTGCTGTCCAGGGAACAAATGTTTTGACTGTAAAGATCTGCAAGAAGGTCTGTCTCGATATCCCCATTTTTTCTTAACCATCCTAGCATGTTTGTGTATAGCAACATTTCAATTGTTTGTAGATGAAACTAGTTTTACGCCAAGAGAACTCTGTTTCTGATAAAAATGGTCTTTGTTAGATTGCCAAATTTTGGCAAGAAATGTTGCCCAATATATCTAAGAATTTCAAGATTTCTGTGGCCAAGCTCTGTAACACAACTGCAAAATGTCTGGTCCTGTGTGATGCTTATCAGATAAAAAATTGCAGCTCTCTGCGCCTATCACCATTTGTTTCACAAAATAAGATCCCTGAGGTGAAAGACTTGAGAGGCAGAAATGTGAGGTCTTATTTTGTCAGAAATGAAAGTATCAAGACATGCGAATGAGAGACATTTGTTTTTAATGTTTTACTACGTCTTATACACATCTTCATTATCACAAGCAATATCCTTCATTGTATCACTAGACCTAAAAGCAACTTGTGTTGCTTGTCTAAGGCCGGAGTAATGTTACTAGTGCTAAACACTAAAATGAAGTTTAAAAAAGTTGGTAATCGATAATCTATATTTTTTCCATGCCTTTCAGTGGCATTTTTATGCTCTTATGACGTCTTTATGTATTCTTGTTTCCATCCTTTTCTTGTTATAAAAGAATTCTCTTTTATAACAATGTTGTATTGCTTGAATACATTACTTTACCAATGTTGATTCATCAGCTAATCTGTTTATTATTAGTCCTCAAATTGGAAGAAGGGATGCTATGACTAAACTATTGAAGTGGGTTAGTTAGACCTAAAAGATTTTGAGCAATTGATTTAGATATGTTGCTTTTTATATGTTCCAAGGAAGCCCTTTAAAACTAGAGATACCAACAGAGAGAAAGGAAATGAACTTGGTGAAAGTAATTAAACCATAATGGCCTTTGTACTAATTGAGGTCTTAGCTTTATTTCAGGATGGCTACATGTAGTTTGGTCTCTATAGTTGGAAACATAGTTATTGCTGTTTTTTTTGTATAGGCAACTGATCTAATTTTTGCAAGTTCTAATATATATTTGTCATTCAGGACAACAATAACGAGAATTACAACAGGGCATGCAAGCTTTTCACTGTTGATTCTGAAGTGGTAAGTTACTGATAGCACTCTGCCGGTAGAAAATCTTGTAATCGTGTATAGTTGCCTTGTTCACTTCAACTTCTGTCTGGACTAGGTCTATATTTGGGACTTTTCTGGACAAATAAATTTTATCATAATGAATGGGTGGAATGGGATGCTTCAGGATGGACGACACCAATTAGAAAATGAGGTAAGTAGGACATGTTTTTCTGCTTCAGTTTTAAAATGGAGAGTTTCTTGACAAACTGTATTTATGCACTTGTAATATACTTTTACATAGAAATCCTGTTGGTTATATACTATTTTGTGTTAACTTCTTAACTTTCTATTTAATGCTCATCTTTTTCGCCTAAAACAAAAAGTCAAGAAACTGCTCTAAGTAGTTCTCCATTTGCTCAAACATGCCAAAGGCCATGCACAACTTCTTTTCTGGGCAACCTCTAAATTTGTGTGAAGTGCAAATTAAAAGGAAACAACTTTTTTTGTGTCTATAACAGCAAATCTTTGGGGATGATAAATTGTTGATGCTCAAATCGACTTCTTAGTAGAACTGTAATGTAATATGTGAAGTGACTCGGTTAAAAATGAATCTACTTATTCTTATCTATTACTACCATCCTGGTCGATCTGCTCTTTGTGCAACAAAAAAAAATCACTTCAGTGCTATACAAATATGTGGAGTAATAGGGATTAGGGTGTCATCATTTGTGAAAAGTAGTTATGCCAAAAGTAGTTAAGACTTCTTAGTAGAACTGTAATGTAATACGTGAAGTCACTCAATGAAAAATGTCTTAGCTGGTGAATCTACTTATTCTTATCTATTACTACCATACTGGTCAATCTGCTCTTTATGCAACAAAAGAAAATCACTTCAGTGCTAGACAAATATGTGGAGTAATAGGTGTCATCATTTGTGAAAAGTAGTTATGCCAAAATTATAAAAGTGACTCAAGGTGGACAAAAATGTGCTTATTTATTCATGAAGTGTTTCGGTTGTGTTATAATGACAGATGAAAAATGCATGTTCTCTGGAGTTATTAGCTTTTAGTCAATTACACTTTTGTCATGCGTACATGGGGTTTACCTTTAAGGCTTAAAGTAAGGTGCTTTTCTCCTGATGATTTGACATGATATATAATTAATGGTTACCACAACAAGTAGATGGTATTTTTTGTATATCAGAGTATAAATAAATATCTTATAGCATGTGGTAAGCAATCTTATATAATATGCACAAAATGTCAAAATTATGCACATGAAAATATTTATTAATATCTTTCCTCTTGCTCTGTTGCAGATTCTTCTAGAGATTCAAATATATGCCTCATCGGGATCTGTGGCTCATAATCATGAAAGCAAAAAGGATAAGCCAACTGTTCAAAATTCAAAGATGATAGGATCTTCTCATGGTGTTTTATTTATGAGCAATGGAAGCCTAGAAAGTATGGACTTTGATGTTCAGTTAAGTGGAAGCTCCATCAGATCAAATTCTACAGGTCTGGCAGGATTGGACAATCTTGGGAATACATGCTTTATGAACAGTGCTATCCAGTGCTTAGCTCACACACCAAAGCTTGTTCGCTATTTCCTTGGAGACTACAGTAAAGAAATAAATCATCACAATCCACTAGGGCTGAATGTAGGTTGACAGTATGATGGCTTTTTTTTTTTGTTTTTTTTTTGATATTTTAGTATCTTCATCAGCTTGTTAAAAAATATCCTTTCTTATGAAGTTGTTGGCCTTGGTGCAAGCAGGATATTACGTATGTAGTCCAAAAACCAGTTAGGACTGGTTTGGTTCACAAGTAAATGAAAAGAAATGAAAGTATGATAGGGATGAATATTCTTTTCTCCTGTTTGGTTCTTCAAAAAAAAGAAGGGTAAATGTCTTGGAAGTGATTAGATAATATGTGGGTGAAGATATCACATGGTGCATACGCAGGGCAACGTAGCATATATGATTGCCAATAAGAAATGAACGAAGGTCTATGAAATGAATCTCATAGTAATGTACCATAGATAATAGAATCATGAAACTTGTTTTGCTTGAAGTAATACTTATAAGTAGAAAATACAAAGTAGTTAACCACATATGTGATCATATCATACTTATGCAGATCACATATGCACAACAGATTTCACATATATAATAACACTTCATTTTGAGGCCTCATACAGTTGTTTAAGGCATCCACATGTGCTTATACACATACAAGGATGCATTATATAAGAAAATCTAAGACAAATTCTGTACTGGAACTTCTGACCATCCAATTTTATTTCCTCAAAAAATGTGTTGATTTTGAAAAAAAAATTATGTACCTATTGTTTTTCACTCATATTTTCTGTATGAACAAGAAACTGAAAAATCCTCACTTTTTTCTATTTCTATTTTAAAATGTTTTTTCTATTTTCTTTCACATTTTCAGCATTAAAAGAGCATTTGTTTGAGAGTCACAAGTATTGCCTCTCTTTTTCCAGGGTGAGCTTGCTTCAGCATTTGGACAACTGCTGAGGAAGCTGTGGGCTCCAGAAAACACACCGATTGCTCCACATGTTTTCAAAGCAAAGATTGCTTCTTTTGCCCCACAATTCTATGGATTTAGCCAACATGATTGTCAAGTGAGTAATATTTTTCATCTGTTACGTGTGTGCTAGAATTAGTCTCTAACTTTTATTACAAACATTGGAACTGATTGGAAAGGGATAATTCATTTGTTGGCATCCATGGTTTCTCTGCAGGAACTTCTAGCCTTTCTGTTAGATGGGCTTCATGAAGATCTGAACCGTATCAAAAACAAGCCTTATTTTGAAATTAAGGATGCATCTGGACGTCCAGATGAAGAAGTAGCAGATGAGTACTGGAGTAATCATTTTGCTCGTAATGACTCCATTATAGTGGACCTTTGTCATGTTAGTATCCATTATTTTGGTGATTTAAAATTCTTTACATATCATGCTTGATGATTCTGAAAAACTGAACATCTTTTCTCCTCAATTCTACCTTACAACCTATAGCTTTTCTTTGGCAATAAAATGAAAATTTATGAACTTGTCATAGTTCTACAATAAGACCCATGAAGGTCTTTATACAGAATGGAGGAGTGCTCCAGTGGAAGAGACAATGAATCAGTCCATAGACAACTGATTTTATTAACTCTAGCACTTTTAGCGGCCCAGTCTGCTGCTTGATTGCATTCTCAAAAACAGTGGCTAATGGTGTATGAGTGTATCTGATGCAGCGGTTGTTTAATATCATTGATGGTGTGGGCAATAACCCAAGGAACAGTTTTATCTTTATTCAGCAGATCGACAATGGAAGAAGAGTCACTTTCAAGTGTTAGATGAGTAATTTTTCTGGAAATTGCTGCCTTGAGACCTATTTTAATTGCATGGTCATCTGATTTGCCTTGAATATATTGTTGTCCTTCTGCCTGGCTGTCTCCAAGATGGTTTCAGATGATGAACCCCATGCCCCCATTCTGCAAAAGGGAGGCACCGTTAGTGTTGAGTCAATGCCAACCTGCATTTGGTTTTTGCCATTTGAGACTTATAGAGTTAGTCAGTCTCTTCCCTTCAGATAAAGTGCTTCTAGCATAATAGCTAGTATGAGCCAAAACTTGAGCCCTGGCTCACATAATGGAAGTCTTTTTCCTGTTAAAGTGTGCATCATTCTGCAAATTCCAAATGAACCAAAGCTGGTTTGCTATTGCAGCTTGTAGCAGCTTTCCCATTCCTAGAATAGTGCCTTCCTTTAATCATTCACCAATGTTCCAGGTAGGTTTATATCGGAATGAGAGATTGAGGTTTGTTTCCCAAAGATTCCAAATTCTGGTGGAAAGATGGCATTGAAAAAATAGATGATCAATGGTTTTTGGGTGAGAAAGGCAAAGGGAACAAACAAATATTGAACAATAAAATGCAAATGAAATAAACGGTAAGTAATACGTAAACGTTGATGCAATATTTTCCAGCCAAAAGTATGAATTCTAGGAATAACTGGGAGCTGCCATAGACTGAGCCAACAATACCAGTATGATTCAGGTTTGGGGTGCAAGAAATGATATGCACTTGTTGCTGTTGCTTTCCCTAATTGATGATCCTTTTGAATTCATTTATCCTCACAAGGGAACTGAGCAATCTCTATAGCCTTAATGACAGAAACTAAATTAGGTGTGCACATATCCAATAGCAACTGGGTATTCCCGCTACTATATTGGATTAGCACATCAATGTTAGTATAATATTGAGTTAAGTAGGAATACGATTCAAAGGTATATTAAAATGCCAAGGACATGTAAGAAAACATGTAGAATGTCCATTACCTATTTGTATAAAAAAAATCCTTTAAGGTCATACATGGCTCGGGTGAACTGTTTCCAACTCCAACTGGATTGATGATATTTAGGAATGTTCCAAAGGTGTACAGTACCATATTTAGAGTGAAGAATAGTACTCCATAAGCTACCATCGTCATTAAGATATCGCTGCATTCTGGTAGCTTGTAAAGTAATTCTGAAAAAAGTGATGTCCTGAATGTTAAGACCACCATGGTCTTTATGGAGGTGACAGTGTTCCAATTAATAAGATGGAGGCCTTTGGTTTGAGGATTATTTTGCCAAAGAAAATTCTCTATTAGTGTTTGAATCTTATGGAGGAAACTATCTTGCAGCCAAGTAACACTGAGAGTGTGTAAAGGAATAGAAGTCGAAACAGATTAAACTAATACCAATCTGCCAGCTTGTGAAACATGATTACATTTCCAAATGGCAAGTTTAGCTTTGATTTTAGTAAGAGTTTCCACATGAGTCGATTGAGGAATTCTTCTAGGAGCAATAGTTGCACCTAGATACTTAAAAGGAAATGAACCTTCTTTAAATCCAAGGTTAGAACAGATCTGGTTTTAAGTGGTTCTTGGAGTAGATTTAGGAAAATAAATCTCAGATTTAGAATGACTGATTCTTTGATTGGTAATTTCCTCATAAATTTTGATGACTCATTTAATAGTAGTGCAAGACTTAGGATTAGCCCTAAAACAGAGTAAAATGTCACCAGCAAACATAACATGAATTATTTTACAATCAGAATTGAAACTAAGGGGAGTCAGACTTCGGTTTCCAGTTGCTTGATTTAACAGCTGAGTTAGAATCTGAGCAACTAAAATGTATATATAAGGTGACAATGGATCACCTTGTCTGACCCCACAATGACTGATAAGAGTCTAAGAAATTTCACCATTTATAAGACGAATGTGGGTGAACAATACAAGCTGTTATCCATTTGATAAATAAAGAAGGGAAATTCATGGAAGAAAGGACATTGATAATAGCAGTCCAAGATAATCTGTCGAAAGCTTTTTCAAGATCTAATTTAACAAGAATAAGAGGGTTCTTGCCTTCAGAGGAATGCATAGTGTGAGCAGCTTCTTGAGCAATCAAAATATTATCATGAATGTTTTTACCACGGAGGAAAGACTGCCCAGGACTAATTAATTTCTGAAGGAGAGGTTTCAATCTGTTTGTTAAGACCTTGGCTACGATTCTATAATTGACATTTGGGAGTGCTATAGGGCGGAAGTTATTTGTATAGGTAGGGTTTTTGATTTTAGGAATAAATGTGAGGAAGGTTTATTTTTCTGTATGAACTATGAAAAAGTTTTGTGAAACTTAAGCATAATTAGGATGCATGATTTAGATCATTATATGTTCGTGTAAGGCATTTGGACTTTGTCTTGCATCATCATTATGCTTTCTTTCAGTTACTTTTATTATATTTGGAATGGTTGATGTTTTACAGGGTCAGTACAGATCAACTTTGGTTTGCCCAGTTTGCAATAAATCATCAGTTACATTTGACCCATTCATGTATTTATCTTTGCCCCTTCCGTCTACAACAGTGCGGACAATGACTGTTACCGTCTTCAGTACTGATGGTCTCAGCAGGCCATCTTCATATACTGTAAATGTGCCAAAATCCGGTAACTGCAAGGATTTTGTTCAAGCTTTAAGTGTTGCTTGTTCACTGAAGCATGATGAGAGCTTGTTAGTTGCTGAGGTATGTTATTTAACATTTTACTGACCCTACTGCTTTAGCAACAGAAATGATGCCTTTACTAAGAGTTATCTGATATTTCTGTTTGACTTATCTGCCAATAGAAACATTTTGCAGGTTTTCTTCAATCAAGTCATTCGATTCCTTGAGGACCCTTCTGATTCGCTTTCCTTGATTAGAGATGGAGATCAGCTTGCAGCATACAGGCTTTCAAAAGATCTTGAAGATCTTCCACTGATTGTGTTTATGCATCAAAGCATGGATGAGTAAGATTGATGTATCACAATATTTAATCATGGTGAAAAGCCACTTTCATTACTTCAATTTCCATAACCCTAAAGTTGAATATCAGTATAGATTCTTTTTCTTGGTGAAGTCCCAGGTCTTTTAATAACCTGAGGCCTACGGAACATGTCCAAAACATTGGATTTGTTGTTTGGATCTAGTTGTTGGTTAAACTTCAAATTCGTTGCTGATTATCAGAAAAAGTATTTTTTGATTGGGCTTAGCTTATGAGATATTTAATTGACACATAAGTTATCACTTCACTAGACCTGGGACCAAGTATCATCATTTCTGCATTACTGAGCTAGACTGGCCAGTAAGGCTGTTATGAGGCAAGTAGTGCTGGTTGTACTACATCAGTTCTTTTGTTGTTAACAACAATATTAAGACAGCACTAGGTAATTTGACTAATGGCAATTTTATGATGCAAGGAGCATGGGAAATGGTTTATATGCCAACAATCATGCATCCCTTCAACTTGCACAGTCAATACACACCTTTTGGTGTATCTGATACCGTATGACACTTTAGGTCTTCTGCATGCTTTATTCTCTATGTAGTTCTTTAAGCTGTGTTCAGTTAAATGTGTGGTCCTGTTGAATTCTGCCTTCTTGGTCATTGTATTGCCATCCTTTCTCTCTAACTATTATAGATTTACTTTAGGATAATAATTTTTATTGCTGTTTTGTGATAAACTTCTTTTCCAGGCACTATTTCAATAGCTCGACAGATAAACGTTGGAAGTCATTTGGCGTCCCCCTTATCACTAGGCTACCAAATGCCAGTACAGGATCCACTATCCTTGAGCTGTTCTTGAAGCTCCTTAATCCATTTCTTATTCCAAAAGAATCTGCTTTTAACATTGAACAAGATGGCAGTAATTCTCTTAATGAGATTGCTAAGATAGACGAGGACTCCCATCTCCTGGATGTTGAAAGGACAGAAGAAGGAAAATACTTACATGATGGATTTCAGTTTTATCTCACAGATGAGAACTGTCAGGCGATGCTTTCAAAGATAGAAATGGATGATTCAATTTCCCTCACAGGTTATCAGCGAAAGCTGTATGTGCTTGTCTGTTGGCATGAGAAAACAATGGGACAGTATGATATAGACCTTCTGAATACCTTAACTGTGGTTTATAAGTTTGGACTTTTTGCTAAGCGGCCTCAGGAGTCTGTCTCCCTCTATTCGTGTCTTGAAGCATTTCTGAAGGAGGAACCACTCGGACCAGAAGATATGTGGTCAGTGTATTTCTCAGTATCTTCTGTTTTTGCAAATCACTTCATATCAAGTAGGTAGAACTTACCAGTAGATCTTCTGCATCGAGCAAAGATCATAAGAAATGCTTAATATATCAGTATATGACTACTAAAAAACCCTTGAAGCTTGTTTGGTTGCAACTAAGTTGAAGTAGGCTATAGTTTCTGAAGTCAGGGAGAGAATATTTTATATGTTCAAAATTAGGTATGGTTTTCAGTGTCTTGCAACTCATTGGATATAAATACATGTTACATGAATTAATGAAAAATAAAAAATAAAAAGACTGATAGCATGTCAATCTTAAGTTGTTTGGAGTGGAATTTGCTAAGGTACATGATATCTGAAAATTTTGAACATCATCCATAGTTGTAGAATTTATCTTTTATTCTGGTAGATAAATCCATGGTATTTGACCACTTCATTGCAGGTATTGTCCAAGTTGCAAAAAACATCAGCAAGCTTGTAAGAAGTTGGACCTTTGGAGGCTGCCAGAGGTTCTCATTATTCATCTAAAGAGATTTTCATATAGCAGGTTCATTAATAACAAGCTGGAGATGTTTGTAGACTTCCCAATCCGTGACTTGGATTTGTCAAGCTTTATTGCCTGCAAGTCCAGAGGGTCATCCGTTTATCGATTATATGCAGTGAGCAACCACTATGGCAACATGGGAGGTGGCCACTACACTGCATATATTTATGTAAGTTACATGTTTATTCTCTTGGCAGTTGAAGTTCTTGTGTTTGATTTAATGCTGTGATGACATTTACCAAAACGAAACATTATTTGACAATTGATCAAAAAATATTATGTAGAAAAATAGATGAGAGCCAAGATGAAAATGTGCATTTCACATTGAACAATGTGTTGTCTGTTTTTGTCAAAATAACAGAAAAGTTGAAACACATCATTTGTGTGGATAAGCACCTGTGACTTTCAATTTCATTATATTTGGTTTTCTGCAGTCTTGTATGAGAACTTCCCAGATCTCATTGCATTTAAAAAAAATATACTTTCATTTATACATTAAAGATGCAAATTTAATAATTTTGTTGATACTGAGTTTCTTCTGTAGCATGAAGGTGAGAGGTGTTGGTACGATTTTGATGATCAGCATGTTCTTCCTATATCTGAGGATATCGTAAAGTCATCTGCTGCATATGTGCTCTTCTACCAGAGGGTTCAGACCAGCAGCTCAGATGCCTAAGCTATATTTGTGTAATTTTTACTGGCCTTGAGTTGGCTGCTTTGGAGAATGGACATTGTGAAACCAGACAGGCATATCCAACACAAGAAGCATGTCTTTTGTTGGCATGCCTACTCAGGTCCATCATCAGGGAAGCTGAAGGAACATGCTTGGAGAAAGGGACTCATAAAGCCTCAATAGCAAGATATATGATATGAAGGGCAGCAATATTCTGTAAAGTGTCATGTGGTTTGCAAGTAATTCGAAGTGCACATATTGCTACCATCATTCACTGCCCGTTTGAGAAAAATATCCTTCATCCCACATATTTCAGGGGAAGGCTCATTTGTACTTTTCCTGATGCATATCAATTGGAGTTTTGGTTATTCCTGATTTGATTCCCTTAAATATGGTTTCAAAGATGCTGGTGTATTCAGGCTTTTGGCAAATTCTGTTTGGATTTAATCGTATCATTGTAAAGCTAGATTCTTGTGATTATGAAAAAGAAAAGGAAATTATCTAATGTTAGTAATGTTTAAGGGCTTTCACGTGCTGAAGTAATAGTTATCATTTCAATAATGAGGCATGCTTATTTAAATTTCTGTAATTTAGGTTCAATTGTACTAACGGGAAGTATTTTGGTAGGCACTTGATTTCCTGCCCCAGTGCTTTGGGTCTCAGACAGTAACTTGAAGCCCGGAACACCAAATCCTTCTGCGGCCATGAAATAGTGAGCTCTTGCCATGCCTTTGGATTATGTTTGTAATCGGTTTTTCTCTGTTAAAGCATTGAATCAAGAAGCTGGTGCGTACTTATTATTAGTAGTTGTCTCTGGAAAATTAATCTTGATGGTTGAATTCAGGAATAATATTTACGTTGCACTGTATGACTCTAGTTGTCTTCATCACCCTCCTCTGTCTGGTGTTCGTAGCATGTCCTTTTACTCAGATATCTACCCCGACAGTGATGGTTCCACGCCCAATTCACCCATTCATCGGTTGCTGCAACACACATCGCCCTTTCTTCTTGAGGCCAAAGAAGGCACCTGATTCCTTGAAATCAGAGTGTATTGAGCTCTCTCTTTCGTGGGAACACCTGATGTGCCAATCAAGCTATAAAGACGAAGATACAAAGTGGAATGATGATTCTGCTGTCCCTCAGTTTGTCTCTGCCCCATCCACAACAACACATGTTGGAGTTTGTGCTCATCAGATTCTGCAGTAATGAGACATTGTAGTGGTTAAATGTTTGAATGGAAGGAATTATTATTTTCTCTTTTTTATTTTGGTTTTAATTGCAGTAATATCTCCCAGTGGCATGAAGCAGCGGAGAAGCAACCAGGAGATCAGATAAAACGTTGGCTTCATCTCGGCCCTATCTCCGAGAAAGGGACAAGAACTGTGTTCGCAATCTACCGTGTACCATCTCTGAGGTCATGTCATTGTAGAGTCTTCCGATTAAAGAACAAGAAGGTAGCTTTCCAGCATTGGAATCTCGCACTCCTCACCGCCAACTATACCGTACTGGAGTTATGTTAAGTGCGTTCAGAGACTGCAAGGTATGCCAAATAAATTTTGTCTATTCTGATTTTTAGTAGCATAAAGTGGTTTAAGATGATTCAGGTACAACTTACTAGTGATAGATTACAACAAATTAATTAAGCGAACTCCCTTTTTTTCATTGTTTTTCTGGCTGTGAATAATTATTATGTTCTTCATGCATAAGAACAATGTGACCCAACAATTGATCCGGAGAAGGAAGCAGAATGGTTATTGATTTGCAGCGTAAAGAACAAGGTCAGTGAACTGCTGCTACGGATGAAGGCAAGGCTGCTGCACCCATTTTTCTCAATGATCGCGACAAGCTTGTGGAGCCAAACCATCCAATCTGATACGACATCTCATGGGTTGAAGCGTATGCATGTGAACGATAGAAGCTTATTGTTGATTTCTATCTCCTTTCTTCTTCGTTTCCTCGACTTGGGTGCAGTCTCACGCTGAGGGTGTCCTGCTATGAAGTCTCAGACATTGAATCCAATTCTCCTCCTCTAAACGGATTGCTTTTCATCCCATGTTCCGTTTTATAGCATGATCTTCTTCTCTTATGATTTTTTATGGTTTCTATTTTGAGCAGCGAAAGCCATATAATGCTCCTAGAAAGAGTTTCTAAAACTCCTTGAAAACCTTTTAATTTTCGTTATCAAATGTGTTGGTGTCATATATAATCTTTTATAAAAAAAATTATGGGTGATCCTCTTGTTTTATTGTTTGGCAGTCTCTTTTGGCTCTAATATCCTAAATGCCACTATCTTTACTTCGTCATCTTCGTCCTGTTTTCTTTTTTCCTCTTCTCTTCATGCTTTTTTATTTTATTTTCTTCTCTTCTCTCCTCTTTATATTTTGATTTTTTATTTCTTCTCATCTCTCCTTTTCATGCTCTGACTTTCTTTTATTTTTTCCTCTCCTCTTTATGCTCAACCACGTAGAGATGTCTATAGCAAGACAAAAGCAACAGAACAAAAACAGTAGACCTCGCGAAGGGAAGAAGGCTCTCGCACTATGGCGAAAGCGAGGGACATTTAGGTTATTAAAGAAATATGAGCATGAAATGAGAAAACTAAAATTTGATTATATCTTCAAATTTTCAGATATTGTTGTATTAATATATGTATCCAATCTTTTTGTAGGACTCAGGATTTGTGCCAACTTCTTCATCCACCGTTCAAAAAATATTTCAGAAAATATGGTAAACAATATAGTAAAGTCAAAGATTAATCTTCTGAAATGTTAAAACTAAGGGAGGGAGAGAGAGAGAGAGAGAGAGAGAGAAGAACACACTCCCATCCACTGACTTCAGTCAATCATTACAACTATTATACTTCTACCTTGTTTTCCACATTCCCATGGCACATCCCATTCAATCTGAGAAACGCTTGGCCGGGCTTACGTTCCCGTACAACTCCTTTACCCGTGACTTCCGTCTTGCAATTAATATGATGCCATCGCTGTTACCTTCCTCCACTGTTCTACTTCTCATCCTCTTCTCTCTTCCGCTCTTTCCATCATCTCTACTCCACCCTTAGCCTACATATCCCCGACTTCTCAATTCCCTCTGTCGTCGTCGATGTCTTCCAACCATGTCTTGCCCGATCAAGTTTGCTACGTCAGTTGCAGCTTCTGCAACACTGTTCTAGTGGTATATGCTGCACAGCCTCCCTTCTCGCTCCCTCCCTCCCTCTCTCTTCGCTTTTCTTTACCTTCTCAGCCATCATCATATTATCTACCCAAAGCAGCTCTACTGATATGAGAGATATCAGTATATATCTATGTATGTATCAGCCTTGCTTCATCTTTAAGGGAGATTTATCGACTAAATTACAACCAGATGCAGTAAACTTTCAGGATGGTCATCATGATCTGAGGACCCAAGTTTTAGGTTATAAACGATCAAGAGTTTGTTCTTGTCCTATTTGAGCCCTGCCAGAAGGAATATATTCGACATGAACATGTGGGGTCTCCGGTGCAGCCAAACCTTTCTACACCCTAATCTCTGAGAAGAGCTCTTCTGCAGATCTCATAGTGCAGGTGACTCCATGCATGCGCATGTTACATGTCCTTCACTCTACGGAGCTGTTGCAGTAAGCATGAAACCAATTGAGACTCTTCTTTAGCCATGGAACTTGAGACTCTTCTTCATCAGATTCTTTGATCCTAAATCTCTAAGCGATCTGAAACCCTAGTTGGCTGCAAAGCTCCCAAAACTAGCATGGTTGCTGGGGCTGGCTTTGTCACGACTCCAAGGAGAAGCTTAGTGAGGACGATCTTCTCTCTTTTCTTCTGCTTCTCTCTTCCTCCATTTCTTACAGCGAGTGTTCTTCAGAACCTGCACCGAGTACCGATCGCTCTCTCGTGTCTTCTGCATTTTGTTCAGAGAAAAGTAATACATGAATGTTACATAGTGCAAACCAATGACCTCCTCGTTGACTACAAATCCAGTACTTGATACACTCTCTCTCTCTCTCTCTCTCTCTCTCTCTCTCTCTCTCTCTCTTTGGTGTCCCAAAGCCAAAGAGAAAAATGTGCTTATTGTTCATCTAATGTATTCCTTCTCTTCTTACTACAGGTTAATGTCCCAAACAACAACACATTCAACATTGTCACGGTAAGATGCGGCCTTTGTGCTAATATCCTGTATGTGAATCTTGAAGCCTTACTTGGAAAACTCCCACTTCAGAATCTTCAGGTTAACACACCCCTACTTTGGTTTATGATTTCTTCATGATTTGCAGTGTTCTTTTGCACTCACAACTTGTTCTTATTTACTTGTTTATGGATCTATACAGAATTGCATACGTTAATTAGTGTATGCAAAAGCAACATTTTTATGCTTATTATGTTTATAGATCTTGGTGATTGAGCCTTTTTTTCGACGCTGCGATTCATCCAAAAACTTAAGCTGGCCACTCTCGATATAGGAGTGCTAGAAACACTTATGTTCATGTCCAAGTTGATGTGCGGCAAATGTTGGATCAATGAAGATTCACTGATAACATATAGTGTTTTGACTGCAATCAGTTCATTCAAAGCTTGAGATGATAACTTGTTGCAAGATTTATCTGTTTATAGCTCAACATCAATTGAAATAGGGGTAGATATGCAAACACTTGGGGAAAATGGATTGATCACTACGACACACCGAAGTAAAAAAAAATAACCTGCACTCTAGACATTCACCTGTGATGCTCCTTCGACATGAACAATGTTTTCTCTTCTCATCAAGTAGCACCCAAGAACAATGTTTGTTAGAGCTAGCCCCAGGAAATTACCACACGGTAATTTGGCAACGCAACAAAGACAATAAACAAAAAGAATAAAATAAACAGGGACACCAGAATTTACGTGGTTCTATTCAATTGACCCACGTCCACTGACGAAAGGAGGAGCAAATCTTTACTAACAGAGACAATTACAAATGCCTTAGGAAATTGTTCCTAGGCCATAAAACAACTTCAACTACTAAACAAGAAAAGCCCAAAAGTTTAATATGGACTTAATGGAGATTAAATCCAAAGCGGCTTTTCTTGTGGTGCCTGTGGTGCATCTGGTTAGAAAGCTTAGACCCCTTTTTATAGCATCAATAGGGGATAGAAATTCTGGTTTTCCCGATGTGGGACTAAAGGACTTGCCAAAACTGGACTGAGACCCTTTATCTCCACCTTGGCATGTCCCAACAAAATTTGCTCCACCTTCTTCATAAAAGCCCCAACGGAATCATCATGCAATGAATACTAATCAAGTCTCACACCTTAGGCTTAACAAAATCACTTTAAGCAATTACAATAGGGCATGCACTTTCACTGTTGATTCTGGAAGTTGATCAACTTGTTCACATTGTCTGGAGCTGCATAATGAATTTTGCTTCGCTTCATCATAAATGAGAGTTTCTTGACAAACTGTATTTATGCACTTGTAATTACTTTTACATAGAAACTCATATCTATGTGTTCTTAACTTTCTATTTAATGCTCATCTTTTTAGCCTAAAACAAAAGTCAAGAAACTTCTAAGTATTCTCCATTTGCTCAAACATGCCAAAGGACCTTTGAACCTCTAAATGGTATCAACTTTTTGTGTCTATAACAGCAAATCATGATAAATTGTTGAAAATCGTTCACATCGTAATGTAATATGTGATGACTCAGTTAAAAATGAATCCTTATTCTTATCTATTACTACCATCCTGGTAGATCTGCTCTTTGTGCAACAAAATCACTTCAGTGCTATCAAATTGGAGTAATAGGAATCATAAAAGTAGTTATGCTTCAAAAGTATTAAGACTTCTTAGTAGAACTGTAATGTAATCATTGAAGTCACTCAATGAAAAATATAATTCTTATCTATTACACCATACTGGTCAATCTGCTCTTTATGCAACAAAAGAGAAAATCACTTCATAAAAATATGTGGAGTAATAGGTGTCATCATTTTGATAAAGTGACATTCTATTATTCTGTTTCGATTGTGTTATAATGACAGATGAAAAATGCATTCTGGAGTAGATATTAGCTTTTAGTCAATTACACTTTTGTCATGCGTATGGGGTTTTACCTTTAAGGCTTAAATAAACTTTTCTCTGATGATTTGACATGATATATAATTAATGAATTACCACAACAAGTAGATGGTATTTTTGTATATCAGAGTATAAATAAATATCTTATAGCATGTAGTAAGCAATCTTATATAATATGCAAAAATGTCAAAATTATGCACAAATATTTAGAATATCTTTCCTCTTGCTCTGTTGCAATTCTTCTAGAGATCTCAAATATATGCCTCAGGGATCTGTGGCTCATAATCATGAAAGCAAAAAGGATCGTTCAAAATTCAAAGATGATAGGATCTTCTCATGGTGTTTTATTTATGAGCAATGAAAAAGCTTTGATGTTCAGTTAAGTGTGGTCTGGCAGGATTGACAATCTTGGAATACATGCTTTATGAATATATCTGCTTAGCTCACAACAAAGCTTGTTCGTCCTTGGAGCTTAAAGAAATAAATCATCACAATCCACTAGGGCTGAATGTTGACAGTATGATGGCTTTTTTTTTTGTTTTTTTGATATTTTAGTATCTTCATCAGCTTGTTAAAAATATCCTTTCTTATGAAGTTGTTGGCCTTGGTGCAGCAGGAATTACGATGTAGTCAAAACCAGTTAGGACCACTGAAAAGAAATGAAAGTATGATACTTTGGTTCTTCAAAAAAAAGAAGGGTAAATGTCTTGGAATGATTAGATAATTTGGGTGAAGATATCACATGGTGCATAAGAAACAGCGTAGCATATGATTGCCAATAAGAAATGAACGAAGGTCAAGTAATGTACCATAGAAAGAATCATGAAACTTGTTTTGCACGGTAGAAAATACAAAGTAGTTAACTTGTGATCATATCATACTTATGCAGATTCACAACAATTTCACATATATAATAACACTTCATTTTGAGGCCTCATACAGTTGTTTAAGGCATCCACATGTGCTTATACACATACAAGGATGCATTATATAAGAAAATCAAGACAAATTCTGTACTGGAACTCCATCAATTTTATTTCCTCAAAAAAATGTGATTTTGAAAAAAAAATTATGTACCTATTGTTTTCACTCATATTTTCTGTATGAACAAGAAACTGAAAAATCCTCACTTTTTCTATTTCTATTTTAAAATGTTTTTCTATTTTCTTTCACATTTTCAGCATTAAAGAGCATTTGTTTGAGAGTCACAAGTATTGCCTCTCTTTTTCCAGGGTGAGCTTGCTTCAGCATTTGGATGCTGAGGAAGCTGTGGGCTCTCACACAGACCTTTTTCAAAGCATTTTTGCCCCACAATTCTATGAAGTGAAATATTTTCATCTGTTCACGTTTTTTAGTCTCTAACTTTTATTACAAACATCCTTTCATTTGTTGGCATCCATGGTTTCTCTGCAGGAACTTCTAGCCTTTCTGTTAGATGGGCTTCATTCAAGAATCTGAACCGTATCAAAACAAGCCTTATTTTGAAATTAAGGATGCATCTACGTCAGATGAAGAAGTAGCATAAATGGAAATCATTTTTGCTCGTAATGACTCATTATAGTGGACCTTTGTCATGTTAGTATCCATTATTTTGGTGATTTAAAATTCTTTCATATCATGTGATGATTCTGAAAAACTGAACATCTTTTCTAAATTCTACCTTACAACCTATAGCTTTTCTTTGGCAATTTTGTCATAACAATAAGACCCATGAAGGTCTAACAGAATAGGAGTGCTCCAGTGGAAGAGACAATGAATCAGTCCATAGACAACTGATTTTATTAACTCTAGCCTTTTAGCGGCCCAGTCTGCTGCTTGATTGCATTCTCAAAACAGTGGCTAATGGTGTATGAGTGTATCTGATGCACGGTTGTTTAATATCATTGATGGTGTGGGCAATAACCCAAGGAACAGTTTTATCTTTAAGCAGATCGACAATGGAAGAAGAGTCACTTTCAAGTGTTAGATGAGTAATTTTCGGAAATTGCTGCCTTGAGACTATTTTAATTGCATGAATCTGATTTGCCTTGAATATATTGTTGTCCTTCTGCCTGGCTGTCTCCAAGATGGTTTCAGATGATGAACCCCATATTCTGCAAGGCATTAGTGTTGAGTCAATGCCAACCTGCATTTGGTTTTTGCCATTTGAGACATGAGTTAGTCAGTCTCTTCCCTTCAGATAAAGTGCTTCTAGCATAATAGCTTATGAAAAACTTGAGCCCTGGCTCATAATGGAAGTTAAAGTGTGCATCATCTGCAAATTCCAAATGAACCAAAGCTGGTTTGCTATTGCAGCTTGTAGCAGCTTTCCCACCTAGAATAGTGCCTTCCTTTAATCAACCAATGTTCCAGGTAGGTTTATATCGGAATGACATTGAGTTTGTTTCCCAAAGATTCCAAATTCTGGTGGAAAGATGGCATTGAAAAATAGATGATCAATGGTTTTGGGTGAGAAAGGCAAAGGAACAAACAAATATTGAACAATAAAATGCAAATGAAATAAGCGGTAAGTAATACGTAAGCGTTGATGCAATATTTTCCAGCCAAAAGTATGAATTCTAGGAATAACTGGGAGCTGCCATAGACTGAAAACAATACCAGTATGATTCAGGTTTGTGCAAGAAATGATATGCACTTGTTGCATGATCCTTTTGAATTCATTTATCCTCACAAATTGAGCAATCTCTATAGCCTTAATGACCTAAATTAGGTGTGCACATATCCAATAGCAACTGGGTATTCCCTTTATTGGATTAGCACATCAATGTTAATAATATTGAGTTAAGTAGGAATACTTTCAAAGGTATATTAAAATGCCAAGGACATTAAGAAAACATGTAGAATGTCCATTACCTATTTGTATAAAAAAATCCTTTAGGTCATACATGGCTCACCAACTGTTTCAACTCCAACTGGATTGATGATATTTAGGAATGTTCCAAAGGTGTACAGTACCATATTTAGAGTGAAGAATAGTACTCCATAAGCTACCATCGTCATTAAGATATCGCTGCATTTGGTAGCTTGTAAAGTTTCTGAAAAAGTGATGTCCTGAATGTTAAGACCACCATGGTCTTTATGGAGGTTGTTCCAATTAATAAGATGGAGGCCTTTGGTTTGAGGATTATTTTGCCAAAGAAAATTCTCTATTAGTGTTTGAATCTTATGGAGGAAACTATCTTGCAGCCAAGTAACACTGAGAGTGTGTAAAGGAATAGAAGTCGAAACAGATTAAACTAATACCAATCTGCCAGCTTGTGAAACATGATTACATTTCCAAATGGCATTTAGCTTTGATTTTAGTAAGAGTTTCCACATGAGTGATTGAGGAATTCTTCTAGGAGCAATAGTTGCACCTAGATACTTAAAAGAAATGAACCTTCTTTAAATCCAAGGTTAGAACAGATCTGGTTTTAAGTGGTTCTTGGAGTAGATTTAGGAAAATAAATCTCAGATTTAGAATGACTGATTCTTTGATTGGTAATTTCTCATAAATTTTGATGACTCATTTAATAGTAGTGCAAGACTTAGGATTAGCCTAAAACAGAGTAAAATGTCACCAGCAAACATAACATGAATTATTTTACAATCAGAATTGAAACTAAGGGGAGTCAGACTTGGTTTCCAGTTGCTTGATTTAACAGCTGAGTTAGAATCTGAGCAACTAAAATGTATATATAAGGTGACAATGGATCACCTTGTCTGACCCTACAATGACTGATAAGAGTCTAAGAAATTTCACCATTTATAAGACGAATGTGGGTGAACAATACAAGCTGTTATCCATTTGATAAATAAAGAAGGAAATTCATGGAAGAAAGGACATTGATAATAGCAGTCCAAGATAATCTGTCGAAAGCTTTTTCAAGATCTAATTTAACAAGAATAAGAGGGTTCTTGCCTTCAGAGGAATGCATAGTGTGAGCAGCTTCTTGAGCAATCAAAATATTATCATGAATGTTTTTACCACGGAGGAAAGACTGCCCAGGACTAATTAATTTCTGAAGGAGAGGTTTCAATCTGTTTGTTAAGACCTTGGCTACGATTCTATAATTGACATTTGGGAGTGCTATAGGGCGGAAGTTATTTGTATAGGTAATTTTAGGAATAAATGTGAGGAAGGTTTATTTTTCTGTATGAACTATGAAAAGTTTTGTGAAACTTAAGCATAATTAGGATGCATGATTTAGATCATTATATGTTTGTGTAAGGCATTTGGACTTTGTCTTGCATCATCATTATGCTTTCTTTCAGTTACTTTTATTATATTTGGAATGGTTGATGTTTTACAGGGTCAGTACAGATCAACTTTGGTTTGCCCAGTTTGCAATAAATCATCAGTTACATTTGACCCATTCATGTATTTATCTTTGCCCCTTCCGTCTACAACAGTGCGGACAATGACTGTTACCGTCTTCAGTACTGATGGTCTCAGCAGGCCATCTTCATATACTGTAAATGTGCCAAAATCCGAGTAACTGCAAGGATTTTGTTCAAGCTTTAAGTGTTGCTTGTTCACTGAAGCATGATGAGAGCTTGTTAGTTGCTGAGGTATGTTATTTAACATTTTACTGACCCTACTGCTTTAGCAACAGAAATGATGCCTTTACTAAGAGTTATCTGATATTTCTGTTTGACTTATCTGCCAATAGAAACATTTTGCAGGTTTTCTTCAATCAAGTCATTCGATTCCTTGAGGACCCTTCTGATTCGCTTTCCTTGATTAGAGATGGAGATCAGCTTGCAGCATACAGGCTTTCAAAAGATCTTGAAGATCTTCCACTGATTGTGTTTATGCATCAAAGCATGGATGAGTAAGATTGATGTATCACAATATTTAATCATGGTGAAAAGCCACTTTCATTACTTCAATTTCCATAACCCTAAAGTTGAATATCAGTATAGATTCTTTTTCTTGGTGAAGTCCCAGGTCTTTTAATAACCTGAGGCCTACGGAACATGTCCAAAACATTGGATTTGTTGTTTGGATCTAGTTGTTGGTTAAACTTCAAATTCGTTGCTGATTATCAGAAAAAAAGTATTTTTTTGATTGGGCTTAGCTTATGAGATATTTAATTGACACATAAGTTATCACTTCACTAGACCTGGGACCAAGTATCATCATTTCTGCATTACTGAGCTAGACTGGCCAGTAAGGCTGTTATGAGGCAAGTAGTGCTGGTTGTACTACATCAGTTCTTTTGTTGTTAACAACAATATTAAGACAGCACTAGGTAATTTGACTAATGGCAATTTTATGATGCAAGGAGCATGGGAAATGGTTTATATGCCAACAATCATGCATCCCTTCAACTTGCACAGTCAATACACACCTTTTGGTGTATCTGATACCGTATGACACTTTAGGTCTTCTGCATGCTTTATTCTCTATGTAGTTCTTTAAGCTGTGTTCAGTTAAATGTGTGGTCCTGTTGAATTCTGCCTTCTTGGTCATTGTATTGCCATCCTTTCTCTCTAACTATTATAGATTTACTTATAGGATAATAATTTTTATTGCTGTTTTGTGATAAACTTCTTTTCCAGGCACTATTTCAATAGCTCGACAGATAAACGTTGGAAGTCATTTGGCGTCCCCCTTATCACTAGGCTACCAAATGCCAGTACAGGATCCACTATCCTTGAGCTGTTCTTGAAGCTCCTTAATCCATTTCTTATTCCAAAAGAATCTGCTTTTAACATTGAACAAGATGGCAGTAATTCTCTTAATGAGATTGCTAAGATAGACGAGGACTCCCATCTCCTGGATGTTGAAAGGACAGAAGAAGGAAAATACTTACATGATGGATTTCAGTTTTATCTCACAGATGAGAACTGTCAGGCGATGCTTTCAAAGATAGAAATGGATGATTCAATTTCCCTCACAGGTTATCAGCGAAAGCTGTATGTGCTTGTCTGTTGGCATGAGAAAACAATGGGACAGTATGATATAGACCTTCTGAATACCTTAACTGTGGTTTATAAGTTTGGACTTTTTGCGAAGCGGCCTCAGGAGTCTGTCTCCCTCTATTCGTGTCTTGAAGCATTTCTGAAGGAGGAACCACTCGGACCAGAAGATATGTGGTCAGTGTATTTCTCAGTATCTTCTGTTTTTGCAAATCACTTCATATCAAGTAGGTAGAACTTACCAGTAGATCTTCTGCATCGAGCAAAGATCATAAGAAATGCTTAATATATCAGTATATGACTACTAAAAAACCCTTGAAGCTTGTTTGGTTGCAACTAAGTTGAAGTAGGCTATAGTTTCTGAAGTCAGGGAGAGAATATTTTATATGTTCAAAATTAGGTATGGTTTTCAGTGTCTTGCAACTCATTGGATATAAATACATGTTACATGAATTAATGAAAAATAAAAAATAAAAAGACTGATAGCATGTCAATCTTAAGTTGTTTGGAGTGGAATTTGCTAAGGTACATGATATCTGAAAATTTTGAACATCATCCATAGTTGTAGAATTTATCTTTTTATTCTGGTAGATAAATCCATGGTATTTGACCACTTCATTGCAGGTATTGTCCAAGTTGCAAAAAACATCAGCAAGCTTGTAAGAAGTTGGACCTTTGGAGGCTGCCAGAGGTTCTCATTATTCATCTAAAGAGATTTTCATATAGCAGGTTCATTAATAACAAGCTGGAGATGTTTGTAGACTTCCCAATCCGTGACTTGGATTTGTCAAGCTTTATTGCCTGCAAGTCCAGAGGGTCATCCGTTTATCGATTATATGCAGTGAGCAACCACTATGGCAACATGGGAGGTGGCCACTACACTGCATATATTTATGTAAGTTACATGTTTATTCTCTTGGCAGTTGAAGTTCTTGTGTTTGATTTAATGCTGTGATGACATTTACCAAAACGAAACATTATTTGACAATTGATCAAAAAATATTATGTAGAAAAATAGATGAGAGCCAAGATGAAAATGTGCATTTCACATTGAACAATGTGTTGTCTGTTTTTGTCAAAATAACAGAAAAGTTGAAACACATCATTTGTGTGGATAAGCACCTGTGACTTTCAATTTCATTATATTTGGTTTTCTGCAGTCTTGTATGAGAACTTCCCAGATCTCATTGCATCTAAAAAAAATATACTTTCATTTATACATTAAAGATGCAAATTTAATAATTTTGTTGATACTGAGTTTCTTCTGTAGCATGAAGGTGAGAGGTGTTGAATACGATTTTGATGATCAGCATGTTCTTCCTATATCTGAGGATATCGTAAAGTCATCTGCTGCATATGTGCTCTTCTACCAGAGGGTTCAGACCAGCAGCTCAGATGCCTAAGCTATATTTGTGTAATTTTTACTGGCCTTGAGTTGGCTGCTTTGGAGAATGGACATTGTGAAACCAGACAGGCATATCCAACACAAGAAGCATGTCTTTTGTTGGCATGCCTACTCAGGTCCATCATCAGGAAGCTGAAGGAACATGCTTGGAGAAAGGGACTCATAAAGCCTCAATAGCAAGATATATGATATGAAGGGCAGCAATATTCTGTAAAGTGTCATGTGGTTTGCAAGTAATTCAAGTGCACATATTGCTACCATCATTCACTGCCCGTTTGAGAAAAATATCCTTCATCCCACATATTTCAGGGAAGGCTCATTTGTACTTTTCCTGATGCATATCAATTGGAGTTTTGGTTATTCCTGATTTGATTCCCTTAAATATGGTTTCAAAGATGCTGGTGTATTCAGGCTTTTGGCAAATTCTGTTTGGATTTAATCGTATCATTGTAAAGCTAGATTCTTGTGATTATGAAAAGAAAAGGAAATTATCTAATGTTAGTAATGTTTAAGGGCTTTCACGTGCTGAAGTAATAGTTATCATTTCAATAATGAGGCATGCTTATTTAAATTTCTGTAATTTAGGTTCAATTGTACTAACAGGAAGTATTTTGGTAGGCACTTGATTTCCTGCCCCAGTGCTTTGGGTCTCAGACAGTAACTTGAAGCCCGGAACACCAAATCCTTCTGCGGCCATGAAATAGTGAGCTCTTGCCATGCCTTTGGATTATGTTTGTAATCGGTTTTTCTCTGTTAAAGCATTGAATCAAGAAGCTGGTGCGTACTTATTATTAGTAGTTGTCTCTGGAAAATTAATCTTGATGGTTGAATTCAGGAATAATATTTACGTTGCACTGTATGACTCTAGTTGTCTTCATCACCCTCCTCTGTCTGGTGTTCGTAGCATGTCCTTTTACTCAGATATCTACCCCGACAGTGATGGTTCCACGCCCAATTCACCCATTCATCGGTTGCTGCAACACACATCGCCCTTTCTTCTTGAGGCCAAAGAAGGCACCTGATTCCTTGAAATCAGAGTGTATTGAGCTCTCTCTTCGTGGGAACACCTGATGTGCCAATCAAGCTATAAAGACGAAGATACAAAGTGGAATGATGATTCTGCTGTCCCTCAGTTTGTCTCTGCCCCATCCACAGCAACACATGTTGGAGTTTGTGCTCATCAGATTCTGCAGTAATGAGACATTGTAGTGGTTAAATGTTTGAATGGAAGGAATTATTATTTTCTCTTTTTATTTTGGTTTTAATTGCAGTAATATCTCCCAGTGGCATGAAGCAGCGGAGAAGCAACCAGGAGATCAGATAAAACGTTGGCTTCATCTCGGCCCTATCTCCGAGAAAGGGACAAGAACTGTGTTCGCAATCTACCGTGTACCATCTCTGAGGTCATGTCATTGTAGAGTCTTCCGATTAAAGAACAAGAAGGTAGCTTTCCAGCATTGGAATCTCGCACTCCTCACCGCCAACTATACCGTACTGGAGTTATGTTAAGTGCGTTCAGAGACTGCAAGGTATGCCAAATAAATTTTGTCTATTCTGATTTTTAGTAGCATAAAGTGGTTTAAGATGATTCAGGTACAACTTACTAGTGATAGATTACAACAAATTAATTAAGCGAACTCCCTTTTTTTCATTGTTTTTCTGGCTGTGAATAATTATTATGTTCTTCATGCATAAGAACAATGTGACCCAACAATTGATCCGGAGAAGGAAGCAGAATGGTTATTGATTTGCAGCGTAAAGAACAAGGTCAGTGAACTGCTGCTACGGATGAAGGCAAGGCTGCTGCACCCATTTTTCTCAATGATCGCGACAAGCTTGTGGAGCCAAACCATCCAATCTGATACGACATCTCATGGGTTGAAGCGTATGCATGTGAACGATAGAAGCTTATTGTTGATTTCTATCTCCTTTCTTCTTCGTTTCCTCGACTTGGGTGCAGTCTCACGCTGAGGGTGTCCTGCTATGAAGTCTCAGACATTGAATCCAATTCTCCTCCTCTAAACGGATTGCTTTTCATCCCATGTTCCGTTTTATAGCATGATCTTCTTCTCTTATGATTTTTATGGTTTCTATTTTGAGCAGCGAAAGCCATATAATGCTCCTAGAAAGAGTTTCTAAAACTCCTTGAAAACCTTTTAATTTTCGTTATCAAATGTGTTGGTGTCATATATAATCTTTTATAAAAAAAATTATGGGTGATCCTCTTGTTTTATTGTTTGGCAGTCTCTTTTGGCTCTAATATCCTAAATGCCACTATCTTTACTTCGTCATCTTCGTCCTGTTTTCTTTTTCCTCTTCTCTTCATGCTTTTTATTTTATTTTCTTCTCTTCTCTCCTCTTTATATTTTGATTTTTATTTCTTCTCATCTCTCCTTTTCATGCTCTGACTTTCTTTTATTTTTCCTCTCCTCTTTATGCTCAACCACGTAGAGATGTCTATAGCAAGACAAAAGCAACAGAACAAAAACAGTAGACCTCATGAAGGAAGAAGGCTCTCGCACTATGGCGAAAGCGAGGGACATTTAGGTTATTAAAGAAATATGAGCATGAAATGAGAACTAACTAAAATTTGATTATATCTTCAAATTTTCAGATATTGTTGTATTAATATATGTATCCAATCTTTTTGTAGGACTCAGGATTTGTGCCAACTTCTTCATCCACCGTTCAAAAAATATTTCAGAAAATATGGTAAACAATATAGTAAAGTCAAAGATTAATCTTCTGAAATGTTAAAACTAAGGGAGGGAGAGAGAGAGAGAGAGAGAGAGAAAGACACTCCCATCCACTGACTTCAGTCAATCATTACAACTATTATACTTCTACCTTGTTTTCCACATTCCCATGGCACATCCCATTCAATCTGAGAAACGCTTGGCCGGGCTTACGTTCCCGTACAACTCCTTTACCCGTGACTTCCGTCTTGCAATTAATATGATGCCATCGCTGTTACCTTCCTCCACTGTTCTACTTCTCATCCTCTTCTCTCTTCCGCTCTTTCCATCATCTCTACTCCACCCTTAGCCTACATATCCCCGACTTCTCAATTCCTCTGTCGTCCCTCTGTCGTCGTCGATGTCTTCCAACCATGTCTTGCCCGGGATTAAGTTTAGTTACGTCAGTTGCAGCTTGCAACACTGATGTCTTCCAACCATGTCTTGCCCGATCAAGTTTGCTACGTCAGTTGCAGCTTCTGCAACACTGTTCTAGTGGTATATGCTGCACAGCCTCCCTTCTCGCTCCCTCCCTCCCTCTCTCTTCGCTTTTCTTTACCTTCTCAGCCATCATCATATTATCTACCCAAAGCAGCTCTACTGATATGAGAGATATCAGTATATATCTATGTATGTATCAGCCTTGCTTCATCTTTAAGGGAGATTTATCGACTAAATTACAACCAGATGCAGTAAACTTTCAGGATGGTCATCATGATCTGAGGACCCAAGTTTTAGGTTATAAACGATCAAGAGTTTGTTCTTGTCCTATTTGAGCCCTGCCAGAAGGAATATATTCGACATGAACATGTGGGGTCTCCAAAGGTGCAGCCAAACCTTTCTACACCCTAATCTCTGAGAAGAGCTCTTCTGCAGATCTCATAGTGCAGGTGACTCCATGCATGCGCATGTTACATGTCTCATCGGAGCTGTTGCAGTAAGCATGAAACCAATTGAGACTCTTCTTTAGCCATGGAACTTGAGACTCTTCTTCATCAGATTCTTTGATCCTAAATCTCTAAGCGATCTGAAACCCTAGTTGGCTGCAAAGCTCCCAAAACTAGCATGGTTGCTGGGGCTGGCTTTGTCACGACTCCAAGGAGAAGCTTAGTGAGGACGATCTTCTCTCTTTTCTTCTGCTTCTCTCTTCCTCCATTTCTTACAGCGAGTGTTCTTCAGAACCTGCACCGAGTACCGATCGCTCTCTCGTGTCTTCTGCATTTTGTTCAGAGAAAAGTAATACATGAATGTTACATAGTGCAAACCAATGACCTCCTCGTTGACTACAAATCCAGTACTTGATACACACACTCTCTCTCTCTCTCTCTTTGGTGTCCCAAAGCCAAAGAGAAAAATGTGCTTATTGTTCATCTAATGTATTCCTTCTCTTCTTACTACAGGTTAATGTCCCAAACAACAACACATTCAACATTGTCACGGTAAGATGCGGCCTTTGTGCTAATATCCTGTATGTGAATCTTGAAGCCTTACTTGGAAAACTCCCACTTCAGAATCTTCAGGTTAACACACCCCTACTTTGGTTTATGATTTCTTCATGATTTGCAGTGTTCTTTTGCACCCACAACTTGTTCTTATTTACTTGTTTATGGATCTATACAGAATTGCATACGTTAATTAGTGTATGCAAAAGCAACATTTTTATGCTTATTATGTTTATAGATCTTGGTGATTGAGCCTTTTTTTCGACGCTGCGATTCATCCAAAAACTTAAGCTGGCCACTCTCGATATAGGAGTGCTAGAAACACTTATGTTCATGTCCAAGTTGATGTGCGGCAAATGTTGGATCAATGAAGATTCACTGATAACATATAGTGTTTTGACTGCAATCAGTTCATTCAAAGCTTGAGATGATAACTTGTTGCAAGATTTATCTGTTTATAGCTCAACATCAATTGAAATAGGGGTAGATATGCAAACACTTGGGGAAAATGGATTGATCACTACGACACACCGAAGTAAAAAAAAATAACCTGCACTCTAGACATTCACCTGTGATGCTCCTTCGACATGAACAATGTTTTCTCTTCTCATCAAGTAGCACCCAAGAATTATTTCATCTCAAATGTCAGCACAAGATAAGATCTCCCATATGTATATGGTGATGATGATGAACTGCTGTTCTTCCTCTTTCTTTCCTCTTATTCACTGAAAACAAAGTGCAGAGTCATGACCTTGGATCTCAACGCCTTCACATGGATTGCGGATCTTCTTCCGCCCGCACCAGGCTATCAGTGATGAGCTCGATGGATTACGTTCAACAACAAATGCAGCTGATCCAACGTAAGCCTTTCCGCGACGCCACATTCTATGCATACACACGCAAAAGTTCATAAATTCAAATTTGTCCCCTCAAATTGGAATTCCCATCTGAAGAAGTAATCTGCAGTCGTTTTGTTTGCTTCTCTTCTCCTTCTGTCTCATCGAGTCAAACATTACAAAGTAAGAAAACCCGACAAACTTGGATGCTTGCACTCTTGCAAAACATTGTGCAAGAACAACCATTCGTATCTGATTCTTTTCATCTTCCTGGAAGCGTCGACCGAGAAGCGACGAGCTCCTTCTGCCTATAACAGATTCATCAAGTAAGTTCCTCGACCTAAATAAAGTTGGATTACGTATTGCTGTCATCGGTGATATCGAGAACTTTTCTTACGCAGGGAGGAGATTCGGCGGCTGAAGGCGAAAAATCCCAACATTAACCACAAGGAAGCTTTCAGCACAGCAGCAAAAAATGTAAGCATTACTAGTGTTGCTGAGAATTAAGCCACAAAAGATGATGATTTAATTAGCAGAAAGTTCGGATTTATGCTACACGAATTGATAATCTAAATGAAAATAATAAGATAAACCCATCGCTTAAATTTACAGCCATTTCACTTCAAATTTGTTGCAAAGTGTTGCTTATCAGACATGAGAGGATTATCTCAGAGAGAGTGCAGAAAGGAAGCTGCGAGCTGAGCACTTGGGCTTGAAGGAATCAACGATTAGAGTGTGTTTTCCGACGAAGAAGGCTTTAATGGATGGGTCGCTTACCTTTGTCATCCATTCGACCTCTCTTCATCTTCATCATTGCCATCACTTGATCCTATCTGCCTCGTGTCTCGCCCCGTTCGATCTCATCCTCCACCTCCTCCATCACGATCTACTCCACCATCGCCTCCTCTTCCATCATGATCCACCACCGCACGATTTCTTTCGTTCTCGTCCATCATAGCTGCCCACTCACTAACTTTACGTTTCCAGGATCAAGCCCTTCTCGATCCGCCGCCTCCACTCAGCCATCACCATCACCACAATGCTTCCTCTTGCTCCAGCTTTTGCATGTGAGTAGGTTGGCACTGATGGAAGAAAAGAAGGCTGAATACTCATCCATTCTCGAACAAATAAGTAGAATCCATATTTCCGGTAGGCATTGACCGAAGACATGGTTGAATCATCAAGGCAATATAAGAATGAAGCTGCAGAGCTAATCTCACAATCTACAATGATTCATTCAGTGAACTATTGCAAATATAGGACATGGATACACTATGCCCGGATCGCTAAGGCATATTTATCAGAGGATTGTAGTTAGGAAGTATCTATTCCTCGAGTGCGTAGCATGTGGACTTGCTTGCTAATTAGGTCTTGATTAATCTTTACTAGTAATCTTGAGGGTTGATCTCCAAAATTTCACCTACATTGTCAAATAGAGGATGACTGGATAGACAGGACCAGTTCGTGTTAGCCTTTATCTCTTGATGCAACAAGCTCTTCCACATCATGAGACCAGGCATCGGTGTCTTCAAGTTCCTTAGCCATAACTGTTCTACATCTTCAACGGTTGTGATTCATGTAGCTTTCTGTCAACTTGCAGTGGGCACACTTCCCCGAGATCCATTTCGGGCTATCCATCGAGGGGAACAAGCAAGTTTAGCTTCAAGGTCGATAACGCTGCCTGCCTACCCAACCGAGTCACGATGGTTCTCATGTCTGTTCTTGAATGGTGTATGTCTCTTATGGTTTGGTCTAAATGGATAGCTTGTTCCACCATGAATCAGAGTACTAAGAGATGTTGTATCATTTAATTCAGCCTTTCTCTTTAATCAGCATGCTCGGCCTTCATGTTTCCATGTGCAAAACATTGCTGATACGTCTCACTGTACTAATCATGTTCTTAGATGTCAGGAGGAAGTTAAAGATACAGGGATGAAGGTGGGCATCTCCTGGACCCTGGTCACTGACTGAGAGAACATTTACCTCGGAAAGATTTCCATGATCAAACAGAACAGAAGCTTTTCCTTCTTGCTTAAACACAGGTAAGAAGCAAAAGGAAGGATGCGCTAACATTGCAATCAATGGTGGAAAGAGTTGGGAGAGGAAAGAGACATAATTAGGCAGGAATATTGCAGGTCTGGTCAAGAACTGCCATCCTTGCCGTGTGGAGTGCACAGTTGAGTAGAAACAAACCGCTAAGAACATGAAGGAAGAGAAGTGTTAAGATATCAATTGCTGTCGAACACTGACAACACGAAAAGGAGAATCCAATGAGAGAGACGTCGTCGTTGTTGTTAGTCCAATGAACTGTCACTTCAGACAGCTTCCAGTGGCCAAGATCACGAGAGAATCTATCCCTTCCGAAATAATTACTTGGGCTCAAGAACAATCTGAGTTGGGGCTGTGCTCTGCAGCACAGTTTGTCTGCCTCTCATCAGCCCTCAGATCGAAGTAAACAAGCAATGAAGGGGACGGATTCATGATCGTCTCAAGGTTCATGTGGCTGATCATGGGTAAACTGATGAATATCATCAAAACGACTGCTACCACACAACCATTTCGACTCGATGACAAACTGTCTCTTGTTTCGCATCGAAAGAGACGGTATTAAGCTTGCCCAGAAATAGAACAGCACTACCAACGAAAGGAAGCTCTCACAAGATGCCACATTGCTCGTGCATGAGTGCATGGTTTGACCAGGTGCACAACAACAACTGATCCACGTCTAGTGCGCATCTATCTGCCATGCACATTTCTCGTCGAGGACGGCTGAGGACGAGAGGAGGCAGCGCCACTTCAACCTCTGCAATGAGTGAGTGTGGCGGACGACAGTTCGTCCGCCATTGCCATCGTCCGCCGCCATTGCCATCCGCATGTTGCTGCATCGTTAGCTTTGATCTCCAGTTGATACGTGGTGGCCGCCACTGCATGCCAATGTCGAAGGCGACCTACCTTCCGCCTCACATGGACACCTACGTGACACGTACATCGTATACCTCTTTAGCTACATAAAATACTGCCGATTCCAAACACACACCATTCCATCAATCATCCCTCTTCTCTCTCTCTCTCTCTCTCTCTCTCTCTCTCTCTCTCTATCTCTATATATATATATATATATATATATATAGACACACATCTCTCACCTGCAGACCCCATACCCCTCTCTCTCTCTCTCTCTCTCTCTCTCTCTCTCTCTCTCTCTCTCTCTCTCTCTCTCTCTCAGTGTTTGTCGGGAATGGAGGCACCGATGCGTTAGGAATGAGATTACACTGTTGCCACCTCATAAGCCAGATTCCATATGTAATTTTTGAGATCCAACATATCATGTGATTTCTTTGGAATTAGGCAATTTTCATGCCACGTAGGAATATTTGGGTACCCTAGTAATTTCTGTGTGGCGAAGGATCGTTTTGGTCATTTGACACGGTAATTACTTTGCGTTAGTACTAATTGAGGATGGAGATTACAATTTATAATTCCATTCTTATTATTTACCAACTAATATTAAGAATTTTAAATATTCTTAAGTTATCTTGGGATATATATATCCTCAATTTATAATTTAATTTTAATAATTATTTTATTTCTTACCTGTCATTTTTTTTATCTTTTTTTTCCTTCTCCTTCTTTTAATAAGATGATGCGAAATTATAGAAAAAAAATGATAGATGATGAAATGAAAAGTATACAAATTAAGGAAGAGAAAATGAGAAATAATTTCTAACGTTTATTATAATGATTTAATATTTTTTTAAAATTATATTAAAAAATATTTTTTAGGTTAATTATATTAACATAAAAATATGTTATAATTTAGACTTCTGTAAATTGTCCAGTAAACTATTTGATCGGTGGAAGAGCCGACAATAATAGACTGGATAGAGGAGGGGTAGGAGAAAAGAAAAAAAAAATAAAAAAAATAAAAATAAAAATAGAAAGAATTTATGATTAGTAAATTATTATTTTTAAGATATTAGGAATAATGAGAGGATTTTTATCGAGGATTAGTCTTAACTATTAATCTCCCCGATCTCTGGAGGCATTTCCGTAATACTCGGAACCGCTGTCGAGCGACAACTACCGTTTCCTCGTTTCCGATTTCACCCAACCTTACAGCCCTTTTGTTTCGTTATTTGTTCCGTTTTTCGGCAAAAACAGGGGACATTAGGGGCATTATCGTCACTTAAGAATCCGATTCAAGTTCACCGCACCGTTCCGTTTCCTCCTCCTTTGTTGCACCGTGCCGTTTCTCTCTCTCTCTCTCTCCTCTCTCTCTCTCTCTCTCTCTCTTCGTCCTCCCAAAAGAAGCGAACTCGATTGGCTAAGAGAGGGAGCTCGAAGACGAGAAAGAAGATTGATAAGATAGGAGGAGAAGAGAAAAGGGATGGATGATTGATGCGATTTCGCGTCGGATTCTTCTTGAACCCTTCGGTTGGCCCTCTCAAATATCTGCCCTTTCTGATGCAGTTTTTATTTGGTCCTCTCTGCTTATCGTGAAGCCCTAGAATCGATTCTTTAGGGTTTCTTTCTTGTCGTCTAAATCTTCTTGACCTTGGGATACGGTGGTTTAGATACTCGATTCGAGACGCATTCGTCTATCTTGCTCTGGAAATGGGGTATCCGTTTCTTGGTTTGAGGGTTCTTAGGGTTTCTAATTTGCGGGGATTGTAGATTAGAGTGATACCTGCGATATCATTGTTGTGGAATCTTGTTCTTTGATTCATGTGGAACTTCTTTCTCTTTGTTATGCCATGAAAGAAAGATGGTTAGATTCAAATCTTATGATGAAAGTGGACGCTGCAACCAAACTTCATTTATTGGTAGCATTTTATGCTGTAGCCTTGGAAATTCTTGATGTAGATGCCTCGCAAAAGATTGTTATGATTCTGATGTTATTTTTTTTTGTTTGCGCCCTTCTTCGAATATGCAATTTGAACAGTAACACTGATTACAAGGTTTTGCTTGATTAAAATTCTGATTCAACCTTTTGGTGTTATTTTATCATCTTTTACCCATGTTAACGATACCAATACGACTACTCTTGTGCAAGTTCTAACAAGATGTGTAGCATGACTACGTATTAATATATCCATGGTATTCAATCATTGGAATTTCATACTCGAACCATAGTCAATTACTTCATCTTATCATGTTTGAAGGTAATTGGAATAAAGAGGTTGATCATGATATGTCACTCCTGTTTCTTTCTGGGTCATGATGACACTGAATTGGTATATCATATTAAAATACTATAGCGTGGCATTTGCCAAACCAGAAATGATAGATAGGCAGGACATTATAGGAAGTTGATAAAGACTTGATTCCAGGAATGAATTGCTAGTCCATCTACTCCAACATGTTGTCGATGGAGTATGAATTTATATAGCCACCCGATTGATGGTGTAAATAACTAGATTTTTTCTGCTGCTTGTTTGGGATTCCAAAGGACCTTACTTATTTTGTGTCTGTGCTTCTTAGGAGGCTTTTGTAGTGTTGAGAAGTATTTTCTACAAGTGATAAGACCTCACAGTAATTTAATAGCATACCTTTATTCTTCTCTTTTTTAATGGACTTAATGTGCTTTGTCCTATTTTCAGATTCTCTTTTGATGAGATACTTCCAGCCAAATTGTCCATGACATCAATGTTTAGTGAATTGCTTCTACAATTAGTAAAGAGAGACTGTATTAGATGCGGTGGCGGGGCTTGATCTTTTCTCTGCCAATCTATAATCTAGACAAGCAAATATCTGTGCTTTGCAAATGAACTGTGGATTAACACATTTAACAAAGATGAGAAAGAAAAAAGTTATAACCAAATGCCTACTGTGGGAATCATGTAATCCTGATTTCTTAATTTATCAAAATTTAGAAATATTCTTTTTCTTTCCTCCTCGCTTAATAATTAGAAAGGTGTTATTTGGCCTGTGGACAGTAAACATTTGAAACATTTTCTCGATGATTCTTGAATGATTCAGCTGCTTAGGATGATGGTGTTTTACTGAATATTAATGTGTACATGGGGGTTATAGGAATCGGATCTCATCCTACTTGCGGATGCTTTCCTGGTAGCAGGTTGAAATGGTCTACCATCACAACTCTAAAGTTTCAAAAGAATGACTTGAGTTATTCATGTTGTTTACGCTACTCAATTTATTCAAAGGTGTAAAAGTGGTACATGAATTTCTTTCGGAAGTGCATCCTGTTAGCCTTTTTATGCTACTATTAGGTTTTTCATCAACTATTAATGTAAACCTTTTTAACAGTGGAAAAGTGCCATATTTAAGGTTGATTTATTGTTTTCTTATATGTTTTCCTCAAATTCACTAAAGTTGCCATCAATTGCATATATCTATTAAGTGCCATGTTTTTTTTATAGATTGAAGACTTACTAGTTGAGAGTTATCTTAAATTTACATGGCATTGTTTTGCATTCAGTTGCAGGTCTTAGGATGATGAAATTTACTGTGCCTTTTTTGGATCTCACAAGTACAATTTTTGATAAAGGAGGATTTTCTTTTCTGAGACATACAAGATGACCAACTTTAAGCTGGGAAAGAAGCAAATTCATGCAAGTTCATCTTCTGGTTTTCGGTCGGCAAGGATGGATGAATCACCTTCTTTACCTATGGATTCCAAGTCTTTCAATCCTAAGAAACAGGTTCAACCTCCATCTAAAGAAAAATTGCCACATGGAAAATCTTCTCTTATACTTCCAAACAGCGACATAGATGAACTACTGGAGTGTCCTGTCTGCAGCAATGCAATGTTTCCACCTATTCAGCAGGTTTGTTTGAGTATTGGCTTGCATATATACTAATGCATAAAAGCTCCCTTTCTGATTTTCTCATCATTAATCTATTTGTTTTCCATCCAACAAAATTCTATCACTTGGGCATTCTTTCTTATAATATTGAAGAGATGGCATATGGTTATTTGCACATTTTTGCCACAAGTATAACCATCAGATATTTGCTCTTCATATGTGAGTACACATTTTCTATCTAGTGTGCATATATTATGCAGCTTGAGAAAATGTTGGTTTTTTACAGGATCTCATATGTTATTCATACCTTATGTTTCTCTGGTAGGTGTAAATTTTATTACGATAAAGGATTATAGAGGGGCTATGTATGGGGAAATCAGCCTCAGTTGTGTTACTCATTTGGCCTTCTGTTGTGTTGTGAACTATTATTTCATGCTTTTCTTTCCTGTGTTTCTTCAGGATTCAAGTCTGCTTGCCGATGCTATTTTTTGGATCAATCTTATTCTTTTTTTTATTTCTTTCAGTGTCCGAGTGGGCACACACTGTGCTTCTCCTGCAAAAACAAACTGAACAACAAGTGCCCAATTTGCCGAAAGGAAATCGGCAACATACGGTGCTTGGCACTGGAAAAGCTTGCTGTATCCCTCCACCTCCCCTGTGCATACCATCATCTGGGCTGTGAAGAAATGTTTCCCTATTACAGCAAATTGCAGCATGAAACACGGTGTATTTACCGGCCTTACACATGCCCGCATCCAGGCTCTGAGTGTCCCTTCACCAGTGACAGTCTTGCTCTTCTATCACATTTGAGGGAACGCCACAAAGTGGACCTTCAAGCAGGATGCACTTTCAACCACCGTTACGTGAAACAGGATCCGTGTTCAGTTGACAGTTGTTCATGGACACTAACGGTAAGCTCAGTTTTTTGTTCAGTACAGATCAATTTTACCTATCCTTCAGATTTACAGAGATGTGACTGCTTGATACACTGATACACAAATCAGTTGAAAGTGTGCGTCGGTTTCATGGCATGCTGCTTAGTTTCTAACTTCTTAGTTGGCTTATTTGTTTCTAACTTCTTAGTTGGGATTTATGGCTTTTTGTCATCGTTGTTGTCTTGATGTGCTGATTGATTGTGATGTCTACCCTTGGTGCTTTTTTGTCGGTAGCTTTTCAATTGCTTCGGCCACTACTTCTGTCTCCATTTTGAAGCCTTCCTGCTTGGATGCGAACCGGTGTACATGGCATTCCTCCGTTTCATGGGCGAGGAGTCGGAAGCAAGGAGGTACAACTATTGCCTTGAAGTTGGAGGCCACGGGCGGAAGCTGAGATGGCAGGGCGTGCCGCGAAGCATCAGGACTCACCACAGGATGGTTCGTGACAGTCATGACGGCCTCATAGTTCACCGGAGCTTGGCCCTATACTTCTCTGGTGGCGACCAGAAGGAGTTGAAGCTTAGAGTTTCAGGCAGGATTTGGAGGGAGATGTGAGGAAGAAAGGTGTAGGAAATCTCATCTTTTTGTAAAAAAGTTTTCTTTTTCTATGAGCTTTTTCTTTCATCTCCCGACTGGTGTAATTTGCAGAAATATAACACAATGCTCCGCTTCAGGCATTTTGCAATTTGATTTGGTTAATCTCTCTCTTGTAGGAATGGCATTTATTACATTAAATATTATTAGTTCAGTTTGCATGTGATTTGGATGTGGTTTCAAATAAAATGTATCATGGTGAAAGGCCAAATTGGATGGATCATTATCCTAAAGATAAATTCAACATTTGATCCGTGAACTGTGTAAGCGTTATTATCGATTATAGTTAGGTTTCCTTAGTATCTCGATTATTAGATTTAAAAAATTTATATTAAAATTTTTATAATTATGAAAGTTAAATATTTAACATTGTAGGTGGTTATTATGGTGGCGGTCAATGATAACGATTCGATGGTTGGTCTTGCTAAAGTTGATCCAAGCATTGACGAGTCGAAGGAGGAAGAAGAGGTGGATGAGGCATTTGCATTGGTGTCACATTGCTCTACCTCTCTTTCTCCTCCAGCGTTGCTCTACATCTGCGTCGGTACCGGAGGAGGAAGAGGAGGTAGGTGAGGCATTTGCATTGCCGACAATAAGGAGGGAGGAGGTAGGTGAGGAATCTGCATCGGCGCTGCACCGCTCTGCCTCATCTTCCTCATTGAGCGATGCTTAGCATTTGCATTAATGTTAGAGGAAAAAGAGGAGGTAGGTGAGGCATCTGTATTGCCAACGATAAGGAGGAGGAAGAGGAGACACACGAGGTAGAGCGATGTGGTCCTACCTCCTCTTCTTCCTCCCTCATCATCGGTGATGAAGTGCCTCACCTGTCTCCTCTTTCTCCTCTGGTGCCGATATATATATAAAGCAACGCCAAAGGAAGTAGAGGAGGAAGAGCGATGCAACACTGATATAGATGCCGCACCTCTCTCTTCTTCCTCTAGTATCGACGCATATGCTTTATCGCTCTGTCTCTTTTTACTTGATGTCAATGTTTGGATCGATATCGATAAGGTCGACCATTACATCGTTGTCATCGATCATCACCACAACAGCCCTCATGGTATTATCATATGTCACTTTCATTGAAATTATCTTTTTACCTATTATTTTTATACCATTCATGCACCTACTATCATGTATTGTATCTTTCATCGATAAAATTAATAATATTAATATAAATAAAATTAAATATTTTATTTTTATAATTATAAAAATCTTAATATAAAATTTTTAAATTTAAAGATTTAAATATTATATAGATTTCAATGATAAGGATAACATGTAATTAGTTCTCTAGTGTGTCATGTCGATAACGATAAGCAAGGAAGGTAGGAGAAATGGGGAGGAAAGAGAGAGGAACCAAAACAACTGACACGTGGTGTCCATCCCTATCTCTACCTCCTTCCCTGCCCTCCTCTCGTCCCTCATTGTGTGCTGATCGCTATCGTGGCTCGTCGTCCTGTAAGCATAAAAAATTATCATACTTCTATGATGCGGAAACTTTAATTCTAGGATCTAAATCAAATAATAATAGATCTGTTTTTACGATGTGTACCTTTTGATGCCATCCGCAAAGAAAGGGGAAATATCTTTGATCTGAATACCTTCATTTAGATCCAACGCCTCTGCCAATCTGCAAGGAGAACTAGACTCCTTCTCCTCTCTTCCTATCTTTTCATAGGACTACTTTAATTGATGGCTCAGGAAGATTGAGAGGAAGACTGTAATCTCTCAATCGATGTCTGTGAAATGTTTTCTTTTATGCAACTCTTAGATGCATCTGTGTTGCTAATCTTTATGCAACTCTTAGATGCTTCTATGTTGCTTCTGTCACTGTCACTTTAAGTCCCCTGAGGTCCTGTCTATTTATAGGCGAGAGTAGAGGGTCTAGGATAAGTTATTAGGCGAGTTCTTTCCATCAAGGGGATGGCCTAAGGTATCCTACCAAAATATGGACTTCTTTTCTATTGGCCGATATTGATATCAGAATCCAATTAGTTATATCATATATCTTATCCGATTATAACGAGCCACATAATCTAACATTCTCCCACTTGACCCATTAATTGATAAGATATAAAATATATTCAAAAATAAAAATAAACAAAACAAAATTTATTTGAAAACAATTTTACCTAATTGGATCTTGAAAATTTTAAAAAGCATTTTATACAGGGCCATGAATTTTAAAATAAGTTAATAAGTCCAATAAACAGAATAATACTATATTAAGTCTAACCATCAATACGAGTCATAGCGGTTATATATCATCAATGTTATACTCCCTTCTATGTACTACAATATTGTTAGTCTTTCCTAATATAGTCCATAATGACTCTTGTAATTTGTCTTGTCAAGACAATCTTGTTATCACATTCAACCATAATATGTAGATACATAATTGTGAACAGGATAGCAGAAACAAATAACTTTTAGTATGCAAGTAAAAATATCAATTATAGTGTCCACTCAAATATGCATCACCATATCTTTTATGGGTTGCTCACAAACCCAATCATAAGAACATATTCTTTTAAAATACTTTAGGCTATAAGTCCTAAGTAAATGGATCAGCAATCAATATAGTGGAACTTAAGTAATTAATTGACATTAGATGTTTCTGGACTCGCCTTCTCTCACCATTAAGTACTTTCTGCCATAATGCATAAAAATACAATAGTACTTGTCATTCTTACAGAAGAAAACTACTGCAATATCATAAAATATCTTCAACGACTTGACAATTGAGTCTGACCACACCAAATCCTGAGATAAAATTTTACAGTTATAAAGTTTGATTAGTGGCCTCAAAGCATATCACAAAATCAACTTTCATTATTAATAATAATATAATAATAAATTACCCCTCTAATTGATATAGATATTAACCATAAAGTGGACTTCCTATTATTAAGACAATTTATAGAATTAGCATTTGAAAAATACCATCATTTGAAGCTGATATAATTTCATACATGTAAGCATATAATTCTTCGTCCATTCTAGATATCTTATTACTTTTCTTTGCAATCCTTTAATATTTTTCAGTTCTGGATAACTCAAATATCTACCCAGTATTCTAACTACAAAAACTGATATCTGTTCTGACATAGGCTTGAGCATAGACTTTCAACTGTACATATATAAAGAATATTTTTTTTATCTAATTTTTTTCAAGTCATTTTAAAACACTCACTTTTTGACTAAAATTTTACTTTTATGATTTGTTAAACAAAGTTATATATTAAATCATCTCAAGACTCAGTTAATATATCATTTCTGAGACAATCTTAATAATCATTGAGATATGTCCTTGAGTATCTCAATACTAATAATATAAGATATCTCATTCATATCAACCATCTTAAATTCTTAGTGATAATTTCTTGGTTTAGTATAATAAATCAAGTCACTATTGGCAATGCAAAATATTATCCACATATATGATCAATATAATAAACTTTCTCCCACTGATCTTCAGATATAAATATTGATTAACAGTATTTTTCTTAAATCTGAAGAAATCAATGATATTAACAAACTTTATATACATCATTGTCTAGAAGCTTGTTTAAGATCATAAATAGATTCCTAAATTTTCATGTCAAATTTATATTTCTTTCATTTTCTCTGTGAGTCATTCAGAATAACTTATAGAAAACTAGATCCTTAATTAAAAATTTATTTTCATATCATTATGATGTAACTCAAACTCATAATGAGTCATTAATATCATGACGATTCTTAACGAGTTCCTTTAACAATTGTATGTCTCGTTATAATTGATACATTCTTTATAAGTAAAATCTATAACCATATAAAAACTAAAAGTCTGACCATTATATCGTTTGACATTGTCCTTTGAGTCATTTATGTAACACTCTTTTACAATTATTGGACAATTCGATGAATTCATCAGACACCATTCTGGTTATTGATTTTAACTCTTCTTATATTGTATCATATTATTTTTCAGAATTGTTACCTAACATGATTTGTGAAAACAATAAGGGATCTATTCTGATTCTTATATCAAAATATAATTCTTATAGATATACCACATAATAATCATAAATGATAGGATTCCTTTCCCATTGAAAAATTTTCAAGGCTGTCAATTGTGGTTATTCTACAAGACTATTATCAGCCATATCAATATAATGTGGGAGTTTGGTAATGTTATTTTGTTATTCACCTTTATCAAATTATTTAATAATTTGAGTAACAATAATCTCTCGAATAATAAAGGAGTATCAACATGTATCTCTTCTATATCAAAATTAAATTTTGAGATTTTTACTCCCACTGATTCGCTATTTTATAGGAACCTTATATTATTATATTTAACTATCCTCGTACTATGATTAGAGCAATAAGACATGTATCCTTTTTAAAATTTTTCTGAATAAATAATAAAATATTTAGAAATAGTTATTAAATTTAATTTTCTTTTATGTGAGTTAAAGATTCTTATCTCTATAGGACAATCCTAAATATGTAAATATCTTAAGTTAGGTTTCTTATCATTCCATAACTCAAAAGAAGTCATGTAATTTACTTACTAGAAACCCCATTTAAGATATATATAGTTGTCCTTAGAGCTTCTTCTCACATTGATTTGGATATAAAAGAATAATACATCATGCTCCTAATCACATTTATAAATGTACGATTATACCTTTTAGTAATTATGTTCTGCTACGACACATCTAGTAAATCATACTGAATACATATACCTTGATTTTCCAAGAATCTAGCAAAAGAACTAGAATGATAATTGGATCCATCATGAATACCATAAAATCTATCACCCCTATCAGATGTGATGATTTTAACTTTTCTATCTAATTGTCTCTCGACCTCATTTATGCATATTTTAAGAGTGTCAACAGCTTGAGACTTTACATGAATTAGATATATATAAAATCATATCTCAATAAGTTATCTATATGGTGATAAAATGCCTCTCTTTAATAAGACGAAAATATAGAGTGACTCGCAGATGTAAGCATAATCTCAAGGAGTTTATGAACTTATATTTTATTTTAATATTTAATTATAAGATCATTGTAAACTCAAGATTCATATTAATTCTCTATAGACCATTATACAGAATCCAAAGGTTAACTTTTATTGAATCATATTGAGTTCACAACTATCAAAGGAGAAACAATATTCTAACAATTCTAGAAAAAGAATCCAAATTCTCAGAATTATAAGAATATAGCATGAATCTTCAAATTCATCAAATAAATCATTTTTAGGCATAAGCGATAAATACAAACTACTATCGCTTTCACTTTAAGATGATTCCCTATAATGATGAATATTTCAATCTCCTTTGGTTTTTATTCCTTTTTTTAAAATATTAAAATAAATCTCTATTATTGGTAACATACGTTGAAGCATCAAATTAATCCACCAAGTATTACAAAAATAATTTCTATAATATTTGATTTGAATCACATAAAAGTTATATTTATAACTTTTCATTTCAAATCAAATCTTATAATTCTTCTTCATATAACTTTCATTGTTACACAAGTAACACTTTATTATCAAGAAATTCTTTTATGAGTTTATATAATAATTATAAACTCAGATAGCTTATGTTTCATCCTTATTTTATTGTTACCCACCCCTTGAGTAGAACTCAAAATATTCTAAGTCTTGGGCTTACAACTTTGTCAATTATATTGAGGAGGTAATCTTAAATTCCTCAAATACTATCATTTTTAGTCAGTTCTTTCATTGAGGTGTCAACTAATGACTTATCAGAAAATTTAAGTTGATCCTTAAATATTCTCATGCACTAATTGTAAACTGTACTGAAGTCTAAGTATCATCAAATTGAGTTTTCAGACCTTTCCTGATCAGTTACCTTAATTATTTATTTCATAGAACTTTCAGTAAATAAATCTATGTTCCCTTCAAATAATCTGATCAAGGTCTCACTTATTCAATATAACTTGTATATGTTTAAGCTATTTATTTCAGAAAATATATTTAAAAAAAAATATAGGGATATTTATAAAAATACAATGAAGGAAGTACCACTGTAATAATATAACATCAATACTTTGAGTTTTATAATGAATGTTGAACTATTGATATCATTAATATTTTACTTTCAATATTGACATATCTACTGTTCACATTTATAATCATTTTGTCAGGTTCGAAGTGGCACTAAGAGGGGGGGGGGGGTGAATTAGTGCAGCGGATTAAAACTTGACCTTTTAAAAGTCGATTCCGGAGATTCGTATAGAAACTTGATATAACTAAAGAGACTTTAACTTGAAGTAATTCAGGTGAATAAAGTCGGAAGTAGGGAGAAGAATTCTGATCAATTTTGCAACTAAGAAATTTATGAATCAGAAATTCAAACACTCACACAGCAAATATACGCAGCGATGTATAGTGGTTCAGTCAAATGACCTACGTCCACTCTTGAAGCCTCATCCAATGAAGCTCCCAACTTCCACTACCAAATCTCTTGAAGGGGAAGGACCAAACACCCCTTTACAGCCTTTTACCAGAGGTTCCCTCACTTTATAGAATTTTTACAAGGAGAAGAAAGGAGGTAAACACTTGAGCAATTGAAAGCAGGAATTTGCTATAGCTTAGACTTAATTCTAACACTACAAAAGGTACCCCAACCAGTTAGAAGTAAAGGGATATTTATAGAGCTTTTTGGGATTCAAAAATCCCGCTCAAAGAGGGGTCTCATCCGAAATTTTAGGCGTCAGTAGGCGGTACTACTGCTTTGGCAGCGGTACTACCGCTTTGACACACCTTGCATATGTCGGTGTCTTTGGCGGTACTACCGCTTGGCACTAACGGTACTACCGCCTGACACAGGTGGTTGCAACCACCTGTCAGGCGGTACCACCACCTGCCTAGGGCGGTGCTACCGCCTGGCCTATGGTCAACAGGTGGTGCTACCGTCGGCCCTTGCCAGAAACTGTATGGGCCTAACCTTCGACCCAATACAGCCCAATAAAGGCCCAATTAGCCTAATACAGGTCTAGACAGGATTAACACCTAGTCTATACCCTAATTAAGTACTAACTGTAAACTTTTAAAGCCAAATTAAATCGACACCATCAAGTTATCTTCCGAAGAGCTTTCCGACGATCTTCCGACAGACTTCCGACACTCCCTCGGATTCCTTCCGACGGACTCCCAGCAGGCTCCCGGATTCTATGACGAGTTCAACGAGTCTTTGGCACCCTTCCGAACCTTTTCGGTGATTTCTGCGAACCTCCGACGATCTTTTCGGTGAACTTTCGAAACCTTCGGCAAGTCCCCGATTTCATCTCGGTTGGCTCTGGCAGCACTTCCGATGATCCTTCGGACTTCCGGTGGACTCTTGAACTTTCAGCAACTTGACTCTGGTAATTTGCTCTATCATAGTTAATCCTACACACTTATCTCAAAAATAGATTAGATCAAATAACCATCAATTGACTTCATCATCAAAATCTGAGATTCAACAATCTCTCCCTTTTTGATGATGATAATCAATTGATGACGGAGTTATTCTTAACTCCCCTTATCTATATGCCATATAATGAGAAAGTAAAAACATTTGAATTCAATCTCTTGAATTCAACCAAAAATGATAAGTTACTTGCGTTGAACTTGTCATCATGCTCAATCAGCATGAGGTTTCATTCGTAAGCAATATCAAATGATAAATGATAAACATTTATTATTTTGTCAAAAGATACCAAAAATTTTGAGATTACAACAAGGATCTCATGATTGAAAAAGCGTGACACCATATCAGATAAATCATGAGATGAAAACTTGTCATATCAATCGAAAGATGCCATTTGATAAACATGATATAGTAAGAATCTTTCAACTATAAAATTCAATTGCAATGTGATGTATTGCATTACTTATGGGTTCATTGCAATGCTTTTTAAGGTTTGCAACCTGTTTTTGACATAAAGCATGGTAAGAGCAATTGAATTGTAAATCTTATGAGACATTTTTCATTTCATTTACACTATATAAGTCATTTTTCAATACAATGCATGATATTTATCTAGTCATCAAATTATTTTGCTCATAAAGGCCACATTCAACAAGTCATTAATTTCACATTTTTCTCCCCCTTTGTCATCAATAAAAAGGAGATGAATAAACTTGATGAAAGGGTGAAACTTGAGAAAAAAATGACATAAGTGAGAGGAGTCATAAAGTTATTGTTTTAATACAATGCATGATATTTATCAAGTCATCAAATTTTTGCCAAAATATGTATAAGGATACATCATTGAAGCCAATCATCAAACATATCCAAGAAAATTCATGATGAGATTCAACTTGTTATTTTTACGAAGGAAGAAGATATGAAATCATAAAAACTTGATTAGCACATGAATAAATATTTAAGAGCTTGATTTTTATGCAGAATTCATGACATTAATTTATGCATATGTCAAGCTTATATAATCCATTTAGTCATCACAAAAGAAGGTGAAGATAGTATGAAGTTATACATACATCATTGAAAGACATGATTTTTATTGAAAGTATAAAGGTGAAACTATCAAAATCAAAGTTTAAACATTTTGGAAATCATGCACTATTAAATATTAGCACAAATTTAGCATGCCTAATTCTCTTCTAATGAAGTCAAATTATTCTTCATTTAAGGGTTTTGTGAAAATGTCCGCTAATTGGTGTTTTGTATCAATAAATTCTAAAGTTACATCATTATTAGCGACATGATCTCGTATAAAGTGATGCCTAATATCAATGTACTTAGTTCTTGAGTGTTGAATGAGATTTTTGGTTAGACAAATATCACTTGTATTATCGTATTTTATTAGAATATTTTTTAAATTAATTCCATAATCTTCTAAAGTGTTTTTCATCCAAACAACTTATGCACAACATGCACTTGCAGCTATATATTCGGCTTCCGTCGTAGATAGTGCAACAAAATTTTGTTTCTTGGATGTCCAAGAAATAAGTGCATATCCTAGAAATTGGCATGTTCCAGATGTGCTTTTTCTATCGATTCTACATCTGCCAAAATCAGCATCCGCATAAGCTTTTAAATCAAGGTTATCAGATTTTGGATATCATAATCCTAGATTAGGAGTTCCTTTAAGATACCTAAGGATTCTTTTAACAGCTTTAAGGTGAGATAACTTTGGATTAGCTTGGAATCTTGCACATAGACCTACACTAAACATGATATCAGGTCTAGATACAGTGAGATAGAGTAAGCTACCTATCATTCCCCTATATGTTTTTTGATCAAAATTTTCTCCATTTTCATCCAAGTCTAACTTGGTGAAAGTACTCATTGGAGTGTTGATGGCTTTAGAACTATCCATGTTAAATCGTTTTAACAGTTCAAATGTATACTTGGTTTGATTAAGAAATATTCCATCACTAAGTTGTTTAATTTGTAATCCTAAAAAGAAGTTTAACTCACCCATTAGACTCATTTCAAATTCATGACTCATACACTTAGCAAATGATTCATATTATGATTCATTCGAAGAACCAAAAATGATATCATCAACATAAATTTGAACAATAAGAAAATTATTTTTAAAATGTTTAATAAACGATGTAGTATCAACCTTACCTTTAGTAAAATTATTTGAAATTAAGAAAGAACTAAGCCTCTCATACCAAGCCCTAGGGGCTTGTTTCAATCCATAGAGAGCTTTAGTTAATTTAAACACATGATTAGGAAGAAGAGAGTTTTCAAAACCAGGTGGTTGTTCAACATAAACTTCTTCGGAAATAAAGCCATTCAAAAAAGCACTTTTGACATCCATTTGAAAAAGCTTAAAGTTATTACTACTAGCATAGGCAAGGAGCATCCTAATGGCTTCTAATCTAGCCATAGGAGCGAAGGTTTCTTCGTAATCGATACCTTCTTCTTGGTTGAAACCTTCGGCCACTAATCTAGCCTTGTTTCTAACCACGATACCATATTTATCTTGCTTGTTTCTAAAGACCCATTTAGTACCGATAACTAAATGGTCACTTGGTCTAGAAACAAGCTTCCATACCTCATTTCTCTCAAATTGGTTCAATTCCTCTTGCATTGCGATAACCCAAGAATTATCTTTCAAGGCTTTATCAATGCTTTAGGCTCAATTTGAGAAAGAAAAATGGCATGAGCACAAAAATTTTTAAATGAAGAACGCGTTTGAACCCCTTTCGATGTGTCTCGTATGATTAACTCCTTGGGATGAGTATATACATACTTCCATTCTTTAGGTAAGGAGAATTCAATGCTTCCAAGTTACTATTTTGAGAAGAGGGTTCATTTAAATTCAAATTACCAAAACCAAAATCATCATCAAAATCTTTTTTCTTAAATTCAGAAATTTCATTAAAAACTACATGAATAGACTCTTCTATAACTAATGTTCTTTTGTTAAAAATACGAAAAGCTTTGGAAACAGAAGAGTAGCCAAGAAAGATATCTTCATCAGATTTAGCATCGAATTTTCCTAAAACATCCTTTTCATTTAAAATAAAGCATTTGCAACCAAAAACTTTAAAGTAAGAAACATTAGGTTTTTTGTCATTCCATAATTCATAAGGAGTCTTGGATAGAGATGGTCTTATTAGAACCCTATTCATGACATAGCAAGCCGTATTAACGGCTTCGGCCCAAAAATATTTGGGTAAACTATGTTCATTTAACATGGTTCTTATAATTTCTTGTAAATTTCTATTCTTTCTTTCTACTACTCTATTTTGTTGAGGATTTCTTGGAGTAGAGAAGTTATAGTTATACCCATTTGATTCACAAAAATTTTGGAAGTCACGGTTTTGGAATTCACCACCATGATCACTCCGAATTGATGAAATCATGAAACCCTTTTCATTTTGAGTAAGTTTATAGAATTTAGAGAAACATTTAAAAGAATCACTTTTGTGAGCTAAGAAATAGGTCCACGTGAATCTACTATAGTCATCTACAATCACAAAGGCATATTTGCTACCTCCTAGGCTTGTTGTGTCAATTGGTCTAAACAAATCCATATGGATCAATTATAATGGTCTAGAGGTACTTATTTGATTTTTTGGCTTGAAGCTAGTTTTGATTTATTTCCCTAGTTGACAAGCATCACATATTTTATCTTTAATGAACTTAACCTTAGGAATGTCTCTTACAAGGTTTTTAGATGTGATTTGAGAGATTAGTTTCATGCTAGCATGATCTAATCTTCTATGCCAAAGCCAAGCATCATCATTCAAAGCCAAAAAACATATTTCACTACTAAGATCATCAAGATTAATAGTGTAGATGTTATTTTGCTTGATTGCAATTATAGATGTATTGTTGTGTGGTTTTTCGACGATGCAAGCATTAGATTCAAATCTTACAATATAACCATTATCACATAATTGACTAATACTTAAGAAATTATATTTTAAACCATATACTAATAACAAATTATCAATTAAAAAGGTTGATTTGTTACCTATAGTACCCTTGCCAATGATTTTACCCTTGTTGTTGTCTCCGAAGGTGACAAACCCTTCGTCTTGGCTAGAGAGCTTAGAGAATTGAGATGGATCTCCGATCATGTGCCTTGAGCATCCACTATCAAGGTACCATCTATTGCTCCTAGCTTGTGTGGGTGTTTTTGTCTACAAGAAAGGATAGTTTTTAGGTACCCATTTTGACTTGGGTGCCTCAAAAATTGATCTACTAAATTTATCATTATTTAATGAGTTCCTAATTGATCCTTTAGGAACCCATATTAATTTATTTGGGCTAAGTTTCCTATATGGACATTTGTAAACAATATGTCCAGATTTGCAACAAAAATTGCATTTCAAATGAGAGGATATATGTAATGTTGGCCCTTTAATGAATGTGGTTTGAGTTCGGTGAGATCCACTCATGAATCCAATTCCACATCTATTTCTGACATGTCCCTTGTTAGCAAGGATCATGTCTAAGCTCTTGCTACCGATCTTAAACTTGTTTAAGGTCTCTTTGAGTAGCAAGTTCTCCTTTTTGATTGCTTCTAAGTGATTACACTTACAGCATGGGAGTAGAGGGAGAGAATCATGCTCAAGACTCTTAAACTTATCTAGCAATAAAGCATGTTCCTTTTTTAAAGAATTGAAGCTTTTTGTAACAGTTCTACATTCATCAAATAATTCATGGAAAGTAATTAAAAGCTCATCGAAAGATACATCTTCATTAAGTAAATCACTTACCTCTTTATTAGAGCAAAGTTGGCCTCCTCTTTGATGCTTGCTTCTTCATCCTCGGAATCACTCGAGTCATCCCATGTAGCCTTCAATGCCTTTTTCTTCTTGAGTTACTTCTTCTTGGCTTGGGGGCATTCATTTTTGAAGTGCCCCAGCTTCTTGCATTCATAACATATGACTTGGTCCTTTTTTGGTTTAAGTTTGTTCTTGAATTCATTTTTAAATTTACCCTTTTTAATGAATTTTTAAAATTTTCTAGTTAAGAGTGCAATGTCCTCGTCAAAGTCCTCATCACTTGATGTTCCTTTCAAGTGGTCTTCTTGAGTTCTTAATGTCATATCCTTCCTGCTCTTTGGAAGGGGGTTCTCTAGCTCATCATGAGCATGACATGTCATTTCATAGGTCATTAAAGACCCTATGAGTTCTTCGATAGGAAAAGTTTTAAGGTCCTTGGCCTCTTGAATGGCTGTAACCTGGATCCCAACATTTCGAAAGGGATCTTAAAATTTTTATTACTAATTTAAAATTAGAAAAATCTTTACAAAGTGCCTTGAGTCCATTGATGACATCCGTAAAGCGGGTGTACATGTCTCCAATGGACTCACTTAGTTTTATTCGAAAAAGCTCGTAAGAATGCACAAGAATGTTGATTTTGGACTCTTTCACTCGGCTAGTACCTTTATGAGTGATCTCAAGAGTTTGTCAAATATCAAAAGCCGATTCACAAATTGATACGCGATTAAATTCATTTTTGTCTAGTACACAAAACAAGGTATTCATAGCCTTAGCATTTAAAGCAAACACCTTCTTCTTCGACTCATTCCATTCGCTCATCGGAAGAGAAGATTTTTGAAAACCATTATCAACGATATTCCAAAGCTCAAAATCCATAGAAATAAGAAAAATCCTCATACGAGTCTTCCAATATGTATAATCCGACTCATTAAATATAGGTGGACGAGTAATGGAGTGACCTTCTTGCATGCCGGAAAAGGCCATCTCTCTTGGGTTTTAAACCAAATATGAGAGTGAACCTCTCTCTGATACCAATTGTCAGGTTCGGAGTGGCACTAAGAGGGGGGGGTGAATTAGTGCAGCGGATTAAAACTTGACCTTTTAAAAGTCGATTCCGGAGATTCGTATAGAAACTTGATATAACTAAAGAGACTTTAACTTGAAGTAATTCAGGTGAATGAAGTCAGAAGTAGGGAGAAAAATTCTGATCAATTTTGCAGCTAAGAAATTTATGAATCAGAAATTCAAACACTCACACAGCAAATGTATGCAGCGATGTATAGTGGTTTGGTCAAATGACCTACGTCCACTCTTGAAGCCTCCTCCAATGAGGCTCCCAACTTCCACTACCAAATCTCTTGAAGGGGAAGGACCAAACACCCATTTACAGCCTTTTACCAGAGGTTCCCTCACTTTACAGAATTTTTACAAAGAGAAGAAAGGAGGTGAACACTTGAGCAATTGAAAGCAGGAATTTGCTATAACTTAGACTCAATTCTAATATTGCAAAAGGTACCCCAACCAGCTAGAAGTAAAGGGGTATTTATAGAGCTTTTTAGGATTCAAAAATCCCGCTCAAAGAGGGGTCTCATTCGAAATTTCGGACTGTAGGCGGTACTACCGCCTGGCACTAGCGGTACTACTGCCTGGCACTAGCGGTACTACCGCCTAACACACCTTTGCATGTGTCAGTGTGCTGGCGGTACTACCGCCTGGCACTGGCGGTACTACCTCTTGACACAGGTGGTTGCAACCACCTGTCAAGCGGTACCACTGCCTGCTTGGGGCGTGCTACTGCCTGGCCTACGGTCAACAGGCGGTGCTACTGCCTGGGTCCGACGGTGCTACCGTCGGCCCTTGCCAGAAACTGTATGGGCTTAACCTTTGGCCCAATACAGCCTAATAAAAGCCCAATTGGCCCAATATAGGTCTAGACCGGATTAACACCTAGTCTATACCCTAATTAAGTGCTAAATATGAACTTTTAAAGCTAAATTAAACTGACACCATCAAGTTATCTTCCGAAGAGCTTTTCGGCGATCTTTCGGTAGACTTCCGACACCCCCTCGGATTCCTTCCGGCGGACTCCCAGCAGGCTCCCGAATTCTATGACGAGTTCAACGAGTCTTTGGCACCCTTCCGAACCTTCTCGGTGATCTCCACGAACCTCCGCTGATCTTTTTAGCGAACTTCCGAAACCTTCGGCAAGTTCCCGATTTCATCTCGGTTGGCTCCGGCAGCACTTTCGATGATCCTTCGGACTTCCGATGGACTCTTGAACTTCCAGCAACTTGACTCCGATAATTTGCTCTATTATAGTTAATCTTGTACACTTATCTAAAAAATAGATTAGATCAAATAACCAACAATTGACTTCATCATCAAAATCCGAGATTCAACACATTTATGGAGGACTGATACCATCCTTGTGGAATAATGTTAATACCTTTGGGTATCAAACACTAAACTGCAAGGATATCCAAAACAGTATCACCCTATTCTATCACATAATTATTCAAAATAGATTCTCCTTTGGGATTATCTAAATCTCCTAATTATGTGTGCCATTGTGAATATTATTTTTCTTTAATGTCATTTAGGACCAATCCCATAATGTATTTTATAGATTATTGGTCTAGGTCACTTTGGTGACTACAAGACTTATACAAAAATATAAAATACAATCTAAAATATTCTATGAATGATAAGATTTTATTGTAATTCATATCCCATAAGTCTATCATCCTAAGCTATTTTGGCAACTATTGGTTAGATAAAACTTAGAAAAATAAATTACAAATAATATTTATCAAATTTTTTAATATCATTTAGGATCAATTCCATAATATATTTTATAAATTATTGGTCTAGGTTACTTTGGTGACTGTAAGACCAATACAAAAATATAAAACATAATTTAAAATATCCTATAAATGATAAGACTTTTATTGTAATTCATATCCCATAAACTTATCATCCCAGGCCACTTTGGCAACTACTGGTTAGATAAAACTTAGGAAGATGAATTATAAATAATATTCACTAAATTTTTTTAAGTTAATTTATGCTAAGTAATTCAATAATAGAACAACAACCATAATGATTATTGAATATTAATGAGCATAAAGAAAATTCATATGACAACTATAATCATGATAACATATAAATCATGAAAAACTTTTATGTGAAAATTAACTATCATTTCACAATTTCAAATATATACATATGAATAATCAAACAAATATCTAAGAACAATAATTGGATTTTATTTACAACTTGCAATCAATAATTCATATATATTGATCAGCATAAGGAAAAACTCATATGATAATTATAATCATGATAACACATAAATCATGAAAAGTCTTTATGTGAAAGATAACTATGATTTTACAATTTCAAATATATACATATGAGTAATCAAAGAAATATCCAAAAATAATAATTAGATTTTTTTATCATATGTAATAAATCATATGAGAAAAACTATAAAAGGAAAAATAATTTAAATTTTTTTAATATATAAAATATTAAATTAAACTAATCAATTTTATTTAATTTGGGCAAGCCCAGAATCGAGCTTGATATTAGTCCAATTAAATAAGTCGATTAAAATCAAAATTGATCAAACTTTAATCCTTTCTAAATTTGATCAAAAATTAAATTTAATTAATAATTAATCAAAATATAATAATGATCAAATTTAATTAAATTTTATTGATCAATTTTATAATTGAGAATATAAATTAAAAAATATATTCTCAATTACATAATGGTAAAATCGTAAATATGTTGACATGACATATACTATAATTACGCGATTTATAAAGGGCAGAACTGTCAAAATATTAAGGGTAAAACTATAATTTTAGCTTAATGGCAAAACTATAATTTTTGCTTAATGGTAAAACTGTAATTTTTCATATTTTAAAACCCTAATGGCAAAACTATAATTTTTGCATAATGGTAAAACTGTAATTTTGCTGAAAGTTATTGTGCAACTACCATCGCCTCCTGCGCGATTGCCCTCGTTGCCCCTGCGTGGTCGCGCCAATGCGCCGCTTTGTGCATCTTGTGACGATTCTTGAAGCGATCGCCGCCAAGCATGCGCCCGGCAACCCTTATGGCCATACGCAGCGAGTCGACAATGGTGCTGCACAGCGACCGTTGCTATTTCTTTAATATCGCCAACAAGCAGATGATAAAATATGACGAGAAACCAAAATGGATAGGAATATAGATTTGACAGAATTCAGATCATCCAAACATTGTAAATCAGAAAAATAACAGATCTAAAATTTTGATTTTAAGAACCTAGGCTCTGATACCAATTGTAAGCATAAAAAATCTTTTATCATGCTTCTATGATGTGGAAACTTTAATTCTAGGATCGAAATCAAACAATAATAAATCTATTTTTACGATGTGTACCTTTTGATGCCATCTGCAAAGAAAGGGGAAAGATCTTTGATCTGAATACCTTCCTTTAGATCCAACGCCTCTACCAATCTGCAAGGAGAACTAGACTCCTTCTCCTCTCTTCCTATCTTTTCACAGGACCACTTTAATTGATGGCTCAGGAAGATTGAGAGGAAGACTGTAATCTCTAAATCGATGTCTGTGAAACGTTTTCTTTTATGCAACTCTTAGATGCATCTGTGTTGCTAATCTTTACACAACTCTTAGATGCTTCTGTGTTGCTTCTGTCACTGTCACTTTAAGTCCCCTGAGGTCCTGTCTATTTATAGGCGAGAGCAGAGGGTCTAGGATAAGTTATTAAGGGAGTTCCTTCCATCAAGGGCATCCCCTAAGGTATCCTACCAAAATAAGGACTTCTTTTCTATTGGCCGATACTGATATCAGAATCCAATTAGTTATATCATATATCTTATCTAATTATAACGGGTCACATAATCTAACACGCCCTCCTTGACTCCCATCTTTAGGTTTCTCACTCCATTCTGTTCCGTTTTTGGATTCGGTCAATCGATGGATCGTTTGCCGTAATCTTCATCGATTGTTGCTGAAGATAGCATAGTTCTAGATAGAAGTTTGCGATGGAATTGTTCTCAGGTATCTCTCGTAGTTAGAGTAGATGAAGAACTAGTTTAATCTGTGAACTCTTGTCGGAGAAACTTGATCTAAGAATTTTGTTAGATTTGACCTTTTATCTGTCTCAAGGTTTGGTAATGGACGAGACTGCAGAGACGGAGAGCCATTCGTCATTGGTTGTGGCTTCTGTGGAAGGAGCAACCGAGGATCCTTGTGATGTTTGACACATGCAGCATCCATGGAACCGATCCTTCTTGCCATCACATGTATTCCTCTTCTAAGTGATGCTTGGATTTTCTTTCCCTCCCTTTACCGTTAGCTAGCTGTATTCTTATTTGCTTATTTGCAAGCATGAGTTCCATCTAATTCTTGAATAGCATTTTGCCTTTGTAGCATGTGATATGTCTTCATTTTGTCGATGAAACAACCTTTATATGATTCGCCTCCCATTTTTTTTGGAGTAGTTTAGTAATATTGGCCATTTTGGTTCATGTTGGGTATCATCCATGAAAAGGATTCGTGGAATAGATACAATTTCTTTTGGTCTACATTTTAAGTTTTCTTAAATTATTCAGTATTAGGTGTCAAAGAAGCTGTCGATGTCGTATGTGTCCCATCAACTTGAAGGATCCATCCGGGTTCATATAAATAAAAAATCTCTTGCAATATATGTTTTAAACGTTGGTATTGTAAGCATAAAAATTGTCTAAAATTTTTTAATATTAGAATTTAAAATTAAATAATAATAGATCTAAATTTATGATGCATACCTTTTCGTTGTTGTTTAGAATACTTTTATCTAATCTATAAATATATCATCATTAGATCTAAAATATATAATGATATCAATATGCAAGAAGAACTAGACTTGCATTCTCCTCCCTTCTTATACTTCATAGGAATGCTATGATCGATAAATTTAGGAAGAAAATGGAGATGAGAGATTATTTGTTCACGTGACTAACGGGAGATAAGAGATATCTACATTCTCGTATTCGTGTATCCAATTATTAGCACATTATGTATATAGTCCCTGAGAGGTCTAAGATAAGTAATTAGGAGAGTCATTCCAATCAAGATAATCTTCTAAGAAATCCTATCATAATTATACTTTTTTTTATTGATTAATAACTATAATCAAAATCCAATTATATCTATAATATATTTTACTTAATTATATGGGACTACCTAATCTAACATTCTCTTGTTTAGTTCATTAATGGATAAGATACAAAGGGGTTCAAAAAAAAATTTATTTAAAAATAATTTTATCTAATTGGATTTTGAATTTAAATTTTTTTATAAAGGTCAATAAGTCTAATAAATATAATAATAATATTACATTAAGTCTGACTAGTAATATGAGTCATAATGATTATATGTTATTAATGTTATACTTTTTTCAATATACCACAACACTGTTAATTCTTCCTAATAGTCTAAAATGATCTTTATAATTTATGTTGTCAAGATAATCCTATTATCACATTCAAATATAATATGTACAAACATAAATGTGAATAGGATAGTAGATACAAATTATGTAAATAAGAATGTTAATTATAATGTCCACTAAAACATACACTACCATATCTTTTATGAGTTATTAATAAACCCAATTACAAAAATATATTCTTTCAAGTGAATAGATCAATAATCAATATAGTGGAACTTAAGTTCTTAATTAATATTAATTATTTCTGAATTTTTTTTCTCTAGCCATCAAGTACTTTATACTGTAATGTATAGTATTTATCATTTGTAGAGAAGATAGTTACTACGATATATCACAAAGTATCTTTAATAACTTAATAATTGAGTCTGAACATGCCAAAAATCTAAGTTAAATTATACAATCATAAAGCTTCATTAATGATCTTAAAGTATATCATAAAATCAATTTCTATTGTTAATAATATAATATATTATTTTATATTTTTTCTTATAAATTGTCTTTCCAATTAATTTAAATATAAACCATAAAGTAGACTTCCTATTATTGAGGTAATTTATAAAATTAATATCCAAAAAAATCATCATTTCAAGTTGATCTAATTTCATATATGTGAGTATATAATTTTTCCAAATATCTTATTACTTTATTTACAGTCTTATAGTATTTTCATTCCTAGATTATTTTAATATCTATATAGTATTTCAACTACAAAATTGATATTTGATCTAACATAGACTTAGTATATATTAGACATCTAATTGTATGTACATAAAGAATATTTTTCATTATTTGATTCATTTTAAAGTTATTTTTAAAGATATTTATTTTAATTGATATTTTTATAATTTACTAAATAAAGTTTTATATTAAATCTCTTCAAGACTCGGTCAATATATCTTTTTGAGATAATCCTAGTAATCCTTGAGATCTATTTTTGAATATCTCAATGCTAATAATATAATATGTCTCATTTATATCAACAATCTTAAAATTTTTGGTGATATATTTATTAGTTTGGTATAATGAACCAAAATCACAATCGATAAATAAAATATTATCCATATAAGACTAATATAATAAACTTATTCTTATTGATCTTTAGATATAAATACTGATCAATAGTATTTTTCTTAAATCTAAAGGAAGTAATGATATCAAAAAACTTTATATACTATTATTGTCTAAAAGCTTGGTTAAGGTCATAAATAGATTTCGTAATTTATATACCAAATTTTATATTTATTTTATTTTCTCTGAAAATCATTTAGGTTAACACATAAATCTAGATCCCCAATCAGAAAACTTATTTTTTTACATCTTTATGATATAACTCAGACCCATAATGAGTCACTAATGTCATATTGATTTTTAACGAGTTTATTTAAAAAATTAGAAAAAATGTCTATGGTTGATGTATTCTTTATGAGTTAAAACTTTGACTATAAGTCTAGTTGTTATATCGTTCGATAGTACTCTTTAAGTGATGTTTATATTATTGAATCTCGAATTTTGATAATGAAATCAATTGATGAATTTATGAGCTAATCTGTGCTTGAGAAAAGTGATGCAGGACTAACTTCGATTAGAAAAGGCAAAACGATTAAAGTAAGAAGAATCAGACGTTGGGCCGAAGTCAAAAATCGAGGATCGGGCTAGAAGAATCAGATGTTACACCAAGATCGTATGTTGTAGGAGTTAACATGCCGATAGATCAAGAGATACACTGAAGGCTCGGACGACGCGTCAGAAGTTCACCGGGAGTTCGGATGAACCAAGGACATACCAGACAACTTAGATTCTTATCTTATAATTGTTTAGGTCTTAATTGGGTCAGGCGGTGGCACCACCAAATTGGCGGTGGAATCGCCTATGAGTTGAAAAAGTCAAAAGCACATATTTCTAAGCTATCAAGCAGTGATACTGCCAACATTAAAGCTAGTAGGTGGTCATACCGCCTAGGCTGGCAGTAGTACTACCAGAGACCATTCTTCAAGGATCCATAGGCGGTAGTACCACTTGTGCTCAAAAGATATGAAAATTTAAATTTTGGCTATGTTTGTGAAGCCATTTGAGGCCTATAAATATCTCACTCATCTTTATTGGGATCACATAAGAAAAGAGTAAACTAAAACATTGGTGAATCAAAGTTATAATCTTGAAAAGTGTTGAAGTGTTTCCCTTCTCCTCTTTGAAAGTTTTGATTTCTTTCTAAAAGAGTTGTGAGACTTGTAAAGGTTTTCTCCTAAACTTGTGAAAAGGAGAGAGAGTTGAAAAAGGGTGGTTGATCTTCACCCATTGAAAGAAGATTGTTAGTGAAAGTCAGTGATCTTGACGGAGGAGGAATCAAGAGTAGATATAGGTTAAAGGATCGAATCACTATAAATCCAATATGCTCTTTTCCCTTTGTTCTTTTCATTTTTATTGCTTGCTAAGTTAGTTGCTCAATACTTTTACTTACATTCTAAGTAAAAATGCATTTCCGATACAATTTCATCAAACGAATTTTTTGAATCATCAAAAGTTTTCGAAAGCACTAATTCACCCTCCTCTTAGTGCCACTATGATCCTAATAGTTGGTATCAGAGTTAAGTTTCTCTTCGTTAGTTTAACACCCAAGAGAGACTAAATGACTTTTATCGACAATCTAGAGGGTCACTATATTACTCATCCTCCTATATTCAATGAGACAGACTACACGTATTAGAAAACACATATGTGGATTTTCTTAATTTTTATATATTTTGATTTATGGAATATGGTTGAAAGTGGTTTTCATAAGTCTGCTAAACTAATGAATGAATAGCGTAATTTAGAGAAGAAATTTTTTTCTTTGAATGTTAAAACAATGAACGCTCTATTTTATACTTTAGACAAATGAATTTAATCATGTTTCTATGTGCGAAACTGCACATGATATTTGATACATACTTGAAGTTATACATGAAAGCACAAGTAGAGTTAAAGAATCTAAAATCAATCTTTTGATATATAGTTTTGAGTTGTTTCGAATGAAACAATTAGAGACATATACACCTATTTTACGGATGTCATCAATGGTTTAAAAGCACTTAATAAAAGTTTTACTAATCTTGAATTTGTAAATAAAGTACTAAGATCCTTTCCAAAAAGTTGGGATTCAAAAGAAACAACAATACAAGAAGTAAAGGACTTGAATAATTTTTCACTTGAAGAACTTAACGGGTCTTTAATTACATATAAAATGACTTGTATGACATATGATGAATATGAGAATAACCTTCCAAAGAACAAGAAAGATATGATACTTAGAACTAAAGAAGACCACTCGAGCGAAAGCTCAAGTGATGATGAGGACTTGGCACTCATAACAAGAAAATTTAAAAAATTCATAAGAAGAATAAAATAAATATTGAAAAACAAGATACCAAGAACAAAAACAAACTAAAAAAGGACATAATTATCTGCTACGAATGCAAGAAGTCGGGACACTTTACAAGTGAATGTCCTCTACTAAAGAAGAAGAAGCTACCAAAGAAGAAGAAAGCACTCAAGACGACTTGGGACGAATCAAGTGCATCCAAAGATGAGGGGCAAACTAATGAAGGTGAGGTGGTAAACTATGCATTGATGGCTCTCAATGATGAGGTAAGTGACTCAACCGAAACCCCTTTACCTTATGATGAATTACTTGACGCTTTTCATGACTTGTATGATGAATTTAAATTAATTGATAAAAAATATAAATTATTAAAAAGTGATCATGCTTCTCTCTCTAATAAGTTTAAAAAATTAAAAAATGAGCATGATAATTGCATGTTAACTCCTTGCACTAAGTGTGAAGAGTTAGATTCGCTTAAGAAGGAAAATGTATTACTATAACAAACATTAGAAAAATTTATAATTAGTAACAAATATTTAAACATGATCCTTACTAACAAAGGTCATGTACATAGAAAAGTAGGAATCAATTTTGTGAGTAGTAACACTCAATAAAAACCAACTATATTTGTTAAAGGACCCACATTACATGTTTTTCTTAAAAATAAATATAATTTTTATGGGAGATGTGGTCATTATGTTGAATCTCGAATTTTGATGATGAAATCAAATGATTGTGTTTTGTGATCTAACTGTGTTTTGAGTGACGTAGGTCTAACTTTGATTAGGATTGGGCAATTAAAGCAGGAAGAATCAATGTTGCGTCAGAGGAAAACATGTCAGAAAATTGAACGCTGAGCGAATGATCGGTCGACGTATCGGTAGAAGGTTTCGGACAAAGAATTCAGGTATCGGGACAAGAAGAGTAGAGTTGCACTAAAGAAATTGGAGTTACGGAGGACAACTGCTGATTGGGCAACAAGTCGCAAGAGAGGACGATGCATCGAAGAATTGGACGAAGCACCGATGGACCAATGACATGTCGGATAATAAATTAGATTTGCTTTGTAATAATTATCTAGATCAAAATAACATTAGATTAAATTAGGTTAGAATTGGGCCAACTAAATTAGGGGCCAACTAGGCCCGAATCAGAGCTATATTGGGCCAAATGAAAGGCATTTTCCACCGCTTGAAGGCTCAGCCTCCAAGGTTGAGTCTGGGCGATGGTACCACCCAATGTCAGTATGTTTGGGTAGTGATACCACCAGACTTAGTAATGGTACTGTCCAGTACACTATCAGACCAGTGTGCCAGGTGGTGGTACCGCTAGACTGGGCGGTGGTACCGCCGAGTGATAGAAAGCTTGGACGGTGGTATTGCGCAGCATTAGCGATGCCAGTACCCAAAAGACCCGGGATAGGGTTAGTTTTGACTCCAAGTTTGAATCTATTTGGAGCCTATAAATATCCCTCTCATCCCTGGTTAGAACACAAGCGCAGAAAATTTAAAAGTGAAAAAATGCTATAGAAATCACTCGAGAAATCCCCTCATCTAGTGTTTACTTGCTTTCGATTTAAACAAGAGGAGTGAGTGCTTGTAAAGGTTCTCTTTTGAGCATGTCACAAGGAGAAAGTACTGTAAAGGTGTTTGATCTTCTCCCATTGAAAATAAGATCGATAGTGAAAGCCGATAGCCTCGATGAAGGAGGAATTAGGAGTGGACATAAGTCGGATGACCGAATTACTATAAATTGGTTTGCATTTTACTTTATTATTTTTCCTTGTGGCAAACCATTTTACTTATTGCTCTACTTCCTCATTACTTTCTTACAATTACTCTCAAGCTAAACATTTCTGATACACTTTTAATCGAAACAATTTTTCATCATACGAAATGATTTTTTGAAATATATAAAATCATCATTTTTAAACACTGCACTAACAATAAAATTTAAAAAGTTTATAAAATAAGAATTAAAGAATAAAAATAAACTTGAAAAGAAGAAGATACCACTAAATATGAAGAAAGAACTCAATGAAGAATCAAGTGCATCCGAAGGCGAGATGACAAATTGTGCTTTGATGATAAGGTAAGTAACTCACCCAAAATGTTTTTACATTATTACAAAATTACTTGATCTTTTTATGAGTTGCTTTTAGTTTGTATGAAATAAAATTTGTACAAAAATATATCATGCTTCTGATTTTTAAAAATTAAAATTATGAATGATAATTTGATGATTGGTGAAAATGTTTGTACACATGACAAGATTAAATCCATGAATATTGATCTTGATGATTTCCGTATTGTTTTGTTATAATACATGATTTTGGTATAAAAACTTGGGCACGTTTATATAAAATTATGCTTGATAATGAAAATATTAAATGTATGTGAAGATTTCAATTTTTGACATGTTGCTTGGCTTTCGTATGAAAAATTTGAACATGCCTATGTGAGATCAAATTGCATGAATTGAAACACAAAAAGATAAAGGTTTTTGTAAAAATTCTCTATCTTTAAAGTTTTGGTGAATTTTTCAAATGAAATGAGTCATCTTGAAAGTGATTTGTCAAATTGAATGAGTTAAAAATAATGAATATTTTGACAATAAATGCTTACATTTTAAAACTATGCATAATGAGTGAATCTTAAGTTTTGAACTAATGTGTTATATGTGTTTTTGGCCTTAATGATCTTTATGATGAAATTTACCTTTTGGACTTGAACATGCTTTTTTCTATTTGGCATTAAAAGACAAAGACATGTTTATATGAAATAAATCATAAAAAGAAAATACATGTTTCTTGAAATTTTTTTATCTTTAAAGTTTTTGAATTTTTGATAAAAGACAAATGATGAATCCATGTATATTATGTTTTGTGAATCTTTTGAACTATGAAAATGATTTTGATGATTCAAACTTGTATGAGCTTTATCATAATCATGATCTTGACTTTTTGATATTTGACACTTGAGATTCTTCTTGTGAATTAAGATCTCTTATGCTTGAATCGAGAATTTTTCTCCTATGTTTCTTCTTGTCATTTACTAAAAAGGAAAACCTTCTAAATGAATCATGATCTTGATACTTCTAAAAAGAATATTCATGAATCTTGATCTTGATCTTGCTAAAAAGAATATTTATGAACCATGAATGATATCTTTTTGTCATGAATTGAATTTATAACTTTTGGATTCATGACTTCATTTTTATTCATATATGTGATAGAAATATTTCTACCCTTGAATTCTTTCCATCTCCTTTCATTTTTTTATTTAATGATAAAAAGGGAAAAGAAAATATGTTAGCATTGGTATTCATGACATGACTTTGATGATTGAAATATTATATGCTTAAATTGATTTTTCTCCTATATTTCAATACTCTTTTGTATACATGACTTGATGATTGAAATATTGATGTAAAGGAAAAATATTTATAACATTTTATTCTTCTCTTCTTTTTGACAAAGACAAAGGGCGAGATAGCTTGCTAACTTATGCATCACAAGAGAAGGAAAAATTACTTGCTAGCGTACCGCAAAAATTGCTAACTTGCAAAAAAGGCAAAGCTTGCACTTCTCAAAAGAGAAGAAACTAAACTTACTAGAATGGAATGTCGCAAAGAGAAGCAAAAAGTTGCTATCTCAAAAGAAGAAAAAGTGCAAACTTGAACAAAATTGCAATATTACACATCCTTATAAACTTGATGATTTGTGATCGTAAATGTTGTAAAGTGATTGCTAGCTTGTTTATTGTAAAATTTGCATATCTTCAAACACTTACTAGATGCAACTTCTCCTTTTTGTTGATGACAAAGTGGGAGAAATATATTGATGATTTCATGCACTATCTGATGTATTGAATATTTTAAACTATTACATGATTTTTTAATGATATGTTGCTTGGATTTTTTGAAATCCAAAGGTTCTATCTGTATGGCATATTGATAGGGAGAGTTTGTTTAAACTCTCGGAGTTAAGGTTAACTCTGTCATCAATTGATTGTCATCATAAAAAAGGGGGAGATTGTTGAATCTCGAATTTTGATGATGAAATTAATTAATTATCTTTTGTGATCTAACTGCATTTTGAGTGACGCTGGTCTACCTTCAATCAGGATTAGATAATTGAAGCAGGAAGAATCGATGTTGCGTAGGAGAAAAACATGTCAGAAGATTGGACGTCGAGCGAAGGATCAATCGTAGTATCGACAGAAGGCTACGGACAAAGAATTCGGACATTGGGCCAAGAAGAGCGGAGTTGCACCAATGAGATCGGAGTTGCGGAGGACAACTGTCGATTGGACAATAGGTCATAAGAGAGGATGATGCACCGAAGAATCAGACGAAGCGCTGATGGACCAATGACATGCCGGGCAATAAATTTGATTTGCTTTGCAATAATTGTCTAGATCGAAGTAGGATTAGGTTAAATTGGGTTGGAATTGGGCAAACTCAGTTAGGGGCCAATTGGACCTGAATCAGGACTGTGTTGGGCTGGATGAAAGGCCCAAATAATGTCTTGGTGCCACATCAGGTGGTGGCATCGCTTGAAGGCTCAGCCTCCAAGGTTGAGTCTGGGCGGTGGTACCACCCAGTGTCAGTGTGTCTGGGTGGTGGTACTGTCAGACTAGGGCGATGCTACTACCCAGTACACTGTTAGCCCAGTGAGCCAAGCGACGGTATTGCCCAACATTGGTGGTGCCAGTACCCGGAAGATCCGGGATGGGATTAGTTTTGTCACTAAGTTTGAATCCATTTGGAGCCTATAAATACACCTCTCATCCCTGGTTAGAACACAAGCACAGAAAGTTTAAAAGTGAGAAATTGTTATAGAAATCACTTGAGAAATCCCCTCCTCTAGTCTTTACTTGCTTTCGATTTAAAAGAGAAGAGTGAGTGCTTGTAAAGGTTCTTTCCTAAGCCTATCAAAAGGAGAAAGTGCTGTAAGGGTGTTTGATCTTCGCCCATTGAAAAGAAAATCGATAGTGAAAGTCGATGTCCTCGATGAAAGAGGAATTGGGAGTGGAGTAGGTCAGACGACCGAACCGCTATAAATCGGTTTACTCTTTATCCTTGCTACAAACCATTTTACTAGAAACTCTACTTCCTCATTACTTTTTTACAATCATTCTCAAGCTAAAGCATTTCTGAGACACTTTTAATCAAAATGATTTTTCATCATACGAAACGATTTTTCGAAATATGTGAAATCATCGTTTTTAACCGTTACACTAATTCACCCCCCCTTTTATTGCCGGACTCAATTCTAACAATTGGTATTAGAGCCACGGTATTTCTTATTTGGATTTACACCCAAAAGAAATGACTCTTTTTGGATTTCAAGAGGGTTTATCTATCGTTCATCCTCCCATGTTTAATGGGATGGATTATACTTATTGAAAAACTCGAATGAGAGTTTTTATACTTTCTTTAAATTTAGATTTATGGAATATCATTGAAAATGGCTTTCAAACACCCTTTAAACATATGAACGATGGATGAATTTTAAGAAATTTTTTTTTCATTAAATGCAAATGCTATGAATGCCTTATTTTGTACGTTAGATAAAAAATGAGTTTAATCAGATTTTGACGTGTGAAATGACTTTTGACATTTGGCATATACTTTCAATCACACATGAAGGTACAAGTAGAGTCAAAGATTTGAAAGTAAATATTTTGATGCATGATTTTGAACTTTTTCGAATGGCACCAAGCGAAACTATTGGTGACGTGTGCACCTATTTCACAGATGTCGTCAATAGTTTGAAAAGTCTTGACAAATGTTTTTTGAGTTTTGAACTTGTAAACAAAATTTTTAGATCCCTTCCAAAAAGGTAGGATCCAAAAGTAACTGCTATATAAGAGACTAAATATTTAAATAATTTTTTTTATTGAAGAACTTATCGAGTCATTAATGACCTATGAGATGATATGTTAATAACATGATGAACATGAGAACCACCTTTCAAAGAATATGAAGGATTTAATACTTCGAACTATAGAAGACCACTCGAGCGAAAGCTCAAGTGATGTTGACCTTGAACTCATAACAATAAAATTTAAAAAATTTATAAAACAAGAATTAAATAACAAAAATAAACTTAAAAAGAAGAAGAGACCACCAAAAACAAAGAAAGAACTCAATGAAGAATCAAGTGTATCCGAAGGCGAGATGAAAAATTATGCTTTTACGACTTTCAACAATAAGGTAAGTAACTTACCCAAAATATTTTTACATTATTACAAAATTACTTGATCTTTTCATGAGTTACTTAATTTAGTTTGTAGGAAATAAAATTTATACAAAAATATATCATGCTTTTGATTTTTAAAAATTAAAATTATGAATGATAATTTGATGATTGGTGATAATGTTTGTACACCTGACAAGATTAAATCCATGAATATTGATCTTGATGATTTCCATATCGTTTTGTCATAATACATGATTTTGGTATAAAAACTTGGGCATGTTTATATGAAATTATGCTTGATAATGAAAATATTAAATGTATATGAAGATTTTAGTTTTTGACATGATGCTTGGCTTTCGTATGAAAAATTTGAATATGCCTATGTGAGATCAAATTGTATGAATTGAAACACATAAAAAGATAAATGTTTTTGTGAAAAATCTCTATCTGTAAAGTTTTGGTGAATTTTTCAAATGAAATGAGTCATCTTGAAAGTGATTTGTCAAATTGAATGAGTTAAAAATGATGAATATTTTGGCAATAAATGCTTACATTTTAAAACTATGCATAATGAGTGAATCTTGAGTTTTAAACTAATGTGTTATATATGTTTTTGGTCTTACCGATCTTTATAACGAAATTTACCTTTCGGTGAACGTTGATGCTTTTTTCTATTTAGCATTAAAAGACAAAGGCATGCTTATATGAAATAAATCATAAAAAGAAAATGCATGTTTCTTGAAATTTTTCTCTCTAAAGTTTTTAATTTTTCGATAAAAGACAAATGATGAATCTATATATATTATGTTTTGTGAATCTCTTGAACTATAAAAATGATTTTGATGATTCGAACTTGAATGAGCTTTATCATAATTATGATCTTGACTTTTTGATATTTGACACTTGAGATTCTTCTTATGAATCAAGATCTCTTATGCTTGAATCGAGAATTTTTCTCCTATGTTTCTTCTTGTCATTTACTAAAAAGGAAAACCTTCTAAATGAATCATGATCTTGATACTTCTAAAAAGAATATTCATGAATCTTGATCTTGATCTTGCTAAAAAAGAATATTTATGAACCATAAATAATATCTTTTTGTCATGAATTGAATTTATCACTTTTGGATTCATGACTTGATTTTTCATTCATGTATGTGATAGAAATATTTCTACCCTTGAATTCTTCCCATCTCCTTTCATTTTTTTATTTAATGACAAAAAGGGAAAAGAAAATATGTTAGCATTGGTATTCATGACATGACTTTGATGATTGAAACATTGTATGCTTAAATTGATTTTTCTCCTATGTTTCAATACTCCTTTGTATACTTGACTTGATGATTGAAATATTGATGTAAAGGAAAAATATTTATAACATTGTATTCTTCTCTTCTTTTTGACAAAGATAAAGAGGGAGATAGCTTGCTAATATGTGCATCACAAGAGAAGGAAAAATTACTTGCTAGCATATCACAAAAATTGCTAACTTGCAAAAAAGGCAAAGCTTGCACTTCTCAAAAGAGAAGAAACAAAACTTATTAGAATGAAATATCGCAAAGAGAAGCAAAAAGTTACTATCTGAAAAGAAGAAAAAGTGCAACCTTGAAAAAACTTGTAATCTTGCACATCCTTATAAACTTGATGATTTGTGATCGTAAATGTTGTAAAGTGTTTGCTAGCTTGTTTGTTGTAAAATTTGCATATCTTCAAACACTTATTAGATGTAACTTCTCCTTTTTGTTGATGACAATGGAGGAGAAGTATATTGATGATTTCATATACTATATGATGTATTGAATATTTTGAAATATTATATGATTTTTTAATGACATGTTGCTTGGATTTTTTAAAATCTAAAGGTTCTATCAATATGGCATATTGATAGGGGGAGTTTGTTTAAACTCCGAGAGTTTTGGTTAACTCTGTCATCAATTTGTTGTAATCATAAAAAAGGAAAGATTATTGAATCTCGAATTTTGATGATGAAATCAATTATTTGTGTTGTATAATCTAACTGCATTTTGAGTGACATAGGCCTACCTTTGATTAGGATTAGATAATTGAAGCAGGAAGAATCGATGTTATGTCAGAGAAAAATATGTCAAAAGATTGGACGTCGAGTGAAGGATCGATCGTCGTATCGGTAGAAGGCTTCGGACAAAGAATTTAGGCATTGGGCAAAAAAGAGTGGAGTTGCACCAAGGAGATCGGAGTTGCAGAGGATAACTGCCGATCGGGCAACAAGCCACAAGAGTGGACGATGCACCGAAAAATCGGATGAAGTGCTAATGGACTAATGACATGTCGGGCAACAAATTTGATTTGCTTTGTAATAATTATCTAGATCGAAGTAGGATTAGGTTAAATTGGGTTGGAATTGTGCCAACTTAATTAGGGGCTAATTGGGCCTATATCAAGCTATGTTGGGCCAAATAAAAGGCCCAAATAGTGCCTTGGTGCCAAGTCAGGCGGTGGCACTGCCTGAAGGCTCAGCCTCCATGGTTGAGTCTGGGTGGTGGTACCACCCAGTGTCAGTGTCTAGGCGGTGGTACCACCAAACTGGGCCGCAATACCACTGAGTGGTAGAAAGCCTAGGCGGTGGTACCGTCAGTACCCGGAAGACCCAGGTTGGGATTGGTTTTGGCTCCAAGTTTGAATTCATTTGGAGCTTATAAATACCCCTCTCATCCCTGGTTAGAACACACAAGCATAGAAAGTTTAAAAGTGAGAAAACTTTGTAGAAATCACTTGAGAAATTCCCTCCTCTAGTCTTTACTTGCTTTCGGTTTAAAAAAGAGAAGTGAATGCTTGTAAAGGTTCTTCCCTGAGCTTGTCAAAAGGAGAAAGTGCTGTAAGGGTTTTTGATCTTCGTCCATTAGAAAGAAGATCGATAGTGAAAGCTGGTGGTCTTGACGAAGGAGGAATCGAGAGTGGACGGAAGTCAGATGACCGAACCACTATAAATCGGTCTGCATTTTACGTTGCTATTTATCCTTACTGCAAACCATTTTACTTGCTGCTCTACTTCCTCGTCACTTTCTTACAATTACTCTCAAGCTAAAGTATTTCTGATACGCTTTTAATCGAAACGATTTTTCATCATACGAAATGGTTTTTCGAAATAAGTCATCGTTTTTAACCGCTGCACTAATTTAACCCCCCCTCTTAGTACCGGACTCGATTCTAACACATTATGCCTACAGATGTGCATTTAAAAGATATAGTTCACAGAAGTTAGTTTGGGTTCCTAAAGGAACCATAAATAACTCAATGCCAATAGTCAAGATAGGTAGATCCATACATGGGGGACCCAATGTTAAATGTGTATATAAAAGTAAACTCCCTTTCTTGTAGATATATCTATAATAAAAAATTAGGAGCAAGAGATGGTACATTGATAGTGGATGCTCAATGCATATGATCAGAGATCCGACATAATTCTCTAAGCTCATTAGTCAAGACGAAGGATATGTCACATTAAGAGACAGCAACAAAGGAAAAATTATTGGCAAAGGAAATATAGGTAATAAATCAAACTTTTTGATTAAAGATTTCTTATTAGTAGATGGTTTAAAACATAACATACTAAGCATTAGTTAATTGTATGATAAAGGATATAGAATCATATTTTGAATCTAATGCTTGTATTATAGAAATACCATATAAAAATAAATCTATGATTGCCCTAAGAAGTAATAATGTGTATACTATTGATCTTGATGATTTTTGTAATGAAACTTATTTTTCAGCTTTAAACAATGATACATGACTTTGGCATAGGAGACTAGGCTATGCTAGTATGAAACTAATTTCACAAATTAAAACTAAAGAACTCGTAAGAGGTATGTCTAAAATTAAATTTATCAAAGATAAAGTTTATGATGCATGCCGACTAGGAAAACAAACAAAGAGTAGTTTTAAATCAAAGAATCAAACAAGCACCTCTAGATTACTACAATTAATCCATATGGATTTATTTAGATAATTGATACAACAAGTCTAGGAGATAGCAAATATACTTTTGTAATTGTTCTTGACTATAGTAGATATACTTGGACATATTCTTGGTACATGAAAGTGATACTTTTAAATATTTTATAAAATTTTGTAAACTAGTTCAAAATGAAAAGAGTTTTATGATTTTGTCTATTCGTAGTGATCATAGTAGTGAATTTAACAATCATAATTTTTAAGATTTTTATGAGTTAAACGGGTATGATCACAATTTCTCTACTCCAATAAATCCACAATAAAATGGAGTTATTGAAAGAAAAAATAGGAGTTTACAAGAGATGGCAAGAACCATGATTAATGAACATAGCCTAACTAAATACTTTTGAGCCAAAGCCATTAACATGGCATGCTATGTCATGAACAGGGTTCTCATAAGACCTCTCATATCTAAAACTCTCTATGAATTGTGGAACAACAAAAGACCCAATATTTCATATTTAAAATTTTTGATTGTAAATATTTTATTTTAAATGAAAAGGATGATTTGTATTCACAACTTGATTGGTTGGAATAACAAAAGACCCAATATTTTATATTTACAACTTTATCTTTTATTTTTCATGAGATAATTATTTCTTATGATTCCTTCCTCTTTCTATTTATAAAAGAAGATATTTGATTCATGGGCATTAGGTATTCACGACTTGATCTTTTATATAATGATTGAAATATTTGCACCATTGAATCTTTCCCTTCTACTTTCTTTTTTATAATGATAAAGGGGAGAAGAAAAATTGCTATTTTACACATCTTAAGAGAAGCAAAATTATGCTAACCTTCATGTTCTAAAGTGATGTAAAACTTATTAAATTACTGACTTACATGTATTAATAACTTACTGGATACACTTTTCTCCTTTTTGTTGATGACAAATGGGAAGAAGTAATGATGATTTGAAAATTTTCGTGTTTTGGTATCATGCATGTTATGCCCAAGTAATGATGATTTGAAAATTTTAATGTTTTGGTATCATTCTTGTTATGCCCAAAGTCATAATGATTTGAAATTTTTTATGATGTACTTTAGTTTGAAATTATGATGTACAATGTATATGATGAATGCACTTTTGATATGATATATTGCATATGATCAAAATTGTTTCGACTTGAATACAAAGGTTATTGTTCTTTTTGAATTCAAGTTTGCTTTATTTCGATATGACATATAGATAGAGGGAGTTGAGTTTAACTCTATCATCAATTGGTTGTCATCATTAAAAAAGGAAAGATTGTTGAATCTCGAATTTTAATGATGAAATCAACTGATAAGTTTACGATCTAATATGCATTTTGAGAAAAATGTTGCAAGACTATCTTCGATCATGAAAAGACAGAATGATTAAAGCAGGAGAATTAGATATTGGGCTGGAGTCAAAGATTAGGCATTGAACCGGAAGAGTCGGATATTGCGTTAAGATCGAACTTTGCGGGAGTCAGCATATCGATGGATCGAGCAATACGTCGAAGGAGAGCATGATGCACCGAGAAATTTGGAGGAACTAATGACATACCAGACAATACAAGATTTTATGTTTTGTAATTGTTTAAGTCATGATCATCGTAGTTAGGTCTTAAATTGAGTTAGTTTTGGGTGTAATCTTACTAACTCAACTAGGGGCCCATTGGACCTAAATTGGGACTAATTTGGGCTCATTAGGAGGCCCATTCGGTGACCCATAGATTGAGTTTGGTAGTGGAACTAGTTATGAGCTGGAAAAGTCAAAAGCATACTTTTCCAAGTTGTTAGGTAGTGGTACCGCCCAGTCTAGGTGATGGTACCACTAGCATTAAAGTTGGCAGGTGGTGGTATCGCCCAGGTTGGCGGTAGTACTACTAAAGCCCCTTTCTTTGAGGCTCTATAAGCGATAGTATTGCCTAGTGTAGGCAGTGGTATCGTGACTCGAAAATTTAAATTTTGGCTCTAGTTTTAAAGCTATCTGGAGCCTATAAATACCCCACTCATATATACTAGGATTACATAAGAAAAGAGTGAACTAAAACACTGGTGAATCAAAGTTGTAATCTTGAAAAGTGTTGAGAATTCCCCTCCTCTTTGAAAGTTTATATTTCTATCCAAGGGAAGTGTGAGACTTGTAAAAGGTTTTCTTGTAAACTTGTGAAAAGGAGAGAGAGTTGTAAAAGGGTAGTTAATCTTTGTCCATTGAATGAAAATCATTAGTAAAAGCCGGTGACCTCGATGGAGGAGGAATCAAGAGTGGACGAAGGTCAGAGGATCGAACTATTATAAATCCGGTGTGCTCTTTTCCCTTCGTGCTTTTCATTTTTATTGCTTGCTAAGCTAGTTGCTCAATATTTTTACTTACATTACAAGTCAAAATGCATTCCAACTCGAAACCTCTTAGTACCACTACGATCCTAACACGTAGTCCCTAGATGATATAAGGAAATCCAATCCTTTGGACATATCTATCCTCAGTTAGCATGTATCTATATTCTCTCATCCATCTAATATCCTAGATATCATATTCCAAGCATGGTGCTATTAGGCCCATACGGAATCTACTGAAGTCTCGCTCTAATCGGATTCTTCTAAAGAACTCTTTTCCTCTTAATTTGAATAACCCTGGCCAGGGATTTGCCTAAGTAAGCATGCATGAGATATTCCTCTCATGATACCGAGAGCAGATAATCCTCTATTGACACTCAATTACCCTCGTAAGGTTGGCTGCCACTCTCGATGACTAGCTGTGCTAGATCTGAAACTTCCAAACCTATAAATCTGATATCAAAGAGTGGAGTACTCATACAGAACATCCTTGGTGTCTCAAGTCTAAGGACCAGATACGTTATTGGGACTACAGAATCGTTGTCTGACAATAAGGTATCATCAACCATATATTATTTTGAATGCAGATCAATTAGTGAACTTATTCTCCAATAAGTACTTGCACTGTATCTCTAGTGTCCCCACACAAGTAGCTATGAGACCAACCACCTCTATTATATGAATGAGTATATAGTATATCAGTCTGTCTAGTTATCTCGATGTCCCTCTCGAGTAATCTATGACAAGGATTATTTAAGGTCTATGTTTAAAACCGAATCGATCTTATTATCACGATCTCATCATGATCCAATTCCCATTACACAGATCCATAGACATCATAATACATGTAATAGGTAATATAAAGTGAAAAAATATTAAATAAATATTAAGCAAAAAGAGGGTGTATCATGTCACACATGCCATCACTTACGTGATTGGCTTGTAGGGCACCTATGACTAGCAGATATAACATGAGAGATTCGTGTCCAAGGAGAGTCCATATAAGGTATACAGGTTGCTTAGGTCTATCTATGAACTAAAGAAAGCTTTCTGAAGTTGAAATATAAGATTTGATGAGGTGATCAGATCTTATGACTTCATTAAGTACGAAGATAAGTCTTGTGTGCATAGGAAGGTAAATGGGAGTGCTATTACTTTCTTGGTGCTATATGTGGATGACATCCTGATCATTGGGAATGATGTAGGAGTGCTCTCTATAGTTAAGGCTTTGCTATCTAGACACTTCTTTATAAAGGACTTAGGAGAAGCATCCTATATCTTGAGATTCAGATTTATACAGATAGATCCAAGATGATACTTGGCTTATCCCAGTCTAGGTACATAGACACTATTGTTAAAAGGTTTAGAATAAAAAATTCTAAGAGAGATCTCGTACTGATGAGACATGCAATATCACTTTCTAGGAGTATATCCCCAAAGACTCCTAAAGAAAAGGCAGATATGGATAGGATACCCTATGCCTCAGTGATAGGATCTATCATGTATGCTATGCTATATACCAGGCTTGATATAATACATGCTCTATGTGTAACGAACAGGTACCAGGCAGATCCAAGCTTGGAGTACTAGAAAGCAGTAAAGTGTATCCTTAAGTACTTGAGAAGTACTAAGGATCTTTTGCTAGTATATGGAGGAGGTAATCTCCAGATTGAGGCTATTCTAAATTTATAATAAGCAATAAAGATAGATAGTAAAGAAGAGAGCACACCGGATTTATAATGGTTTGGTCATCGTGACTTACGTCCACTCCCGATTCCTCCTCTATCAAGGCCAGTGACTTCCAATATCGATCTTCTTTCTATTGGGAAATGCAAGGGTGATATCTCATGCGCACCGAAAGAATATAAAACAAAATCTTAGATTTTCACAAAAAGGTTTCATCGTCGTGTGAAGATCGGTATGTAAAAACAAATCCATGAATTAGAAAACTACATATGTAGGAAAGATAGTACCTAGGGAGATCGTATATCCTTAAGATTCTTGCAGATCTATGGGGAAGGATCAAGGAGGTTAAGCATCCTCCTCTCTAATGGTGATACACATGGTAGGGACTGCGAAGATGCTCTTCTCTAGGGAGAGGAGAATAGGAGGTGGCCACCAAGAAGCCCAAGCCTTTGGACCTTTAGTTCCCCCTATCAACCCTAATGGATCCAACCCTATTGGGTATTGGATCTCTATCCAATTACCCAAGCCTCTTAGATTAATGGGTCTCTACCCAATAATCTCTTATTAGCTCTTATTGGATCTCATCCATGGGATCCAATAATATAGGGGCTTATTAGATATCCAATAAGATAGGGACTCTAGCAGATATCTAATATCTAAACATCTACTCTTCGTAATACTTACCATATGTGTGTGACCCTCTAAGCCCAATATCGAGTTGGCCGCAAGTCATACCTGTCAAAACTCCTTCTGACTCAGTAAATTATTATCTCCATAATAATTCACTTAACTCATCGATTGCGAACGTACTAGGCCACTATACCGTAGTCCCTAGACGATATAGGAGAATCCAATCCTTTGGACCTATCTATCCTCAGTTACCGTGTATCTATAGTCCCTCATCCATCTAATATCCCAAAGATTGTATATCGGGCATAGTACTATTAGGCCCATACGGTTTCCACTCGAGTCTTGTTCTAATCGGATTCTCCCGGAGAACTCTTTCTCTCTCAATCCGAATGACCCTAGCTAGGGATTTGCCTGAGTAAGAACACATGGGATATTCCTTTCATAATACCAAGAGTGGATGATCCTCTATTGACACTTAATAGCTCTCGTAAGATTGGTTACCACTCCCAATAACCGGTTATACTAGATTTGGAACTTCCAAACCTATAAGTCCGGTATCAAAGAGTGGAGTTCTCATACAGAACTTTCTTGGTATCTCAAGTCTAAGGACCAGATATACTACTAAGATTACAGAATCGCTGTCTAACAATAGGTATCAATAACCATCCAGCATTCCGTAAGCAGATCAATCAGTGAACTCATTCTCCAATGAGCACCTGTATTGTATCCTTAGTGTCCCCACACAAGCTATGAGACCAGCTACCTCCATCATATAGATGGATATACGGCACACCAGTCTGTTCAGTTATCTCGATGTCCCTCTCGAGTAACCTATGACCAGGATTATTTAGGGTCTATGTTTAAAGGTGAATCAGTCTCATTATCGTGATCTCATCACAATCTGATTCCCATTGCACGGGTCCAAGGACATCACAAAATACATCCAGATAATATGAGAAAATGTCAACAATCATAAGTAAAGAGATTGATGTAGCATGTTACAGGTGCTATCACTCATGTGATTGGCTTGTAGGGCATATATAACCAGCAATCTCCCACTTGACCTAAAACTAATTACCTACGTGTCTGATCCCCATCAGACCTTTATGACGCTCAAAGACAATCTAAGTCAATGACTTTGTTAATGGATCTGTAATGTTATCTTCGAATGAAACTCTTTCCACTACTACATCTCTTCGGGCCATGATCTTTTTAATAAGCCAGAACCTCCTCAGAACACTTCTGATGAGACTCGAGTTTCCTCATTTGAGCAATCACCCCATAGTTATCGCAATACAAGGGAATTAACTCCTCGCTGCTTAGCATGACTCCCAGATCTATGATAAACTAGTTCATCCAAACTCCCTCATATACTGCCTCTATCGTAATAATGTACTCCGCCTTTGTGGTCGAGTCAACACTAGTATATTGCTTGGAACTTTTCTAGCATACTACTTCTCCATTCAGGGTACATATCCTGAATTAGACTTGCCATCATCGATATCAGACTGTAAGCTCGAGTCCATGTAGCCCTTAACCCTAAGGCTACTTTCTCCAAATACCAGTAAAAGATCCTTAGTTCTTCTCAAGTACTTTAGGATATACTTTATTGCTTTCCAGTACTCCAAGTCTAGATTCGCTTGATACCTGCTCATGACACTCAGAGCATATGCTATATCAAGCTTGGTACATAGCATAGCATACATGATAGACCCTATCGCTGAAGCATAGGGTATCCTATCCATGTTTGCCCTTTCTTCAGGAGTCTTCAGGGACATACTCCTAGAAAGTGATAGCCTAATGAGACATCTATTGAAATTTTTCATGTCAAACATTTTGACAATGGTGTCTATGTACCTGAATTGGGATAAGCCAAGCATCCTCTTAGATCTATCTCGATAGATCCGAATCCCCAATATGTAAGATGCTTCCCCTAAGTCCTTCATGATGAAGTGTCTAGATAGCTAAGCCTTTACCATGGAGAGCATTCCTACATCATTCCTAATGATTAGGATGCCATCCATATACAACACCAAAAAGGTGATAGTGCTCCTACTTACCTTCCTGTACACATATGGATCGTCTTTGTCTTAACGAAGTCATAAGATCTGATCGTCTCATCAAATCTTATGTGTCAACTTTGGAAAGCTTGCTTCAGTCCATAGATGGACCTAAGCAACCTACACACCTTATTTGGACTGTCTTTGGACATGAATCTCTCAAGCTATATCATATACACCTCCTCGAGATTGCCGTTGAGGAACACAATTTTCACATCCATCTGCCAGATCTCATAATCATAGTGTGCTGCAATAGCTAATAGAATTCGGATAGATTTTAGTATGGCTATGGATGAGAAGGTTTCGTCATAGTCAACACCTTGGCTTTGATGAAACCCCTTAGCCACTAGCCTTGCTGTATAGGTCTCTATCTTTCCATCTACTCCAATATTCTTTTTGAAGATCCACTTACATCCAATGGGTACAATACCCTCAAGTGCATCAACTAGGTTTCAAATCTTGTTGGAGTACATGGAATCCATCTTTAAATTTATGGCTTCTTGCAACTTCCCTGCGTCTATACTTATAATAGCCTCCTCATAGGTCCGAGGATCAATATCCTCAAAATTCTCTCTGATATGTCCCACATATCTCTCAGGAGGATGGGATACTCTTCTGAACCTATGTAAAGTTGAAACTTGTGTGCCAGGTATCTGAACTGACTCTGGCTATAGAATGGTGGAATGGTGCTTGAGCTAGGTTCTCCAGCCTCGCTTAACTCTATCATGCTCCCATTATCTCCACCAAGAATGTGTTCCTTCTCAAGGAACACTACTCTCTTGGCTACAAAGACCTTTTGGTCATTGAGGTGATAGAAATAATACCCACAAGTTTCCTTGGGGTATCCCACAAACTTACACTATTCCATCCTGGATTCTAACTTATCGAGGTTGTGTCTCTTAACGTGGGTAGGACAGTCCCAAATCTTAACAACCTTAAGATCGGGCTTCCCTTTCCATATCTCATATAGTGTAGACACTACCGACTTAGTTGGAACTCTATTCAAAAGGTAAGCTGCGGACTCTAAAGCATATCTCTAGAATGAGATGGGTAGGTCAACGAAACTCATCATGGACCATACCATGTCTAACTATATGCGATTCCTCCTTTTGGATACACCATTGAGCTAGGGTGTATAAGGAAGTGTACTCAAGTATTCACCTCCTCGATCTGATCGAAGAGTCTTGATACTCTTTCTAGTCTGATTCTCTACTTCATTCTTATATTTTCTGAATTTCTCAAAGACTTTGAACTTGTACTTCATTAAGTATGTGTTCATACCTAGAGAAATCATCAGCCAAAATAATAAAGTAGGAATAATTACCTATGACCTGAGTTGATATGGGACCATATATATCACTATACATGAGTTCCAACAACTCAGTGGCTCTCTCTAGTTCCACTAAATGGAGAGTTGGTAATCTTTCCACGAAGGCAAGGTTCGCAAGTTGCATATGACTTAGTTGAATGGATCTAGATATCTATCATTCAGCAACTTTTGAATCCTTTCCTCATGGATATGACCTAGCCTATAATGCCATAGTATGCACTGTTCGCCTTATCTCATTTTCTCTTGGACACAATTACATTCATGATGTGTGGAGTAGTGTCTAGCATAATCAAACCATTATGTAATGTTCCTCTCGTGATGATCTCATCATCCTCAATAATTAAACAACTATTATTCTCAAAAACTACTTTATAACCATTGAATGTCTAACATGAAATAGAAATAATATTTTTGATAATAGAGAGAACAAAATAACATGTATCTAATGCAATAGTAGTTCCATCAAGCAGATGTAAATTGACCTCAGCGATAGCAACAACAGTAACTATTATTTCGTTGCCCATTTTGAGGTTCATCTCACCTCTCACCGATCTCCTAGGCCTTTGCCAGAACTTACAACAAATTGCAAATGTGATAAGCATCGCTAGGATCCAATACCCATGTGTTATCATATGAGTCTGACAAATGGAGACTGATCATGAATATACTTGAAGCTTCTCCAAGCTTCTGTTTTGCCTTTTCTACAAGATACTCCTTGTAGTTCCTCTTCCAATACCCATACAAGATACTCCAAGCATTGGTCTTTGTCCTTTACTGGGTCCTTCACGGCAATCTTTATTTTACCCGATCTACCCTTGCCCTTGCCCTTCTTAAGGGACTTCTCTATTTTCCTTTTCTTTTTGGTCTTACCAGCATAGAGAACTATGAAAAGGAATATAGTAGGGACTGAAGTATAAGATCCATACATAGGTTATCCTCTAGGACCATTCCTAGACTTGTGAGTTTCTCTATCTACTCAATCATCGTAAGGACATGGTTCTGAACCAGTGTCCCTTTAGTCATCCTGACATGAAAGATACTCTTCGATATCTCATATCGTTGAGTTCTTCCCTATTCCTCAAATAATTGATAGAGATGTAGGAGTATGGATCTAGCATCCATCTTTTCATGTTGTCTCTATAACTCATGAGTCATAGAGCCTAACACGTAATACTAAGCAAGAGTGGAGTCATCTGTGTACTTCATGTAATGAGCAATCTTATCATCGCTTATCCCTTCGTCAGGCGTAGGGATCACTGTATCAAGGATGTACATAATTTTCTCCGCTGTGAGAATCATTCTCAGGTTACGAAACTAATCTGCATAGTTTGGACCAGTGAGACAGTGGGCATCAAGTATGCAATATAGAGAATCTAATAGCGATATTTTCTAAAAATAAAGATGCAGCAGAAATAAATAACATGTAGATTTTATAGAAATATAAACAATCAAGATAAGGACTTCTATCTTGACGTACTCCCACTAATTTTCTAGCGAGTCATGTGACACCCTCAGCATATGAAACGAAAGTCTCTAGCAGACTTCTAGTGGGGATCGAGATCCAATCAGCATCTTAGTGTAACATCGAGGGACTCGACCAATCACACTAAGCCTAAAAGGTAGGCAACTCTTGCCAATCATAACTCCTTGTGATTCCTATTTTGTTCGGCCTCCGAACCACCATGGCCTCGAGGGACTCGACCAACCATGATGTTTAGTTAAGTCATCACCATTGTTACAAGATGAGTCTGTTTCGATAATATACCCTCGAGGGACTCGACCAAGTATACATGTCCTCAGGTCACCGGTGACATCTCTATATCATAGGTAAGATAGCGAATCACGATATAGGTGAGTCTCGAGGGACTCGACCAACTCAACCTAAAACGGGAATCGGTTCCTACCTATAATGATGGAAAGCCACGTGGGTCAATCTAATTGTGTCACATTTACTGACTTAATATTATCGAAGAAGGGATTTTTGATTCGATCTCCTAATATGATGTGTCACACACATACATATTTAATATATATCTACATCGCATGCAAATATATATACATATCTAGTAGGTGTATAATTAATCACACATCACATGAGCAATCACACCAGATGATCATGGACCATATCCTAATGTGATCAAGCCTGAGCCAATGGACTCAATCACTTACATCAAGATCTATGTGTGCAGTGGTGTATCTCCATGCCCTATGATTGTCCATCTTATCCTCATCGGTTCTGTCGACATCTCGATGCATCTCAGACTCGTGGGTCCTGCTATCGCTTCCACGCTCCTACTGTGCCTCCTCGTGTAATTACAACATAATTACAAGTACGCAGACCTAACAATAAATGAGAAAAATAATGGCTCGTAGACCTCAATAATAATAATCACATGTACAAACATCATATTGTCCATGATCATCCGTCCACATCATACATCACATGTACACATCATCATCATGTAGGGCTCTTAGATAAATAATAATAGTTAATTAAAATTTTTAATTAACTAATATTTTTTTGAAATCAAGGACATAAAGAAATTTTTTTGAATTTTAAAGGGTATTTTGGTCATTCGTGTTAAATCTCGGATTTTGATGATGAAATCAAGTGGTGAAATATTTGTATTAATCTCTTTGTTGAGATGAGTGTGCAGGAATTACTACGATGGAAAACATGACGTGATTTATCAAGGCCAAGTCCGTCGGTGGTTCATCGGAAGTCCGAGAGATTTTCGGAAGAGTTGCCGGAACCATCCAAGATCAACTCGTGGACTTGTCGAAGTTTTCAAAGTCCATTTCAAAGATCGTCGAAGGTTCGCGAACTTCCGGAAAATTCGAAACCACCAAGACTAGTTGGGCTTGCTTGGAGTATGTTTGGGAGACCACCGCAAGAATCCGAGGGAAGCATCGGAGGCTGCTCGAATCTCGCCGTAGTACTCTTTCGGTCGACTTGAAGGGTGTCCGATCAAATCACGTTAAGTTATGTTCGTAAATTTGCACATGAGTAGAGCAAGGATTTAAGAAATAAATCCTGCCCAAAATTCAGTAGGAGCCAACCAGGCCACTATGTGTCAAGTTGAGGACTAAAACAGCCCCATTCACTCTGTCCAATGGGGGCAAGAGGTGGAACCGCTTAAGCCTGGGGCGGTGGAACCGCTTCTGGGCGGTGGAACCGCCACTGAGAGTGGTAGCACCGCCTCAAGACACACACACAAAGCGGTGGAATCGCCGCCTGGCGAGCACCGCCAGCCATTCACCATCGACGGCGGTGGAACCGCTGGGCGAGCGGTGGCACCGCCTTCGCCATCCGGATCGAGCGGTAGCACCGCCGCTCGGGCGGTGGCACCGCCGTGACGCGATCAAAGCCAAAGATCGACACGTGTGGGCACCGCCGACAAAGCGGTGGCACCGCTTTGACCACTGAATCTGGGACTCCAAATTCACTTGGAATTTGGAGCCCAATTTTAAATCCACTTTTGGATCTATAAATACCCCCTTTCTCACCGAAAGGGTTACCCTTTGAGCAAAAAGTTTGAGTCTTGAGCTTTTGAAGAGTTTTTGAAAAGTGTTGTATTCTTTGCTAAGTGTTCACCCTTCTTCTTCTTGAGAGATCTTGTACAAGTGTGAACATCTTGTAAAGGGCTGTAAAAGGGTGTTTGATCCTTCCTTCAAAGGACTTGCTAGTGGAAGAGCGGAGCCTCATTGCAAAGGCTTCAAGAGTGGATGTAGGTCATTTGACCGAACCACTATACATCATTGTCTCCTCAAATGTGTGAGTGTTTACATTTCTGAAATCACTTCATTTCTTGGCTGCAAGTTCTTAGTTAGTTCCTTTTCACAAGCAATTACTTTCAAGTTCTCTTTCGTCGAATCGAATTCTTCCACGAACTTGTGTTTCTTTGCGAAATCGGTTTCAAGAATACGAGTTTAATCCGCTGCACTAATTCACCCCCCCCTCTTAGTGCCTTTTGATCCTTTCAATTGGTATCAGAGCAAGGTTTGCTCTCATATTGGTTTAAAACCCAAGAGAGATGGCCTACTCCGGTATGCAAGAGGGTCTCTCCATTACTCGTCCACCTATGTTCAATGGGTCGGATTATACGTATTGGAAGACTCGTATGAGAATTTTTCTTATCTCCATGGACTTCGAACTTTGGAACATTGTCGAAAATGGTTTCGCAAAATCTTCTCTTCCGATGAGTGAATGGAATGAGTCGGAGAAGAAGATTTTCGCTCTCAATGCAAAGGCTATGAATGCCTTATTTTGTGCACTTGATAAGAATGAGTTTAATCGGGTTTCCATTTGTGAATCGGCTTTTGATATTTGGCGCACTCTTGAAATCACTCATGAAGGCACTAGCCGAGTGAAGGAGTCCAAAATCAACATTCTTGTGCATTCCTACGAACTTTTTCGGATGAAACCAAATGAGTCCATTGGAGACATGTACACCCGCTTTACGGATGTCATCAATGGACTTAAAGCTCTTGGTAAAGGTTTTTCAATTTTGAATTGGTAACTAAGATTTTAAGATCCCTTCCAAAGTGTTGGGATCCAAAGGTCACGGCCATTCAAGAGGCCAAGGATCTTAAAGTATTTCCCATTGAAGAACTTATTGGATCTCTAATGACTTACGAGATGACGTGCCATGCTCATGAAGAGCTTGAGAACCCCTTCCAAAGAACAGAAGGATATGGCACTTAGAACACAAGAAGACCACTTGAAAGGAACATCAAGTGATGAGGATAGTGACAATGACATTGCACTTCTAACTCGAAAGTTTAAGAAATTCATAAGAAAGAACAAGTTCAAAATGACACAAAAGCAAATTTGAACACAAAAAGGACCAAGTCATTTGCTACGAAATGCAAGAAGCCGGGACACTTCAAGAATGAATGCCCTCAAGCCAAGAAGAAGCAATTCAAGAAGAAAAAAGCCTTGAAGGCCACATGGGATGATTCAAGTGACTCCGAGATTGAAGAGGCTAGCAACAAAGAGGAGGCAAATTTCGCTCTAATGGCATTTGGAGAAGAGGTTAGTGAGTTACTTAATGAAGAGTTATCTTTCGATGAACTTTCTATGGCTTTTCATGAGTTGTTTGATGAATGTAGAACTATTAGTAAGAAGTTCAATTTACTTAAGAAAGAGCATGCTTTATTACAAAGTAAATTCAATAGTCTTCAAAACCCTTCTCTACCCCCATGCTCTAAGTGTGAAGACTTAGATGCAACAAAAGGAGAACTTGTTACTCAAAGAGACCCTAAACAAGTTTAAGGTCGGTAGCAAGGGCTTAGACATGATTCTTGCTAACAAAGGTCATGTTGGAAATAGAAGTGGTATCGGATTTGTGAGAGGTTCTCACCAAAATCCCACCACCTTTGTTAAAGGGTCTACATTGCATGTATCACCCCATTTGAAATGTAATTTTGTTGCAAAACGGGACATGTTACCTACAAATGTCCATTTAAGAAAATAAGTCCACAAAAGTTGATATGGGTTCCTAAAGGAACCATAAACAATTCAATGATAAATTACAAAATAAGTAGATCAATTTGTAAGGAACCCAAAATCAAATGGGTACCTAAAAACAATCCTCTTTTGTAGACAAACTCACAAGCTAGGAGCAAGAAATGGTATCTTGATAGTGGATGCTCAAGGCACATGACCGAGATCCATCTCATTTCTCTATGCTCTCTAGCAAAGAAGAAGGATATGTCACTTTCGGAGACAACAACAAGGGTAAAATCATTGGCAAGGGGAACCATAGGTAACAAATCAAGTTTTTCAATTGATGATGTGTTACTAGTTGATGGTTTAAAACATAATCTTTTAAGTATTAGTCAACTATGTGATAAAGGTTATGTTGTTAAATTTGAATCCAATGTTTGCATTATTGAAAAACCCAACAACAACATATCCATGATTGCTTTAAAACAAAACAATGTCTACACAATAAATATTGATAAATTAAGTAATGAAATGTGTTTTTCGGTTTTGAATGATGACGCTTGGCTTTGGCATAGGAGGCTAGGCCATGCAAGCATGAAACTAATCTCTAAGATTTCATCTAGAGATTTAGTAAGAGGTATCCCAAACACGAAATTTGTTAAGGATAAGGTATGTGATGCATGTCAACTAGGAAAACAAATAAAGACTAGTTTCAAATCAAAAAATCACATTAGCACCACTAGACCATTGCAATTGATCCACTTGGACTTATTTGGACCAATTGACATAACAAGCCTAGGTGGTAGCAAATATGCTTTTGTAATTGTGGATGACTATAGTAGATACACTTGGACCTATTTTTGGCTCATAAAAGTGATTGCTTCAAATGTTTCTCTAAATTTTGTAAACTCACTCAAAATGAAAAAGGCTTTATGATCTCATCAATAATGTGATCATGGAGGTGAATTTCAAAATCATGACTTCCAAAATTTATGTGAAACAAACGGATACAATCACAACTTCTCTACTCCAAGAAATCCACAACAAAATGGAGTAGTAGAAAGGAAAAATAGAAGTTTGCAAGAAATGGCTAGAACCATGTTAAATGAATATAATTTACCAAAATATTTTTGGGCCGTGAATACGGCTTGCTATGTGATGAATAGAGTTCTAGTGAGACCATCCCTATCCAAAACTCCATATGAATTATGGAATGATAAAAAACCCAATGTTTCTTACTTTAAAGTTTTTGGTTGCAAATGCTTTATTTTGAATGAAAAGGATGCCTTAGGAAAATTCGATGCAAAATCCAATGAAGGCATATTTCTTGGTTATTCTTCCGCTTTCTAAGGCTTTTCGTGTTTTCAACAAGAGAACCTTACTTATAGAAGAATCTATTCATGTAGTTTTTAATGAAGTTTCCGAATTTAAGAAAAAGATTTTGATGATGATTTTGGTCTTGATGATTTGAATTTGAATGAACCCTCTCCTCAAAATAACATCTTGGATGCATCTTCTTCCCAAGCTTCCTTACCAAAGGAATGGAAGTATGTAGATGCTCATCCCAAGGAGTTAATTATAGGAGATGCATCGAAAGGGGTTCAAACTCGCTCTTCTTTCAAAAATTTTTGTGCCCATGTTGCCTTTCTTTCTCAAGTTGAACCAAAATGCATTGTTGATGCCCTAAAAGATGATTCTTGGGTTATCGCAATGCAAGAAGAATTGAATCAATTTGAGAGGAATGAGGTATGGAAGCTTGTTCCTAGACCTAATGACCACTTAGTTATTGGTACTAAGTGGGTCTTTAGAAACAAGCAAGATGAATGCGGTATCGTGGTTAGAAACAAGGCTAGACTAGTGGCCAAAGGTTTCAACCAAGAAGAAGGTATCGATTATGAAGAAACCTTCGCTCCGGTGGCAAGATTGGAAGCCATTAGGATGCTCCTTGCCTATGCTAGTAGTAAAGATTTTAAATTATTTCAAATGGATGTCAAAAGTGTGTTTTTAAATGGTTTCATTTCCGAAGAAGTTTATGTTGAACAACCACCCGGATTCGAAAACTCTCTATTTCCTAACCATGTATTTAAGCTAACTAAGGCCTTATATGGTCTTAAACAAGCCCCTAGGGCTTGGTATGAGAGGCTTAGTTCTTTCTTGATTTCAAATAATTTCGCTAAAGGCAAGGTTGATACTACATTGTTTATTAAACATTTTGAAAACAATTTTCTTATTGTTCAAATTTATGTTGATGATATCATTTTCGATCTTGTGATAAATCACTATGTGATTTATTTGCTAAGGATATGAGTGATGAATTTGAGATGAGCCTAATGGGAGAACTAAATTTCTTTTTAGGACTTCAAATCAAGCAACTAAGTAATGGTATATTTCTAAATCAATCAAAATACACATTGGAATTGTTAAAACGATTCAATATGGATGGATCAAAAGAAATTAGCACTCCTATGAGCACCTCCACTAAATTAGATATGGATGAAAATGGAGAAAGCTTTGATCAAAAACTTATAGGGGCATGATAGGTAGCTCGCTTTATCTCACCGCAACTGCACTGATATCATGTTCAGTGTAGGGCTATGTGCAAGATTCCAAGCTAATCCTAAGCTATCTCACTTGAAAGCGGTCAAGAGGATTCTTAGATATCTTAAAGGGACCCCTAATCTTGGATTATGGTATCCAAAATCTGAAAACTTTAGTTTGAAAGCTTATGCAGATGCGGATTTTGGTGGATGTAAACTAGATAGAAAAAGCACATCCGGAACATGCCAATTTCTAGGACATGCACTTGTTTCTTGGACTTCCAAGAAACAAAATTCGGTTGCACTATCTACAGCAGAAGCTGAATATATAGCTGCTAGTGCATGCTGTGCACAAGTTATCTGGATGAAAAATACACTAGAGGACTATGGAATCTACTTAAAAAATATTCCTATAAAGTGTGATAACACGAGTGCAATTTGTCTAACTAAAAATGCAATCCAACACTCTCGCACTAAGCACATTGACATCAGGCATCACTTTATACGTGATCATGTAAGTAGTAGAAATGTCACTCTTGATTTTGTTGATACAAATCATCAATTAGCGGACATTTTTACGAAACCTTTAAATGAGGAACAATTTGATTTTATTAGAAGGGAATTAGGCATGCTAAACTGTCCAAGTAAGTAACCTTTTTTTTTATGTCTTTTCTTGAAATTATGTTTAAACTATGATTTCCATCAATTTGATTCGATTGTCCATGGATTTATTTCTTTTGACTTCATCCCATCTCTGAGATTTTTTAAAAAAAAAAAAGGGGAGAGGTGGAAAAACATTAAAATCCGAAGTGGTTTTGTGCTACCGGCGGTAGCACCGCCAGATGCGGCGGTGGAACCGCCTGGGTAGTCAGCCACAGGCGGTGGAACCGCCCGAACACCCTCCTATAAATTGTATTAGGGCCGGCGGTAGAACCGCCTCCCCTAATCTGCATACCGCCTCTCCTCACTCTTCTAAACTCCTCTAAACTTCAAATTGGTGTGATTTCTTCCTATCTAGAAGCCTAAGGAGGAGATTCTATCATGATTCATTCTTCCTACATCTCAAAGAACCAATCTAAGGTAAAAACAGAATTCTTTCTCTTTCATTTTCTTGTGAAGTTTCATTCCTTTCTTCAATTAATTTTCGATTATTCATAGAAATGGCTCCTAGAAGAACATCAAGAGACAAAGGAAAAAGGATGGAGGTAGATTCATTTGACCAATCCTTGTTTAAATCACAAGAAGCCTCCCTTAGATTTTCTGAATTTGGTTCAAGACCCATTCACAAAGGAAAGTATGTTGATTTGAATCAATTAGGAAACTTAGAACCTTTCATGTGGTTTGCAGACTTAGAGGCTTTACCTATTCTGCAAATTATTGAACCTATTTATCCACGTTTAGTTAAGTTGTTCTATGCTAATTTAATCTGTGGATCGATGATGGCTTGTCAACTTATCTTCTAGGTAATGAGATTCAAATATGTGATAATACTATATGCTCATTAATTGGAATTGTTGAAAAGAGCTAGGATGTTATTTTCGGGAAAATGGGATATGGACACAGCTTGGTGCCACTCACTCGTAAGCTTTAGAAACTGTGTTTGCAAACCCAAATTTAGGAATAATTCCCAAGAGTTGTGAACATCTATTACCTTTTAACTCTAAAATTTTGCATCACATTCTAATAAACATTATTATTCCTAAGCAGCTTCATCATGATGAGATCAGCCACTCGAATTAGGTACCTTATATTGGATTATGACTAGACAACAATTCTGCTTTTGGTTACCTAATCAGCAAAGACATGATAGAGGTTCTTTCTAAAGGATCAATGTTACCATATGGAGGTTTAATAACTAGACTATTGCATGCCCATAACATCTGCATTCCACCAGATGAAGAAGCAATACAAATCGAAAAATTTAATGTTATTAATGTTAAACTACTGAGACGACTTAGATGTACTGTCGAGCATGGAATAGGAGTTAGGCAACCTAGAGATGTGATATACCTCCCCCCAGTAGTAGACCATCCTGAAACACCAGTCCTTAGGGGAAATGAATCTCCTCCTCCTGATCCTTTTGTTGCAGCTACATCAGTGACATTTTCTGCTCCATCTACTACTGACCCGATCATGAGAGAGTTAAATGAAGTAAAACTACAGCAAATTGAAATTTTGAAGGAGATGCGGAAGATGAACTTAAAGATCGATCACATGTATAGGCATCTTGGCATTCCTCCTGAAGAGTAGCTTGCCAGTGTTTTCTTTTTGAACGATGTAAACTTATGTTGTATGTTGACATGTATGTTGTATTCCTTACATCGTGACATCTATATTGTCTTAACTTCATGATATATCTTTTCGGCCACTGTGGAATGGTTTTCGGTTTTCTGATTTCCTTTTCCATATCTGTGATGTTTTCCGACCCTCCTTGTTGTTATAATTCCCTCGTCTCCTTTTTGTTGATGACAAAGGGGGAGAAATGAAATGTGTTATTGTTATGATATGACAATATGGGTCCAAATTAAATGAAATGTGTAGTATTGCTATATGATATGCGCTGTATGATATGTGCTGTCCAAATTAAACTTAGTTGGGTTCTTGATATCATGCTTTCTTTTTATATGTATACTTCATTGATATCCTTGATGTCTAGTTTGAAATCTTGAAATTAAAATTAATTATGTTGAATTCAAAAATTGAATTCAAGCGATTTTTCTTTATGGCATATACATAGGGGGAGTTAAGAATAACTCCATCACCAATTGATTGTCATCATCAAAAAGGGGGAGATTGTTAAATCTCGGATTTTGATGATGAAATCAAGTGGTGAAATATTTGTATTAATCTCTTTATTGAGATGAGTGTGCAGGAATTACTACGATGGAAAACATGACGTGATTTATCAAGGCCAAGTCCGTCGGTGGTTCATCTAAGTCCGAGAGATTTTCGGAAGAGTTGCCGGAACCATCCAAGATCAACTCAGGGACTTGTCGGGTTTTCAAAGTCCATTTCAAAGATCGTCGGTTCGCGGAACTTCCGGAAAATTCGAAACCACCAAGACTAGTTGGGCTTGCCGGAGTATGTTTGGGAGACCACCGCAGCAATCCGAGGGAAGCATCGAGGCCTGCCTCAATCTCGCCGTAGTACTCGCGGAAGTCGACTTGAAGGGTGTCCGATCAAATCACGTTAAGTTATGTTCGTAAATTTGCACATGAGTAGAGCAAGGATTTAAGAAATAAATCCTGCCCAAAATTCAGAGGAGCCAACCAGGCCACTCATGTGTCAAGTTGAGGACTCAAAGCCCCATTCACTCTGTCCAATGGGGCAAGAGGTGGAACCGCCCAAGCCTGGGGCGGTGGAACATGCCGCTCTGGGCGGTGGAACCGCCACTGAGCGTAGCACCGCCGCACACACACACACAGCGGTGGAACCGCTGCCTCAAAGCGTAGCACCGCCAGCCATCGACGGCGGGTGGAACCGCACTGCCGGTGAGCGGCACACCGCCTCGCCACCGGATCGAGCGGTAGCACCGCCGCTCAAGCGGTGGCACCGCTTCGACGTCGATCCAAAGATCGACACGTGCGGGCACCGCCGACAAAGTGTGGCACCGCTTTGACCACTGTAATCTGGGACTCCAAATTCACTTGGAATTTGGAGCCCAATTTTAAATCCACTTTTGGATCTATAAATACCCCCTTTCTCACCTGAAAGGGTTACCCTTTGAGCAAAAAGTTTGAGTCTTGAGCTTTTGAAGAGTTTTTGAAAAGTGTTGTATTCTTTGCTAAGTGTTCACCTTTCTTCTTCTTGAGAGATCTTGTACAAGTGTGAACATCTTGTAAAGGGTTGTAAAAGGGTGTTTGATCCTTCCCTTCAAAGGACTTGCTAGTGGAAGAGCGGAGCCTCATTGCAAAGGCTTCAAGAGTGGATGTAGGTCATTTGACCGAACCACTATACATCATTGTCTCCTCAAATGTGTGAGTGTTTACATTTCTGAAATCACTTCATTTCTTGGCTGCAAGTTCTTAGTTAGTTCCTTTTCACAAGCAATTACTTTCAAGTTCTCTTTCGTCGAATCGAATTCTTCCACGAACTTGTGTTTCTATGCGAAATCGGTTTCAAGAATACGAGTTTAATCCGCTGCACTAATTCACCCCCCCCTCTTAGTGCCTTTTGATCCTTTCAATTCGATCAAAAGGGACACAAACTTGAATTTCTGAAATTCTGAGGGGTAGAACTATCTTTCGGCCGAAAACCCTAGTTCCCTTCCATGTCTGTGTTGCAATGCGGTCACCGCCACCCTTCCGACGGTGCCACTATGGGGGGAAGCGACAAGGCGTCGCCCTTGCCCATAGGCGACCTCGACGTAGCAAGCGGGCACGATGCTCACAAGCGCCGCCCCTGCGGGGGTAGTGCCCATAGTGGGCCGATGCCCCCTTTGCAGGCTTGTCGTCGCGGGCGGCGTTGCCTCGTCACGGGCCTAGCATCCACAGGCATCGCCACTTGCCCGCAGGCGTAGCATCACCCCCATGGTTGTTTCTGCTCGGCCACGGATGGCGCCGCCTCACGGTGTTTCGCGCCGCGGCGGTGGTCATCATCTTGTGGGCGCTTTTCGGACGCCGAGGCACACCGCCCGTAGGCACCACCCTTGCTGGGGAAGTGCCTATAGGCGATGCTGCCCCCACGGGCGTCGCCTGCCCCTTGTGGGTAGGCCACCTACTGCGGCCTTGCATGCGGGCTCCCTGCGCGCATGTGGGCAGTGCTGCTACTGCGAACAGATGACCACCACGTGCATGGCCATAGCTGCAAGTAGCCTTGGCCAAACTACAAGGGCAGCAATAGTTGCTGCCCTCTCTCGTCTTTTGTATCAATGATTTTGTTATCAAAAGTGCATCCAAAACATAACACACGGAGTTAAAATCCGATTTTCGCATGAACAATCTGGCTCTGATACCACTGTTAGGAAATCCAAAGGTGACATCTCATATGCAGTGGAAGAACATAAAACAAAATCCTAGATTTTCACAAAAAGGTTTCATTGTCATACGAAGATTGATGTGTAAAAACAAATCCACGAATCAGAAAACTACATATGTAGGAAAGATAGTACCTAGGGAGATCGTATATCCCTAAGATTCCTATAGATCAATGAGGAATGATGAAGGAGGTCAAGCGTCCTCCTCTCTAGCGGTGATCCACACGGTAGGGACTGCGAAGATGCTCCTCTCTGGGGAGAGGAGAATAGGAGGTGGCCACCAGGAGCCCAAACCTATAGACCTTTGGTTCCCTCCTATTTATAGAGGCCCCTTGTCAACTCTAATGGATCCAACCCTATTGGGTATTTGATCTCTATCTAGTTACTTAAGCCTCTTAGATTTATGGATCTTTACCCATTAATCTCTTATTAGCTCTTATTGGATCTCATCCATGGGATCCACTAATACAAGGGCTTATTGGATATTCAATAAGATAGGGGCTCTGGCGGATATCTCATATCCAAATCTCTACGCTTTGTAATACCTACCATATGTGTGTGATCCTCTAGGCCTAATATCGAGCTGGCCGTGAGTCATACCTGCCAGAACTCCTTTTGACTCAATGAATTATTATCTCCATAATAATTCACTTAACTCATCGACTATGAATGTACTAGGCCACTACGTCATAGTCCCGAGATGATACAGAGGAATCTAATCCTTTGGACCTATTTGTCCTCACTTACTATGTATCTATAGTCCCTTATCCATCTAATATCCTAGAGATCGTATATCGGGCATGATACTATCAGGCCCATACGGTTTCCACTCGAGTCTCACTCTAATCAGATTCACCCAGAGAACTCTTTCTTTCTCAATTTGAATAACCTTGGCTAGGGATTTGCCTGAGCAAGAATACATGGGATATTTCTCTCATGATACTGAGGGTGGATAATCCTCTATTGATACTCAATAGCTCTCGTAAGGTTGGCTGCTACTCCCACTAACTGGTTGTACTAGATTTGGAACTTCCAAACCTATATGTTCGGCATCAAATAGTGGAGTACTCCTATAGGACATCCTTGGTGTCTCAAATCTATGTTAGGATCTGAGCGGTACTAAGAGGGGGCGGGGGGAGGGGGATGGGCTGAATTAGTGTAGTGGATAAACCTGTAAATTTGAAATGATTTCGGAAAGAGTTATTTATATAGAAATTTTGGTCCGACGAGTGTGATTTGAGCAAAGTGATTTGAGAGAATACGATTGAGAGTAGAGAGAAGAAGATCGAAAGACTTGCAGCAAAGTAAAGAACAAGATGTAGTAATTAAAACTCACATTCAGAGTAGTACACAGCGATGTATAGTGGTTCGGTCAAATGACCTATCTTCCAAAACCTCATCCGATGAGGTTCCCAACTTTCACTATCAAATCTTCTTGAAGGGGAAGGACCAAGCACCCCTCTTACAAACTTTTTACAAGTGGTTCACACTCTTATAGAATTTTGATAAAGTAAAAATATGGGAGGTGAACACTCAAGCTATCGAATATGATTTTGCTATAGCTTAGACTTAGTTTTTATCACTTCTTAATGTGTTTAGCCAGTTGAGAAGATAGGCGTATTTATAGACTCAATTGGCTTCAGAATTGGAGCCAAAAGGAGTCACATCCTAGATTTTTGGGTACTGGTGGTAGCACCACCAGTTGACCCTGCTCTGTCAGTGTACTGGGCAGTACCATCGCCCAGTTTGGTGGTACCACCGCCTGATAGGGTTCTCAATCTCTGTGGACTGACGGTACCACCGCTTATCAGGTGGTACCATCGTTGATAGGTAATAACTATCAGCGGTACCACCGTTGACTTGGGGCGATACCACCGCTCAGATCACTCGGGAATTAGTTCCATGGGCAGTGGCACCGCCTTGAATCTAGCCCAATTCAATCCAAATAAGGTCTAGTTGGCCCCTACTAGGGTTAATCAGGATTATCACCTAATCCTAACCCTAATTACGTGCTAACTATGAAATTGAAAATATATTCTAAGTAAAAACTAAACCGGCATATCGAGTTTTCTTCCAGCAGATTTCTGACACACCCTCGAATTTCTTTCGACGGACTCACAACAGGCTCCCGGACTTTATGACAAGTTTCTTGAATCTTTGGCAAGCTTTCAAACCTTCTCGGTGAGCTCCGTGAACCTCTGACAATCTTTTCGATGAATTTTTGAAACCTTTGGCAAGTCCCCGATTCATTCTCGGTTGGTTCCGGTAGCACTTTCGATGATCCTTCGGACTTCCAGCGAACTCTCAAACTCCCAACGTACTTGACTCCGGTAATTCGCTTTATGTATTCATTGCTATCATAGTTAATCCTACACACTTATCTCAATAATATGGATTAGATCAAATAACCTATAAATTGACTTCATCATCAAAATTCAAGATTCAATAATCTCCCCCTTTTTTATGATGACAATCAATTAATGATAGAGTTAATCTTAACTCTCTCTATCTATCTATCATATTATGAGAAGGAAAACACTTGAATTCAATCTCCTTGAATTCAAGCTGAAACCGATAAGTTTCATCCGTTGAACTTTTCATTATGCTTAACAAGCATGACCTTTCATTCATAAATACAAAACTTCATATTTTTCACATTTTGAAAATAATGTCAAGGTATGACACTCAATCTCAAGTCGAATGATGATAGTAATTTATCACTTGGACAAATGATATCAATTATAATTTGAAATATAACAAGGATCAAATAATATCAATATAAAAAGCACAAATGCATGGCATGATATCATTTTTTCGTTACATCATCAAACGAGATGATATCTTATCATATCAATGAAAGATACCAAATTTTAAATATGATATGATAACAATCTTTTAAAAATTTACATGTTAAGCATGTATGAACCATTTGCGATACATATGATACATTGTGATATGCTACAAATTTTATTGTGATGCTTTTAAAGATAACAACTAATTTTTGAGTATCATTCCATATTATAATATAATATAAAATATATTATTTGTCATATTATAATATATATAATATATTATATTATATTATAATATAAAAGAAATTATATTATAATATAAAACATATAAGACTTTTATCATTCTATCAAGTTATTACGATAAGATACGATACATATAAGTCATTTATCTAGTCATGGATTTATTTGTCATATTCTTTTCGATGCATGCAAGACATTTGTCAAGTCATCAATTTATTTTGTCATTTTCTTCTCCCCCTTTGTCATCAACAAAAAGGAGGTGAATTGTAATTATAAAAAAAAATGATAAAGGTAGTCATCATAAGGTATCATGATGCTAGTCATTTATCAACTATATCAAAATTATAATTGTAGTCATCAAACATATACGATACATAAGAATGAGGCTTGAATTTGGTTAGAATGCGAGTTGAATATTATATAAAGTATGTCATCCAAGACAAATAAACCTGAAAAGTGATTTGAAGATTCTTATTCATGTTTATGAAATCCGAAAAATGATCTTTTATCATTTATCAAGTCATGAAAGATTTATACATGAAAGAGGTTCAAGATGGAATTTTGTAAAATTACAAAGTGGAAGGATAGATCATTGAAGCTATTTATCAAACATTTAGTCATTCGTTAAACATGTTAACAAGAGCTCATGTCAAAAATTCGTGAGAGAGAGAGAGAGATAAAAAATTCATAAAAAAAAATTTAACTTGGCATTTATGAAGTGGAGCACATCAACATCAAAAGTTTCATAGAAAAAGATTCAACTTGGTATTCTTATAAGAATTCATAAGGCGGGAGATAAACAACAAAAGCTTAAGACTTAGAGATTATCACAAGGGTTAAGAATAAAGTTCGAAGAGAGTATAATAAACACTTAAGAGCTTAATCTTTATGCAAAATTCATGACATTAATCTATGCATATTTCAAGTTTCAAATGATGTAAAAATCATGAAAACCATTTAATCATCCCAATAAAGGTAGAGAGAGTATAAAACCGATTTCACTACAACATCGAAGGGCATGATATTACTTAAGGTTCATCAACCGAAGAAGGAGGAGAATCAAAATATTATGATCGAAGGATAAAAATGAGAGCTCCGTTCAAAATATGATATTATAAAGATGTCATCTAAAATCTGAAAATAATAACAAGTTGAGATTATGAAAACCAAAGTTGAAAAATTTCAGAAAAGGAACATACAACATCTTCATATATTAGGATAATTGAGCATGCCTAATTCTCTTCTAATGAAGTCAAATTATTCTTCATTTAGGGTTTTTGTGAAGATGTCCACTAATTAATATTTTGTATCAATAAATTCTAGAAAGACATCATTATTATTGACATGATCTCGTATAAAGTGATGCCTAATGTCAATATGCTTAGTTATAGAGTGTTGATTGAGATTTTTGGTTAGGCAAATAGCACTTGTGTTATCACATTTTATGGGAATATTCTTTAGATGAATTCCATAGTCTTCTAAATTATTTTTTATCCAAATAACTTGTGCACAACATGTACTTGCGGTTATGTATTTAGCTTCGGTCATAAACAGTACAACTAAGTTTTATTTTTTGGAAGTCCAAGAAATAAGTGCATGTCCTGGTTAGGCAAATAGCACTTGTGTTATCACATTTTATGGAAATATTCTTTAGATGAATTCCATAGTCTTCTAAATTATTTTTCATCCAAATAACTTGTGCACAACATGCACTTGCGGCTATGTATTCAACTTCGATCGTAGATAGTGCAACCGAGTTTTGTTTCTTGGAAGTCCAAGAAACAAGTGCATGTATTAAAAATTAGCATGTTTCAGATGTGCTTTTTCTATCTATTCTACATCCGCCAAAATCTGCATCTGCATAGGCTTTTAAATCAAAGTCATGGGATTTTGGATACCATAATCCTAGGTTAGGAGTTCCTTTAAGATATCTAAGGATTCTTTTAATGGCTTTAAGGTGAGATAACTTAGGGTTAGTTTGAAATCTTGCATAAAGTCCTACACTAAACATAATATCCGGTCTAATTGCGGTGAGGTAAAGTAAGCTACTTATCATTCCCCTATATTTTTTTGATCAAAATTTTCTCCACTTTCATCCAAGTCTAATTTAGTGGAAGTACTCATAGGAGTATTTATGGCTTTTGAGCCATCCATATTAAATCATTTTAATAATTCTAATGTATATTTAGTTTGATTAAGAAATATACCATCACTAAGTTGTTTAATTTACAATCCTAAAAAGAAGGTTAATTCACCCATTAGACTCATTTCAAATTCATGACTCATACACTTGGCAAATGATTCATATAGTGATTCGTTAGTAGAACCAAAGACAATATCATCAACATAGATTTGAACAATAAGAAAATTATTTTCAAAATATTTAATAAACAATGTAGTATCGACCTTACCTTTAGTAAAATTATTTAAAATTAAAAATGAACTACGTCTCTCATACCAATCCCTTGGGGCTTGTTTTAACCCATAGAGAGCCTTGGTCAATTTAAACACATGATTAGGAAAAAGAGAGTTTTCAAAACTGAGTGGTTGTTCAACAAACACTTCTTCAAAAATAAAACCATTTAAGAAAGCACTTTTGACATCCATTTGAAACAACTTAAAATTATTGCTACTAGCATAGGCAAAGAGCATCCTAATGACTTCTAATCTTGTCACAGGAGTGAAGGTCTCTTCGTAATCGATACATTCTTCTTGGTTGAAATCTTTGGCTACTAATCTAGCCTTATTTCTAACCATGATACCAAATTCATCTTGCTTGTTTCTACATACCCATTTAGTACCTATAACTAAATGGTCGCTTGGTCTAGGAACAAGCTTCCAAACCTCATTCCTTTCAAATTGGTTCAATTCCTCTTGCATTATGATAACCCAAGAATCATCTTTCAAGGCTTCATCAATGCACTTAGGTTCAATTTGAGAAAGGAAAGCGGCATTGGCACAAAAATTCTTAAAAGAGGAACGAGTTTGAACCCCTTTTGATGTGTCTCCTATAATTAGCTCCTTTGGATGGGCATCTACATACTTCCATTTCTTAGGTAAGGAAATTTGGGAAGAAGATGCATCCAAGTTGCTATTTTGAGAAGAAGGTTCATTCAAATTTAAACCATCAAAACCAAGATCATCATCAAAATCATCTTTCTTAAATTTAGAAACTTCATTAAAAACTACATGAATAGACTCTTCTATAACCAAGGTTCATTTGTTAAAAATACGAAAAGCTTTAGAAACGGAAGAGTAACCAAGAAAGATGCCTTCATCAGATTTAGCATCAAATTTTCTTGAGCCATCCTTTTTATTCAAGATAAAGCATTTGCAATCGAAAACTTTAAAATACGAAACATTTGATTTTTTGTTATTCCACAATTCATAAAGAGTTTTAGATAGAGATAGTCTTATTAGAACCCTATTCATTGTTGGGATCGAGAGCGGCACTAGGGGGGGGGGTGGTTGAATTAGTGCAGCAGATAAAGACGATAAATTTTGATAATTTAAAATAATACTTTCGAAAACTTCGTACGATAAAAGGATATTTCGTTGAAAAGCGTATCGGAAGTGATTATGAGAGGATAAAGAAGAAGCCGGATGACAGTAGTAAAATAAAATGGTTTGCAGTAAAGTAAATTACAAGAATATAAATGTAAACTAATTTATAGTGGTTCGGTCATATGACCTACGTCCACTCCCAATTCCTCATCTCTTGAGGCCACCAGCTTTCCACTAGGTGTCTTCCTTCTAATGGGCGAAGACAAACTCCCTTTTACAAACTCTGTTTATAAGGCTTCCCTCAACACCTCTCTTAAAGACGACTTTAAACTTTGGAGGAGGGATTTCAACTAAAACTAACAGAGTTTTCCCTTAGTTTCTTGCACAATTCTTGCACTCCCAAGCAAGAACATTTGGGGTATTTATAAACCCCAATAGGTGTTGGGAAATCCTTCTGGGGAGCGACATCTCATGCGCAGTGGAAGAACAAAATAAAAACACCCCAGATTTCCCCTAGAAAGGTTTCATCGTCGTGCAAAGATCGGTGCATCAAAACAAATCCGTGAAAACTGCATGTGTAAAAGAAAATACCTAGGGAGATCGTATATCCTTGAATCCTTATAGATCTGTAGAAAGGATGAAGGAGGTCAAGCGTCCTCCTCTCTAGTGGTATCTACACGATAGAGACTACGACGATGCACCTCTCTGGGGAGAGGAGAATAGAAGGTGGCTACCAAAAGAAACCCTCAGCCTATAGAGCTTTGATTTTCTCCTATTTATAGAGGCCCCCTGTAAACCCTAATGGATATTGCCCTGTTGGGTATTGGATCTGCATCAAATTACCCAAGCCTCTTGGATTAGTGGGTCTCTACCCAATAATCTCTTATTAGCAATTATTGGATCTTATCTTAGGATCCAATAATTCAAGGACTTAATAGATATCCAATAAGATAAGGGGCTCCAGCGGATATCTCATATCCGAACCTCTACTCGTCGCAACACCTACCATATGTATGTGACCCTCTATGCCCAATATCGAGTTGGTCGTGAGTCATTCTTATCAGAACTCCTTCTGACTTAGTGAATTATTATCTCTATAATAATTCACCCAACTCATCGACTGCGGATGTACTAGGCCACTACGCTGCAACCCCTAGACGATACAAGGGAATCTAATCCTTTGGACCTATCTGTCCTCAGTTACCATGTATCTATAGTCCCTCATCTATCTAATATCCTAGAGACCCTATACCGGGCATGGTGTTGTCAGGCCCATACGGTCTCTCCTCGAGTCTTGCTCTTGTCGGATTCTCCCATGTTGGGAAATCCACAAGAAGAGCAAATCACATGCATAGCGGAAGAACAGAAAACAAAACACCCCAGATTTCTTGTAGAAAGTTTTCATCGTCGTGCGAAGATCGGTGCGTATAAAACAAATCCACAAAACTGCATATGTAAAAGAGGATACCTAGGGAGATCGTATATCCTTGAATTCCTACAGATCTATGGGAGAGGATGAAGGAGGTCAAGCGTCCTCCTCTCTAGCGGTATCCACATGGCAGGGATTGTGACGATGCACCTCTCTCTCTAGGGAGAGGAGAACAGGAGGTGGCTACCAAAAGAAACCCTCAGCCTATAGAGCTTTGGTTCCCTCCTATTTATAGAGGCCCCTTGAAAACCCTAATGGATCTTTTTGCCCTATTGGGTATTGGATCTCCATCCAATTACCCAAGCCTCTTGGATTAGTGGGTTTCTACCCAATAATCTCTTATTAGCAATTATTGGATCTCATCTCAAGATCCAATAATTTAGGGGCTTAATGGATATCCAATAAGATAGGGGGTTCACCGAATATCTTATATCCGAACCTCTACTTGTTACAACACCTACCATATATGTGTGACCCTTTAGGCCCAATATCGAGCTGACTGTGAGTCATACTTGTCAGAACTCCTTCTGACTTAGTTAATTATTATCTCTATAATAATTTACCAAACTCATCGACTGCGAACGTACTAGGCCACTACGTCGCGGCCCCCAGATGATACAGGAAAATCCAATCCTTTGGACCTATCTTTCCTCAGTTATCATGTATCTATAGTCCCTCATCCATCCAAAATCCCAGAGACCCTATACCAGGTATAGTGCTGTCAGGCCCATACGGTCTCTCCTCGAGTCTTGCTCTTATCGAATTCTCCCAGAGAACCCTTTCTCTCTCAATCCGAATAACCTTGGCCAAGGATTTGTTCGAGCAAGAACACATGAGATATTCCTCTCATGATACCAAGAGCGGATGATCCTCTATTGATACTCAATAGCCCTCGTAAGTTTGGCTACCACTCCCAATGACCGACTATACTAGATCTGTTCCAAACCTATAAGTCCGGTATCAAAGAGTGGAGTACTCATACAGGACATCCTTGGTGTTTCAAGTCTAAGGACTAGATACACTACTGGGACTACAGAATCGTTGTCTGACATGAGGTATCAATAACCATCCAAAGATTCCGTAGGGCGGATCAATCAAGAAACTCATTCTCCAATGAGCACACACTGCTCATGACTGCACTTTTAGTGTCCCCACACGAGTAGCTATGAGACCAGCTACCTCCATTATATGAACGGGTATACAGCACACCAGTTTATCCGATTATCTCGATGTCTTTCTCGAGTAACTTATGACCAGGATAATTTAGGGTCTGTGTTTAAAGGTGAATCGGTCTCATTATCGTGATCTCATCACGATCCAATTCTCATTGCACAGATCCAAGGACATCACAGTATATACAACACGTAAGATAAAGTGATAAAATACCTAATAATAAGCAAAGAGATAAAGTACATATCAAGTCACAAGTGCCATCACTCATGTGATTGGCTTGCAGGGCACATATGACTAGCAATCTCCCACTTGACCTAAAGTCAATCACCAACATGTCTGATCCCCATCAGACCTCTGTGATGCTCAAAGACAATTTGAGTCAATGGCTTTGTCGGTGGATCTGCAATGTTATCTTCGGATGAAACTCTTTCCACGACTACATCTCTTCGGGCCATGATCTCTCTAATAAGTTGGAACCTCCTCAGAATACTTCTGATGAGACCCGGGTTCCCTTGTTTGAGTAATCATCATGTATTTATCATAATATAAAGGAATCAGCTCCTTGCTACTCAGGATGACTCCTAGATCTGTGATAAACTTCTTCATCCAGACTCCCTCCTTTACTGCCTCTGTCACAGCAGTGTATTCCGCCTCTGTGGTTGAGTCAGCAGTAGTGTCTTGCTTAGAACTCTACCAGCATATTGCTCCTCCATTCAGGGTGAACACATACCCTAAATTAGACTTGCTATCATCGACATCGGACTGGAAGCTTGAGTCTGTGTTGCCCTCAACCTTGAGGCTACTATCTCTATATACCAGTAAAAGATGCTTAGTCCTTCTCAAGTGCTTAAGGATATATTTTACTGCTTTCCAGTACTCCAAGCCTGAATCTGCTTGAAATCTGCTCGTGATACTCAGAGCATGCACTATATCAGGCCTGGTACATAGCATAGCATACATGATAGATCCTATCGCTGATGCATATGGCATAATATTCATGTGTGCCCTTTCTTCAGGAGTCTTTGGGGACATACTCCTAGAAAGTGATATTCCATGTCTTATTGGTATGAGACCTCTCTTGGAATTTTCTATGCCAAACCTTTTGACAATGGTGTCTATGTACCTGGAGTGGGACAAGCCAAGCATCCTCTTGGATCTATCTCTATAGATCCGTATCCCTAATATGCAGGATGCTTCCCCTAAGTCCTTCATGGAGAAGTGCCTAGATAACCAAGTCTTTATTGTGGAGAGCATTCCTACATCATTCCCAATGATTTGGATGTCATCCACATATACTACCAAAAAGGTGATAGTGCTCTCACTTACTTTCCTGTACACACAAGGCACATCTTCGTTCTTAACGAAGTCATAAGATCTGATCGCCTCATCAAATCTTATGTTCCAACTTCGGGAAGCTTGCTTCAATCCATAAATGGACCTAAGCAACCTGCATACCTTATCTGAGTTATCCCTGGACACGAATCCCTCAGGCTGTATCATATACACCTCCTCCTCGAGGTTACCATTAAGGAATGTGGTTTTGACATCCATCTGCCAGATCTCATAATCATAGTGTGCTGTAATAGCCAATAGAATTCGAATGGATTTTAGCATGGCTACAAGTGAGAAAGTTTCGTCATAGTCAACACCTTGCCTTTGACGATACCTCTTAGCCACTAGCCTTGCTTTATAGGTCTCTACCTTTCCATTTACTCCAATCTTCTTTTTGAAGATCCACTTACAACCAATGGGTACAATACCCTCAGGTGCATTAACTAGGTTCCAAACCTTGTTGGAGTACATGAAATCCATTTTTGAATTCATGGGTTCTTGTAATTTCCCAGAGTCTATGCTCATAATAGCCTCCTCGTAGGTCTGAGGATCAATATCCTCAACATCCTCTCTTCTGATATGTTCCACATATCTCTGAGGATGGGATACTCTATCGGACCTATGTAAAGTTAAAACTTGTGTGCTACGTATCTGAACAGACTCTGACTATGGAATGGTGCTTGAGCTAGGTTCTCCAACCTCACTCAATTCTATCATGCTCCTACTATCTCCACCAAGAATGTGTTCCTTCTCAAGGAACACTGTTCTCTTGGCTGCAAAGACCTTTTGGTCCTCAGGGTGATAGAAATAATACCCACAAGTTTCCTTGGGGTATCCCACGAACTTGCACCGTTCCATTCTGGATTCTAACTTGTTAGGGTTGTGTCTCTTAACGTGGGCAGGGTAGCCCCAAATCTTAACAATCTTAAGATCAGGCATCTTCCCATTCCATATCTCATATGGAGTAGACATCACTGACTTGGTTGGAATTCTATTCAGAAGGTAAACTATGGTCTCTAGGGCATATCTCTAGAATGAGATGGGTAGGTCGACGAAACATATCATGGAATGCACCATGTCTAATAGTATGCAATTCCTCCTTTCTGATACACCATTAAGCTGTGGTGTATAAGGAGATGTCCATTGGGATAAGATCCCATACTCTTCGAGGAACTGGGTGAACTCTGTACTCAAGTACTCACCTCCTCGATCTGATCGAAGGGTTTTAATACTCTTTCCTATATGGTTCTCCACTTCTCATTTCCTCTTAGACTCACTTACACTCATGATATGTGGAGCTATATCTAGCATAAATAAACCATTATACACTATTCCTCTCGTGATGATCTCATCATCTAATATTATTGAACAACCATTGTTCTCAAAAACTAATTTATATCCAATAACTGGCAAACATGAAATGAAAATAATATTTTTTGATAATGGAAGGAACATTATAGCATACATCTAATGCAATAATAGCTCTACCAGGCAGATGTAAGGTGACCTTGCCAATAGCCACTGCAGTAACCTTTGCTCCATTTGTAACATCCCTCGTATTCCTTGTTTCTAAATTTTCGTATAAGAGTTTAATAGCAAAGTTACTATCCATTTTAAATTTGATAGATGAGTTTGAATGGAATTGAAAACCTATTTATAAGATGTGAGGATCTGTTTGTAAAATTCTGAGGACCTATTTGTAAAATTCGGAGGACTTAATTGTAAAAATATATAAAACAAGGACTAAACTGCAAAATGCACAAAATAACAAATCCCACCATTTAAGAGTCTCTGCCTTCGTTCCTAAGGAAACTGAGAAGGCAGCATACGTGGAGAAGAAAGGGAGAGAAAGAGAGAAGAAGATAAGAAGAAAAAGAGAAGGAGAATTAGGGATTTAGGGTTCTTGGGCTCAATACTTTTCATTGGGATCAAAATTGATCAAAGGCAAGTGTTCTAACCCTTTCCTACAGTTAGTTGGTTCCTTGTTTTCATCTTAATCCTGAAAATTTTAGAAGTTTGAAGTTTCATAATGATATTTCCGCAATTTATGTATCAAACCGCAAATCTGGATTTCTTTTCCAGATTCTGTCCTTTCTGCCTTATCATGTCTATAACTCTCTGTACTGGATTCGTATTTAAGTAAAATTAAATCCATCCGAAAGTATACTTGTATATCTTCATTTTGAGACCAAGATGTATGAATTTGGAGTTCAATTGCCTATCTAAACTTCTGTTTGAATTGACCCTATAGAATCTGTAAAATAGAGATTCTGAGTTCTGACCTTTGGGCATTCTATCACTTGTAACTCACTGTGAACAGATTCAATGGTGATAAAATTAACCTTATTGGAAAGTAGACTCATAAAGCTTTCTGTGCATATCTTATTTGAAATATTTGGAGTGCAGATACCAACTGAAAACGTCTATTTAGTCGACCCTATACATTCTGTAAAACAGAGATGAAGTTTTCTGACCTGTTGTCACTAAATTATTTGTAACTTCCTGTGAAGACCTCTAATTCATACCAAACTTTGTTAACCCGAATCTAGATTATTATATCTTTCAAATGACACTAATTTAGAGTGAATTGGAGCATATTTGGTTATTCAAACAACTCAGGAATTATACCTTTCGAATTCTGCCAGGACCAGATTTTTGTCAAGTTTGCCTATTCTTATTTTGTCCTTTTTGTTGAAACTGAATTCAGCTAAAGTCCTTCATTCAGTTGAGCTTTATACCATCATTTCAAACCCTTGTATACACATGTCATTATGTTCATTTCAAATTTGAATGCATTGTGAAAGAATATGCTTGCATCATACTATTTCGTAAAGGCGCATGTACGTTTTATTGTTTCGCATGTGCTTCCGATATGTGTCAAATTATTGTTCATACCTGTCCTTTTGTACTCTGGTGTCTGTGGGATTATTTGGACCTTTGCTAGAAATGGTAAAGGGATTATTTGGACCTTTGCCAGAAATGGTAAAGGGTATTTGTGCATAGAGCCTGCGATGCTCTGCCGGCCCCCTATTCGGCTTCATCCAGACGTGGATGATGACTCTTCCAGGCGTGGGAGATATTATTTGAGATCCCACTGCACCCTCTGTGTTTTTGATATGATATCCAAAGCATTATTTGTGTGTACATGTGCGCTTTGGATGATATGAAAGTGAATGATCAGATTTAACATTTGAACTTCTGTTATTTGTTTGTTATTCTGATATGTTCTGAGAGATCACCCATGCACCATTGATATGCTTCATATTGTCCTGTGTGTCATTGGATATGCTTCAACTTACCATTATCATCATCTGATATGCTCTAATTATTCCTTACCCTATTTGTTATGAATTAAATGAGTTGATTAAGAGGACATTCGTGATTATGATATGATGATATATATGTTTCCTTGTATCGGGCCTTGCATTTTGATATCGAGCTTATTGAAAGCTATTCTCCTTCCCTATGGATATGTTAGTCACTTGCTGAGCTTTGTCATGCTCACCCGTTGTTATATAATATTTTCAGGTTAGCTTTTCAGACTCTGGGATGTTTAAATTGTGCTGAGGAAGGGAAAGCTAGAAGATTTTGGGATGATCTTTAGTGGTTGATATGTTTTTGTTGTATAAGTATATTTTGTGTTTAGTGAAATGTCGATGGTGAACCTGAACTTATATGTTATGTAAAGGTTGGAGGACCTCTCATGTTAGAACTTGAAATATGAAGTTTAAATGGTATGATGATATAAATGTGTGGTAAATGTTAGTTTTGTAGCTATATGGATTTCCTCGTGGATTTTATGATGTGGATATTGTTTAGTTGAGTTGGCTTTGAAATTTTATGAGTCCTGGAGTGATGTGGTATATGGATTATAAATTGCACAGGTTTTATGAAGTTATGGATGTTGGATGTGATTTATGACTTGAATGATTGTTAGTGTCCTCAAATATCGATGTGGATCCTGGGATCGTTTTGTTGCTAAAATTTTAATGTTATGAATTTTGAGACAGGGTCACACCTCCTGAATGAGATTAAATTTCGGGGGGCGTGACAGAGGTGGTATCAGAGCATGATTTGAGGATCACTAAGAATTTTGATATGCTAGATGCATAATAAATTTTGAGGTTTAGTGATTTTATTTAGAGATTGATCAAAATTCCTCTTTTGTTGTTTTTTTTAGGAAGCGAGAATGACGAGATCGTCTGGTTCTCCTGTTGCATCTACTTCTGATCAATTGAGTGGAATCATGAAGACTCTAGAGGCTATGACACAAGTAATGCAACAACAAGTTCGACCGGAAAGAGATGATGGAGCAGGGACTTCAAATCGGATTGGGTTAGGAATTGAACAGTTTAAGAAGCTCAGTCCTCCCAGTTTTAGTGGTGAGCCTGATCCAATGGTAGCAGAACAATGGATAATGCGGATAGAGAAAATATTTGACGTTTTAAATTGCCCTGATGATCTGAAGGTTTCTCTTGCTACCTTTATGTTAGAGGGAGAGGCTGAACACTGGTGGAGAACAATGAGGAGGATTTCTGAAATTAGACATGAGCCATTCACTTGGAAGACATTTACGAAAAGTTCAACGATAAATATTTCCCAGATTGCATTAGAGAGCAGAAAGAATTGGAGTTCTTGAATCTCATTCAGGGAAATTTAACGGTGGCCAAATATGAATCTAAATTCACTGAGCTCTCCAGATTTGCCACACATATGATTGATGATGAATCTAGAAAAGCAAGGAGGTTTGAGAGGGGATTAAGGCCAGCCATAAGGAGCCGAATATCAGCTTTAAAACTTCAGGCATATTCTGAGGTGGTGGAAAGAGCCTTCATAATTGAAAAAGATTTAGAAGAGATCCAAGAAATCATGAGCAAGAATAGTATGGATAAGTTTTTCTATAAAAATAGGAGAGGAAATGAACCTGAGAGAAGTAACAAGAGGGTAAAGGTATCTGGATATGAGATGAGGAAGCTACCACAAGGGATTCCATTATGTACAAAATGTGGAAGCAATCATGAGACTAATAGGTGTTTTTGGGTGACTGGAGCCTGCTTTGGTTGTGGAAAGTTAGGTCACAAAATAAAGGACTGTCCCTTTAAGAAAAAGGAAGAACCACTACCTCCCAGATCAGCAGCCCATGCTAGAGTATATGCTATCACTGAGCAGGATGCTAGAGCCTCTAAATCAGTGGTCGAAGGTATTCTTCATGTTTCTAATAAAAATGCAAAAGTTTTGTTTGATCCTGGCTCTAATCTATCCTTTGTTTCACCACATTTTGCTTGTCATTTGAGTGTTCTACCTAGACCACTGGATTATATGTTGTATGTAACTCTGCTTTGTGGGAATTCTTTGATAGCAAACTTGATATATCCATCCTGTTTGATTTCTATTGGAGAGCATGAATTCCTTGCCGATTTGATCCTCCTAGAGATCCAAGGTTTTGATATTATACTTGGCATGGATTGGCTATCTTCCTATCATGCTAGTATCAATTGTTATACAAAAATGATCACCTTTTGCCTACCGGGTCAGCCCATCTTTTATTTTGAGGGAATCCGACATGATATGCCTCTTTATCTGGTATCAGCACTTCAAGCTCATCGTCTTATGCAAAAGGGTTGTTTTTGTTATCTTATATGTGTAAAGGATCATTCAGATCAAGAAACTCAACTAAATGAAACTTTGGTGGTTAAAGAGTTCCCTGATGTATTTCCGGATGACTTGCCTGGATTACCACCAGGGAGGGATGGTGAATTTGTTATTGAAGTAGTCCCCGGGACAACCCCAATATCTAAGCCTCCATATAGAATGGCTCCTCTCGAGTTAGAGGAGTTGAAGAAGCAAATACAAGAATTGTTAGATAAGGGTTTCATTCGACCCAGCGTCTCACCATGGGGTGCTCCAGTGCTATTAGTTAAGAAGAAGGATGGGACATTGAGGCTTTGTATTGACTATAGACAGTTGAATCTGGTGACCATTAAAAACAAGTATCCTCTTCCAAGAATCGATGACTTGTTTGATCAATTGCAGGGTGCACAAGTGTTCTCTAAGATCGATCTAAGGTCAGGTTATTATCAGTTAAAGATCAAGAAAGAGGATATTCCAAAAACTGCCTTCAGGACCCGATATGGACACTATGAATTCTTGGTAATGCCTTTTGGCTTGACTAATGCCCCTGCAGCTTTTATGGAATTGATGAACAGGATATTTCAGCCACTCTTGGATGACTGTGTAATTGTGTTCATTGATGACATATTGGTGTATTCAAAGAGTAATCAAGAGCATGAGGAACACTTGAGAAACGTATTATCCATACTAAGAGAAAAGAAATTGTATGCAAAGTTTAGTAAATGTGAATTTTGGCTGAAGGAAATTGCTTTCTTAGGCCATGTGATTTCAGGGAAAGGCATATCTGTTGATCCAAAGAAGGTAGAAGCAGTGGTTAAGTGGGAAGTACCAACAAATGTAACTGAAGTTAGAAGTTTCCTAGGCATGGCAGGTTATTACAGGAGATTTGTGGAGGGATTTTCTCGAATCGCTTCTCCCCTTACCAAACTGACTCGGAAGAATATGAAATTTGAATGGGGTGATGATTGTGAGCAAAGTTTCCAAGAGCTAAAAAGAAGATTGACCAAAGTGCCCCTATTCTCACTATTCCAAGTGGTAATGAGGATTTGTAGTTTATACCGATGCTTCAAGAAAGGGCCTGGGATGTGTTCTAATGCAGGAAGGAGAGTAATTGCTTATGCTTCTAGGCACTAAAGAGTTATGAAGTCAATTATCCAACTCATGATCTGGAATTAGCAAAGAATCATCTTTGCTCTAAAAATTTGGAGACATTACTTATATGGGCGAACATTTGAAATCCTTACTGATCACAAAAGTTTAAAGTATATTTTTACTCAGAAAGAGTTGAATATGAGGCAACGAAGATGGATAGAACTTCTGAAGGATTATGATTGTACCATCCGTTATCACCCAGGTAAAGCTAATGTTGTAGCTGATGCGCTTAGTAGAAAATCTACAAGCTTTATGGCTAGTCTGATTGTGAAACAATGGAGGTTCTTAGAAGAAAATTGTGATTTGAATGTCATGAGAAAAGGGCAAAATTCAATGATGTTGATGGCCTCTATTCAAGTGCGGTCTGATCTTACGCAACAAATTAAAGAAGGGCAACTACAAGATCCACATTTAATATACTTTAGAAATGAAGTTGAAAAGGGATTGAAGCCAAATTTTCAAATTTTAGAGGATGGCCTCTTGAGGTTTGGGGATAGAATATGTGTTCCTAATAACTCAGATATCAAGAATCAAATTCTGATGGAGGGTCACAATTCGAAATACACCATGCATCCTGGTAGCACTAAAATGTATAGGGATCTCCAAAGTCATTATTGGTGGGAAGGCATGAAAAAGGAGATTGCAATGTATGTTTCGAAGTGTTTGACTTGTCAGCAAATCAAAGCAGAACATCAAAGACCTGGAGGTTTGTTACAGCCTTTAAATATTCCTGAATGGAAATGGGAATGTGTTACCATGGACTTTGTTTCAGGACTACCCAGAACCTCTAGGAAACATGATGCTGTTTGGGTCATTATTGATAGGTTAACCAAATCTGCACATTTCTTACCAATCAATATGACTTATTCGCTTGATCGACTTGCTGATTTATATGTTGATGAAATAGTAAGACTTCATGGTGTTCCAAAGGAGATCATCTCTGACAGAGACTCTAGATTTCTTTCTAGATTGTGGAGGAGATTACAAGAGTCTATGGGCACCAAAGTAAAGTTTAGCACCGCCTATCACCCTCAGACCGATGGTCAATCTGAAAGAACAATTCAAATACTTGAGGATTTGCTTAGAGCCTATGTCATGGATTGGAGAGGTGAATGGGATAAAGATATTTCCCTTATTGAGTTCACTTACAATAATAGTTACCATTCAAGCATTCAGATGGCTCCCTATGAAGCTTTGTATGGGCGAAAGTGTAGAACGCCTATATGTTGGGAGGAAGTTGGCGATAAAAAGTTGTTAGCACCAGATAAAGTACAAGAGACTACTGAAAAGATCCAAGTTATAAGAAAAAGGCTAAAGACTGCTCAGAGTCGCCAAAAGAGCTATGCTGATAACCGACGAAGAGATATTGAGTTTCAAGTAGGGGATTTTGTATTTCTGAAGGTTTCCCCTTCTAAAGGCGTAGCAAGATTTGGGAAGAAAGGAAAATTAAGCCCAAGGTTTATTGGACCTTTTGAAATCCTTGAAAGAATTGGTTCTGTCGCTTACAGGATTGTCTTGCCACCATCCTTAGGTCAGATCCATGATATTTTTCATGTTTCAATGCTTAGAAAGTATGTGCATGATCCCTCTCATATCATAAATTATGAGCCGATTGTGATTGATAAAGACTTATCCTATCTGGAGGAGCCCACTCAAATTATTGATAGGAAGGATAAAATCTTAAGGAATCGGGTCATCCCTCTCGTTAAAGTGAAATGGAGACATCATTCTGGAGAAGAAACAACTTGGGAGCTAGAGGAGGAAATGAAGAAAGTTTATCCTCATCTTGTCATTGATAGAGGTATGATAAATTTAGAGGACTAAATTTCTTTTAAGGGGGGGAGAGTGTAACATCCCTCGCATTCCTTGTTTCTAAATTTTCGTATAAGAGTTTAATAGCAAAGTTACTATCCATTTTAAATTTGATAGATGAGTTTGAATGGAATTGAAAACCTATTTATAAGATGTGAGGATCTGTTTGTAAAATTCTGAGGACCTATTTGTAAAATTCGGAGGACTTAATTGTAAAAATATATAAAACAAGGACTAAACTGCAAAATGCACAAAATAACAAATCCCACCGTTTAAGAGTCTCTGCCTTCGTTCCTAAGGAAACTGAGAAGGCAGCATACGTGGAGAAGAAAGGGAGAGAAAGAGAGAAGAAGATAAGAAGAAAAAGAGAAGGAGAATTAGGGATTTAGGGTTCTTGGGCTCAATACTTTTCATTGGGATCAAAATTGATCAAAGGCAAGTGTTCTAACCCTTTCCTACAGTTAGTTGGTTCCTTGTTTTCATCTTAATCCTGAAAATTTTAGAAGTTTGAAGTTTCATAATGATATTTCCGCAATTTATGTATCAAACCGCAAATCTGGATTTCTTTTCCAGATTCTGTCCTTTCTGCCTTATCATGTCTATAACTCTCTGTACTGGATTCGTATTTAAGTAAAATTAAATCCATCCGAAAGTATACTTGTATATCTTCATTTTGAGACCAAGATGTATGAATTTGGAGTTCAATTGCCTATCTAAACTTCTGTTTGAATTGACCCTATAGAATCTGTAAAATAGAGATTCTGAGTTCTGACCTTTGGGCATTCTATCACTTGTAACTCACTGTGAACAGATTCAATGGTGATAAAATTAACCTTATTGGAAAGTAGACTCATAAAGCTTTCTGTGCATATCTTATTTGAAATATTTGGAGTGCAGATACCAACTGAAAACGTCTATTTAGTCGACCCTATACATTCTGTAAAACAGAGATGAAGTTTTCTGACCTGTTGTCACTAAATTATTTGTAACTTCCTGTGAAGACCTCTAATTCATACCAAACTTTGTTAACCCGAATCTAGATTATTATATCTTTCAAATGACACTAATTTAGAGTGAATTGGAGCATATTTGGTTATTCAAACAACTCAGGAATTATACCTTTCGAATTCTGCCAGGACCAGATTTTTGTCAAGTTTGCCTATTCTTATTTTGTCCTTTTTGTTGGAAACTGAATTCAGCTAAAGTCCTTCATTCAGTTGAGCTTTATACCATCATTTCAAACCCTTGTATACACATGTCATTATGTTCATTTCAAATTTGAATGCATTGTGAAAGAATATGCTTGCATCGTACTATTTCGTAAAGGCGCATGTACGTTTTATTGTTTCGCATGTGCTTCCGATATGTGTCAAATTATTGTTCATACCTGTCCTTTTGTACTCTGGTGTCTGTGGGATTATTTGGACCTTTGCTAGAAATGGTAAAGGGATTATTTGGACCTTTGCCAGAAATGGTAAAGGGTATTTGTGCATAGAGCCTGCGATGCTCTGCCGGCCCCCTATTCGGCTTCATCCAGACGTGGATGATGACTCTTCCAGACGTGGGAGATATTATTTGAGATCCCACTGCGCCCTCTGTGTTTTTGATATGATATCCAAAGCATTATTTGTGTGTACATGTGCGCTTTGGATGATATGAAAGTGAATGATCGATTTAACATTTGAACTTCATTATTTGTTTGTTATTCGATATTTCGAGAGATCACCCATGCACCATTGATATGCTTCATATTGTCCTGTGTGTCATTGGATATGCTTCAACTTACCATTATCATCATCTGATATGCTCTAATTATTCCTTACCCTATTTGTTATGAATTAAATGAGTTGATTAAGAGGACATTCGTGATTATGATATGATGATATATATGTTTCCTTGTATCGGGCCTTGCATTTTGATATCAGGCTTATTGAAAGCTATTCTCCTTCCTATGGATATGTTAGTCACTTGCTGAGCTTTGTCATGCTCACCCCGTTGTTATATAATATTTTCAGGTTAGCTTTTCAGACTCTGGGATGTTTAAATTGTGCTGAGGAAGGGAAAGCTAGAAGATTTTGGGATGATCTTTAGTGGTTGATATGTTTTTGTTGTATAAGTATATTTTGTGTTTAGTGAAATGTCGATGGTGAACCTGAACTTATATGTTATGTAAAGGTTGGAGGACCTCTCATGTTAGAACTTGAAATATGAAGTTTAAATGGTATGATGATATAAATGTGTGGTAAATGTTAGTTTTGTAGCTATATGGATTTCCTCGTGGATTTTATGATGTGGATATTGTTTAGTTGAGTTGGCTTTGAAATTTTATGAGTCCTGGAGTGATGTGGTATATGGATTATAAATTGCACAGGTTTTATGAAGTTATGGATGTTGGATGTGATTTATGACTTGAATGATTGTTAGTGTCCTCAAATATCGATGTGGATCCTGGATCGTTTTGTTGCTAAAATTTTAATGTTATGAATTTTGAGACAGGGTCACACCTCTGAATGAGATTAAATTTCAGGTACTCTTTGCAGTTTCTCTTCCAGTGCCCATCTTTGCCGCAGTGGAAGCACTGGCCTTTATCCTTTGTTGGGTCTTTCTTGGCAACCTTTGCCTTACCCATTTTGCCCTTGCCCTTGCCCTTCTTAAGGGTCTTCTCAACCTTTCTTTTCTTTCTGGTCTCACCAGTGTAGAGAATTGGCTTCTCTTTCTTGATGGTGTTCTCTGCTTCTCTCAATATATTAAGGAGCTCTGGGAGGGTCACCTTAAGTTTGTTCATATTAAAATTCATTATGAACCGAGAAAAGGAATCTGGTAGAGACTGAAGCACAAGATCCACACATAGGTTATCCTCTAGGACCATTCCTAGACCTGTGAGTTTCTCGATCCACTCAATCATCTTAAGGACATGGTTCCGAACCGGTGTCCCCTCAGTCATCCTAGCATGGAAAAGACTCTTTGATATCTCATATCGCTGAGTTCTTCCCTGTTCCTCAAACAGTTTGTAGAGATGCAAGAGTATGGAATTAGCATCCATATTTTCATGTTGTCTCTGTAACTTAGTAGTCATAGAGGCCAACATATAACACTGTGCAAGAGTGGAATCATCTAAGTACTTCACATAACGAGCGATCTCATCCTCGCTTGCCCCTTCGTCGGGCATAGGGATCACTGTATTAAGGACATACGTGATTTTCTCCGCCGTGAGAATGATTCTTAGATTGCAAAGCCAATCCGTATAATTTGGACCAGTGAGGCGGTTGGCATCAAGTATGCCACGTAAAGGATTTGAAAGCGATATTTTTCTGAAATAAAAGATGTAACAGAAATAAATAACATGCAGACTTTGCAGAAATTTAAACAATTAAGATAAGGACTTCTATCTTAATGTATTCCCACTAATTTTTCACAAGACACACAACACCCTTCGGTATATGAATCGGAAACCCCCGGTGGATCTCTAGTGGGGATCAAGATCCAATCGGCATCTTAACGTAACCTCGAGGGACTCGACCAATCACGTTAAGCCCGTAAAGATAGGCAACTCTTGCCAATCACAACTCCTTGTGATTCCCGTCCTGTTCGGCCTCTGAACCACCATGGTCTTGAGGGACTTGACCAACCATGATGTTCGATTAAGTCATCACCATCGTTACTAGATGAGTCTGATTCGGTGATATACTCTCGAGGGACTCGACCAAGCATACCATGTCCTTAGGTCACCAATGATATCTCTATGTCGTAGATAAGATAGTGAGATGCAATATAGGTGAGTCTCGAGGGACTCGACCAACTCAACCTACATCGGGAATCGGTTCCTACCTATAACGATGGAAGGCCACTTGGGTCAATCTAATTACCTCACATTTACCGACTTAATATTACTAATAGAGGGGATTTTTGATTTGGTCTCTTAACATAATGTGTCACACACATATATATATTTAATATATATATCTATATCGCATACAAATATATATATATATATATATATATATATATATAGTAGGCGTATAACCAATCACACATCACATGAGCAATCACACTAGATGATCATGGACCACATCCTAATGTGATCAGGCCCGAGCCAGTGGGCCCAATCATTCACATCAAGAACTATGTGTGCTTAGGTGCATCTCTATGCCTTGTGATCATCCTTCTCGCTTCATCGGTTCTGTCGGCATCTCAACGCATCTCCTTGTGTCGGATTATCCGTCTCGACCTCGTGGGTCCCACTATCGCTTCCACACTCCTGCTGTGCCTCCTCATGTAATTACAGTATAATTACAAGCACGCAGGCTCGACAATAAATGAGAAAAATAGAGACTCGCAGGCCCCAATAATAATAATCACATGTACACACATCACATCACAAGGTTCATGATTATCTGTCTACATCATACATCACATGTATAAGTTATTTTATAGGATTACTAGATAAATAATAATAGTTAATTAAATTATTTAATTAATATATATATTTGAAATCAGGGACATAGAGGAAATTTTTTGAATTCCCAAAGGTATTTTGGTCATTCAACTAAAGAGGATAAAAATAGAATTTCAAAAATTTTGAGGGGTAATTTCATCATTCGACTGAAGGGGATAAAAGTAGAATTTCATAAATTCTCAGGGGCAAAAATATCTTTTGCCCAGAAAACCCTAATCCCTCTTCTACTGCTTGCTACCGCTGCGCTGCGGTGCGACAACCGCCACCCTGCCGGCGGTAGGCACGCGCGCAGGGCGGCACCGCTGCGGGCAGGTGCCACCTCCTCTAGCGGCCTTGCTCCCTGCGGGCACCGCCCCTATGGGCGGTTCACCCGCGGGTGGCACCGCTCGCACGCGGGAGCTTTTGCCCGCGGTTGCAGCGCCCGTAGGCGGCGCTGACCCTTGAGGGTAGGCCACCGGCAAGCGGGCGCTGCATGCCCCTTGCAGGCATGCCATAGGCCACCGGCCTGTAGGTGCTGCCTGCTTGCGGCCCACAGCCCACCGGCCGGCTGCATGTTACCGGCTACCGCCATGCACATGGCCATGGCTGCAAGCAGCCTTGGCTGTGACCGTTCTGTGGGCACAACAAGGGCAGCAACAGTTGCTGCCCTTCCTTGCCTTTTGCGTCAATGATTTTGACGACAAGACCTGTTCTAGATCACAACATATGCAGTTTAAGATCCGATCTTCGCACGAACAACCTGGCTCTAATACCACTGTTGGGAAATCCTTCTGGGGGGCGACATCATGCACAGCGGAAGAACAAAAATAAAACACCCTAGATTTTCTATAGAAAGGTTCTGTCATCATGCGAAGTTCGGTGCGTCAAAACAAATCCGCGAAAACTGCATATGTGAAAGAAAATACCTAGGGAGATCGTATATCCTTGAATCCATGCATATCTGTAGGAAGGATAAAGGAGGTCAAGCATCCTCCTCTTTAGCGTTATCCACACGATAGAGACTACGACGATGCATCTCTCTGGGGAGAGGAAAATAGCAGGTGGCTACCAAAAGAAACCCTCAGCCTATAGAGCTTTGGTTCCCTCCTATTTATAGAGGCCCCTTGAAAACCCTAATGGATCTTTTTGCCTTATTGGGTATTGGATCTCCATCCAATTACCCAAGCCTCTTGGATTAGTGGGTTTCTACCCAATAATCTCTTATTAGCAATTATTGGATCTCATCTCAAGATCCAATAATTTAGGGGCTTAATGGATATCCAATAAGATAGGGGGTTCACCGAATATCTCATAACCGAACCTCTACTTGTCACAACACCTACCATATGTGTGTGACCCTTTAGGCCCAATATCGAGCTGGCTGTGAGTCATACTTGTCAGAATTCCTTCTGACTTAGTGAATTATTATCTCTATAATAATTTACCAAACTCATCGACTGCGAACGTACTAGGCCACTGCGCCGCGGCCCCTAGATGATACAGGAAAATCCAATCCTTTGGACCTATTTGTCCTCAATTATCATATATCTATAGTCCCTCATCCATCCAAAATTCTAGAGACCCTATACCAGGCATGGTGCTGTCAGGTCCATACGGTCTCTCCTCGAGTCTTGCTCTTGTCGAATTCTCCCAGAGAACCCTTTCTCTCTCAATCCGAATAACCTTGGCCAAGGATTTGTTCGAGCAAGAACACATGGGATATTCTTCTCATGATACCGAGAGCGGATGATCCTCTATTGACACTCAATAGCCCTCGTAAGGTTGGCTACCACTCCCAATGACCGACTGTACTAGATCTGTTCCAAACCTATAAGTCCGGTATCAAAGAGTGGAGTACTCATACAGGACATCCTTGGTGTTTCAAGTCTAAGGACTAGATACACTCTTTGGGACTACTGAGAATCGTTATCGACATGAGGTATCAATAACCATCCAAAGATTCCGTAGGCGGATCAATCAGTGAACTCATTCTCCAATGAGCACCTGCACTGTACCCTTAGTGTCCCCACACGAGTTGCTATGAGACCAGCTACCTCCATCATATGGACAGGTATATAGCACACCAGTCTATTCGGTTATCTTATGTTCTTCTCGAGTAACCTATGACCAGGATAATTTAGGGTCTGTGTTTAAAAGTGAATCAGTCTTATTATCGTGATCTCATCACGATCCGATTCCCATTGCACAGATCCAAGGACATCACAATATATACAACACCTAAGATAAAGTGATAAAACACCTAATAATACGTAAAGAAAAAAAGTGCATATCAAGTCACAAGTGCTATCACTCGTGTGATTGGCTTGTAGGGCACATATGACTAGCAAGAGGATTCAAATTTGGAGCCCAAATTTGAATCATCCCGAATTTTTAGGGTACTGGCGGTACCACCGCCTGACATTGGTGGTACCACCGCTAGTGCACTCTGGTTCTGTCAGTGTACTGGGCGGTACCACCATCTAATTTGGTAGTACCACTGCTTGACACATTAACACGGTCAGTGTACTAGGTGGTGCCACTGCCCAGCCAGCGGTGCCACCGCCCAAGCACTCTGCCCTAGGATGGTACCACCACCCAGACCACTTGGGAGACTGAACCTAGGTGGTACCACCACCCCAGTCTGGCGGTGCCATCACCAGATAGGGTTTAGCAACCCTATTTGGCCCTTTCATTTGACCCAAACCTGTCCGGGTAAGGGCCCAACTGGCCTCTAACTGGGTTGGCCCAATTATAACCCAATTAGACCTATTCCAGGCACCTTCAAATAAGGTTCAGCAACCTTGTTTGGGCCTTTCATTCGGCCCAAACCTGTTCGAGTAAGGGCCCAATTGGCCCCTAATAGGGTTGGCCCAATTATAACCCAATTAAGCCTATTCCTACTCCGATCTAGATAATTATTATTACAACACGAATCAAAATATCACCCGACACGTTATTGGCACATCGATGCTTCGTCCGTTTCTTCAACGCATCGTCATCTCTTGCAGCTTGTTGCTCAATCAACAGTTGACGCCTGCAAACCTAATCTTCTTGGTGCAACTCCGCTCTTCTTGGCCCGATACCCGAAATCCGAAACCTTTTGCCGATTGTCGATCAGACCTCCGCCTCGACGTCCAATCTTCTGACGTGATTTCCTCCGGCACAATGCTGATTCATCCTGCATCAATTATCTAATCCTGATCGAGAGAAGACCTACGTGACTCAAAATGCAGTTAGATCATAAATCACTCTCAATTAGTTTCATCAAAATTTGAGATTCAACAATCTCCCCCTTTTTGATGATGACAACTAATTGATGATGGAGTTAACCTTAACTCCTCAGAGTTTAAACAAACTCCCCCTATCAATATGTCATATTGATAGGACCCTTGGATTTCAACAAATCTAAGTAACATGTCATTTAAAAACATCAAAATATCATGCAAGTATATAAAATCTTCAATTCAATGCATGAAGTCATCAATCTACTTCTCCCCCTATGTCATCAACAAAAAGGAGAAGTAGCAACTAGTTATATTTAAAGATAAGCAAGTTTTTGCAACATGAAGCTAGATTTTCATCACAATATATAAGCACAAAAGCATAGCAAGTTTTTTTTTTAAGTTTAAACATGACAATTTTTACTTGCATCTTGAGATGTGCAAGTTTGCACTTCATTTCTCATGATAGGCAAGATAGCAATTTTCATTCGCTTCTTGAGATATGTAAGTTGCACTTTGTTTCTTCTCTCTTGAGAAGTGCACTTTAATTTTGCCATACATATTTGTAATATTTGTAAAATTTTCATCACTTAAACATGCAAGCTAAATTTTTATTACAACATACAAACATAGAAGCACGACAAGTGTAAGATTGTAAATTTTCTAAGTTTTGCACTTTTTACTTCTTTTGATAGACAAGATCTTTCTTCTCTTTTTGAGGAGTGCAAGCTTATAAGTTTTGCTTCCTTTGCATGCTAGCAAAGCTAGCAATTTCTTCTCCCCCTTTGTCATTATCAAAAGGAAGGGAGGAAGTAATGATATAAAAATTTCCTTTACATTAATTTTTCATATACATTTGTATCAAAATATACATTCATTATCACATGATGCATACAAGGCAAAGTAATCATATCATTTCTAAGTCAAGAAAGATATGAAATCAAAGCTCTAAAAAATCAAGAAGAACATGATTCATGCACGGAATTCTCATCAAGATCTCATTTAAAAATTCAAGTATCAAGATATCAAGATAATGAATTCATAAAAATTCAAGTATTGAATTTTGAGAAATCAAAAGACAAGTTACATTTCATTTAAAGAATTTTCTTTTGATAAAATGGAAGGAGCATCGTAAACGATCTTGATTTATAAAGAACTTCAAGTTATAATTTACAAGATCATGATTTCAATAAAATATCTTTATAGCAAAATGAAATCATTTAGAGCTTGATTCAAGCATTACAAATATCTCAAAAAATCATGATTCCAAGAGATCAAGAGAAGAGTCAAGAGTAAAAATTCAACTCAATTCATCAACTTCAAGCTCTTCATCAAAATTACTTTTGAGATTCATACAAGATCATAAATGAATTCATCACTTGTCTTTCATCCAAAAATTGAAAACTTTAGGGATAGAAAAATTTCAAGGAACAAGCATTTTCCCTTTTTAATTAAATTCATTTAAGCATGTCTTTATCTGAAAAAGAAATGTCAACATTCAAGATGAAAATGCAAACATTGTCATAAAGATCATTAAGTCAAAACTCATTAAGCATGCTACATCTTTAAAAGATTTGATTTATCATGATAATATGTTCCATTTTAAGTTATTTGTTGCATATGAGTGTACTCATGTTTTAAAAGATGAGTATCATGTTTAAAACCAACACATGAGTTTCGTTATCAAGATAGGATATCATAAAGTTATTAAGCATGATAACAAATTTTTAATATTTTTATTTCATCATTATCAATCATGATTTTTGAAATATCATCAAAATTATTTTCTAGAGACTCATTATTTATCTTTTATCAAAAAATCAAAAACTTTTAGAGATAGATAAATTTCAAGAAGTATGCATTTTCTTTTTATGATTTACTTCATATAAGCATGTCTTTGCCTTTAATAAAAAATAAGTATCACAATCAAGAGTGAAAGGCAAATTTCGTAAAACAAATCATAATATGCATTATGGTATAATTCCAAAATCATCATCAAAATCTTTCATTTATTAAGAGGAACATAGATTGATTACATATAAGGATGCTCAAGTCATTTTTGTATTAAAGATGTGTGTCAAGTTTAAAATCCGAAGCATAAGTTTCATTAAATATGACATTTCATCAAAAGGTTTTGTCATAAAAACGATTAAGACCAAAAACACAATATTCCGAAACATAGAGTTTCAAATTACTTTAAAAATTCATGCATGATATAAAATTGTCAAGTATCATAATTAGAACCGATATCATCATGAAGATCATCAAGACAAACACATTATTTCAAAATGGGAGATTTTAGGTTATTATTTCAAATCCTCATGCATCATTAAGCATGAAAACCGAAGTACACAATCATATTCATGCTAATTAACTTTTGTGTCACAACCATACATTAAAATCCGATACGGAAATCATAAACATTCATGGAATTGTATAAATCATCCAATCATTAATCATAATTTTTACTTTTCATAAATACTAGAAACAAAAAGCATAAAATAAAATTCCTACCAACTATATTAAGAAACTCATGAAAGGATCATGTAATTTCAAAACAATATAAGAACATTTTAGGTGAGTTACTTATCTCATTGTTGAAATCCGTTAAAGGCCAATTCGTTGTTTCGTCACTTGATTCTTCTTTGCGTTTCATCTTCATCTTTGGCCTCTTCTTCCATTCAAGTTCATTTTTAGTTTTAGATTTTTGTTTAATGAACTTGTTAATATTTATTGTTATTTGTTCAATGTCCTCATCACTTGAGCCATCACTCAAGTGGTATTCATTTGTCTGAAGTTCCAAATCCTTCCTATTCTTTGGAAGGTGGTTCAAGTGTTCATCATGTTCATTGTGTTCCAAGAATGTCATCTCATAGGTCATTAAAGACCCAATGAGTTCTTCAAGAGGTAAGTCATTTAAATTTTTAGCTTCTTGTATGGCGGTTACTTTAGGATCCCACCTTTTTGGAAGGGATTTTAAAATCTTATTTATAAGATCAAAATCTGAAAAAGATTTACCAAAAGCTTTTAGACTATTAACGACATCTATGAAATGGGTGTACATGTCTCCAATAGTCTCGCTTGATTTCATTCAAAAAGTTCAAAATCGTGTATCAAAATATTAACTTTCGAGTCTTTGACTCTACTCATTCCTTCGTGTGTGATTTCAAGTGTGTGCCAAATATCGAAAGCCGTTTCATATGTAGAAATCCAATTAAACTCTTTTTTATCTAAAGTGCAAAATAAGGCATTCATAGCCTTTACATTTAAAGAAAAAGATTTCTTCTCTAAGTCCGACCATTCGTTCGTCGGTTTAGAGGGAAGTTGAAATCCATTTTCAACAATATTCCACAAATTTAAATCTAGAGAAATCAAGAAAACTCTCATTCAAGTTTTTTAATATGTGTAGTCCGATCCATTAAAGAATGGGGAACGAATAATCAGAAACCCTCTTGAAAGCCATGAAGAACCATTTCTCCCAAGTGTGAATCCGAATGAGAAATAACGAGGCTCTGATACCAATTGTTGGGATCGAGAGTTGCACTAAGAGAGAGGAGGGGGGGGGGAGGGTGAATTAGTGCAGCGGATAAAGATGACAAATTTTGATAATTTAAAATAATGCTTTTGGAGACTTCATACGATAAAGGGATATTTCATTAAAAAGCATATCAGAAGTGATTGTGAGAGGATAAAGAAGAAGCCGGATGATTGCAGTAAAATGAAATGGTTTGCAGTAAAGTAAATTGCAAGAATATAAATGCAAATCGATTTATAGTGGTTCGGTCATACGACCTACATCTACTCCCGATTCCTCTTCTCTTGAGGCCATCGACTTTTCACTAGGTGTCTTCCTTCCAATGAGCGAAGAGAAACTCCCTTTTACAAACTCTGTTTACAAGACTTTCCTCAACACCTCTCTTAAAGATAACTTTAAACTTTAGAGGAGGGATTTCAACTAAAACTACTAGAGTTTTCCCTTAGTTTCTAACACAATTCTTGCTCTCCCAAGCAAGAACATCTGAGGTATTTATAGACCCCAAGAGGATTCGAATTTGGAGTCCAAATTTGAATTATCTCGGATTTTCGGGATACTAGTGGTACCACCACCTAACACTGGTGGTACCACCGCCAGTGCACTCTAGTTTTATCAGTATACTGGGTGGTACCATCGTCTAGTTTGGCGGTACCACCGCTTGACACACTGACACGGTTAGTGTACTGGGCGGTACCACTGCCCATCCAGCGATGCCACCGTCCAAGCACTCTGCCCTAGGGTGGTACCATCACCTAGTCTGGGCAGTACCACCACCCAGACCACTTGGGAGACTGAACCCAGGCGGTACCACCGCCCCAGTCTGGCGATGCCATCACCAGACAGGGTTCAACAACCCTATTTGGGTCTTTCATATGGCCCAAACTTATCCGAGTATCGGCCCAACTAGCCCCTAACTGGGTTGGCCCAATTACAGCCCAGTTAGACTTATTCCTACTCCAATCTAGACAATTATTATTACAACGCGAATCAAAATATCGCCTGGCACGTCATTGGCACATCGGCACTTCATCCGTTTCTTAAGTGCATCATCCTCTCTTGCTACTTATTGCCCAATCAGTACTTAACGCCTGCAACCCTGATCTTCTTGGTGCAACTCTGCTCTTCTTGGCCCGATGCCCAATGTCCGAAGTCTTCTATCGATTGTTAACCGGACCTCTGGCTCGATGTCTAATCTTCTGACGTGATTTCCTCCAACACAACGCTGATTCATCCCGCATCAATTGTCTAATCCTGATCGAGAGTAGACCTGCGTTAATCAAAATGCAGTTAGATCATAAATCACTCTTAATTAGTTTCATCATCAAAATCCGAGATTCAACAATCTTTCCCTTTTTGATGGTGACAATTAATTGATGACAGAGTTAACCTTAACTCTCCGGAGTTTAAACAAACTCCCCCTATCAATATGCCATATTGATAGGACCCTTGGATTTCAACAAATCCAAGTAACATGTCATTTAAAAACATCAAACCATCATGCAAATAGATAAAATCTTCAATTCAATGCATGTAGTCATCAATCTACTTCTCCCCCTATGTTATTAACAAAAAGGAGAAGTAGCATCTAGCTATATTTAAAGATAAGAAGTTTTTGCAACATGAAGCTAGATTTTTATCATAACATATAAGCGCAAAAGCATAGCAATTTTTTTTTAAAGTTCAAGCATGGCAATTTTTACTTGCTTCTTGAGATGTGCAAGTTTGCACTTCGTTTCTCATGATAGATAAGATAGCAATTTTCATTCGCTTCTTGAGATATGTAAGTTGCACTTTGTTTCTTCTCTCTTAAGAAGTGCACTTTAATTTTGCCTTGCATGTTTGTAATTTTTACAAAATTTTCATCACTTAAACATGCAAGCTAAATTTTCATTACAACATACAAACATAGAAGCATGGCAAGTATAAGATTGTAAATTTTCTAAGTTTTATACTTTTTACTTCTTTTGATAGGCAAGATCTTTCTTCTCTTTTTGAGGAGTGCAAACTTACAAGTTTTGCTTTCTTTGCATGCTAGCAATGCTAGCAATTTCTTCTCCCCCTTTGTCATTGTCAAAAAGAAGGGAGAAAGTAATGATATAAAAATTTCCTTTACATTCATTTTTCATATACATTTGTATCAAAATATACATTCGTTATCACATGATGCATACAAGGCAAAGTAATCATATCATTTCTAAGTCAAGAAAGATATGAAATCAAAGCTATAGAAAATCAAGAACATGATTCATGCACGGAATTCTCATCAAGATCTCATTTAAAAATTCAAGTATCAAGATATCAAGATCACGAATTCATATAAATTCAAGTATTGAATTCCGAAAAATCAAAAGACAAGTTACATTTCATTTAAAGAATTTTCTTTTGATAAAATGGAAGGAGCATGGTAAACGATCTTGATTTATAAAGAACTTCAAGTGATAATTTGCAAGAACATGATTTCAATAAAATATCTTTATAGCAAAATGAAATCTTTTAGAGCTTGATTCAAGCATTACAAATATCTCAAAAAGTCATGATTCCAAGAGATCAAGAGAAGAGTCATGAGTAAAAATTCAAACTCAATTCATCAACTTCAAGCTCTTCATCAAAATTACTTTCGATACAAGGTTATAAATGAATTCATCACTTGTCTTTCATCCAAAAATTGAAAACTCTAGGGATAGAGAAATTTCAAGGAACAAGCATTTTTCCTTTTTGATTAAATTCATTTAAGCATGCCTTTATCTTAAAAAGAAATGTCAACATTCAAGATGGAAAGGCAAACTTCGTCATAAAGATCATTAAGTCGGAACTCATTAAGCATGCTGCATCTTTAAAAGATTTGATTTATCATGATAATATGTTCCATTTTTATTTATTTGTTACATATGAGTGTACTCATATTTTAAAAGATGAGTATCATGTTTAAAACCAACACATGAGTTTCGTTATCAAGATATGATATCATAAAGTCATTAAGCATGATAACAAACTATTAATATTTTTATTTCATCATTATCAATCATGATTTTTGAAATATCATCAAAATTATTTTCTAGAGACTCATTATTTGTCTTTTATCAAAAAAGTAAAAACTTTTAGAGATAGACAAAATTTAAGAAGTATGCATTTTCTTTTTATGATTTATTTCATATTAGCATGTCTTTGCCTTTAATAAAAAATAAGTATCACAATCAAGAGTGAAAGGCAAATTTCGTAAAATAAATCATAATATGTATTATTGTATAAGTCCAAAATCATCATCAAAATCTTTCATTTATTAAGAGCAACATAGATTGATTACATGTAAGGATGCTTAAGTCATTTTTGTATAAAAGATGTGTATCAAGTTTAAAAAGCGAAGCACAAGTTTCATTAAAATGACATTTCATCAAAAGATTTTGTCATAAAAATGATTAAGACCAAAAACACAATATTCCGAAACATAGAGTTTCAAATTACTTTAAAAACTCATGCATGATATAAAATTGTCAAGTATCATTATTAGAACCGATATCATCATGAAGATCATCAAGACAAACACATTGTTTCAAAAAGTAAGATTTCAAGTTATTATTTCAAATCCTCATGCATCATTAAGCATGAAAACCGAAGGACACAATCATAATCATGCTAATTAACTTTTGTGTCAAAATCATACATCAAAATCCGATATGAAAATCATAAACATTCATGGAATTATATAAATCATCCAATCATTAATCATAATTTTTATTTTTCAAAAATGCTAGAAAGAAAAAGCATAAAATAAAATTCCTACCAATTATATTAAGCAACTCATGAAAGGATCATGTAATTTCAAAATAACGTAAGAACATTTTAGGTGAGTTACTTACCTCATTGTTGAAACCTGTCAAAGACCAATTCGCCGTTTTGTCACTTGATTCTTCTTTGCGTTTCATCTTCATCTTTGGCCTCTTCCTCCGTTCAAGTTCATTTTTAGTTTTAGATTTTTGTTTAATGAACTTGTTAAAATTTATTGTTATTTGTTCAATGTCCTCATCACTTGAGTCATCACTCAAGTAGTATTTATTTGTCCGAAGTTCTAAATCCTTCCTGTTCTTTGAAAGGTGGTTCAAGTGTTCATTATGTTCATTGTGTTCCAAGAATGTCATCTCATAGGTTTTTATTCATTGTGTTCCAAGAATGTCATCTCATAGGTTATTAAAGACCCAATGAGTTCTTCAAGAGTCAAGTTATTTAAATTTTTAGCTTCTTGTATGACCATTACTTTAGGATCCCACCTTTTTGGAAGGGATCTTAAAATCTTATTTATGAGATCAAAATCTGAAAAAGATTTATTAAGAACTTTTAGACTATTGATGACATCCGTGAAATGGGTGTACATGTTTCCGATAGTCTCGCTTGGTTTCATTCGAAAAAGTTCAAAATTGTGCATCAAAATATTAACTTTCGACTCTTTGACTCTACTCATTCCTTCGTGTGTGACTTCAAGTGTGTGCCAAATATCGAAAGTCATTTCACACGTAGATATCCAATTGAACTCTTTTTTATCTAAAGCTCAAAATAAGACATTCATAGCCTTTGCATTTAAAGTAAAAGATTTCTTCTCTAAGTCCGACCATTCGTTCATCGGTTTAGCGGGAAGTTGAAAACCATTTTCAATAATATTTCATAAATTTAAATCTAGAGAAATCAAGAAAACTCTCATTTGAGTTTTCCAATATGTGTAGTTTGATCCATTAAAGAACGGGGGATGAATAATCGAAAAACCCTCTTGAAAGCCATGAAGAGCCATTTCTCACTAGTGTGAATCTGAATGAGAAATAACGAGGCTCTAATACCAATTGTTGGGATCGAGAGCAGTACTAAGAGGGGGGGGGGGTGAATTAGTATAGCAGATAAAGATGATAAATTTTGATAATTTAAAACAATGCTTTCAGAAACTTCGTACGATAAAAGGATATTTCATTGAAAAGCGTATCAGAAGTGATTGTGAGAGGATAAAGAAGAAGCCAAATGATTACAATTAAATGAAATGGTTTGTAGTAAAGTAAATTACAAGAATATAAATGTAAACTAATTTATAGTGTTTCGGTCATACGACCTACGTCCATTGCCGATTCCTCTTCTCTTGAGGCCATCGGCTTTCTACTAGGTGTCTTTCTTCCAATGGGTGAAGAGAAACTCCCTTTTACAAACTCTATTTACAAGGCTTCCCTCAATACCTCTTTTAAAGACAACTTCAAACTTTGGAGGAGGAATTTCAACTAAAACTAACAGAGTTTTCTCTTAGTTTCTTGCACAATTTTTGCACTCCCAAGCAAGAATATCTGGGATATTTATAGACCCCAAGAGGATTCAAATTTGGAGCATCCTGGATTTTTGGGGTACTGGCCGTACCATCGCCTGACATTGGCGGTACCACTGCTAGTGCACTCTGGTTCTGTTAGTGTATTGGGTGGTACTACCGCCTGGCACACTAATATGGTCAGTGTACTGGGCGGTACCACTGCCCAACCAACGGTGCCACCGCCTAGGCACTCTGCCCCAAGGTAGTACTACTGCCCAGTCTGGACGGTACCACCACCCAGACCACCTAGGAGACTGAACCCAGGCGGTACCACCACCAGACAGGGTTCGGCAACCCTGTTTAGGCCTTTCATTTGGCCTAAACCTATCCGGGTATGGGCCTAACTAGCCCCTAACTGGGTTGGTCCAATTACAACCCAATTAGACCTATTCCTACTCTGATCTAGATAATTATTATTACAACGTGAATCAAAATGTTGCCCAGCATGTCATTGGCACATCGGTGCTTCGTCCTTTTCTTCAGCACATCGTCCTCTCTTGCGGCTTGTTGCCTAATCAGCAGTTGACGCCTACAACCCTGATCTTCTTGGCATAACTCCACTCTTCTTGGCCCGATGCTCGACGTCCGAAGTCTTCTACCGATTGTTAGTTGGACCTCCGACTCAACGTCCAAACTTTTGACATGATTTCCTTTGGCACAACACTGATTCATCCTGCATCAATTGTTTAATCCTGATCGAGAGTAGATTTGCGTGACTCAAAATGTAGTGAGATGATAAATCACTCTCAATTAGTTTCATCATCAAAATCTGAGATAAAACTCATAAATTTGAAATGATTTCGAAAAGAGTTATTCGTGCAAAAATTTTGGTCTAATGAATGAGATTTGAGTAAAGTGATTTGAGAGAATGTGATTGAGTGTAGAGAGAAGAACAAGATGTAGCAATTAAAACTCACACATTCAGTGTAGTACGCAATGATGTATAGTGGTTTAGTCAAATGACCTACGTCCACTTCTGAAACCTCCTCCGATGAGGTTCCCAACTTCCACTATCAAATCTTCTAGAAGGGGAAGGACCAAGCCCTCTTACAAACTTTTTACAAGTGGTTCACACTCACAAAATTTTGGGAAAGTAAAAACGTGGGAGGTGAACACTCAAGCTATCGAACATGATTTTGCTATAGCTTAGACTCAGTTTTTATCACTTTTCAATGTGCTTAGCCAGCTGAGAAGAGAGGGGTATTTATAGACTCAATTGACTTCAGAATTGGAGTCAAAAGGACTCACATCCTGGATTTTTGAGTATCGGCGGTACCACCGCCTGGCACTAGCAGTACCACCTCCAGTTGACCCTGCTCTATTTGTATACTGGGTGGTACCATTGCCTAATAGGGTCCTCGGTCTCTATGGACTAGCGGTATCATCGCTTGTCAGGCGGTACCATCGCTGATAGGTAATAACTATCAACGGTGACAAGCGGTACCACCACTGATAGATAATAACTGTCAGTGGTACCATCGCTGACCTGGGGTGGTACCACCTGGGAATTAGTTCTCGGGGTGGTGCCACCGCCAAACATGGTCCAACACTGCTGAATAGGCTCTGAATCCGGCCTAATTCAGTCCAAATAAAGCCCAATTGGCCCCTACTAGGGTTAGTCAGGATTATCACCTAATCTTATCCATAATTATTTGCTAACTATGAAATTGAAACATATTCTAAGCAAAAACTAAATCGGCACGTCGAGTTTTCTTCCTACGAGCTTCCGGTGAACTTCCAACAGATTTCCGACACACCCTTGGATTTCTTCCGGCGGACTCCCAGTAGGCTCCCAGACTTTATGGCGAGTTCCTTGAATCTTTGGCAAGCTTCTGAACCTTCTCAGTAAGCTCTGCGAACCTCCGATGATCTTTCCAACGAACTTCCAAAACCTCGACAAGTCCCCGATTTATTCTTGACTGGTTCCGGCAGCACATCCGACGATCCTTCGAACTTTCGGCAGACTCTCAAACTCCCAATGTACTTGACTTCGATAATTTGCTTTATGTCTTCATTGCTATCGTAGTTCATCCTGCACACTTATCTCAATTATATGGATTAGATCAAATAACCTATTAATTGACTTCATCATCAAAATTCGAGATTCAATAGTCTAAAGACCAGATACACTATTGAGACTACGAAATCACTATCTAACAACAGGTATCAATAACCATCCAGCATTCCGTAAACAGATCTATTAGTGAACTCATTCTCTAATGAGCACCTACACTGTATCCTTAGTGTCCCCACATAAGTAGCTATGAGACCAGCCATCTCCATTATATAGATGAGTATATAACACACCAGTCTGTCTAGTTACCTCGATGTCCCTCTTGAATAACCTATGATCGGGATTATTTAGGGTTTTTTTAAAGGTGAATCGGTCTTATTATTGTGATCTCATCACGATCTGATTCTCATTGCATAGATCCAAGTATTAGGGATCAAGTGGCACAAAGAAGGGGGGGGGTTGAATTAGTGCAGCGGTAAAGAATGATAGATTTTTCAGCGATTAACACAAGTTCAGAAACTTCGTACGAATGAATGCAGCGTTTCGTTTGAACCCGAAAAGATTGCGTTTTAACTTTAAAGCATACGTAAGAAGATGAAGATGAAGTTGAGTAAATAAGGCAGCATATGAAAATGGTTTGCAGCAAAGTAAGTTGCGAGAAAGTAAATGCAAACCGATTTATAGTGGTTCGATCATCTGACCTACATCCACTTCCGAAGCCTTCTCCGATGAGGCTCCTAACTTCCACTAGCAAATCCTTTTATAGGGGAAGGACCAAATACCCATCTTACAACTCTTTTACAAGAGGTTCACACACTTTCAAGTTTTCACAAAGAGAAGGAAATGAGGTGAACACTTAAGCAAATGAAGAACAAGACTTTCTCAAGACTTATTTTTAAAATCTAACTCTCCAAGGGTTCTACTCTCAGCTGAGAAAAGGGGGATATTTATAGATCCAAAATGGATTCAAATTTGGGCTCCAAATTTGAAATCAAATTGGAGTTCCCGGTGCTGGGGCGGTGCTACCGCCTGTAAGAGGCAGTGCTACCGCTTGTTAGTTTGCTAGACTGACACAGCAGGGGCAGTACTACCGCCCCAGCTAGACATAGTATAGGCGGTACTACCGCCCCAGCCAGGCGATGCTCCCGTCCTAGCCAGGCGGTAGTACTACTGCCCCAGCTAGACACAGTAGGGGCGGTACTACCGCCCCAGCCAGGCGGTGCTACCGTCCCAGCCAGGCGGTGCTACCGTCCCAGCCAGGCGGTGCTACCGTCCCAGCCAGGCGGTGCTACCGCCTGGCCTGCTGGCTGCTGGGCGGTGCCACCGCCCAGCACACATGCTGCTGGGTGGTTCTACCGCCCAGCACACACCAACTTCCTAGTTTGGGCACCGCCCAGCACACACCAACTTCCTGGTTTGGGCTGAAAACTCGGCCCAAACCGGTCCCAAACAAGGCCCAATGGGCTCATACTTGGGTTAAAGGATTAACACCTAATCCTAACCCAAATTAATATGTTAACTACGAAATTAAAGATATTCTTAAGCTATTATAAAGTCCGCAAGTCAAGTCTTCTTCCAGCAATCTTCCGGTGAACTTCCGGCGGTCTTCCGACGATCCCTCGAAAACCATCCTGCGGACTCCCGGCAAGCTCTCGGACTCCACGATGATTTTGGTGAGTTCCCCTGAGCTGTTATGGCAAGCTCCGATCTTTCTTGGCAAGCTCCATGAACTTTTGACGAACCTTCCGGCGAACTTCCGAAAACCCTTCGGCAAGCTCCCTACTCGTTCTCGGCCGGTTCCGGCAGCACTCCCAACGAATCTTCGGACTTCTATCGAACACTCGAACTCCCAATGATCCATCGCACTTGACTTCGGCCCTTTGTTTCACTTTACGTCTTCATCCTTATCGTAGTTACTCCTGCACAAACAAACACTAAACACCCTACTTCGATCTAGACAGTTACTACAACACGAATTGACATTCAGTTGCCCGGCACATCATTGGTCGATGTTTCGTCCGATCCTTCGGCATATCGTCCTCTCATGCGGTCCATTGTCCAATAGGCGATTGACCTCCGTAACCCCGATATCCTTGGCACAACACGCTCTTCTTGGCCCAATGCCCGACGTACGAAGCCTTCAGCCGATTGTCGACCGAACTTCCGGCTCGACATCCAATATCCTGACGTGATCACCTCCGGTGCAACGTCAATTCCTCCAGCGTCAACTGTCTAATCCTGATCGATAGTAGACCTGCATAACTCAACACGCAGTTAAACAACAAAACACACTCAATTAGTTTCATCATCAAAATCCGAGATTCAATACCAAGGACATCATAAAATACATCTAGATAATGTGAGAAAATGTTAGCAATCATCAGTACAGAGATGGATGCAGCATGTTACAGGTGCCATCACTCACGTGATTGGCTTATAGGGCACCTATAACTAGTACTTTCAACGGGCAAAAATCAATTACCCTCTTATAAACCTTTTCTCCTTTTCATAGGTTCAGGAGATAACCTTTACAAGTCACTCATCCCTTAAACAAAAATCTAAACTTAGAACAAGAGGAGGGGAACTCTCAAAGAATTATAATAGCGTTTTCATAAGTTTTTATTTAAGTTCTTATATATACTGAGTAGGGATAAGTGGGGTATTTATAGGCCTAAAATGGCTTCAAAAATGGAACCAAAAAAGGTCTCATCTCAGGTTCTCGAGGTACTGGTAGTACTATCACTAGTCTGAGCGGTACTACCGCCTAATAGAGCTTCGAAGACTGGGCTCTAGTAATACCACCGCTAGTCTGGGTGGTGTACCACTAGCCTTAGGCGGTTCCACCACTAGACCTTGATATAGGTCACTGAATGGGCCAATCAATAGGCCTAATTTAGTCATGATTTAGGCTCAATTGACCCCTAATTGAGTTAGTGGGATTACATCTAAAACTAACTCAAATTAAAATCTAACTACGATAATTAAGGCTTAACAAATTGCAAGACAAGAAATTTCAGTTGCTAGCATGTCATTTGTTCATTCAAACTCCTAGCAAACTTTTGGTGCATCATCCGAACCTTCGGTGCATCATGCTTTCCTTTGGTGTAATACCCAATCCTTCGACATGTTGACTTCTGCAACATCTGATCTTGACGTAATATCCAATTCTTTTGGTCCGATGCTCGATTTCTGACTTCGGCCCAATGTCTTATTCTTTTTGCTTTAATTGTTTCACCTTATCGAAGTTAGTCCTACATCACTTTTCTCAAAGCAAAGATTAGATCATAAATTCATCAATTAATTTTATTATTAAAATTTGAGATTCAATAATCACCTCTTTTTTTTATGATGATAACCAATTGATGATGGAGTTAAACTTAACTCCCCCTATCTATATGTCATTAGCAAACTTGAATTCAAAAAGAGTAATAACCTTTAAATTCAAGTGAAATAATTTTGATAAATATAGACTTTCATAATTCATATATATCATATCATTAAGAAGTGCATCATAATATTAAAAAGTACTTAACATCAAAGAGTGCAAGATAAGGAATACAACACATCAAGGAGTATAACACATCAAGGAACCATCAACTTCTCCCCCTTTGTCATTAACAAAAAGGAGAAATATACAAGCTATTCAGGTGGTGATAATTCAAAATGCCTAAATAGAGTATTAAACTACGTATTAAAAGTGTCAAGTTGTCGATGAATGTGCTACATCTCGGTTAAAATTTGATCTTGACAAAGTTCAATTAGATCTAGTCGAGTTACTATCGAATCAACAAATGAGGAGGGTGTTAGATCCATCGAAGGTTCTTCCTCAAAGGGACTAGTAGAAGGAGATTGACTTCCAATATATATAGGTGTTTCTGGTTCTAGCTTAGGTGGGAGAGGATCAGTTCTCCTAGGTAATTTAGTCCAAACACCATTTATTACTATGCATTTTAATCTTCTTAATAAGTTTCTATTGATGATGTTAAATTTGTTAGGATTAATATGGCACTAAGAGGGGGGGTGTGTGTTTGGAGGTGAATTAGTGCAGCGATAAAATCGATTGTGATTCAAAATTTTATCGAGTTGATAAAAACGTAAGCAAAGAAACTATATCGATAAGATATTGACTTGAGGTAAATGTAGAATGCAGAGAGCAGCTAAGCAATGAAAGCAAGTAGTAAGGAAGAAAAGTGCACAGTAAGAAAAGAACACATTGATTTATAGTGGTTCAGTTGTTCAACCTACGTCCACTTCTAATACCTCCTCCGTTGAGGTCACCGGCTTCCACTATTGATCTTCTTTCAATGGGTGAAGATCAATCACTCCTTTACAAATCTCTTCTCCTTTTAATAGGTTCAGGAGTAAACCTCTTTACAAATCACTCACTCTCCTTATACAAATTTCTAATGCTAGAACCAGTGGAGGTGAACACATAAAGTTACAACAATGATTTCATTATAATCTTCGTTCTTTTGTTTATTTTTTTTATCTCACAAGCAGAGAAGTGTGAGATATTTATAGGCCTCAATTGGCTTAAAAAATAGAGCCAAAAAAGGTCTTATCCTGGATTTCCAAGGCACTAGTGGTACTATCGCTTGTGTCTAGTGGTACTACTGCTTGTGCTATTTAACATTGGGTGGTACCACCGTCCATTCTAGCGGTACTATCGTTAGATAGAGCCTTGGCTATTGGACCTAGGTGGTACCACCGCCTGGTAGTTAACAACTACCAACAGTACCATCGCCTTACAATTAATAACTACTAGCGGTACCATCGCCCAGTCTTGGCGGTACCACCGCCCAGACCTCCTGGGAGATTGAGCCCTGGGCGGTTCCACCGTCTAGTTTTGGCAGTGCCACCATCAGACATGGTTCAGGATATTATTTGGGCCAATAGTTCGACCCAAACCAGTTCGGATTTGGGCCCAATTGGTCCCTAATTGAGTTAGTGGGATTACCTCCCAATCCTAACTCAAATTATGTCATAACTACGATAATTAAGACATTTAACTAAGCAAATCAAGTGTAGTAGGTCAAAAGTTCTTCTGGTAAGCTTCCAACGATCTTTCGGTGGGCTTTCGATGGACTCTTGATGATCTTCCAGCAGACTCCCAGCAAGCTCTTGAACTCTTTAACGAACTTCTCAGCAAACTTCAATGAGCTTCTAGGCGAGCTCCTGATGAACTTCTCAGTGAGCTCTGGTGAACTTCCGACGAACTTCTTGGTGAACTCCCGATGAACTTTTCGACGAGCTCTCAACGAACTTCTCGACAAACTTTGGCAACACTACTGATGAGCTTCTTGGGGAACTCCCGATGAACTCTCAGACTCTAACAAATCGTTCGATCTTTGACTCCGGCATAACATCTACTCTATGCCTTGTTCATTATTGTAGTTAATTCTGCATACTTTTCTCAACATATGGATTAGATCAACAATATGTCAATTGATTTCATCATCAAAATCTAAGATTCAACAATCTCTCCCTTTTTTATGATGATAACCAATTGATGATGGAGTTAACCTTAACTCCCCCTATCTATATGCCATACTTGAGAAAAGACAAACTTGAATTCACAACCTTTGAATTCAAGCTTTAACCGATAAGTTTCATGCATTGTACATCAATATAGTTTCAAATTATCAACATGCATAATATGATACTAGAAACATATATGATGCCAAGCATTCATCATTGATATAAGAAACATACATGATGCCAATTTCATGTTTGATACATGATGCCAATTTCATGCCAATTTTATGTATGCCAATTATCAAGGTATAACATTCACAATTTCATGTATGATACTAGAAACATACATGATGCCAAGCATTAAGCATTTAAGCATGATATACTAACCATGATCATAATTCATTATTTTAAGCATGATATCAAGCATTCATCATGATACCAAACATTTAAGCATGATAAAATTTATCATTTCAAACATTCATTTAGATAACATTTTAAATATTTAAACATGATGCCAAGCATGATACTAAACATGATTCATCATTTCAAGTATGATACTAAGCATGATACCAAGCATTCATAAATTTGTCATTTTCTCCCCCTTTGTCATCAACAAAAAGGAAATGTACAATCATTTTTATATCATTACATCAAGTATGCAAGACAATTTTACACTATTGCGATAGCAAGATAATGACTTTTCCTTTTGCTAGCAAGATAGCGGTTTTTTCATTATGATAACAAAAAAGAAATGTGCAAACTAGCATTACTCTTGCTAGCACTTCTCTTTAGCTTTGAAGTGGCAAGCTGGCAAAGATAAAGAGAAGAGAGGAGTTCATTCATCAAAAGAAAAACCAAGCTATCAAAAATCCATGAATCATTCATCAAAAGAAAAGGAATTTATTCAAGCTATTGAAAATCTCTATTTTCATATAGAGCTAAGGGATTCATCATATAAAAAAAATGTGAATTTTCAAGATTCATGAATTAAATCTCTATTTTTGATAGAAAGAAGAAGAGATCATAAAAAAATCAAGTGTACCAATAAATTCGTGAATAAAACTTCTTCTTTCGTGAGTATTGGGGGATTATAGGAGAAGATCATTATGAAGCAAGTGTATCAAAAATCCATGAGATAAGAGGAAGGAAATGAACTCGATAAAAGCTTCATTTACAAAAAATCAAAAACTCCAAAAATATATACAAGAAACTCATGCATTCAGAAGATTTAACATGCCTAATTCTTTTTTAATAAAATCAAATTATTTCTCACTTAAAGGTTTTATAAAATTATCGGCTAATTGATGTTTCATATCAATAAATTCTAAAGTTACATCATGGTTATTTACATGATCTCTTATAAAGTGATACCTAATATCAATATATTTAGTTCTAGAGTGTTGAATGATGAATTTTGTTAAACATATTACACTTGTGTTATCATATTTTATAGGAATATTCTTTAGGTGTATTCTGTAATCTTCTAATGTGTTTTTTATCCATATAACTTGTACACAACATGCACTTGCTACTATATATTCGGCTTTGGCTGTAGATAGTGTAATCGAATTCTGTTTCTTAGAATATCAAGAGATAAGTACATGACCTAAGAATTGACAAGTTTCGAATGTACTTTTTCTATCTATTCTACATCTATCAAAATCAGCATCAGCATAAGCAATTAATTTAAAGTTCTTAGATTTTGGATACCATAATCTTAGATTAGAAATTCTTTTTATATATCTAAGAATTCTTTTAACAGATTTAAAGTAAGATAGCTTAGGATTGGATTGAAATCTAGCGTAAAATCCAACACTAAACATAATTTGTGGTCAAGTTACGGTGAAGTATAGTAAACTACCTATCATACCCCTATAAGTTTTTTTATCAAAGTTTTCTCCATTTTCATCCATATCTAACTTAGTGGAAATACTCATTGGTGTATTGATAGCCTTTGAACTATCCATATTGAATATTTTTAGTAATTCTAATAAATATTTGGTTTGACTAAGAAAAATTTCATCACCTAGGTTTGATTTGTAAGCCTAAGAAAAAGGTAAGTTTATCTATTGAGCTCATTTCAAACTCTTGGCTTATACTTTTGGCAAATGATTTATATAAGGACTTATTTGTGAAACAAAAAGTAATATCATTAACATAAATTTGAATAACAAAAAAATTATTTTTAAAATTTTTAATAAATAATATAATATCGACCTTGCTCTTAGAGAAATTATTTTAGATAAAAAAGAAACTAAGTCTCTCAAACTAAGCCCTTGGGGCTTATTTCAATCCATAGAGAGCCTTGGATAACTTAAATACATGATTAGAAAAAAGAAAATTCTTAAATCTAGGTGATTGTTCAACTTCTTCTAAAATAAAATCATTTAAAAAAGTACTTTTGACATCCATTTGAAATAGCTTAAAATTAGTACAACAAGCATAGGCAAGGAGTATCCTTATGACTTCTAATCTTGTCACAGGAGTGAATGTTTCTTCATAATTGATATATTCTTCTTGGTTGAAACTTTTGGCCACTAATCTAACCTTGTTTCCAACCACAATACCAAATTTATCTTGCTTGTTTTTAAAGACCCATTTAGTGTAAATCACTAAATGGTCACTAGGTCTAGGAATAAGTTTTCATACCTCATTTATCTCAAATTGATTCAACTCTTCTTACGTTCTGATAACCCATGAATCATCTTTTAAGACCTCATCAATGTATTTAGGTTTAATTTGAGACAGAAAAGCGACGTTGGCACGAAATTTTTTAAAGAAAGAGCGAGTTTGAACACCTTTTGATGTGTCTCATATGATTAGCTCCACAGGATAAGTATCTTCGTACTTCCATTCCTTAGGTAAAGATGTTTCGAAAGAAGATGCATCCAAATTGCTAGTGAGAGGAGAGGTTTTATTCAAATTTAAAGCATCAAAATCAAGATCATCATCAAAATTATTTTTCTTAAATTCAAAAATTTTATTAAAAATAACATGAATAGATTCTTCTATAACTAATGTTCTTTTATTAAAGACACGAAAAGCTTTAGAAGTAGAAGAATAACTAAAAAAATGCTTTCATCAGATTTTGCATAAAACTTTCCTAAGGTATCTTTTCATTTAAGATGAAACATTTACAATTGAAAATTTCAAAATACGAAACATTGGGGTCTTTTGTCGTTCCATAATTCATAAGGAGTTTTGGAAAGTAATGGTCTTACTAGAACCCTATTCATGATATAACATGTCGTGTTAACGGCTTCGACCAAAAAATATTTGGGTAGGCTATGTTAGTTTAATGTGGTTCTTGCTATTTCTTGTAAGTTTCTATTCTTTCTTTCAACTACTCCATTTTGTTATGGGTTTTTTGGAGTAGAGAAATTGTAGTTGTACCCATTTAATTCACAAAAGGTTTAGAAATCACGGTTTGGAAACTCATCATTGTGATCACTACGAATCGATGAAATCATAAAGCCTTTTTTATTTTGAACAAGTTTATAAAATTTTGAAAAATACTTAAAACAATTATTTTTGTATGCCAAGAAGTATGTCCAAGTGTATCTACAATAATCGTCTATAATTACCAAGGCGTATTTGTTACCTCCTAGGCTTGTTATATCAATTGGTCCAAATAAATCCATATGGATCAATTGTAATGGTCTAGAGGTGCTTATTTGATTATTTGATTTGAAACTATATTTTATTTGTTTTCCTAGTTGACGTGCATCACACACTTTGTCTTTGACAAACTTAATACTAAGGATTCCTCTTACAAGTTCTCTAGATGAAATTTGAGAGATTAGTTGTTAGGATCTGAGAGGCACTGAGAGAGAGGGGGGAAGTGAATTAGTATAGTGGATAAAAATCATAATTTTAAAATCAATTTTAGAAAGAGTTATTTGTAGAGAAATTTCAGTCTGATAAAAAAGATTTCAGCAAAGTAATTCGAGTGAATGCGATAGAAGGTAGCGAGGAGGAGATTGAGAGATCGCAACTAAGTTAAGATTGAAATACAGTAAGTTAAAACTCACACATCAAGAGAAACACACAGCGATATATAGTGGTTCGATCAAATAACCTACATCCACTTCCGAAACCTCCTCCGACGAGGTTTCCAACTTCCACTATCAATTCTTCTTGAAGGGGAAGGACCAAGCACCCCTTTTACAAACTTTTATAAGTGGTTCACACTCTTACAGGACTTTGACAAAGTAAAACTTGGAAGGTGAACACTCAAGCTATCGAATGTAATTTTTCTATAGCTTTGACTCAATTTTTATCACTTCTTAATGTGCCTAACCAACTGAGAAGAGAGGGGTATTTATAAACTCAATTAGCTTTAGAATTAGAGCCAAAAAGAGTCATATTCCGGATTTTTAGGTACTGGTGGTACCATCGCCTGACACTAGTGATACCATTACCAGTTGACCCTGTTCTGTTAGTGTACTAGGCGGTGCCACTGCCTAGTCTGGCGATACTACTGCTTGACAGAGTCCTCGGACTTTGTGAAGGGACGGTACTACCGTTGACCAGGGGCAATACGGCCACCTAGGAACTAATTCCCGGGGAGGTGCCACTACCTAGTCTGGTAGTGCCATCGCCAAACATGGTCAGCACTGATGAATGAGCCCTAAATTCGGCCCAATTCAGTTTAATTAAGGCCCAATTGGCCCCTACTAGTGTTAATTAGGATTATCACCTAATCCTAACCCTAATTACATACTAACTACGAACTTGAAAACATATTCTAAGCAAATTAAAAACTAGCAATGTCGAGTCTTCTTCCGACGAGCTTTCCGATGAACTTCTGGTGGACTTTCGACACACCCTCGAATATCTTCCAATGGACTTCCAACAGCTTCCTAGACTTTATGATGAGTTTGATGAATCTTTTGGCCACCTTCCAAACTTTCTTGGTGAACTCTGTGAACCTTCGATGAACCTTCCAACGAACTTCCGAAACCTTCGGTAAGTCTCCGATTCATTCTCGGCCAGTTCCGACAGCACTTCTGACGATCCTTCGGACTTCTGACGGACTCTCGAACTCTCAACGTACTTGACTCCAGTAATGTGCTTTATGTCTTCATTGCTATCGTAGTTAAACCTGCACACTTATCTCAATAATATGGATTAGATCAAATAACTTGTCAATTGACTTCATCATCAAAATCTCTCCCTTTTTTATGATGATAATCAATTGATGATGGAGTTAACCTTAACTCCCCCTATCTATATGCCATATTATGAGAAGGGAAACACTTGAATTCAATCTCCTTGAATTCAAGCCAAAACTGATAAGTTGCATTCGTTGAACTTATCGTCATACTTAGCAAGCATGATCTTTTCATCCATAAATATAAAACTTCGTATTTTCATGATGTCAAGATATAATACCCATTTTTCAAGTTCAATGATGATAGACATTTATCACTTCGACAAATGATACTAATTTTAATTTTGAAGTGAAACAATGATCAAATGATATCAAAAATAAAATTACACAAATGCAAGGCATGATATTATTTTATGATACATCATCAAATGAGATGAAAACTTATCATATCAATGAGGGATACCAAATTCAAACATGATATGATAACGATTTTACAAAGTTAACATGTAAAGCATGTGATGTATGTAATATATTCCAATTGTGATACGCTTCATATTACGATATATTACAATGCTTTTAAGGATATCAATCAATTTTTTTGATACAAGGCAATTGCAATACATTGCGGTACATGATACATTATTCAATATGATACATACAAGGCATTTCAATGCATTGCGATACATGATACCTCATTCAATATGATACATACAAGGCATTTATTATTCCATCAATCAAGTCATCAATTTATCTTGCCATATACTTCTCTCCCTTTGTCATCAACAAAAAGGGAATAGGCCTTGATAAAAATACCAAAAAGAAAAGAATACCAAAGAGCAATTCGATCATTCTTTTTGAAAATTGGTGCCAATGAAATCGTAAGATAGATCATTAAAAGCCAAAGTTCATAAAATTTTCTAAGATCTCATGAAAAATTCAGTATTAAGAGTTAATTTTGCATAATAATTCTTGAATTGAATAATTCAAGTCAATAAAAATTTATTCAAGAATTGTTTCTACCAAATGAAAATAGAAAAGAGATGAAATCGATAAGACTCATGATAAGAACTATAAGAGTTCATTCAAGAAGAATTGAAATGAACGGTTCAAGAGCCAATTTGAAAATTTAAGCCGAAAAATCGTAAAATGAAAAAGATACATCATTGAAGCCAAGACATTCATCAAATATTTCATCAAGAGCTCATGAAGTTTATTTTTAAAAAATTCGTAAAGAAGAGAGATAGTTTTCATACTAAGCTCAAATTCATGAAAGAGTCATGATGAAGTTTTCATATTTTAAAGGTTCAACTTGGCATTTCCATTACAAATTTATGAGGTGGAGCACATTATTGTAAAAATTTCATAAAAGATTCAACTTGACATTCTCATTATAACTCATGAGATGAAAGATAAACAATCAAGTCATAAAGACTCAAGATGTAGAAATTAACACGAGTTAAGAGTTTATCAAATTTACATAAATGGAGTTTGGAGAGAGTATACAAACTTGAAAGCTTCTTCAAAATTCATGATATTAATGTATGTATAGTTGCATGAGTCAAGAAGGCAAAATTATCAAACTTCAAACGATACGTAAGTGTGGATAAAATAAATCAAGAGATCCATTTATTATCCCAATAGAGGTAGAGGGAGTATAGAACTAATTTTACCAAGTCATTAAGAGGGCATGATTTAAAAAAAAAATCATCAACGGAGAAACATTAAACGATGAAAGAGGAGTATCAATGCAAGATCGGAGAAGGATAAAAATGAGATTTTCATTCAAAAATATGATATTGTAAAGATGTCATTCGAAATCTAAATAGATAATATCAACAGAAGTTGAAAAGCTTTGGAAAAGAAACAAACAATGTCCTCATGCATTAGGACAATTTAGCAAGCCTAATTCTCTTCTAATGAAGTCAAATTGTTCTTCATTTAAAGGTTTTATGAAGATATCCACTAATTAGCATTTTGTATCAATAAATTCTAGAATAATAATATTATTATTAACATGATCTCATATAAACTGATGCCTAATGTCAATATGCTTAGTTCTAGAGTGTTGAATGAGATTTTTAGTTAAACAAATAGCACTTGTGTTATCACATTTTATGGGAATATTCTTTAATTGAATTCCATATTATTCTAAAGTATTTTTCATCAAAACAACTTATGCACAATATGCACTTGCGGCTATGTACTCGGCTTCGGCCGTAGATAGTGTAACCGAGTTTTATTTCTTGGAAGTCCAAGAGACAAGTGCATGTCCTAAAAATTGGCATATTTCGGATGTGCTTTTTCTATCTATTTTACATCTGCCAAAATCCATATCTGCATAGGCTTTTAAATTAAAATCATCAGATTTTGAATACCATAATTCTAGATTAGAAGTTCTTTTAAGATATCTAAAGATTCTTTTAACGGCTTTAAGGTGAGATAACTTAGGATTAGCTTGAAATCCTACCCTAAACAAGATATCCGGTCTAGTTGCGGTGAGATAAAGTAAACCACCTATCATTCCCCTATATGTTTTTTGATCAAAATTTTCTCTACTTTCATCCATGCCTAACTTAGTGGAAGCACTCATAGGAGTGTTTATGACTTTTGAACCATCCATGTTAAATCATTTTAATAATTCTAATGTATATTTAAATTGATTAAGAAATATACCATTACTAAGTTATTTAATTTGTAATCCTAAAAAGAAGGTTAGTTCACCCATTAGACTCATTTCAAATTCATGACTCATACACTTGGTAAATGATTCATATATTGATTCGTTAGTTGAACCAAAGATAATATCATCAACATAAATTTGAACAATAAGAAAATTATTTTCAAAATACATAACAAATAATGTAGTATCAACCTTGCCTTTAGTAAAATTATTTGAAATTAGAAATGAGCTAAGTCTCTCATACCAAGCCTTTGGGGCTTGTTTTAACTCATGGAGAGTCTTAGTCAATTTAAACACATGATTAGGAAAAAGAGAGTTTTCAAAACTGGGTGGTTGTTCAACAAACACTTCTTCGAAAATAAAACCATTTAAGAAAGCACTTTTGACATCCATTTGAAATAACTTAAAATTATTGCTACTAGCATAGGCAAATAGCATCATATTGGCTTCTAATCTTGCCACAGGAGCGAAGGTCTCTTTGTAATCGATACCTTCTTCATGATTGAAACCCTTGACCACTAATCTAGCTTTGTTTCTAATCACAATACCAAATTCATCTTGCTTGTTTCTAAAAACCCATTTAGTACCTATAACGAAATGGTCACTAGGTCTAGGAACAAGCTTCCACACCTCATTCCTCTCAAATTGATTCAATCCCACTTTCATTGTGATAACCCAAGAATCATCTTTTAAGGCTTCGTTAATGCACCAAGGTTCAAATTGAGAAAGAAAAGCGGCGTTGGCACAAAAATTCTTAAAAGAAGAACGAGTTTGAACTCCTTTTGATGTGTCTCCTATAATTAGCTCCTTTAGATGGGCATCTATATATTTCTATTTCTTAGGTAAGGAAATTTGGGAAGAAGATGCATCCAAGTTACTATTTTGAGGAGAGGTTTCATTCAAATTTAAACCATTAAAATCAAGATCAGCATCAAAATCATTTTTTTTAATTTAAAAATTTTATTGAAAATAATAGACTCTTCTATAACTAAGGTTCTTTTATTAAAAATACGAAAAGCTTTAGTGGAAGAGTAACCAAGAAAGATACATTCATCGGATTTTGTATTGAACTTTCCTAAGGCATCCTTTTCATTCAACATAAAGTATTTGCAACAGAAAACTTCAAAGTAAGAAACATTTGGTTTTTGTTATTTCATAATTCATAAGGAGTTTTGGATAGAGATGGTCTTATTAGGACCTATTCATGATATAGCAAGCCATATTAATGGCTTCAACCCAAAAGTATTTAACATGGTTCTTGCCATTTCTTGTAATCTCCTATTCTTTCTTTATACTACTCCATTTTGTTGAGGATTTCTCGGAGTAGAGAAATTATGATTATATCTATTAGATTCGCAAAAATTTTGGAAGTTATGGTTTTGAAATTCACCACCGTGATCACTCTGAATTGATGAAATTATAAAACTATTTTCGTTTTGAGCAAGTTTACAAAATTTAGAGAAACATTTAAAACAATCACTTTTGTGAGCCATGAAATAGGTCCAAGTGTATCTACTATAGTCATCTACAATTACAAACACATATTTGCTATCTCCTAGGCACATTGTGTCAATTGGTCCAAATAAATCCATATGGATCAATTGTAATTGTCTAGAGGTGGTTATTTGATTCTTTGGTTTGAAGCTACTTTTTATTTGTTTTCCTAGTTGATAAGCATCACACACTTTGCCTTTAATGAACTTAATATTGGGAATGCCTCTTACAAGTTTTTCAGATGTGATTTGAGAAATTAGTTTTATGCTAGCATGACCTAATCTCCTATGTCAATGCTAAGCATCATCATTTAAAATCGAAAAACATATTTCATTGCTAAGATTATCAATGTTGATGGTGTAGACATTATTTTATTTTAGTGCAATCATAGATGTGTTGTTGCGTGGTTTTCAATACTGCAAGCGTTAGATTCAAATTTCACAATGTATCCTTTATCATATAATTGACTAATGCTCAAAAGATTATGCTTTAAGCCATCTACCAACAGCACATCATCAATTAAAAAGCTTGATTTGTTACCTATAGTTCCCTTGCCAATGATTTTACCCTTGTTATCTCTGAAGGTGACATACCCTTCGTCTTGGCTAGTGAGCTTAGATAATTGAGATGGATCTTCGGTCATATGCCTTGAACATCCACTATCAAGGTACCATCTCTTGCTCCTAGCTTATATGGGTGAATGTGTCTACAAAGAGGATCGTTTTTAGGTATCCATTTGAACTTGGGTATCTTAGATATTGATATACTAATATTATCATTGTTCATTGAGTTCCTTTTAGTTTCTTTAGGAACCCATATCAACTTGTGTGGGTTAAGTTTCTTATACGGATATTTATAAACAACATGTCCAGGCTTGCAACAAAAGTTGCATTTCAAATGAGATGATACATGTAGTATGGGTCATTTAATGAAGGTGGTTGGAGTATGGTGAGATCCACTCACAAATCTAATTCCACTTCTTTTTTCGACGTGACTCTTGTTTGCAAGGATCATGTCCAAGCCCTTGTTATCGACCTTAAACTTATTTAGGGTTTCTTTAAATAGTAAGTTCTCCTTTTTGATTGTCTCTAAGTGTTCATACTTAGAGCATAGAGGTAAAGAGAGAGTTCCAAGTTTAAGGCTTTCAAGTGTATCTAATAAGATAGCATGCTCCTTTTTTAATAAATTGAACTTTTTACTAATAGATCTACACTCATCAAATAATTCATGAAAAGCAATTGAAAGTTCATCGAAGGATAAATCTTTATTAAATAACTCGCATACCTTCTCTCCGAGATCCATCAATGCGAAGTTGGCCTCCTCCTTATTGTGTGCTTCTTCATCTTCGGAGCCACTTGAGTCATCCTATGTTGCCTTTAGAGCCTTCTTCCTCCTTGGTTGCTTCTTTTTGGCTTAGGGGCATTCACTTTTGAAGTGCCCCGGCTTCTTGCATTCGTAACATATCACTTGTTCTCTTTTAGGTTCAAGTTTGTTTTTAGTGTCATTTTTAAATTTATTCTTTCTTATAAATTTTTTGAATTTATGAGTTAAGAGTGCAAGTTCATCATCAAGGTCCTCATCACTTGAAGATTCTTTCAAGTGATCTTTTTGTGTTCTCAATGCTATATCCTTCCTGTTCTTTGGAAGGGGGTTCTTGAGCTTATCATGAGCATGACATGTCATTTCATAAGTCATCAATGACCCAATGAGTTCTTCGAGTGAAATTTTTTTTAGGTCCTTGGCCTCTTGAATGATCGTAACTTTTGGATCCCAACTCTTTGGAAGGGTTCTTAAAATTTTAGTGACAAGTTTGAAATTAGAAAAACCTTTACCAAGTGCTTTGAGTCCATTGACGACATCTGTAAAACGGGTGTACATGTCTCCGATGGACTCATTTGGTTTCATCTGAAATAGTTCATAGGAATGGACCAAAAGGTTGATTTTGGACTCTTTCACTCGGCTAGTGCCTTCATGAGTGATTTCAAGAGTATGCCAAATATCAAAAGCCGATTCACAAATCAAAACATGATTAAACTCATTTTTATCAAGTGCACAAAATAAGGCATTCATAGCCTTTGCATTAAGGAGCAAAAGTCTTCTTCTCTGATTCATTTCATTCATTCATCGGAAGATAATATTTTTGAAATCCATTTTCAACAATATTCCAAAGTTTAAAATCCATGAAAATAAGAAAAATCTTCATACGAGTCTTTCAATAGGTATAATCTAACCCATTAAAAATAGGTGGACATGTAATTGAATGACCTTTTTGCATGCCGGAATACGCCATCTCTCTTGGGTTTTAGACCAAATGAGAGTGATCGAGCTCTGATACTAATTGTTAGGATTTGAGTGACACTAAGAGGGGAGGGGGTGTGTTTGAATTATTACAGCGGATAAAAATCGTAATTTTGAAATTGATTTCGGAAAGAGTTATTCGTAGAGAAATTTTGGTTCAACGAAAAAGATTTCAGTAATTCAAGTGAATGCAATTGAAGGTAGAAACTCACACATCAAGAGAAGTACACAGTGATGCATAGTGGTTCAGTCAAATGACCTACGTCCACTTTCGAAAGCTCCTCCGATGAGGTTCCCAACTTCCACTATCAATTATTCTTGAAGGGGAAGGACCAAGCACCACTCTTATAAACTTTTACAAGTGGTTCATACTCTTATAGGACTTTGACAAAGTAAAACTTGGGAGGTGAACACTCAAGCTATCTAATGTAATTTTGTTATAGCTTTGACTCAGTTTTTATCACTTCTCAATGTGCTTAGCCAGTTGAGAAGAGAGGGGTATTTATAGACTCAATTGTTTTCAGAATTGGAGCAAAAAAGAGTCACATCCTGGATTTTCGAGTATTGGCGGTACAATCGCCTGACACTATTCTGTCAGTGTATAAGGCGGTACTACCACTTGATAGGGTCCTCGGACTCTATGAAGGGGCGATACCATCGCTTGTCAAGCAGTACCACCACTAACAGGTAATAATTGTCAACGGTACCATTGTTGACCTAGGGTAGTACCACTACCCGGGCCACCTGGGAACTAGTTCCTGAGGTGGTGCCACCGCTAGACATGGTTAGTACTAGTGAATGGCCCTGAATCTAACCCAATTCAGTTCAATTAAGGCCCAATTGGCCCTTGCTAGAGTTAATTAGGATTATCACCTAATCCTAATCATAATTATATGCTAACTATGAACTTGAAAATATATTCTAAGCAAATTAAAAATTGACAACGTCGAGTCTTCTTCCGGCAAGCTTTCTGGCGAACTTCTGACGGACTTCCGACGCACCCTCGGATATCTTCTGGCGGACTTCCAACAACCTCCCAAACTTTATGGTTAGTTCAAAGAATCTTTTGGCCACCTTCTGCACTTTCTCGGTGAACTCCGCGAACCTCCGACGAACCTTCTAGCGAACTTCCAAAACCTTCGGCAAGTCCTTGATTCATTCTTGGCCAGTTCCGACAGCACTTCTGACGATCCTTCAGACTTCCGGCTGATTCTCGAACTCCTAACGTACTTGACTTCGATAATTTACTTTATGTCTTAATTGCTATCATAGTTAAACATATACACTTATCTCAATAATATGGATTCGATCAAATAACTTATCAATTGACTTTATCATCAAAATCTAAGATTCAACATTAGTTTCATGCTAGCATGACCTAACCTCCTATGCCGAAGCCAAGCATCATCGTTTAAAATTGAAAAGCACATTTTATTATAAAGATCATCAATGTTAATAGTATACATGTTATTATGTTTTAAGGCAATCATAGATGTATTTTTGTGTGGTATTTCAACAATGCAAGTATTAGATTCAAATCTTATGATGTATCGTTTATCACATAATTGAATAATGCTCAAAAGATTATGCGTTAAGCCATCTACTAATAACATATCTTCAATTAAGAAGTTTGATTTATTACCTATGGTTCCTTTGCCAATGATTTTACCTTTGTTGTTATCTTAGAAGGTGATATACACTTCGTCTTAGCTAGTGAGCTTAGATAATTGAGTTGGATCTCCGGTCATATGCCTTGAGCATCCACTATCAAACTAATATCTCTTGCTCCTAACTTGTGATTATAAACATATCTACAAGAAAGGGATTTTTTTTGAGGTACCATTTGACTTTGGGTGCCTCATTAATCGATCTACCTAACTTATCATTTTGCATTGAGTCCTTCATGGTTCCTTTAGGAACCCAAACTAACTTATGTGGACTATACCTCTTATATAGACATTTATGAGCATAATGTCTAAGTTTGCAATAAAAGTTGTATTTGTTATGGGGTGAAATATACAAAGTTGGGCTTTTAATGAAGATGATTGTCTTTTAGTGAGTGTTACTCACAAAGCCGATTCCATCTCTTCTATGAACATGACCCTTATTGGCAAGGATCATGTTTAAGGATTTGTTACTTATTTTAAATTTTTCTAAAGTTTCATGTAGTAGCAAGTTCTCCCTTTCAAGTGTCTCTAAATTTTCATATTTAGTGCAAGGAGGCAACATTTTGTTATCGTGCTCATTCTTTAATATATCTAGTTCGTTAACTAAAGAGGTATGCTCCTTTTTCAATAATTTATATTTTTTACTAACTAATTTGTATTCATTAAATAAGTCATGAAAAATATTCAACAATTCATCAAAAGATAAATTAGCATCAATTGAATTACTTACCTCATCGCCAAACATCATTAGCGTGTAGTTTGCCACTTCTTTGTTGTTTTGCTCCTTGTCTTCAGAGGCGCTTGAATCATCCCAAGTAGCCATTAGTGCTTTCTTCTTCTTCAATTATTTCTTCTTCACTTGGGGACATTCACTTTTGAAGTGCCCCTGCTTCTTGCATTCATAGCAAATAATTTGGTCCTTCTTGAGTTCATTTTTGTTTTTAGTGTCATGTTTAGTTTTGTTTCTTTTTATGAATTTTTTAAATTTTCTTGCTAGAAGTGCCAAGTCATCATCATCATTGTCATCGTTACTTTGAGCTTTCTCTCAAGTGGTCTTTATGGGTTCTAAGTGTCAAATCCTTCTTATTCTTTGGAAGGTTGTTCTCAAGTTCTTCATATGCATTGCAAGTCATTTCATAGGTCATTAAAGACTTGATAAGTTCTTCGAGCGGACTTGATAAGTTCTTTAAGCAGAAAGTTGTTTAAGTCCTTGGTTTCTTGAATTGTAATTACTTTAGGATCCTAATTCTTTGGAAGGAATCTTAATATCTTATTAACAAGTTCAAAATTAGAAAAACTTTTACTAAGTGCTTTTAGACCATTGACAATATTCGTAAATCAGGTGTACATGTCTCCAATGGTCTCGCTTGGTTTCATCCGAAACAATTCATAACTATAAACTAAAAGATTGATTTTTGACTCCTTAACTCTACTTGTGCCTTCTGCGTGATTTCAAGTGTACGTCAAATGTCATAAACTGTTTCGCAAATAGAAACTTGATTGAATACATTCTTGTCCGAAGCACAAAACAAGGCATTCATAGCCTTGGCATTCAAAGAGAAAGTCTTCTTTCTCCAAATCATTCTAATCATTTATTGGAAGAGAAGACTTTTGAAATCCATTTTCGATGATATTTCATAACTCGAAATCCATAGAAATCAAGAAAATCCTCATTCTAGTTTTCCAATACGTATAATCCGTCCTATTGAACATGGGAGGACGTGTGATAGAATGACCCTCTTAATTACCGGGAAAAGTCATCTCTCTTGAGTTTTAAACCAAATCGAGAGTGACCTCACTCTAATACCAATTATTAGGATCAATATGACACTAAGAGGGGAGGAGGGAATTAGTGCAATGATAAAACCGATTGTGATTCAAAATTTTTTCGAGTTGATAAAAACATAAACGAAGAAACTATATCGATAAGAAGTTGACTTGAGGTAAACGTAGAATGCAGAGAGCAACTAAGTAATCAAAGCAAGCAGTAAGTAAGAAAAGTGCACAACAAGGAAAGAACACACCGATTTATAGTGGTTCAATTGTCCGACCTACGTCCACTCCTGATACCTTCTCTGTTGAGGTCACCAGCTTCCACTATTGATCTTCCTTCAATGGGCGAAAATCCATTACCCATTTATAGATCTCTTCTCCTTTTAACAGGTTCAGGAGTAAACCTCTTTACAAATCACTCTCTCCTTATACAAATTTCTTAGGCTAGAACTGGTGGAGGTGAACTCATAAAGTCACAATAGCGATTTCACTGTAATCTTAGTTTTTTTGTTCACTTTTCTGTATCTCACATGCAAAGAAGTGTAGGGTATTTATAGGCCTTAGTTGGCTTCAAAAATAGAGTAAAAAAAGGTCTTGTCCTAGATTTTTGGGGTACTAGTGGTATCAATGCTTGTGTTTGGCGATACTACCGCTTGTGCTCTCTGACACTAGGTGGTATCACCACCCAGTCTGGCGGTACTACTACGAGACAGAGTCGATTACTAGACCTGGGCGGTACCACCACCTGGCAGTTAATAATTGCCAATAGTACGACCGCCCAGACCTCTTGAAAGACTGAGCCCTAGGTGGTTCCACTACCGAGTTCTAGTAGTTCCATCGCCCAGTTCTAGTGGTGCCACCACTAGACAAGGTTTAGGATATTGTTTGGGCCAATAGTCTGGCCCAAACTAGTCCGGATTTGGGCCTAATTGACCCCTAAATGAGTTAGTGGGACTACCTCCTAATCCTAACTCAAATTATGTCTTAACTATAATAATTAAGATATTTAACTAAGCAAATCAAGTGTGGTAGTTTAAAAATTCTTCCGACAAGCTTTCTGCGATCTTCTAACGAGCTTCTAATGGACTCTCAGTGATCTTCCAGTAGACTCTCGGCAAGCTCTTGAACTCTTCGAACTTCGATGAGCTTCTCGGTGAGCTCCTAATGAACTTCTCGATGAGCTCCAGTGAACTTCCGATGAACTCCCAATGAACTTCTTGGCAAACTTTGGCAATACTCATGAAGAGCTTCTTAGCGAACTCTCGATGAACTCTCAAACTCCAACGAATCATCCGATCTTTGACTCCGGCATAATATCTGCTCTATGCCTTATTTCGTTATCGTAGTTAATCCTGCATGTTAGGATCTAGAGCGGCACTAAGAGGGGGGGGGGGGTTGAATTAGTGTAGCAGATAAAAATCATAAATTTAAAACGATTTGAAAAGAGATGTGCATTGAGAAGTTTTGGTTCGACGAAAATGATTTCAGCAAATTGATTCAAGTGAACATGACAGAAAGTAGAGAGGAGGAGATTGAAAGAATGCAGCTAAGTAAAGATTGAAGTGCAACAATTTAAAACTCACACATCAAGAGAAGTATGCAGTGATATATAGTGGTTTGATCAAATGACCTATGTCCACTTCCGAAACCTCCTCCGATGAGGTTCTCACCTTCCACTATCAATTCTTCTTGAAGGGGAAGGACCAAGCACTCCTCTTACAGACTTTTACAAGTGGTTCACACTCTCTTATAGAACTTTTACAAATGAGACTTGGGAGGTGAACACTCAAGCTATCGAATGCAATTTTGCTAGAGCTTTGACTTAGTTTTTATCACTTCTCGAATGTGCTTAGCCAACTGAGAAGTAAGGGGTATTTATATACTCAATTCACTTTAGAATTGGAGTAAAAAAGAGTCACATCCTGGATTTTTGAGTACTGGCGGTACCACTTCCTAGCACTAGTGGTACCACTACTAGTGGACCCTACTCTGTCAGTGTATTAGGCGGTACCACCATCCATAGTCTGGCGATACTACCACTTAAGGGGGTTCTCGGACTCTATAGAGGGGTAGTACCACCGCTTGTCAGGTGATACCACCACTGACAGGTAATAACCGTCAGCGGTACCATCGCCCATACCACCTAGGAATCAGTTCTCGAGACGGGTGCCACCATTAGACATGATCCAACACTACTGAATGGGCCTTGAATCTAGTCCAATTTAGTCCAATTAAGGCCTAGTTGGCCCCTACTAGGGTTAATTAGAATTAACACCTAATCTTAACCCTAATTATATGTAACTATGAAATTGAAACATATTTCTAAGCAAATTCTAATCCGACAACATCAAGTCTTCTTCTTTCGGTGAGCTTCCGGTGGACTTCGAACACACCCTCTAATATCTTTCGTTGGACTCCCAGCAGGCTCCTAGACTTTATGGAGAGTTCGATGAATCTTTTGGGCAAGCTTCCAAACTTTCTCGGTGAGCTCCGCGAACCTCCGATGATCTTTTCGGCGAACTTCTGAAACCTTCTGCAAGTCCCTAATTCATTCTCGGCCAGTTTTGACAGCACTTCCGATGATACTTCGAACTTCTGACGGAATCTCGAACTCCCAACATACTAGACTTCGGCAATTTACGTTATGTCTTCATTGCTATTGTAGTTAATCATGCACACTTATCTCAATAATATGGATTAGATCAAATAACCTATCAATTGACTTCATCATCAAAATATGAGATTCAGCAATCTCTCCCTTTTTGATGATGACAATCAATTGATGACGGAGTTAATTTCAACTCCCCCTTTCTATATGCCATATTTTGAAAAAAAAAATACTTGAATTCAAACTTCTTGAATTCAAGTCGAAACCGATAAGTTGCATCCATTGAACTTATCATCATGCTCAACAAGCATGATCTTTCATCCACAAATATGAAACTTTGTATTTTTCTCAATTGAAAATGATATTAAGGCATGACACCCATTTTCAAGTTCAATATCGAATGATGATAGACATTTATCACCTCGATAAATGATACCAATTATAATTTTGAAATGTAACAAGGATCAAATGATATTAATATAAAATGCACAAATGCAAGGCATGATATCATTTTTACGATACATCATGATAACTTATCATATCAATGAAAGATACCAAATTTAAATATGATATGATAATGATCTTTCAAAAATTTATATTTTAAGCATGTATGAACCATTTCCGATGCATGTGATACATTGTGATACGCTACATATTATCGTGATATATTGCGATGCTTTTAAGGATAGCAATCAATTTTGAAAACAAAGCATAGCAAATGCTATTATATTGCAATATGAAACATATAAGACATTTATCATTCCGTCAAGTCATCGTGATTCAATACGATATGATACATATAAGACATTTATCAAATCATCAATTCATTTTGCCACATTCATCTCAATACGACACATACAAGACATTTATCAAGTTATCAATTCATTTTGCCATATTCTTCTCCCCCTTTGTAATCAACAAAAAGAAAGTGGTTCTTGATGCCAAATATTATGATTGGAGTTTTTAAAAAATATCGAAAAGAGAAGAATAAATCCATCAAGAAGAATAATGAAAAGCAATTCATTCATTCATGTCTATAAAATCATAAGATAGATCATCGAGGCCAAAATTCATAAGAATTTCTAAGAGCTCATGAATGTTTCATACATGAAAAAAAGTAAACTCTGCATAATAATTCTTGAAGCATAAAAGTGAATCATTCAAGTCATTAAAGAGGCTTCCAAGAATTGTTTCTACCAAATGAAATTAGTGAGATAGAAAAGAGATCATTTAAATATAAAATTCATAAAACTCATGATAAGAATTATGAGTGTTCATTCAAGAAGGATTGAGATGAAAAGTTCAAGAGGTAATTTGATTGAAAATTCAAGCATAAAATCATTAAGTTTAAAGATAGATCATTGAAGCCAAGATGTTCATCAAACATTTCATCAAGAGCTTATGACATTCATTCAAGAAAAAAAATTCGTGAGGAAGAAAAGAGAGATTATTTAAGCTCAAAACTCATGAAAAGAGTCATGATGATGTTTTTAAAAAAATTATTCAAAAATTTTATGAAGGGCTAACTTGGCATTCTCATAAGGAAGAATTTATGAAGGCTAACTTGGCATTATCATTCATCAAGTCAAAAATAACCAATCCAACCATTTAAAGCTCAAGACGTAGAATTTGCACAAGAGTTAAAAATTCATTAAATTCACATACATGAAGTCTGAAGAGAGTATACAAGTAATAAACACTTGAGAGCTTCTTCTTTATGCAAAGTTCATGACATTAACATATGTATAGTTCCATGTGTCATGAAGACAAAATCAATAAACCTCAAATGATACAAAAGTATGGGAAAAAAAATGAAATCCTTTTATTCATTGCCAATAGAAGTAGAGGGAGTATAAAATCAATTTTACCAAGTCATTAAAAGGGCATGTTATTAATTAAAAAAAATCATCAATGAAGATTCATGTACATGATGCTAAAAATCATTAATCGAAGGAGTGTCAATTGCACGATCGAAGAAAGATAAAAATGAGAGCTCCATTCAAATTATGATATTGAAAAGATGTCATTCAAAATCTGAAGAGATAATATCAAGATGAGTTCATGAAAACCGAAGTTTAAAAAAAAATTCAGAAAAGAAACATACAACAACTTCGTGTATCAACACATATGGAACTTTAAAGTGTGCCAAAGTAACATAGAGATTTACAAAATGAGAGTCAAAAGATCCATTACAACTTATTAAGTTAATATAGAGTTTTTATAACTATTCCTCGGGTGGAATACCAAAGTGCTTGTACAGATGATCTAACTTTCGATTCATTTGACACACTTCATTCAGGAATTTAGCTTGTTGTGATTTGATTTGATGACGGTGTTACACCAAAGGGACTAGGAAGAGGAGATTCATTACCCCTAAATACTGGTGTCTTAGGTTCTTCTACTGGAGGGGGAGCTGGATCGGTCATTCTAGGCTGCCTAGTCCATATTCCGTTCCTAAATATGCACCTTAATCTCTTAAGTAGGTTTCTGTTTATGACATTATATCTATCCACTTTTATTACTTCTTCATCGGGTGATATTCTAATATTATATGTATATAGTAATCTAGTGATTAACCCCCCATATGGTAACATTAAATCTTTAGAAGCTATGTCTATCATATTTTATCGGATTAGGTATCCAAAATAATTATCTTATCTGGTCATTATCCAGTACATAGTACCTAACTCCATTTGACTAATTTCATCATGGTGATACTGTTTAGGGATTATGATACTAATGATGATGTGATGAAGGATCTTAGAACTAAATGGTAACAAATGCTCATAGCTTTTAGGGACTAGGGCTAGGTTAGGATTTCCAAAAATGGTCCATAAAGCCTCAGAGTAAGTTACTCCGATTGCATCCAAATCCCAATGTCCTCTAAAGAACAACTCTTTTCTTCTCTGAGATTCCAATTAGGTCACAAATTGTGCTATCTGTAATTGAAATTTGATTCCCTAGAAGATAGGTTGACATGTTATCATCTTCATCTATGCTTAGATTAGTGTAAAACAACCGAACTAGTCTATGGTAAATTGGTTCACTGATTTGTAAAATAGGCAAGACATCTAAATTGACAAACCACCTAATGGGCTCTAAATTCTCCTAATTCACTTAAATCAACATATTTACCCTTATGCACATTTCTTGTTTCAAAACTAGGGTACCTAAGGGTATTTTCACTAGAGCTAAAAAGGAATGGGTCATATGAATCTCCTTTCCTCCTCTTCCCTTTGTCCCTAGATGATCTCCTCGGAGCCATTTATCTAAAAATGATAATAGAACAAGGAAATTATAAAGAGACAGTCATGTATCAAGAAATCAAAGAGGGAGTGTCAAAGATTACCTTAGTATAAGTTTTTTGAGAAATAGAGACCTTGATCAAAGATTTGAGAGGATAGAAGCCTCTCTTAGTCTTCTTGAGAGGAAAGGTGAAGATTTGAGAGGAGGAGAAGTGTATTTGGGGGTAGCTACAAGATTTGGGGGCGGTTCCACCGTTGGCCTTAAAGCCCCTTTATATAAGGGGCTCTCTAGCGATGCCACAGCCAACTGAGTGGTGCCACCGCTTAGGAACAGAATGCCCAAGCGGTGCTACTGTAGTTCTGGTGGTGTCACCGTTGACACTCAAACTTAGGCAATTTTAGGAGGGCTGCAACACCTTGATCATTTGATCAATTTGTCCCCCATCTATCTTATAGATGTCTAATTTGATCGTTATGTATTTTCTTCCGATCTCATATTAATTATTAGGTAAATTTTTATTAAACACTTGACTTAACAAACAAATAATCACATTAAAATGTTGTAATCAAGAGACATAGAAAACTTTCTCATCAAGCAGATCGAGAGAGAGTGATAACGTAAAGATAAGAAATCAAATGATAAATGAAAGGTGATTTTCGAAGGTTACGAAAACTTGCGTATCAAAATCGATAACGATCAATTCGTAAAATCATGAAGAAAGTAAAATTCAACCAAAAGATATCTTCATCATATTATCTCAAGTTAAACATCAGAGATATAAAGATCAAGGGAAGGAATTTTTAAGTCATGAAGTTTCGATTCATTGCATTACTCATCATATATAATTTCAAGATAAGTAAAGGATCGTCAAACATGATTCAAAGCATAGATCACTAATAATTATATCCGAAAGATATTTCAAAGAGAATATGTAACTATCAATAAGTGACTCATTTAAATGCATCATCAAATAAGAATGTAATTTATGCATTAGGAGAATCGAGTCATCAAGTTCAAAAGAAAATTTGAGTATCAAATGCTTTCAAGCCATTTATGCACAATAAGCCATGAATTTAATAAAGTTGTGATTCTAAGAAATTTGAAGTCATGAATCATTTTGAAGAATCTCATTCTAGCTCAATTCATCAACTCTAAATTCATCATTAAAATCACATACGAGATTCACCAAATGAGTTTATAGATCTCGAATAGATGGAAAAAGCATTTTCTTTTAATTTGACTTCTCATAGGAATATTCAAATATATATGTATATAAATTTAAAAAAAAATATTATCGTCATATAGTTCCAAAACAAGATTTCATCAAAAAACATCACGACTAAAACCACATCTTTCCAAATTGTAAAATCAAGCATGATACACTTTTTTATCGAAATCATTTTTAAGAGGCTAGCATGTTTTAGCCTTAGTAGTTTTTATGCATAAACAATATATAACTCTCAAAAGTCTTTCATTACCCAAGCTGGTGAGCTTACTCATGTATTATGGAGGTATCACTCCTAGCTTGTGATGGCTAAGATTCCTACATAAGAAGATTTTTGGGTACCCATTTGGCCTTGGGTGCCTCAAAAATTGATCTACTAATCTTGTCATTATGCATTGAATTATTTATGGTTCCTTTAGGAACCCATATCAATTTATATGGACTAACTTTTTTAAATGGATATTTGTAAAATATCTCCGGGTTTGCAACAAAAGTTGCATTTTAAGTGAGATGATATATGTAGTGTAGGTCTCTTAATGAAGGTGGTTGGATTTCGGTGAGATCCACCCATAAATCTAATTTCACTTCTTTTTCTGACATGACCCTTGTTTGCAAGGATCAAGTCCAAGCCCCTACTACCGATCTTAAACTTATTTAAGGTATCTTTAAGTAGCAAGTTCTTTTTCTTAATTGCCTCTAAATGTTCACACTTAGAGCATGGAGGTAAAGAGGGAGTATTAAGTTTAAGATTATCAAGTTTATTGACTAAGCAAGCATGCTTCTTTTTTAATAAATTGAATTTTTTACTAATAGCTCTGCACTCATCAAATAATTCATGAAAGATAATTGAAAGTTCATTGAAGGTTAAATCTTCATTAAATAACTTACATACCTCTTCTCCGAAAGCTATCAATGCGAAGTTGGCAACTGCCTTGTTGCTTGCTTCTTAATCTTCGGAGCCACTTGAATCATCCCATGTTGCCTTTAGAGCCTTTTTCTTCTTTAGTAGCTTCTTCTTTCCTTGGGGGCATTCACTTTTGAAGTGCCCTGGCTTCTTGTATTCATAGCATATTACATGCTCCTTTTTGGGTTCAAGTTTATTTTTAGAATCGTTTTTAAATTGATTCCTTCTTATAATTTTTTTGAATTTTTGAGTTAAGTGTGCAAGTTCATCATCAAGTTCCTCATCACTTGAAGATTCTTTCAAGTGGTCTTCTTATGTTCTCAATGTCATATCCTTCCTGTTCTTTGGAAGGGAGTTTTTGAGCTCATCATGAGTATGACATGTCATTTCGTAGGTCATCAATGACCCAATGAGTTCTTCAAGAGAAAATTTTTTTAGGCCCTTGACCTCTTGAATAGTCATAACTTTTGGATCCCAACTCTTTAGAAGGGATATTAAAATTTTAGTTATAAGTTTGAAATTAAAAAAATCTTTTCTAAGTGCTTTGAGTCCATTGACGACATCCGTGAACCAGGTGTACATGTCTTCGATGGACTCTCTTGGTTTCATTTGAAATAATTCATAATAATGCACCAAAAGGTTGATTTTGGTCTCTTTCACTCGGCTAGTGCCTTCATGAGTGATTTCAAGAGTATGCTAAATGTCAAAAGCTGATTCATAAATCGAAATACAATTAAACTCATTTTTATCAAATATGCAAAATAATGTATTCATAGCCTTTAAATTAAGAGCAAAAACCTTCTTTTTCGATTCATTCCATTCGTTCATCAGAAGAGAAGATTTTTGAAAGCCATTTTCAATAATATTTCAAAGTTTAAAATTCATGGAAATAAGAAAAATCTTCATACGAGTCTTCCAATAAGTGTAATCCGACCCATCAAACATGGAGGGACATGTAATTGAATGACCTTCTTGCATGCCGGAATACGCTATCTCTCTTGGGTTTTAAACCAAATGAGAGTGACCTTGCTCTGATATATTGCTCTGATACCAGTTGTGCATTGAGAAGTTTCGGTTTGACGAAAATGATTTTGGCAAAGTGATTCAAGTGAACACAATAGAAAGTAGAGAGGAGGAGATCAAGAGATTGCAGCTAAATAAAGATTGAAATGCAGTGATTTAAAATTCACACATCAAGAGAAGTACGTAGTGATGTATAGTGGTTCAGTTAAATGACCTACGTCCACTTCCGAAACCTTCTTCGATGAGGTTCCCAACTTCCACTATCAATTCTTCTTGAAGAAGAAGGACCAAGCACCTCTCTTATAGACTTTTACAAGTGGTTCACACTCTCTTACAGAACTTTTACAAATGAGACTTGGGAGGTGAACACTCAAGCTATCGAATGCAATTTTGCTAGAGTTTGACTCAATTTTTATCACTTCTCAAATATGCTTAGCTAGTTGAAAAGTAAGGGGTATTTATAGACTCAATTGGTTTCAGGATTGGAGTCAAAAAGAGTTACATCATGAATTTTCAAGTACTGGCGGTACCACCACTAGTTGACCCTGCTCTGTTAGTGTATTGGGCAGTACCATCGCCCAATTTGATGGTACTACCGCCTAATAGGGTCCTCAGACTCTATGGACGAGTGGTACCATCGCCTGTTAGGTGGTACCATCGCTTGTCAGGCGGTACCATTGCTTGTCAACCAGTACCACCGCTGATAGGTAATAACTGTCAATGGTACCATCACCCAGACCACCTAGGAACCAGTTCCCAGGGTGATGCCACCGCCATACATGGTCTAGCACTGCTGAATGGGCCTTGAATCTGGCCCAATTTAGTCCAATTAAGGCCCAATTGACCCCTACTAGGGTTAATTATGATTAACACCTAATCTTAACCCTAATTCTGTGCTAACTATGAAATTGTAACATATTTCAAATAAATTCTAATCTAGCAATGTCAAGTCTTCTTCCTCAGGTGAGCATTCGGCAGACTTTTGACATACCCTTAGATATCTTCCGGTGGACTCCCAACAAGCTCTCGGACTTTATGATAAGTTCGATGAATCTTTTGGGGAAGCTTTCAAAATTTCTTGATGAGCTCCATGAACCTTCGATGATCTTTCGGTGAACTTCTAAAACTTTCAGCAAGTCCCTGATTCATTTCGGTTAGTTCTGGCAGCACTTCCGATGATACTTCAGACTTCCGGCAGATTCTCGAACTCTCAACATACTTGACTTTGGTAATTTACTTTATGTCTTCAATTGGCTATTGTAGTTAATCCTGCACACTTATCTAAATAATATGGATTAGATCAAATAACCTATCAATTGACTTCATCATCAAAATCTGAGATTCAACACTGTATAATTTTCTCAACATATGGATTAGATCAATAATTTATTAATTGATTTCATTATCAAAATCTGTGATTCAACATAATTTATCTAGTTTCATAGTTTCTTCATTTGGTGGAATGACTTTGTTATGTGTAGATATTAGTCTAGTAATCAAGCCACCATATAGAAGCATCATGTCTTTCATTGATAATTTAATCATGTTTTACCATATAAGATGTCTAAAGCAGTTATCATATCCTTCCATAATCTAATACATTGTACCTGATTCCATTTGACTACATCATGATGGTATTGTTTGGGAAGTAGAATACTAATCATGATGTGATGAAGTAATTTTGTATTGAAATATAGCAGATGCTCATAATTTTTTGGAACAATAGACAAATTAATATTTCCAAAAATAGTATATAATGCCTCAAAATATATAACCCTAATCGATTCAATATCTCATTATCCTCTAAAATAGCATCCTCTTCTTTTTTTAGAAATTCTTATAAGGTTGCAAATTATGCTATTCGTAATAGGTAGATGATGCCCCAAAAGATAAGTGGATACCATATCATGTTCATCTACATGTAAGTTATTGTAAAATAATAAAATAAGTCTAGGATAGATGGGTTCACTAATTTGAAGAATTAGAAGGACATTTAAGTTAGCAAACTATTGAATTATATCTAAATCACTCAATTCTTCGAGATCTAAATATTTTTCTTTATGGATATTTTTAAACTCAAAAGTTGAGAATTTAAGGGCATGTTCATAAGAGTCAAAGAGTATAGAATCAAAGGTTTTATCTAATCTCCTCTTTCCTTTATCCCTTGAGGTTATTCTAGATGCCATGGAAACTACATATATTGCCAATAAGAGAACTAGATATAAGAAGTAAGATCAAGCAATAAATTGAGAATGAGAGAAGAGTTCAAGGGTTACCCTTGTAGTTAATCTTCTTGTGATCTCCAAAGAAGTTGAGATTAATCCTTAGATTTGTAAGAGAGGGGTTTTCTTGAGTTTCTAGAGGAAGAATAAGAGGAATAAGAGGTGGAGAGGGGTTTAGAGAGGTGTAGGAAGGGTTGGGGGTGGTTTTACCACCGACCCTAAAAAGGATTTTTATAGGGTAAGGTTTCGGGCGATGGTATCGCCAATTGGGTGGTGCTACCGCTTATAGGCAGTGTGTTCTGGTGGTGCTACTGCTAGTCTATTGGTGCTATCATTGGTGCACTACTTTCAACTTATTGTTTGTTATAGGTGCCCTACAAGCCAATCACATGAGTGATGACACCTGTAATATGCTACATTAATCTCTTTGCTTATGATTATTGATATTTTTTTCACATTATCTAGATATATATTGTGATGTCCTTAGATTTGTACAATGAAAATCGGATCATGATGAGATCATGATAATGAGACCAATTCACCTTTAAACAGACCCTAAATAATCCTCATCATAGGCTACTCGAGAGGGATATCGAGATAATCGGACAGATAATGAGACCAATTCACCTTTAAACAGACCCTAAATAATCCTTATCATAGGCTACTCTAGAGGGATATTGAGATAACCGGACAAATTAGTGTACTGTATACCCATCTATATGATGGAGGTGGCTACTCTCATAGCTACTTGTGTGGAGACACTAAGGAAACAGTACAGGTGCTTATTGGAGAATGAGTTCACTGATTGATCTACTTATAGAATGTTGGATGGTTATTGATACCTGTTATCAAACACCAATTTCGTAGTCCTCGTAGTGTATCTGGTCCTTAGACTTAAGGATGTCCTGTATGAGTGCTCCACTCTTTGATACCGGACTTATAGGTTTGGAAGTTCCAAATCTAGTGTAATCGGTTATTGGGAGTGGCAACCAACCTTACGAGGGCTATTGAGTGTCAATAGAAGATCATCTACTCTCGGTATCATGAGAGAAATATCCTATGTGTTCTTGCTCAAGAAAATCCCTGGCCAAGGTCATTCGGATTGAGAGAGAAATAGTTCTCCAAGAGAATCTACTTAGAGCGAGACTCGGCTAGAAACTGTATGGGCCTAACAGTACCATACCTGATATATGGTCTTTGGGATATTAGATGGATAAGGTACTATAGGTATATGGTAACTAAGGACAGATAGGTCCAAAGGATTGGATTCTCCTATATCGTTTGGGGACTGCGGTGTAGTGGCCTAGTACGTTTGTAGTCGATGAGTCAAGTGAATTATTATGGAGATAATAATTCACTAAGTCAAAAGGAGTTCTGACATATATAACTCACGACCAACTCGATATTGAGTCTAGAGAGTCACACACATATGGTAGGTATTGCGACAAGTAGAGGTTCAGATATGAGACATCCGTCGGAGCCCCTATTTTATTAGATATCCAATAAGCCCCTGAATTATTGGATCCCATGGATAAGATCTAATAAGAGCTAATAAGAAATTATTGGATAGAGACCCATTAATCTAAGAGGCTTGAGTAATTGGATGGAGATCTAGTACCCAATAAGGTAGGATCCATTAGGGTTAAAAGGGGCCTCTATAAATAGGAGAGAACCAAAGGCCTAAGGGTTTTTTTGATAGCCACCTCCTATTCTCCTCTCCCTAGAAAGGAGCATCTTCGTAGCCCCTGCCGTGTGGATCACCGTTAGAGTGGAGGACGCTTGACCTCCTTCATCATTCCCATGGATCTATAGGAATTCAGGGATATACAATCTCTTTATGTACTATCTTTCTTATATACGTAGTTTTTTTTATTGGTATTTGTTTTTACGAATCGTTCTTCATACGACAACGAAACATTTTCGTGAAAATCTAGGATTTTGTTTTCTGTTCTTCCACTGTGCATGTGATGTTGCCCCTGGATTTCTCAATAATGGTACTAGAGCTAGGTTGTTCATGTGAAGATCTGATTTTAGATAATTTTATCCCTCAAAATTTTAAAATTTTGATTATGTCCTTTTATCAAAATTATCAAAATATCCTTTATAATTCAGAAAATTCTCTACATGTTCCTGATTTCAGAAATATATTAGTTAATTAAAAAAGTTAATTAACTATTATTATTTATCTAGTAGTCCTATATAAAGATGTGTACACGTGATGTATGATGTGGACAGATGATCATAGACCATGTGATGTGTGTGTACATGTGATTATTATTATTAGGGCCTATGAGCCTTTATTTTTCTCATTTATTGTCGAGACTGCATGCTTGTAATTATGTTGTAATTGCATGAGGAGGCACAGTGGGAGCATAGAAGCAATAACGGGACCCATGAGGTCAAGACGAATGATTGCGACGCATGGAGACACATTGAGATGTTGACAGAATCGACGAGGACAAGATGGATGATCATAAGGTATGTAGATGCACTACTATATACATAAATCTTAATGTGAGTGATTGGGCCCACTGGCTCAAGCTTGATCACATTAGTATGTGGTCCATGATCATCTGGTATGATTGCTCATGTGATGTATGATTGCTTATATACCTACTATATATATATATATATATATATATATATATATATATATATATATATATATATATATATATATATATATATGCGATATAGCTATATATCAAATATGTATATGTGTGACATATTATATTAGGAGACCGAATCAAAAATCTCCTCTCTCAATAATATTAAGTCAGTAAATGTGAGGTAATTAGATTGACCCACATAGCCTTCCATCATTATAGGTAGGAACCGATTCCCGGTGTAGGTTGAGTTAGTTGAGACCCTTGAGGCTCTCCTATATCGCGATTCGCTATCTTACCTACGACATAGAGATGTCACTGGTGACCTGAGGAAATGGTATGCTTGGTCGAGTCCTTCGAGGGTATATCATCGAATCAGACTCATCTTGTAATGATGGTAATGACTTAATCGAATATCATGATTGATCAAGTCCCTCGAGACCATAGTGATTTGGAGGCCGAACAGGATAGGAATCATAAAAAGTTGTGATCGATAAGAGTTGCCCACCTTTTGGGCTTAGTGTGATTGGTCGATCCCTCGAGGTTACACTAAGATGCTGATTGGATCTCGATCCACACTAGAAGTCTATCGGAGATTTCTATTTCACGTGTTGAGGGTGTTGTATGACTCGCTAGAAAAATAGTGGGAGCACATCTCCTTATTTTGATTATTTATATTTTTATAAAATTTGTATGTTATTTATTTCTGTTGTATTTTTAATTTTAGAAAATGTCACCATTGGACCCTCTATATGACATACTTGATGTCAACTGTCTCATTAGTCCAAACTATGCAGATTGGCTCTATAACCTAAGAATAGTTCTCATAGTGGAGAAAGTCACGTATGTCTTTGATATAGTGATACATACGCCCAAGGAGGGGGCAAGCGAGGATGAGATCGCTCGCTATGTGAAGTACATAGATGACTCTACTCTTGCTTAGTGTTGCATGTTGGGCTCCATGACTCCTTAGTTATAGAGACAACATGAAATGATGTGTTGAATTTCGGATTTTGATGATGAAGTCAATTGATAGTTATTTGATCTAATCCATTTTTGAGATAAGTGTGCAGGATTAACTATGATAAACATAAAGTAAATTATCGGAGTCAAGTTGCTGGAAGTTCAAGAGTCCACCGGAAGTCCGAAGGAACATCAGAAGTGTTGCTAGAGCCAACCGAGATGGAATTGGGGACTTGCCGAAGGTATCGAAAGTTCACCAGAAAGATCGTCGAAGGTTCACGGAGATCACCGAGAAGGTTCGGAAGGTTGCCAAAGACTCGTTGAACTCGCCATAAAATCCGGGAGCCTGTTGGGAGTCCGTCGGAAGAAATCCAAGGGAGTGTCGGAAGTCCGCTAGAAGATCGCCGGAAAGCTCTTCGGAAAATAACTTGATGGTGTCAGTTTAATTTAGTTTTAAGTTCATAGTTAGCACTTAATTAGGGTATAGACTAGGTGTAAATCCTGTCTAGACCTGATTTGGGCCAATTGGGCCTTAAAGGGGCTATGTTGGGTCGAAATTTGGGCCCACACAACATTTGGGAAAGGCTGGCGGTGGCACCGCCAGATGGCTGAAGGCTAGGCGGTGGCACTGCCCTAGTCAACGGTGGTACCGCTTGACTGGTGGTTGCAACCATCAGTGTCAGGCGGTGGTACTGCCAGTGTCAAGCGGTGGTACCGCCTGCACTCCGAAAATTTGGGATGAGACTCTTTTGAGTGCCATTTTTAAACCTCAAAAGAGTCTATAAATACCCCTTTACTTCTAGCTGGTAGAGCACCTTTTGAAGTACAAAAAATCGAGTCTAAGCTATAGCAAATTCTTACTTTTAATTGCTCAAGTATTCACCTCCTTTCTTCTCCTTGTAAAAATTCTGTAAAGAGAGGGAACCTCTTGTAAAAGACTGTAAAGGGGTGTTTGGCCCTTCCCCTTCAAGAGACTTGGTTGTGGAAATTGGGAGTCTCATTGGAGGAGGCTTCAAGAGTGGACGTAGGTCATTCGACCGAACTACTATACATCGCTCTGTACATTGATTGTGTGAGTGTTTAAATTTTTGCATCATAAATTCCTTAGCTACAAATTGATTGGACTTCTTCTCCCCACTTCCTATTTTATTCACTTGAATCATTGCAAGTTAAAGTCTCTTTCATTGAATCAAGTTCTTATATGAATCTTCGAAATCAGTTTTAAAAGTTACATACTTTAATCTGCTCCACTAATTCACCCCCCCTCTTAGTGCCACTCTGAACCTGACAATTGGTATTAGAGCGGGTTCACTCTCATATTTGGTTTAAAATCCAAGAGAGATGACTTTTTTCGACATGCAAGAGGGACACTCCATTACATGTCCGCCTATGTTTAATGGGTTGGATTACACATATTAGAAGACTCATATGAGGATCTTTCTTATTTCCATGGATTTTGAGCTTTGGAGCATTGTCGAAAATGGATTTTAAAAATCTTTTCTTCCGATGAGTGAATGGAATGAATTGGAGAAGAGAGTTTTTGCTTTAAATGCAAAGGCTATGAATGCCCTATTTTGTGCACTTGATAAAAATGAGTTTAATCGCGTTTCAATTTGTGAGTCAGCTTTTGATATTTTGGCGCACTCTTGAGATCAATCATGAAGGCACTAGCTGATTGAAGGAGTCCAAAATCAATATTCTTGTGCATTCTTATGAGCTTTTTTGAATGAAACCAAGTGAGTCCATTGGAGACATGTACACCCGCTTCACGGATTTCATCAATGGACTCAAGACACTTGTTAAAGATTTTTCTAATTTTGAACTAGTAATAAAAATTTTAAGATCCCTTCCGAAAAGTTGGGATCCAAAGGTTACGGCCATTCAAGAGGCCAAGGACCTTAAAAATTTTTCTATCGAAGAACTCATAGGGTCTTTAATGACATATGAAATAACATGCCATGCTTATGATGAGCTAAAGAACCCCCTTCCAAAGAACAAGAAAGATATGACATTAACAACTCAAGAAGACCACTTGAAAGGAACATCAAGTGATGAGGACTTTGACGAAGATATTGCACTTTTAACTAGAAAATTTTAAAAATTCATTAAAAAAGGCAAATTTAAAAATGAATTCAAAAAAAAACTTGAACCAAAAAAGGACCAAGTCATATGTTATGAATACAAGAAGCCGGGGCACTTCAAAAATGAATGCCCCTGAGCCAAGAAGAAGCAACTCAAGAAGAAGAAAGCATTGAAGGCTACATGGGATGACTCAAGTGACTCCGAGGATGAAGAAGCAAGCAACAAAGAGGAGGCCAACTTCGCTCTAATGGCTTTGGGAGAAGAGGTAAGTGATTTACTTAATGAAGATTTATCTTTCGATAAGCTTTTAATTACTTTCCATGAATTATTTGATGAATGTAGAACTATTACAAAAAGATTCAATTTTTTTAAAAAGGAACATGCTTTATTGCTAGATAAATTTAAGAGTCTTGAGCATGATTCTCTCCCTCTACTCCTATGCTATAAGTGTAATCACTTAGAAGCAATCAAAAAGGAGAACTTGCTACTCAAAGAGACCCTAAATAAGTTTGAGGTCGGTAGCAAGAGCTTAGACATGATCCTTGCAAACAAGGGTCACGTCAAAAATAGATGTGGAATTGGATTCGTGAGTGGATCTCACCAAACTCAAACCACCTTCGTTAAAGGGCCAACATTACATGTATCCTCTCATTTGAAATGTAATTTTTGTTGCAAATCCGGACATGTTGTTTATAAATGTCTATATAGAAAACTTAGCCCACATAAATTAGTATGGGTTCCTAAAGAATCAATTAGGAACTCATTGAATAATGAGAAATTTAGTATATCAGTTTTTTAGGCACCCAAGTCAAAATGGGTACCTAAAAACCATCCTTTCTTATAGACAAAAATACCCACACAAGCTAGGAGCAAGAGATGGTACCTTGATAGTGGATGCTCAAGGCACATGACCGAAGATCCATCTCAATTTTCTAAGCTCTCTAATCAAGACGAAGGGTTTGTCACCTTCGGAGACAACAACAAGGGTAAAATCATTGGCAAGGGTACTATAGGTAATAAATTAACCTTTTCAATTAATAATGTGTTATTAGTAGATGGTTTAAAACATAATCTTTTGAGTATTAGTCAATTATGTGATAATAGTTATATTATAAGATTTGAATCCAATGCTTGTATCATTGAAAAACCACACAACAACACATCTATAATTGCAATCAAGCAAAATAATGTCTACACTATTAACCTTGATGACCTTAGTAGTGAAATATGTTTTTTGGCTTTGAATGATGATGCTTGGCTTTGGCATAGAAGATTAGGTCATGCCAGCATGAAACTAATCTCTCAAATCATATCTAAAAACCTTGTAAGAGGTATTCCTAAGGTTAAGTTCATTAAAGATAAAGTATGTGATGCTTGTCAACTAGGAAAACAAATTAAAACTAGCTTCAAGCCAAAACATCAAATAAGTACCTTTAGACCATTACAATTGATCTATATGGATTTATTTGGACCAATTGAGACAACAAGCCTAGGAGGTAGCAAATATGCTTTTGTGATTGTAGATGACTATAGTAGATTTATGTGGATCTATTTCTTGGCTCACAAAAGTGATTATTTTAAATGTTTCTCTAAATTCTGTAAACTTACTCAAAACGAAAAGGGTTTGTGTTAAACCAATTGAGAGAATGTGGCTCTGATACCAACTGTTAGGATCGTAGTGGTACTAAGAGGGGGTGGTATAAATTAGTGCTATCAAAATCAAGTGACGATTTGAAAATTTTCATTTGATGAAACCATATCAGAAAAGCGTTTGAAGTTAGAGTGTAAATAAAAGTAGTGAATGATTAAATTAGTAAGTAACAATAATAAAAAAGCATGAAAGGAAATGCATACTAGATTTATAGTGGTTCGGAGCTTGCCAAAAAAGCTTGATAGAACTAGCCAAGATCATCATGAAGTCCGGGAGCTTACCGGGAGTCCACAGAATGGTTTTAGGGTTAGTTAAGATCACTGAAGTTCGCCAAAGCTCACTGAAAGAAGTCTTGTCTTATGGACTTTGAAATAGCTTAAAAAATATCTTTAAAATTTGTAGTTAGTACATAATTTGGTTTAGGATTAGGTATTAATCCTATAAACTAAATTTGAGCCAATTCAGACTTCGTTTGGACCGGTTTCGGCCGAGTTTTTGGCCGAAACCACTGTGTTGAAAAAAATGACCTGGGCGGTGGCACCGCCCAGAGGCCGAGACCTGGGCGGTGGAACCACCCCAGGCAGGCGGTAGCACCGCCCAGCACCTGCTGTGTCAGTCTGCCAGACTGACAAGCGGTAGAACCGCCTCTGACAGGCGGTAGCACCGCCCGACACCGGGAAACTCAAAAAAATTCAAATTTGGAGCCCAAATTTGAATCACTTTGAGGCCTATAAATACCCCTCACATTCTTGGATGAATGGTGTCTAGAACTGAAAAAAAGAAGGGGGAAACTCTTTTGAAAGTGTGTCAAATCTTCCCTCTAAGTCTTAAGAGTGTTCTAGTCCAAGAGAGGGGTAAGAGTGCTTATAAGGGTTATCTCCTAAGTCCATCAAAAGGAGAAGTGTTGTAAGGGAGTTCATCCTCACCCGTTGAAAGGAGGATAGCTAGTGGAGAAGCCGGTGGCTTCAAGTGAAGAGGAATCGGGAGTGGACTTAGGTCGGATGACAGAACCACTATAAAAATCTAGTTTACATTTATGTTCTTGCTATTTACTTTGCTACAAACCCTTTTCACTTGTTGCCTTATTTACTCAACTTCATCTTCATCTTATTACGTATGCTTTAAAGTTAAAATGTAATTTTTCTGAGTTCAAACGAAACATTACATTCATTCATACGAAGTTTCTAAACCTGTTTTAATCGCTGAAAAATCTATCGTTCTTTACCACTACACTAATTCACCCCCCCCTCTTAGTGCCGCTCGATCCCTAACAGGTCTCTCCTCGAGTCTTACTCTTGTCGGATTCTCCCGAAGAACCCTTTCTCTCTTAATCCGAATAACCTTGGCCAAGGATTTGTTCGAGCAAGAACACATGGGATATTCCTCTCATGATACTGAGAGCAGATGATCCTCTATTGACACTCAATAGCCCTCATAAGGTTGGCTACCACTCCCAATAACCGGCTATACTAGATATGGAACTTTCCAAACCTATAAGTCCGGTATTAAAGAGTGGAGTACTCATATAGGACATCCTTGGTGTCTCAAGTCTAAAGACTAAATAAACTACTAGGACTACGGAATTGCTGTCTGACGTGAGGTATTAATAACCATCCAGCATTCCATAGGTGGATCGATCAATGAACTCATTCTCCAATGAGCACCTGCACTGTACTCTTAGTGTCCCCACATGAGTACCTATGAGACCAGCTACCTCCATCATATGAACGGGTATACAACACACTAGTCTATCCGGTTATCTTGATGTCCTTCTTGAGTAACCTATGACCAGGATAATTTAGGGTCTGTGTTTAAAGGTGAATCGGTCTCATTATCGTAATCTCATCACGATCCAATTCCCATTGCACAGATCCAAGAATATCACAATATATATATCTAGATCATGTGAGATAATGTCAATAATCATAAGCAAAGAGATTGACGCAGTGTGTTACAGGTGCAATCACTCATGTGATTGGCTTGTAGGGCACCTATAACTAGCAATCTCTCACTTGACCTAAAGCCAATCACCAACATGTATGATCTCAATCCGATCTCTGTGACGCTCAAAGACAATCTGAGTCAATGGCTTTGTCAATGGATCTGCAATGTTATCTTCGGATAGAACTCTTTCCACTACTACATCTCTTCGGGTCACGATCTCTCTAATAAGTTGGAACCTCCTCAGAACACTTCTGATGAGACCCGGGTTCTCTTATTTGAGTAATCGTCCCGTATTTGTCGTAATATAAAGGAATCAGCTCCTCGCTGCTCGGGATGACTCCTATATCTATGATGAACTTCTTCATCGAGACTCCCTCCTTTGCTGCCTCTGCCGCAGCAATGTATTCCGCCTCTGTGGTCGAGTCAGCAGTAGTGTCATGCTTGGAACTCTTCTAGCATACTGCACCTCTATTCAGGGTGAACACATACCCTGAATTAGACTTGCTATCATCGACATTGGATTGGAAGCTCAAGTCCGAGTAGCCCTCAACCTTGAAGCTACTACCTCCATATACGAGTAAAAGATCCTTAATCCTTCTCAAGTACTTAAGGATACATTTCACTGCTTTCCAGTGCTCCAAGCCTGGATCTGCCTGATATCTACTCGTGACACTCAGAGCATACGCTATATTAGGCCTGGTACATAACATAGTATACATGATAGATCCTATCGCTGATGCATATGGCATCATATCCATGTGTGCCCTTTCTTCAGGAGTCTTTGGGGACATATTCCTAGAAAGTGATATTCCATATCTCATTGGTATGAGATCTCTCTTGGAATTTTTCAAGCCAAACCTTTTGACAATGATGTCTATGTACCTGAACTGGGACAAGCCAAGTATCCTCTTGGATCTATCTCTATAGATCCGTATCCCCAATATGCAGGATGCTTCCCCTAAGTCCTTCATGGAGAAGTGCCTAGATAACCGTCTTTACTGTGGAGAGCATTCATACATCATTCCCAATGATCAGGATGTCATCCACATATAATACCAAAAAGGTAATAGTGCTCCCACTTAATTTCCTGTACACACAAGGCTTATCTTCATTCTTAATGAAGTTATAAGATCTGATCGCCTCATCAAATCTTATATTCCAACTTTTGGAAGTTTGCTTCAATCCATAAATAGACCTAAGCAACTTGCACACCTAATTTGGATTATCCCTGGACACGAATCCCTCAGGCTGTATCATATACACCTCCTCATCGAGGTTACCATTAAGGAATGCGATTTTGACGTCCATCTGCCAGATCTCATAATCATAGTGTGCTGCAATAGCCAATAGAATTCGAATGGATTTTAGTATGGCTATAGGCGAGAAAGTTTCATCATAGTCAACACCTTGCCTTTGACGATACCTCTTAGCCACTAGCCTTGCTTTATAGGTCTCTACCTGTCCATCTACTCCAATCTTCTTTTTGAAGATCCACTTGCAACCAATGGGTACAATACCTTCGGGTGCATCAACTAGGTTCCAAACCTTATTGGAGTACATGGAATCCATTTCTGAATTCATGGCTTCTTGCCATTTCCCGGAGTCTATGCCCATAATAGCCTCCTCGTAGGTCTGAGGATCAATATTCTCAATATCCTCAATATCCTCTCTTTTGATATGTTCCACATATCTCTCAGGAGGATGGGATACTCTATCGGACCTACGTAATGTTGGAACTTGTGTGTTAGGTATCTAAACAAATTCTGGAATGGTGCTTGAGCTAGGTTCTCCAACCTCGCTCAACTTTATCATGCTCCCACTATCTCCACCAAGAATGTGTTCCTTCTTAAGGAACACTGCTCTTTTGGCTACAAAAGCCTTTCGGTCCTCAGGGTGATAGAAATAATACCCATAAGTTTCTTTGGGGTATCCCATGAACTTGCACCATTCTATCCTAGATTCCAACTTGTCAAGGTTGTGTCTCTTAACGTGGGCAGGGCAGCCCCAAATCTTAACAATCTTAAGATTGGGCTTCTTCCCATTCCATATCTCATATGGAGTAGACATCACTGACTTAGTTAAAATTCTGTTCAGAAGGTAAGCTGCGGTTTCTAGGGCATATCCCTAGAATGAGATGGGTAGGTCGGCGAAACACATCATGGAACACACCATATCTAATAGTGTGCAATTTCTCCTTTCTGATACACCATTAAGCTGTGGTGTATAAGGAGGTGTCCATTGGGATAAGATTCTATAGTCTTTGAGGAACTGGGTGAACTCTGTACTCAATACTTACCTCCTCGATCTGATTGAAGGGTTTTAATACTCTTTCCTGTTTGGTTCTCCACTTCTCGTTTCCTCTTAGACTCACATACACTCATAATATATGGAGCTATATTTAACATAAATAAACCATTATGCATTGTTCCTCTCGTGATGATCTCATCATCTAATATTATTGAACAACCATTGTTCTCAAAAACTAATTTATATCCACTAACTATCAAATATGAAATGGAAATAATGTTTTTGATAATAGAAGGAACATAATAGCATGCATCTAATGCAATAAAAGCTCCACTAGGCAGATGTAAGGTAACCTTGTCAACAGCCAGTGCAGCAACCTTTGCTCTATTGCCTATCTTAAGGTCCATCTCGCCTCTATTCAATCTCCTAGGTTCTGCCAGAACTTGCAACGAATTGCAGATATGATAAGCACGCCCAGTATTCAATACCCATGTGTTATCATAAGATTTTGATAAATGGAGACTGATCATGAATGTACCTGAAGCTTCTATAAGTTTTTGTTACGCCCTCTCTGTAAGGTACTCCTTACAGTTCCTCTTCCATTACCCATCTTTGCCGTAGTGGAAGCACTGGCCTTTGTCCTTTGTTGGATCTATCTTGGCAACCTTTGCCTTACCCATTTTGCCCTTGCCTTTGCCCTTCTTAAGGGTCTTCTCAGTTTTTCTTTTCTTTCTAGTCTCACCAGTGTAGAGAACCGGCTTCTCTTTCTTGATGGTGCTCTCTGCTTCTCTCAACATATTGAGGAGCTCTGGGAGAGTCACCTCAAGTTTGTTCATATTAAAATTCATTATGAACTGAGAAAAGGAATCTGGTAGGGACTGAAGTACAAGATCCACACATAGGTTATCCTCTAGGACCATTCCTAGACTTGTGAGTTTTTTTATCCACTCAATCATCTTAAGGACATGGTTCTGAACCGGTGTCCCCTTAGTCATCCTAGCATGGAAAAGACTCTTTGATATCTTATATCGTTGAGTTCTTCCCTATTCCTCAAACAGTTTGCGAAGATGTAGGAGTATGAAATTAGCATCCATATTTTCATGTTGTCTCTATAACTCAGTAGTCAGAGAGGCCAACATATAATACTGAGCAAGAGTGGAATCATCTAAGTACTTCACATAACGAGCAATCTCATCCTCGTTTGCCCCTTCGTCGGGCGTAGGGATCACTGTATCAAGGACATACGCGATTTTCTCCGTCGTGAGAACGATTCTCAGATTGCGAAGCCAATCCGTATAATTTGGACCAGTGAGGCAATTGGCATCAAGTATGCCACGTAAAGGATTTGAAAGTGATATTTTTCTAAAATAAAAGATGTAGCAGAAATAAATAACATGCAGACTTTGCAGAAATTTAAACAATTAAGATAAGGACTTCTATCTTAATGTATTCCCACTAATTTTTCACGAGACATATAACATCCTCCGATATGTGAATCGGAGACCACCGGCGGATCTCTAGTGGGGATCAAGATCCATCGACGTCTTAATGAAACCTCGAGGGACTTGACCAATCACGTTAAGCCCACAAAGGTAGGCAACTCTTGCCAATCATAACTCCTTGTGATTCTCGTCCTGTTCGGCCTCCGAACCACCATGGCCTCGAGGGACTCGACCAACCATGATGTTCGGTTAAGTCATTAACATCGTTACCAAATGATTCTGATTAGGTGATATACTCTCGAGGGACTCGACCAAGCATACCATGTCCTCAGGTCACCTCGGACATCTCTATGTCGTAGATAAGATAGCAAGATATGATATAGGTGAGTCTCGAGGGACTCGACCAACTCAACCTGCACCGGGAATTGGCTCCTAGCTATAACGATGGAAGGCCACGTGGGTCAATCTAATTGCCTCACGTTTACCAACTTAATATTATTAATGGAGAAGATTTTTTATTTGGTCTCCTAATATAATGTGTCACACGCTAGTTATAAGTGCCCTACAAGCCAATCACATGAGTGATAGCACTTGTAACATGCTGCGTCAATCTCTTTGCTTATGATTATTGGCATTATCTCACATTATCTAGATGTATATTGTGATGTCCTTGGATCTGTGCAATGGGAATTGGATCGTGATGAGATTACGATAATGAGATCGATTCACCTTTAAACACAGACCCTAAATTATCCTGGTCATAGGTTACTCGAGAAGGACATCGAGATAACCGGATAGACTTGTGTGCTGTATACCCGTTCATATAATGGAAGTAGCTGGTCTCATAGCTACTCGTGTGGGGACACTAAGGGTATAATGCAGGTGCTCATTGGAGAATGAGTTCACTGATTGATCCGCCTACGGAATACTGGATGATTATTGATACCTCACGTCAGACAGCGATTCCGTAGTCCCAGTAGTGTATCTGGTCCTTAGACTTGAGACACCAAGGATGTCCTGTATGAGTACTCCATTCTTTGATACCGGACTTATAGGTTTGGAAAGCTCCATATCTAGTATAGCCGGTCATTGGGAGTGGTAGCCAACCTTACGAGGGCTATTGAGTGTCAATAAAGGATCATCCGCTCTCGATATCATGAGAGGAATATCCCATGTATTCTTGCTCGAACAAATCTTAGCCAAGGTTATTCGGATTGAGAGAGAAGGGGTTCTCCGGGAGAATCTGACAAGAGCAAGACTCGAGGAGAGACCGTATGGGCCTGACAGCACCATGCCTGGTATAGGGTCTCTGGGATATTAGATGGATGAGAGATTATAGATACATGGTAACTGAGGACAGATAGGTCCAAAGGATTTGATTCCCTTGTATCGTCTAGGGTCGCGGCGTCGTGGTCTAGTACGTCTGCGGTCGATGAGTTGGGTGAATTATTATAGAGATAATCATTCACTAAGCCAGAAGGAGTTCTGATAAGTATGACTCACGGCCAGCTCGATATTGGGCCTAGAGGGTCACACACATATGGTAGGTATTGCGACAAGTAGAGGTTCGGATATGAGATATCCGCTGAACCCTCTATCTTATTGGATATCCATTAAGCCCCTGAATTATTGGATCCTAATATGAGATCCAATAATTGCTAATAAGAGATTATTGGGTAGAGGCCCACTAATCCAAGAGGCTTGGGTAATTGGATGGAGATCCAATACCCAATAGGGCAAAAGATCCATTAGAGATTTTCAGGGGGGCCTCTATAAATAGGAGGGGACCAAAGCTCTATAGGTTGAGGGTTTTCTTTTGGTAGCCACCTCCTGTTCTCCTCCCCCCAGAGAGAGAGGAGCATCGTCGCAATCCCTGCTGTGTGGATACCGCTAGAGAGGAGGACGCTTGACCTCCTACATCCTTTCCCACTGATCTATAGGAATTCAGGGATATATGATCTCCCTAGGTATCTTTCTTTAACACATGCAATTTTCATGGATTTGTTTTTGACGCACCCATCTTCTCACGATGACGGAAATTTTTTATGAGAAATTTGGGGGTTTGTTTTTCTGTTCTTCTGCTGCGCATGTGATGTCGCTCCCCCTTGAAGGATTTCCCAATAGTGGTATCAGAGGCAGGTTGTTCGTGCGAAGATCAGATTTTAAACTGCGTGTGTTGTGATCTAAAACAGGTTACGTCGCCAAAATCGTTGCCGTAAAGGGCGAGGAAGGGCAGCAACTATTGCTGCCCTTGTTGTGTTCGTCTGTGGCGCCGCAAGGTCTTGCAGCCTTTTTACTGTCTGACAGGCAGCACGCCGCCGGCTCAGCGTGTTGTTGGTCGCAGTGCAAGCTGCGCGCGGCTTTATCCGCAGGGCACAAAGCGATTTCTTGGCCGTAGGGCGCTGACGCATACCCGCAGGCAGCGCCGCGAGCCTCCTGCGTCATGAGGGATAGCCGGCCCGCGCTGCTTCTGCTAGCCGAGGTGCTGCGCGCTAGGCGCCACAGAGCCTTGGCTGGGTGCCGGAGTTGCCTCTCTGTTGCGCCATGCCTGCTGCCGCCATGCAGTGCACTGTCGGTGGTGGCGGCGGGCGCACCGCAACCGCAAACATAAAGACGGTTTTGCCCCTCAGAATTTTTAAAATTTCAGATTCTATCCCCTTTGACAGAATTACCAAAATACCCTTCAAAATTTTAGAAATTTCATATTCTGTCCCTTTTGACATAATTACTAAAATACCCTTATTGGTCGAATGACCAAAATACCCTTAGGAATTCAGAAAATTCCCTCTATATCCCTATTTTCAGAAATATTAGTTAATTAAATAGTTTAATTAACTATTATTATTTATCTAATAGTCCTATAAAATAACATATGCATGTGATGTATGATATGGACAGATGATCATGGACTTGTGATGTGATATGTGTACATGTGATTATTATTATTGGGGTCTGCGAGCCTCTATTTTTTCTCGTTTATTGTCGGGCCTGCGTGCCTGTAATTATGTTGTAATTATCAGAGGAGGCGTAGCGGTAGTGTGACTCACGAGGCCGAGACGGACGATCTGACGCATGGAGATGCATTGAGATGCCGACGGATCCGACGAAGCGAGATGGACGATCACAGGGCATAGAGATGCGCCGAAGTACACATAGATCTTGATGTGAGTGATTGGGCCCACTAGCTCGGGCCTGATCACATTAGGATATGGTCCATGATCATCTGGTGTGATTGCTCATGTGATGTGTGATTAGTTATACACATACTAGGTATATATATATATATATATTTGCATACGATGTAGATATATATATTAAATACGTATGTGTGTGACACATTATGTTAGGAGACCAAATCAAAAATTCTCTCTATAAATAATATTAAGTCGGTAAATGTGAGACAATAAGATTGACCCACATGGCCTTCCATCATTATAGTTAGGAGCCGATTCCCGGTGTAGGTTGAGTTGGTCGAGTCCCTCGAGACTCACCTATATCGCGTCTCGCCATCTTATCTATGATATAGAGATGTCAGAGGTGACCTGAGGACATGATATGCTTGGTCGAGTCCCTCGAGAGTATATCACCTAATCAGACTCATCTGGTAACGATGTTAATGACTTAACCGAACATCATGGTTGGTCGAGTCCCTCGAGGCCATGGTGGTTCGGAGGCCGAACAGGACAGGAATCACAAGGAGTTGTGATTGGCAAGAGTTGCCTACCTTTACGGGCTTAACGTGATTGGTTGAGTCCCTCGAGGTTACGTTAAGACACCGATTGGATCTTGATCCCCACTAGAGATCCGCCGGGGGTCTCCGATTCACACACCGGAGGGTGTTGTGTATCTCACGAAAAATTAGTGGGAATACATTAAGATAGAAGTTCTTATCTTAATTATTTAATTTCTGCAAAGTCTGCATGTTATTTATTTCTGCTACATCTTTTATTTCAGAAAAGTGTCGCTTTCAAATCCTTTACGTGGCATACTTGATGCCAACCGCCTCACTGGTCCAAATTATATGGATTGGCTTTGCAATTTGAGAATCATTCTCATGGTGGAGAAAATCACGTATGTCCTTGATACAGTGATCCCTACACCCGACGAAGGGACAAGCGATGATAAGATCGCTCGTTATGTGAAGTACTTAAATGATTCCACTCTTGCTCAGTGTTATATGTTGGCCTCTATGACTTTTGAGTTACAGAGACAGCATGAAAATATGGATGCTAATTCCATACTCCTACAACTCCGCAAACTGTTTGAGGAACAGGGAAGAACTCAGCGATATAAGATATTAAAGAGTCTTTTCCGTGCTAGGATGACTATGTCCTAGCACGGTTCAGAACCATGTCCTTAACATGATTGAGTGGATCGAAAAACTCACAGGTCTAGGAATGGTCCTAGAGGATAACCTGTGTGTGGATCTTGTACTTCAGTCCCTGCCAGATTCCTTTTCTTAGTTCATAATAAATTTTAATATGAACAAACTTGAGGTGACCCTCCCAAAGCTCCTCAATATGTCAAGAGAAGTAGAGAGCACCATCAAGAAAGAGAAGCCAGTTCTCTACACTGGTGAGACCAAAAAGAAAAGGAAGGCTGAGAAGACCCTTAAGAAGGGCAGGGGCAAGGGCAAAATGGGTAAGGCAAAGGTTGCTAAGAAAGACCCAACAAAGGACAAAGGCTAGTACTTCCACTGTGGCAAAGATGGGCATTGGAAGAGGAACTACAAAGAGTACCTTGCAGAGAGGGCGAAACAGAAGCTTGGAGAAGTTTCAGGTACATTTATGATCAATCTCCATTTGTTAGAATCTTGTGATAACACATGGGTATTAGATAACGAGAGTGCTTATCATATTTACAATTCGTTGCAAGTTCTGGCAGGACCTAGGAGATTGAACATAGGTGAGATGGACCTTAAGATGGGCAATGGAGCAAAGGTTGCTGCACTGGCTGTTGGCAAGGTCACCTTACATCTGCTTGATGGAGCTATTATTACATTAGATGTATGCTGTTATATTCCTTCTATTATCAAAAACATTATTTCCATTTCATGTTTGACAGTTATTAGATATAAATTAGTTTTTGAGAATAATAGTTGTTCAATAATATTAGATGATGAGATCATCACGAGAGGAACATTGCATAATGACTTACATATGCTAGATACAGCTCCACATATCATGAGTGTAAGTGAATCTAAGAGAAAACATGAAGTGGAGAACCAGACTGGAAAGAGTATTAAAACCTTTCGATCAGATCGAGGAGGTGAGTACTTGAGTATAGAGTTCACCTAGTTCCTCAAAGACTATGGGATCTTATCCCAAGTGGACACCTCCTTATACACCACAACTTAATGGTGTATAAGAAAGAAGGAATCGCACACTATTAGACATGGTGCGTTCCATGATGTGTTTTCGCCGACCTACCCATCTCATTCTGGGGATATGCCCTAGAAATCGCAGCTTACCTTCTGAACAGAATTCCAACTAAGTCAGTGATGTCTACTCTATATAAGATATGGAATGGAAAAATGCCTGATCTTAAGATTGTTAAGATTTGGGGCTGCCCTGCCCACGTTAAGAGACACAATCCTAACAAGTTGGAATCTAGGATGGAACGGTGCAAGTTCATGGGATACCCTAAAGAAACTTGTGGGTATTATTTCTATCACCCTGAGGACCGAAAGATCTTTGTAGCTAAGAGAGCAGTGTTCCTTGAGAAGGAACACATTCTTGGTGGAGACAGTGGGAGCATGATAAAGTTGAGCAAGGTTGGAGAACCTAGCTCAAGCACTATTCCAGAATCTGTTAAGATACCTAACACAAAAGTTCCAACTTTACGTAGGTCTGATAGAGTATCCCATCCTCCTGAGAGATATGTGGGACATATCAGAAGAGAGGATGTTGAGGATATTGATCCTTAGACCTACGAGGAGGCTATTATGAGCATAGACTCCGGGAAATGGCAAGAAGCCATGAATTCATAAATGGATTCCATGTACTTCAACAAGGTTTGGAACCTAGTTGATGCACCCGAGTGTATTATACCTATTGGTTGCAAATGAATCTTCAAAAAGAAGATTGGAGTAGATGGACAGGTAGAGACCTATAAAGCAAGGCTAGTGGCTAAGGGGTATCGTCAAAGGCAAAGTGTTGACTATGACGAAACTTTCTCAACTGTAGCCATGCTAAAATCCATTCAAATTCTATTGGCTATTGCAGCACACTATGATTATGAGATCTGGCAGATGGACGTCAAATCCGCATTCCTCAATGGTAACCTTGATGAGGAGGTGTATATGATATAGCCTGAGGGATTTGTGTCCAAGGATAACCCAGATAAAGTGTGCAAGTTGCTTAGGTCCATTTATGGATTGAAGTAAGCTTCCTGAAGTTGGAACATAAGATTTGATGAGGCGATCATATCTTATGACTTCATTAAGAACGAAGATGAACCTTGTGTGTACAGGAAATTAAGTGGAAGCACTATCATCTTTTTGGTATTATATATGGATGACATCCTGATCATTGGGAATGATGTAGGAATGCTCTCCACAGTAAAGACTTAGTTATCTAGGCACTTCTCCATGAAGGACTCAGGGGAAGCATCCTACATATTGGGGATACGGATCTATAGAGATAGATCCAAGAGGATGCTTGGCTTGTCCCAGTCCAAATACATAGACACTATTGTCAAAAGGTTTGACATGAAAAATTCCAGGAGAGGACTCATACCAATGAGACATGAAATATCACTTTCTAGGAGTATGTCCCCAAAGGCTCCTGAAGAAATGCCATACATGGATATGATGCCATATGCATCAGTGATAGGATCTATCATGTATGCTATGCTATGTACCAGGCCTGATATATCGCATGCTCTGAGTGTCATGAGCAGATATCAGGCAGATCCGGGCTTGGAGCACTGGAAAGTAGTAAACTTTATCCTTAAGTACTTGAGAAGGACTAAGGATCTTTTACTGGTATATGGAGGTAGTAGCCTCAAGGTTAAGGGCTACAAGGACTCGAGCTTCTAGTCCAATGTCAATGATAGCAAGTCTAATTTAGGGTATGTGTTCACCCTGAATGGAGGAGCAGTATGCAATAAGAGTTCCAAGCAAGACACGACTGCTGACTCAACCATAGAAGCAGAATACATTGCTATGGCAGAGGCAGCAAAGGAGGGAGTCTAGATGAAGAAGTTCATCACAGATTTGGGAGTCATGTCGAGCAGCGAAAAGCTGATTCCCTTATATTGCGACAACTACAAGGTGATTACTCAAATAAGGGAACCTGGGTCTCATCAGAAGTGTTCTGAGGAGGTTCCAACTTATTAGAGAGATCGTGGCCCGAAAAGATGTAGCAATGGAAAGAGTTCCATCTGAAGATAACATTGCAGATCCACTGACAAAGCCATTGACTCAGATTATCTATGAGCGTCACAGAGGTCTGATGGGGGTCCGACATGTTAGTGATTGGATTTAGGTCAAGTGGGAGATTGCTAGTTATAGGTGCCCTACAAGCCAATCACATGAGTGATAGCACCTGTAACATGCTGTGTCAATCTCTTTGCTTATGATTATTGGCATTATCTCACATTATCTAGATGTATATTGTGATGTCCATGGATCTGTGCAATAGGAATTGGATCGTGATGAGATTACGATAATGAGACCGATTCACCTTTAAACATAGACCCTAAATTATCCTGGTCATAGGTTACTCGAGAAGGACATCGAGATAACCAGATAGACAGGTGTGCTATATACCCATTCATATAATGGAGGTAGTTGATCTCATAGCTACTCGTGTGAGGACACTAAGGGTACAGTGCAGGTGCTCATTGGAGAATGAGTTCACTGATTGATCCGCCTACGGAATGTTAGATGGTTATTGATACCTCATGTCAGATAGTAATTTCGTAGTCCCAGTAGTGTATCTGGTCCTTAGACTTGAGACACCAAGGATGTCCTGTATGAGTACTCCACACTTTGATACCAGACTTATAGGTTTGGAAAGCTCCATATCTAGTACAACCGGTCATTCAGAGTGGTAGCCAACCTTATGAGGGCTATTGAGTGTCAATAGAGGATCATCCGTTCTCGGTATCATGAGAGGAATATCCCATGTATTCTTGCTTGAATAAATCCTTGGCCAAGGTTATTCAGATTGAGAGAGAAAGGGTTCTCCGGGAGAATTCGACAAGAGCAAGACTCGAGGAGAGACCGTATGGGCCTGATAGCATCATGCCTGGTATAGGGTCTTTGGGATATTAGATGGATGAGAGATTATCGATACATCGTAACTGAGGATAGATAGGTCCAAAGGATTGGATTCCCCTATATCATCTGGGGGCCGCGGCGTAGTGGCCTAGTACGTCCGCGGTCGATGAGTTGGGTGAATTATTATCGAGATAATCATTCACTAAGTCAGAAGGAGTTCTGATAAGTATGACTCACGGCCAGCTCGATGTTGGGCCTAGAGGGTCACAAACATATGGTAGGTATTGCGATGAGTAGAGGTTCATATATGAGATATCCACTGAACCCCCTATCTTATTGGATATCCATTAAGCCCCTGAATTATTGGATCCTGAGATGAGATCTAATAATTGCTAATAAGAGATTATTGGGTAGAGGCCCACTAATCCAAGAGGCTTGGGTAATTGGATGGAGATCCAATACCCAATAGGGCAAAAGATCCATTAGAGATTTTCAAGGGGGCCTCTATAAATAGGAGGGGACCAAAGCTCTATAGGCTGAGGGTTTTCTTTTGATAGCCACCTCCTGTTCTCCTCCCCCCAGAGAGAGAGGAGCATCGTCGCAATCCCTACTATGTGGATACCGCTAGAGAGGAGGACGCTTGACCTCCCTCATCCTCTCCCACAGATCTGCAGGAATTTAGGGATATACGATCTCCCTAGGTATCTTTCTTTAACACATGCAATTTTCATGGATTTATTTTTGATGCACCCATCTTCGCACGATGACGGAAACATTCTATGAAAAATCTGGGGTTTTGTTTTTCTGTTCTTCCGCTGCGCATGTGATGTCGCTCCCCCTTGAAGGATTTCCCAACATCACACACATACGTATTTAATATATATATATCTACATCGCATGTAAATATATATATATACTTATCTAGTATGTGTATAACTAATCACACATCACATGAGCAATCACACCAGATGATCACGGACCATATCCTAATATGATCAAGCCCAAGCCAGTGGGCCCAATTACTCACATCAAGATCTATGTATACTTCGGCGCATCTCCAAGCCCTGTGATCGTCCATCTCGCTTCGTCGGATCCGTTGGTATCTCAACGCATCTCCTTGCGTCGGATCATCCGTCTCGGCCTCATGAGTCACACTACCACTGCGCCTCCTCATGTAATTACAATATAATTACAAACACGCAGACCCGACAATAAACGAGAAAAATAGAGGCTCGCAGACCCCAATAATAATAATCATATGTACACACATCACATCACAGGTCTATGATCATCTGTCCACATCATACATCGCATGTATATGTTATTTTATAGGACTACTAGATAAAAAATAATAGTTAATTAAACTATTTAATTAACATATTTAATTTTCTGAAATCAGGGATATAAAGGGAATTTTTGAATTCCTAGGGGTATTTCGATAATTCGGCCAAAACGGTATTTTGGTAATTCTGTCAAAAGGGATAGAATCTGGAATTTCTGAAATTTCGAAGGGAAAAACTATCTTTTGCCCAAAACCCTAATACCTTTCCCTTCTGAGTTGCACCGCCGCCATCCCTTACCGACGGCGGCCATTGTGGTTGGGCAAGATCGCCCACCTTTCTGCGCGCGCGCAGCTCCTCACAGTGTGGTCCATCCATGGCGGCGTTGCCCCTTGCGGTGCGCCACTCTAACGTCTGCAGTGCCATAGCAACGCACGCTTCTTGCTGGCGCGCGGCGGCGCGTGCCTTGCGCGGCTGCCGGCGCGGCGCCACTGCTTGCGCGGCGCGCGCGGCCTGCCCTTGCGGGCTGGTCGTGGGTGGCGCTGCCCCTTGCGCGGCTGGCCGCGAGCGACGCTGCCCCTTCCAGGCTAGCCGCGGGTGGGCGGGCGGGCGGCGCTGCCCCTTTCGGGTGCAATGCCTGCCGGTGCCCCTTGGGGCGCTGTCCTATGGACGCAGCGCCCGTAGGCGTTGCCCTGCTGGCAGCCCACCGGCTGCTGCCTGTGAAGGTAGCAAGGCTGCAAGCAGCCTTGCTATTGCTGCATGAGCGGGCAGCAATAGTTACTGCCCTTTCTCGCTGTTCGCACTAATGATTTTGACGATAAGACCTAGTCTAGATCACAACACACGCAGTTTAAAATCCGATCTTCTCACGAACAACTTGGCTCTGATACCACTGGTAGGAAATCCTTCAATGGGAGTTACATCACATGCGCAGCGGAAGAACAGAAAATAAAACTCCAGATTTCCTGTAGAAAGTTTCCGTCGTCGTGCAAAGATCGGTGCATCAAAACAAATCCACTGTTACTGCATGTGTCAAAGAAAATACCTAGGGAGATTATATATCCCTAAATTCCTGTAAATCTGTGGGAGAGGATGAAGGAGGTCAAGCATCCTCCTCTCTAGCGGTATCCACACAGTAAGGATTGCGACGATGCATCTCTCTCTCTCTTGGGAGAGGAGAACAAGAGGTGGCCACCAAAAACCCTCAGCCTATAGAGTTATGGTTCCCTCCTATTTATAGAGGCCCCGTGAAAACCCTAATGGATCTTTTGCCCTATTGGGTATTGGATCTCCATCCAATTACCCAAGCCTCTTGGATTAGTGGGTTTCTACCCAATAATCTCTTATTAGCAATTATTGGATCTCATCTCAGGATCCAATAATTCAGGGGCTTAATGGATATCCAATAAGATAGGGGGTTCAGCGGATATCTCACATCCGAACCTCTACTCATCGCAACACCTACCATATGTGTATGACCCTCTAGGCCCAATATCGAGCTGGCCGTGAATTATACTTGTCAGAACTCCTTCTGACATAGTGAATTATTATCTCTGTAATAATTCATCCAACTCATCGACTGCGGATGTACTAGGCCACTACGCCGCGGTCCCCAAACGATACAGGGGAATCCAATCCTTTAGACCTATCCATCCTTAGTTACCATGTATCTATAATCTCTCATCCATCTAATATCCCAGAGACCCTATACCGGGCATGGTGTTGTCAGGCCCATACGGTCTCTCCTCGAGTCTTGCTCTTATCAAATTCTCTTAGAGAACCCTTTCTCTCTTAATTTGAATAACCTTGGCTAAGGATTTGTTCGAGCAAGAACACATGAGATATTCCTCTCATGATACCGAGAGCGGATGATCCTCTATTGACACTCAATAGCCCTCGTAAGGTTGGCTACTACTCCCAATGACCGGCTGTACTAGATATGAAACTTTCCAAACCTATAAGTCCGGTATCAAAGAGTGTAGTACTCATATAGGACATCCTTGGTGTCTCAAGTCTAAGGACCAGATACACTACTGGGACTACGGAATTGCTGTCTGACGTAAGGTATCAATAACCATCCAGTATTCCGTAGGCAGATCAATCAGTGAACTCATTCTCCAATGAGCACCTGCATTGTACCCTTAGTGTCTCCACACGAGTATCTATGAGACCAGCTACCTCCATCATATGAACGGGTATACAGCACACCAGTCTATCTGGTTATCTCGATGTTCTTCTCGAGTAACCTATGATCAGGATAATTTAGGGTCTGTGTTTAAAGGTGAATCGGTCTCATTATCGTAATCTCATCATGATCCAATTCCCATTGCATAGATCCAAGGACATCACAATATACATCTAGATAATGTGAGATAATGCCAATAATCATAAGTAAAGAGATTGACGCAGCGTGTTACAGGTGCAATCACTCATGTGATTGGCTTGTAGGACACCTATAATTAGCACTTTCAAATGCCTTTCATGAATTATTTAATGAATGTAGAGTTATTAGTAAAAAGATTAATTTGTTAAAAAAAGAGCATGCTCTCTTAATTGATAAACTTGATAGTCTTAAACTTGATACTCCCTCTTTGCCTCCATGCTCTAAGTAGACACACTTAGAGTTACTTGAGAAGGAGAACTTGATACTCAAGGAAACCTTGGAGAAATTTAAGGTTGGACATGATCCTTGCAAACAAGGGTCATGTTCATAAAAGAAGTGGAATCAGATATGTGAGTGGATCTCACCAAAATCCAACCACCTTCATTAAAGGACCTACATTGCATGTTACACCTCATAAAAAGTATAACTTTTGTTGCAAACCTGAATATATTATTTATAAATGTCTATTTTAGAAACTTAACGCACATAAATTGATATGGGTTCATAAAGGAACCATAACGAATTTAATGCTAAATGACAAAATTAGTTGATCAATTTTGAGGCACCCAAAGTCAAATGGGTACCTAAAAACCATCCTCTTTTGTAGACACATTCACTATCACAAGCTAGTAGCAAGAGATGGTACCTTGATAGTGGATGCTCAAGGCACATGACCAAAGATCCATCTCAATTCTCTAAGCTCACTAACCAAGATGAAGGCTATGTTACCTTCGGAGATAACAATAAGGGTAAAATCATTGGCAAGGGAACCATAGATAACAAATTAAGCTTTTTAATTAATGATGTGTTGTTAGTAGGTAGCTTAAAGTATAATCTATTGAGCATTAGTCAATTGTGTGATAAAGGATACATCGTAAAATTTGAATCTAATGTTTGCATTATTGAAAAATCACACAGTAACACATCTATAATTGCACTAAAACAAAATATTATCTATACTATAAACATTGATAAACTTAGCAACGAAATATGCTTTTCGGTCTTGAATGATGATGCTTGGCTTTGGCTAGGAGATTAGGTCATGCTAGCATGAAACTAATCTCTCAAATCACATCTAAGAATTTGTAAGAGGCATTCCCAATGTTAAGTTCGTTAAAGATAAAGTGTGTGATGCTTGTCAGCTAGGAAAATAAGTAAAAAGTAGTTTCAAACCAAAGAATTAAATAAGCACCTCTAGACCATTGCAATTGATCCATATGAATTTATTTGGACCAATTGACACAACAAGTTTAGGAGGTAGCAAATATGCATTTATAATCGTAGACGACTATAGTAGTTCTTGGTACACAAGTGATTGCTTTAAATGTTTTTCTAAATTTTGTAAAGTTGTTCAAAACAAAAAAGGTTTTATGATTTCATCGATTCGGAGTGATCATGGTGGTGAATTTCAAAACCGTGATTTTTAAAATTTTTGTCAATCTAATGGATATAATCATAATTTTTCTACTCCTAGGAATCCTCAACAAAATAGAGTAGTAGGAAGAAAGAATAAGAATTTACAAGAAATGACAAGAACCATGTTGAATGAACATAGTTTGCCCAAATACTTTTGGGCTAAAAGCTATTAATTCGGCTTGCTATGTCATGAATAGGGTTCTAGTAAGACTATTACTCTCCAAAACTCTTTATGAATTATGGAACAACAAAAAACCCAATGTTTCATATTTTAAAGTTTTCGGTTGTAAATGTTTTATCTTGAATGAAAAAGATGCCTTAGGGAAGTTTGATGCAAAATCCAATGAAGGCATTTTTTTAGGTTATTCTTTTTTTCTAAGGCCTTTCATCTTTTTAATAAAAGAACTTTGATTATAGAAGAATCTATTCATGTTATTTTTAATGAAGTTTTCGAATTTAAGAAAAATGATTTTGATGATGAGCTTGATTTTAATGGTTTGAATTTGAACGAAACCTTTACTCTAAGTAGCAACTTGGATGTATCTTCTTTCGAAATTTCCTTACCTAAGGGATAGAAGTATGTAGATGCCCATCCTAAGGAGCTAATTATAGAAGATACATCAAAAGCAATTCAAACTCATCCTTCTTTTAAGAATTTTTGTGCCAATACTGCTTTTCTTTCTTAGATTGAACCTAAATGCATTGTTGAAGCCTTGAAAGATGATTCTTGGGTTATTGCATTGCAAGAGGAATTGAACTAGTTTGAGAGAAATGAGGTGTGAAAGCTTATTCCTAGACCTAGTGACCATTTAGTTATTGGTACTACATGGGTCTTTAGGAATAAGCAAGATGAATTTGGTGTCGTGGTTAGAAACAAGGCTAGATTAGTAGCCAAATGTTTCAACCAAGAAGAGGGTATCGATTACAAAGAAATCATCACTCCTGTGATAAGATTAGAAGCCATAAGGATGCTCCTTACCTATGCTAGTAGTAATGATTTTAAGCTTTTTCAAATGGATGTTAAAAGCGCTTGCTTAAATGGGTTCATTTCTGAAGAAGTATATGTTGAACAACCTTCTGGATTTGAAAACTCTCTTTTTCCTAATCATATGTTTAAGTTAACTAAGGCTCTCTATGGATTAAAACAAGCCCCTAGAGCTTAGTATGAGAGGCTTAGTTCTTTTCTTATTTCAAATAATTTCACGAAAGGTAAGGTCGATACTACATTGTTTATTAAAAATTTTAAAAATAATTTTCTTGTTGTTCAAATTTATATTGTCGATATTATTTTTAGTTCTACAAATGAATCGTTATATGAATCATTTGCCAAGTGTATGAGCCAAGAGTTTGAAACAAGTCTAATGGGTGAACTAACCTTCTTTTTAGGATTACAAATCAAACAACTTAGTGATGGTATATTTTTTAGTTAAACCAAATATGTTTTAGAATTATTAAAATGATTTAATATGGATGATTCAAAAGTCATCAACACTCCATGAGTACCTCCACTAAGTTAGATATGGATGAAAGTGGAGAAAGTTTTGATCAAAAAATATATAGGGGAATGATAGGTAGTTTACTTTATCACACCGCAACTAGACCGGATATTATGTTTAGTGTAGGACTTTATGCTAGATTTTAAACTAATCCTAAGTTATCTCATCTTAAACTCATTAAAAGAATCCTTGGATATCTTAAAGGAACTCCTAAACTAGGATTATGGTATCCAAAATTCAATAACTTTGATTTAATTGCTTATGCAGGATTTTGGCGGATGTAGAATAGATAGAAAAAGCATATCCGGAACATATCAATTTTTAGGACATGCAATTGTTTCTAGGTCTTCTAAGAAATAAAACTCGATTGCACTATCTACGGCTGAAGCTGAATACACAGCCGCAAGTGCATGTTATACATAAGTTGTTTAGATGAAAAATACATTAGAAGATTATGAAATTTATTTAAAGAATATTCCTATAAAATGTGATAACACAAATGCTATTTGTTTGACTAAAAATCTCATTCAACACTCTAGAACTAAACATGTTGATATTAGGCATCATTTTATACGAGATCATGTCAATAACAATGATGTTACTCTAGAATTTATTGATACAAAACATCAATTGGCAGATATCTTTACATAACCCTTAAATGAAAAATAATTTGATTTCATTAGAAGGGAATTAGACATGTTAAATTGTCCTATTGTATGAGTTTGTCTCATTTCAGAATATTTTTTGTATCATCTTTTCAAATTTTTTTGGACTTATTTTGATCCTTCACCTATCTTGACATTATCTTTTCCGATGTCATATTATCTTGTGACATCTTTTTTATATCATAGACAAAGCTTTCATTTTTATCTTGGATTGATTCTCTTGCTTCATCGATTGATGATTTTTAGTATCATATACATTTGATGATTCATGTTTGAAGATTTTTGAATTGATAACATGCCCATTTAATGATTTGGTAAATTTGATTTTATCAATTTTATCCTCCCTCAATTTCCATTGGCATGCATGAATGGCTTTCATGATTTACTTTTCACACTTTCATATCATGAAATTTAAAGTTTGATAATTTTTTATAACCTAAACAAATTACCTTCATGACACTCAAAACTATTCTTTTATACATATTTTTATGTCATGAATTCTATATGAAAAGAAGAAGCTCTCATAATTTTTTTTTAATAGCTTGAATGCCCTCTTGAAATCAATTTGGATTTCATTCATCTTTCTAAATGCGAATTTAAAGAGTTCTTAACACTTGGGTCATGAGCATTTATGAATTCTTCATGATTTGATTGGTTTCCACTTCATGAATTTTTCATGGAAATGCCAAGTTAACTATTATCGTTAGACTCCTATGGCTTGAATTTTCAATCATTTGAACAAATTGCCTCTTGAACTTTTCATGACTTTCAACATCTCGATTTTTTCTTGAATTTTATTTGGTGGAAATTCGGACATTAACACCTCTTGAATGAATTTTTCCTTATGTCATGAGTTCTTATTGGAAATTTTTATGAAGTTTTTCTTCAATGATCTATCTTTTCTACTTTACAATTTTATTTCTATGGCAAAAATTTCCAATAGAATGAACGAATTACTTTTCGTTATTCTTGAATGAATCTATTCTTCTATTTTTGCCACTTTCACAAAAATTCTATCATAATATTTGGTATCAATGGCTGATTTTCTTTTTGTTGATGACAAAGGAGGTGAAAAATGTGGCAAATTGATGACTTCATGGCATGATTTGTAATTTATAAAATATGTTGTATTGTAAAAGCAAATTGATGACATGCCTCATATCGTAAAACAATTGTCATGCTTTGTATCGTATAATACTTAGTATCGTCAAAAGCATCGTAAACACTTGAAATGTATTGCAATGTATCGCAAATATATGAAATATATCATATACATCGCAAATGAGCCATGTATGCTTAAAATGAACTTTATGTGATTGTTATCGTATCATGCTTATTTATCCTACTTGTATTTGGAATATTGCCTTGATACGATAAGCTATCAATTGTCTTTGAATGATGTATCATCAAATGATATCAGGCCTTGGATTTGTATTTTTTTTATTCTTGCGATAGTTCAAAATTAAAGTTTGTATCAGTGGTAATTATCTATCATCATTCAACATTGGACTTGAAAATGGATGTTACGCCTTGACATCATTTTTGAATTATGAAAAATATGAAGTATTGTATTTTGGGATGAAAAATCATGCTTGTTAAGTATGCCGATAAGTTCAAATATTTGTAACTTATCAGGTTGGGCTTGAATTCAAGGGGTTTTAATTCAAGTGTTTCTTTTCTTAAATATAGCATATCGATAGGGGGAATTAGGTTTAACTCCGTCATCGATTAGTTGTCATCATAAAAAAGGTGAAGATTGTTAAATCTCATATTTTAATGATGAAATCAATTGATTATCTAATCTATGCTTTAAGATAAGTGATGCAGGACTAACTTCGATCAAAAGAGGCAAAATAATTAAAGCAAGAAGAATCAAACATTAGGCCAGAGTCAAAGTTCGGGCATCAGGTCGGAAGAATCGGACAATGCGCTGAGAACGGGTGTTATAGGAGCCAACATGCTAGTGGAATGGAAAATACACCGAAGGTTCAGATGATGCATCGGAAGTTCACTGGGAGAACCAATGACATGCCGGATAACTTAGATTCATGTCTTGTAGTTGTTTATGCCTTAATTGTTGAAAGTTAGGTCAAAATTTAGTTAGTTTGGGTGAAATCATACAAATTCAATTAGGGGCCAATTGGACATAAACTAGGACTAATTTGGGCTCATTGGGAGGCCCATTCAATGGTCCAAAAGTTGCTGTAGGTGGTGGCACCGCCAAACTGGCGATGGAATCGCTTATAAGCAGGAAAAGTGAAAAAGCGCACTTTTCTAGGTTGCAGGCAGTGGTACCACACAGTCTGGGTTGTGGTACCACCCAGCATTAAAGCTATAGTGGTGGTACCGCCCCAGGCTAGTGGTAACACTGCCAAAACCTTTGATTTCGAGGTTCTGCGGGCGGTGGCATCGCCCAATGCATGCGGTGGTACCACCCGTACTTGGAAGACCTGGAAATTTAAATTTTGGCATTGGTTTTTAAGCCATTTGGGGCCTATAAATATCCCACTCAACCCTGCAAGGATTACAAAAGAAAAAGTGAGCTAAAACTCTGGTGAATCAAGTTGTAATCTTGAAAAGTCTTGAGTGTTCCCTCCCTCCGCTTGAAAAGTTTAGAATTTTGTCTAAGAGAGGTGTGAGACTTATAGAGGTTATTTCCTAAATCTTTGAAAAGAAGAAAGAGTTGTAAAAGGGTGATTGATCTTCACTCATTGAAAGAAAATCATTAGTGAAAGTTGGTGACCTCAACGGAGGAGGAATCGGGAGTGGACGTAGGTTAGAGGACCGAATTGCTATAAAAATCAATTTGTATTTCCATTCTTGCAATTTATATTTCTGCAAACCCTTTACCTTACTACAATCATTCGGATCTTTCTCTTTCACTTACAAATCTCTTTAAGTTAAAACACAATTGAAATTGGTTTTTATCGAAATATGATTCTTCTCATACGAAGTTTTTCAAAATTGCACAAATCTACGTTTTTTTAACCACTGCACTAATTCACCCCCGCCTCCCCCCCCCCCAGTGCTGCTCTTGATCCTAACATATACATATCTATGTATAAATTTCTTGAAAGTCTTTTGATGATAGATGTGTGTATCATGCTTATAATTTGAAAACTTCCATCTTGGATTAATGGGTCTTAATCATTTTTATGATGAAATTTTTAGATGATGCATGTCTACATGAAATCAATTGCAAAACTAAAAAACCCAACCCACATTGCTATCAACAAATTTTCCAAATGAAAGAAACATGGCTTTGATAATGTTTTTGAATTTATATGATGCTTGGCTTTTGTGTGAAAATGTGAATATGCTTATACGAGATCAATCAACTTAAAGTGAAACACATAAAATGAAAAATACACTATCATGATGTTTTATTGTAAATATGTTTGGTTTTGATTATTTTGATGACAAAACTTATATTTCAAATTTATACAATAATAGTTTTCATATAAAAATTTTGAACATGATTGCATAAAATAAAACACATAAAAAGGAGAATATATTATCATGATAAGTTGAAGATGACGTATAATTGACATGTTATATTGGCCTTAATAATTTTTTTTATGATGAAATTTTTAAATGACATGTCATTTTCAATGAAACTTGTGTTTTGGTTTTTGAACTTGATAGACATCTTTTAATACAAAAAGGACTTGAACATGTTCACATGAAATCAATTGCATGAAATGAAAATGAATTCTCTATCTTTGAAGTTTTGGGGAATGTGTCAATTTGGATGAGTTAAAAAGGATGAATATCTTGAAAATAAAACAAATATCATTAGAATTAAAATGATGATATCATGTTTGATAATTTGTTTTACGAAATTTGCCTCTAGGTCTTGAACGTTCATGCTTGTTTCTATTCGACATAAAAAGATAAAGGTATGTTTATATGAAATCAATGCATGAATTAATATCACTAAAAGAGAAATGCATGTTTCTTGAACATCTCTCTTTTTCTAAAGTTTTGGATTTTTCAATAAAAGACAAGTGATGAACTCATGCCATCATTGATAAATCTCTTCAACTATAATATTGATCTTAATGAATTGAATTGAATTTTATATCTTGAAGTAATGTGTTATATTTTTGTCTTAATGATCTTTATGACGAAGCTTGCCTTTCATTCTTGAATATTGATATTTTTTTAAATGCAAAGGCATACTTATATGAAGATTCACACAAATTGAAACACAATGTATTTTCTATCTTATCGAGATCAATGAATTCATTTAGTTAATTTTGTGAATCTTATGAACTTCTTGAATATGATTTTGATGATGAGTTTGGAGTTGACGAATTGAATGAGATCTTTCAAAATGATTCACAACTTTTATTTTTAAACTTTTGAATTCACATCTTTATTTTATTGGAATCATGACTTATTGAGCATTGATAGTTTGAATGCATGAATCAAAATCTTTTTCCCTATGATTTCTCCATTCTATCATTTACTAAAGAGGAAAACAATCCAAATCTGTCTATATAATTTATGAATCTCTTAAGAGTAATTTTGATGATTTGGATGAGTTTTATAAATCATGATTTTGATTTCTCAAAACTATATATTTGAGATTCTTTTTATGAAATCATGATCGTGATGATTTGAAAACTCCTACGTATAAGTCAAGATTTTCTTCGTGACAAATATATAATTTTTGTTTATTCATGAATTGATCCTTCATGACATACTTCTTTGTTGTGATGATAGAAAATTAATTTGCTTTATGATGAATCAATGAATTATGACTTGATCTATGAGAATGATATGTTTTTTTTATGTAACATGATTCTTGGTTATATACCCTTTATCATGAATTGAAAATTGATGCTAAAGAGAATATTTACAATTCATGATCTTGATCTCTCAGATTAACAACTTGAATTCTTTTTGAATCAAGATCATTTTAAGAGAATTTTTATCTATATCGTGATCTTGATGTCTTATTCTTGAATGAAATTTGCTTGATGAATTCATGGATATAAGCCTTCTCTTTTTGCCATTTTCACAAAAACTCTATCATAACAATTGATATCAATAGCCCATTTCCTTTTTGTTAATGACTAAGGGGGAGAGAAAATATGCTAGGTTGAATGATAGATTGCAATTCAAGACTTGATTGTTATGATTGAAATATTTATACAAGTCTTCTTTGATACATCTTTTGTCACAACTTGAAAATGGATGTAAAGAAAATTTTTTGTATCATTGTATTCCTTCCTCTCTTCTTTTTGACAATGACATAGGGCGAGAAAGATTGCTAGCTTAAAGCAAATGCTTGCTAGCTTGTGCATCACTTAAAGAGTACCTTAAGTGTTTGCTTGAATGATAAATTGATCTTCATAACTTATTTTGATGATAGAATTTATAACTTGGTTGTCATAAATTGATTTTGAATCATGAATGTAAACTTTTGATACCCTATGAATATTTATCTTTGTTAATTGTCATAATTTCAAAATTCATGTAAAAGGAAAAGAATTGTACTCTTCCCTTCTTTTTGATAAAAATAAAGGGGGAGAAAAATTTGCTAGATCGATCATTAAAATAAGGGAACTTCCTATCTTGAACATCAAAAATTGCTACCTTGCAATTTCAAAAGAAGCAAGTATTGAATTGCCATGATTACACATTCTTAAAACTTACTATGATTGAATGTTGTAAATCTAACTTATATATTGACTTGCATATCTTTTAAAATAGCTAGAGCAACTTCTCCTTTTTATTGATGACAAAGGGGGAGAAGTAGATTAATGAATTCATGCAATGTATGATTGAATACTTTACATATTTGCATGATATTTTTGTTAACATGTTTTTTATGAAATGTTGCTTGGATTTGACATAATCCAAGGGTCCTATCAATATGGCATATTGATAGGGGGAGTTTGTTTAAACTCTGGGGAGTTAAGGTTAACTCCGTCATCAATTAGTTATCATCATCAAAAAGGAAGAGACTATTGAGTCTTGGATTTTGATGATAAAACTAATTGATAGTGTTTTATTGTCTAATTACATTTTGAGTGACGTAGGTCTACTATCGATAAGGATTTGATAGTTGACACAAGAGGAATCGACGTTGTGCTAGAGAAAATCATGTCAGGATATTGGATGTCGAGCTGGAGGTCCAGTTGACAATCGGTAGAAGGCTTCAGACATCGGGCATCGGGCCAAGAAATGTGATGTTGCACCAAAGAGATCGGGGTTACGGAGGTCAACCACCGGTTGGGCAATGGGCCACAAGAGAGGATGGTGCACCAAAGAACCGGATGAAGCACCAACCAATGATGTGCTGGGCAACAGAAGGTTGATTCATGTAATAACTATCTAGATCGAAGTAGGTTAAGGTTTATTTAGTGTGCAAGATTAACTATGATATCGAAGAAGACATAAAGCGAAACAAAGTGTCGGAGTCAAGTACGATCGTATCATTGGGAGTTCGAGAGCCCATCGGAAGTTCGAAGATTCATTGGATTACTATTGGAATTGGCCAAGAGTAAGTCACGAGCTTGATGAAGGGTTCGTCGGAAGTTCGCCAGAAAGACTCATCAAAGGTTCACAGAGCTCACCGAGAAAGATCAGAGCTTGCCAAAGAAGACTCGTTGGAACTCGCTAAGATCGTTGTGAAGTCCAGGAGCTTGCCAGGAGTCCGTAGAATAGTGTCCGAGGGTTCGTTATAAGACTGTTGGAAGTTCAACGGAAAAGCCTTGACTTGCTAGATTGTATTTCGCTTAGGAAATATCTTTAATTTTATAGTTATCACGTAATTAGTGTTAGATTTGGGAGATAATCCCATTAACCCTATTAGGGGCCAATTGGGCTCAGATTAGGATTGGTTAGGGCCAGATTCAAGGCCCAACTAGAAGTGCTAAACCCTGTCTGGCGGTGGCATCGCTATACTAGGGCGGTGAACCGCCTGGTTTCATCTCCCAAGGTTATACTAAGCGGTGGTACCGCCTAGTGATAGGTACTTGGGCAGTGGTCCTACCTAGACTAGGAGGTGGCATCACCCAGTACACAGACAATGTCAATGTGCCCAGGTGGTGGTATCACCTATTGCTAGTGCTAAAGTCAGATTGGCGATAGTACCGCCTACCATTAGTATCAAAGTTAGATTGACGGTGGTACCACCAATGATAGGCGGTACCACTATAAAATCGGGAGTGGACGTAGGTCATATGACCGAACCACTATAAAATTAGTTTGCATTTACTTTCTCGCAATTTATATTTTAGCAAACCATCTTCACTTGCTGATCCATTTCTTCATCTTTAAATACTCGTAAGTTAAATACGTTTCCCATATGCTTTAATTGAAAATCGTTTTAATCGAAACATAAATCTTTTCGTAAGAAATTTTTAAAATCATCAAAATTTATCATTCTTAACTGCTGTACTAATTCACCCCCCCTAGTGCTAAACTAATCCCAACAATGGAACCTCCTACGGACTAGGTTCCCAAGTGCACTGGACGGTGGTACTACCTAGGTCAACAGTGGTACTGCTCGATAGTTATTAACTACCAGGCAGTGGTACTGCTTGTCCAGTGGTGGTACCGCCCCTCCACAGAACCTGAAACCCTGTCAGGTGGTAATACCACTAGACTAGGCATTGGTACTATCTAGTGTTAGGGTTAACTAGCGATGGTACCGTCAATGTCAAGCGGTGGTACTGCTAGCTCTTGGAAATCCAGGATGGGACCTCTTTTAGCTCCAATTCTAAAGCCAATTGAGCCTATAAATATCCCTTACATCTCAGCTAACTAAGCACATTAAGAAGTGTTAAGAATTGAGTCAAAACTATAGCAAAATTACCTTAAAAAGCTAGAGTGTTCACCTCCTGAATTCCCACTTATAAAATTTCTATAAAATGGTGTGAGCAACTTATAGAGTTCTATAATAGGAGTATTTATTCCTTACCCTTTAAGAAGGATTGATAGTGAAAGTCAGAAATCTCATCGGAGGAGGTTTTGGAAGTGGACATAGGTCATTTGACCGAACCACTATAAATTGCTGCATACTTCTCTTGGTGTGTAAATTTTAAATTACTATTGCATTCAATTCTTTACTTCACTGTACATGCATTCTCCTTCTCTACCCTCTTACATATTCAATCTGTTAGGGATCGAGTGGCACTAAGAGGGGGGGGGGGTGAATTAGTGCAGTGGTAAAGAACGATAGATTTTTCAGCGATTAACACAAGTTCAAAAACTTCGTACGAATGAATACAACGTTTCGTTTGAACCCGGAAAGATTACGTTTTAACTTTAAAGCATATATAAGAAGATGAAGATGAAGTTGAGTAAATAAGGCAGCAAATGAAAATGGTTTGCAGCAAAGTAAGTTGCGAGAAAGTAAATGCAAACCGATTTATAGTGGTTCGGTCATCCGACTTACATCCACTTCCGAAGCCTTCTCCGATGAGGCTCCCAACTTCCACTAGCAAATCCTTTTGAAAGGGAAGGACCAAATACCCCTCTTACAACCCTTTTACAAGAAGTTCACACTCTTACAAATTTTTCAAAGAGAAAGAAGGAGGTGAACACAAGCTATTGAAAACTAGACTTTTCTAAGCCTTTTCCTCAATTTTTAACTCTCAAAAGGTTCCTCTTTCAGTTGAGAAAGGGGGGGTATTTATAGATCCAAAATGGATTCAAATTTGGGCTCCAAATTTGAAATCAAATGAGTTCCTGGTCTTTGGTGGTGCTACCTTTGTCAAAGGTGGTGCTACCGCTTTGTCGAGGCGGTAGCTCTTGGTGTCGATCGTCAGATCGACAAAGGTACAAAGCGATACTACCACATGGAGCGGCGGTACTATCGCCATCGCATTATCAGCGGGTGGTACTACCACCCTAGGCTGGGCGGTAGCACCGCCCAGGCTCGGCTACTAGGCGATTCCACAGCCTGGCCTTTTGGCATCTCTTGGCGATGCTACGCCCGGCACACATCTTCTTCTTTGGCGGTGCCACCACCCAGCACACATGCTGCTGCTGGGCAATGCCATCACCCAAAGACACATCTTTGTTGGGCGACCGCTGCTTGAGACATTGGCTCTTGGCGGTGCCATCGCCCAGCACAAATCAACTTTTGGTTTGGGATGAAAACTCGGCCCAAACCGGTCCCAAACAAGGCCCAATGGTCCCATACTTGGGTTAAAGAATTAACACATAATCCTGCCCCAAATTAATGTGCTAACTACGAATTTAAAGACATTCCTAAGCTATTACAAAGTCCGCAAGTCAAGTCTTCTTCTGGCGAGCTTCCGGCGAACTTCCGACGGTCTTCCGACGATCCCTCGGAAACCATCCTACAGACTCCTAGCAAGCTCTCGGACTCCATGATGATTTTGGCGAGTTCCCCCGAGCTTCTTTGGCAAGCTTCGATCTTTCTTGGCAAGCTCCGCGAACTTCCGACGAACCTTCCGGTGAACTTCCGAAAACCCTTCGGCAAGCTCCCTACTCGTTCTCGGCCGGTTCCGGCAGCACTCCCAACGAATCTTCGGACTTCCATCGAACACTCGAACTCCCAATGATCCATCGCACTTGACTTCGGCTCTTTGTTTCGCTTTACGTCTTCATCCTTATCGTAGTTACTCCTGCACAAATAAACACCCTACTTCGATTTAGACAATTATTACAACACGAATTGACATTCAGTTGCCTAGCACATCATTGGTCGATGCTTCGTCCGATCCTTCGGCACATCGTCCTCTCTTGCGGTCCGTTGCCCAATCGGCGATTGACCTCCGCAACCTCGATATCCTTGATACAACACGCTCTTCTTGGCCCGATGCCCGACGTACGAAGCCTTCAACCGATTGCCGACCGAACATCCGGCTCGACATCCAATATCCTGACGTGATCACCTCCGGCGCAACGTCAATTCCTCCAACGTCAACTATCTAATCCTGATTGATAGTAGACCTGCGTAACTCAACACGCACTTAAACAACAAAACACAATCAATTAGTTTCATCATCAAAATCCGAGATTCAATAATCTCCCCCTTTTTGATGATGACAACTAATTGATGACTAATAGAGTTAACCTTAACTCTCCGGAGTTTAACCAAACTCTCCCTATCAATATGCAATTGATAGAACCCTTGGATTATCCCAAATCCAAGTAATATGTATCATTCATGTAGTGAGAAATATAAATCCATCATGCAAATATATAAAATATTCAAGCATCATTACATTGCATGAAGTCATCAATCTACTTCTCCCCCTATGTCATCAACAAAAAGGAGAAGTAGCATCCTAGCAAGTTTAAAAGATATGCAAATTTTTATAACACACTAGTTATTTATCACATCATACAATATTTTTGCAATACAACATCAAATAATACCATTCAATCATAGTAAGTTTCAAGGATGGGCAATGATGGTAATTTTCACTTGCTTCTTGAGATGTGCAAGTTTACACCTTGTTTCTCACGATAGCAATATTTGCATCCTTTGATATAACAATTTTTAGCTTCTCATGAAGTTGCAAAATAGGAATCAAGATGGCAAATTTTTACAATGTTCGAGCTAAAAACTTTCTCCCCCTTTGTTAGCATCAAAAAGAAAGGGAGGATCAAATCCTTCAAATAATCTTGCATGAGATTCAACAATAATTTGTAACAAAAATGTAAGCAATTTTGAAGAAGTGAAATTGAGCAAGATTTTTGCCTCTCTTGAGATAGCAACTTTTTGCTTCTTAATGTTCAAGCTAGCAAAATTTTCTCTTTTGATGCACAAGCTAGTAATTTTCTTCCTCTTGAATAAGCTAGCAAATTAATCATGCAAGCTAGCAATAAATCTTCTCCTCTTTTGATTTTGTCAAAAAGAAGGGAAGAATACAATTCTTTTCCCTTTACATAAATGCTTCTATCATGACAAAATAACAAATTTCCATCATGAATTTTTAACATATCAAGTCATGAATTCAAGGGAGTCATAAACAAATCATGGTATAAGGAAAATTTATGACAAGCAAGTAAGCAATAATGATAAGCTAGCATACTTTGCAATACGCAAACTAGCTCCCTTTCAATTTTTCTCTTTTGCAACTAAGTTTTCCTTTTGCAAGCCATCAACATTTTGTTTGCAATGAGCTAGTAATTTTTGTAAAATTTATAACATTTTAATTATGCAAGTTCATGAGTTAAAAAATAATGCAACTTTGCAATTTCTTTCTTCTCATTTTGAGAAGTGCAAGTTTTGCCTTTTGCAAGTTCTAACTAGCTATGTTTGTCACTTTCACTTGTGATACATAAGCTAGCAAGCTAACTCTCCCTTTGTCACTATCGAAAAGAAGGGATGAATAATATTTCAATGAAATAATTTTGCATCAATCAATATTTCAATTTTTTTTTTCATGATGCATACAAAACATAGATGCAAAGAATTCATAAAAGATATCAATATGAAATATCAATAAGGATCAACACCAAAAGACATCATTCATGATTCATCATAAAGCAAATTTCATTTATGTCAAATGTTCAATTTATCAGACAAGGCAAAGAAATCTTGTCATTTCTATATCATGAAATCATTAATCTCGATAAGATAGGAAAAATATCTTCTTTTTAAGTTGTTTGTTTCATACAAGTGTGCTCATGTTTCTAAAATGAGTATCAAAGTTAAGACTAAAACATGAGTTTGTCATCAAGATATGATATCACAAAGTCATTAAGCATGATAACAAACTTTTAATATTTTCATTTCAATGATGATTTCATAATGTATGTTCAAATATTTATACGGAAGCCATCATTGTATAAATTTAAAACACAAGTTTGTCATTAAACCCATCAAGATTAAATGTATCAAAATCTTTCATTCAAAAATTTTAATAAGAGTAATATAAATTGATTACATGTGAGCATGTATCAACAATTCAAAGCAAGATGTAAGTTTCATTATAAAAACCGTTAAGACCAAACACATCAAAAATAAAACATCATGATTAAAATATTTTTAACTTTTGTGTTTTATTTTATGTGGTTGATCTTATATAAGCATGTTCAAAACTTTCATGTAAAAATGAAATCATCAATATGCTTGCTTTTATTTTTTAATCATATTTAGTGTGCAAGCATTATCTTGAAACATGCTATTAATTTTTTGTGTCAAAAATCATACATCTTGTTTGAAATCAAAAGCAATGTAAAATCATCAAGATTCATGAATTTGTCATGATCATATGTATGGAGCATTTTCATTTATCAAGTAAGATTTCACATAAGCATGCCCAAAAACTTTTTGCATGAAAGATATGTATCAAGTTTAAAGCCAAAAAGTGATAGGAAAATCATCAAGATTCATGGATTCATTATGAATATATTATTTCAAAATATGAGATTTCAAATCATCAAGTATGATACAATCATTAAGCATGTTTTCATAATGCATCATCAAAATCATTTTAATTCTTTCTTTCATTTGTAATAACAAGATGATCAATGCTCAAATTTTTGCTAAAATCATGCATCATTTTATAAAAATGTGAAAAATAATTTTGTCATGAAAACCATCAAGTCCGAATATACATTATTCCAAAATGTAGGATTTTAATCTTCATCATTTCAATTCCTCATTAAGCATGATACAAAAATTTAAAGATCAAACATCATGTTTAGAAACGAAATATAAAACATCAAGATACACATGCATGGATTAATCCTAGGCAATATCACAAATCATGCAAGTATCATTCATAATTTTTACTTTTCAAAAATACTAGAAAGAAAAGCATAGTATAATTTTAAAACAATTTAAATTTCCAAAAATACAAGAAAAGCATGAAAAAATTCCTACTAACTAAGTTAAGCATTCATGAAAAGCATTATGTAATTTTAAAATAATTCAAGGGAGTTAAGTTACTTACCTTATAGTCGAAGCCCATTAAAGCCCAATTCACCATTTCGTCATTTGATTCTTCTTTGTGCTTCTTCTTCATCTTTGGCCTCTTCCTTCGTTCAAGTTCATTGTTCATTTTAGATTTTTGTTTAATGAACTTATTAAGATTCATTAAAAGTTCAATGTCATCTTCATTGTCCTCATCACTTGAGTCATCACTCAAGTGGTATTTCATAGTCCGAAGTGTCAAATCCTTCCTATTCTTTGGAAGGTGGTCCATGTGTTTATCGAGTTCATTGTGTTCCAAGAAAGTCATTTCATAGGTCATTAAAGACCCAATGAGTTCTTCAAGAGATAAGTCATGTAAATTTTTAGCTTCTTGTATTGTCGTTACTTTTGGATCCCACTCTTTTGGAAGGGATCTTAAAATCTTGTTTACTAAATCAAAACTTGAAAAATATTTACGAAGACTTCTTAGACTATTGACGACATCCGTGAATCGGGTGTATATGTCGTCGATAGATTCGCTTGGTGTCATTTGGAAGAGCTCAAAATCATGCAATAAGAGGTTTACTTTTGAGTCTTTAACTCTACTAGTTCTCTCGTGCGTGATTTCAAGAGTTCGCCAAATGTCAAAAGCCGTTTCGCATATAAAAATCCGATTGAACTCGTTCTTATCTAAAGCGCAAAATAAGGCATTCATAGCCTTTGCGTTCAAGGAAAAAGATTTTCTCTCTAAGTCCGACCATTCGTTCGTCGGTTTAGAGGGAAGTTGAAAGCCACTTTTGATGATGTTCCACAAATCCAAATTCATTGAAAGCATAAAAACTCTCATTCGAGTTTTCCAATAAGTGTAGTCCGAACCGTTAAAGAATGGTGGACGAAAAATCGAAAAGCCCTCTTGAAAACCATTTAGAGCCATTTCTCATGAGTGTAAATCCAAAAGAGAAAGAACGTGGCTCTGATACCAATTGTTAGGGATCGAGTGGCACTAAGAGGGGGGGTGAATTAGTGCAGCGGTAAAGAACGATAGATTTTTCAACGATTAACACAAGTTCAAAAACTTCGTATGAATGAATGCAGCGTTTCATTTGAACCCGGAAAGATTACGTTTTAACTTTAAAGCATACGTAAGAAGATGAAGATGAAGTTGAGTAAATACGGCAGCAAATGAAAATGGTTTGCAGCAAAGTAAGTTGCGAAAAAGTAAATGCAAACCGATTTATAGTGATTCGGTCATCCGACCTACATCTACTTCCGAAGCCTTCTCCGATGAGGCTCCCAACTTCTACTAGCAAATCCTTTTGAAAGGGAAGGACCAAATACCCCTCTTACAACCCTTTTACAAGAAGTTCACACTCTTACAAATTTTTCAAAGAGAAAGAAGGAGGTGAACACAAGCTATTGAAAACTTGACTTTCCTAAGCCTTTTCCTCAATTTTTAACTCTCAAAAGGTTCCTCTTTTAGCTGAGAAAGGGGGGTTATTTATAGATCCAAAATGGATTCAAATTTGGACTCCAAATTTAAAATCAAATTGGAGTTCCCAGTGCTGGCGATGCTACCGCCTATCAGTCGTCAGACTGACAGTGCACAAGTGGTACTACCACTTGGAGCAGGCGGTACTACTACCACTGTTACTGTAGCCGGGCGGTACTACCACCCCAAGCTGGGTGGTAGCACCGCCCAGGCTTGGTTGCCAGGTGGTTCCACCGCTTGGCCTTTTGGCTGCTGGGCAGTGCTACCGCCCAGCACACATGCTGCTACTGGGCGATGCCATCACCCAGCACCCATGCTGCTGGGTGGTAGCACCACCCATGCTGCTGGGTGGTAGCACCACCCAGCACATTGGCTGCTGGGCGATGCCACCGCCCAACACAAATCAACTTCTAGTTTGGGCTGAAAACTCGACCCAAACCGATCCCAAACAAGGCCCAATGGGCTCATACTTGGGTTAAAGGATTAACACCTAATCCTGACCCAAATTAATATGCTAACTACGAATTTAAAGACATTCCTAAGCTATTACAAACTCCGAAAGTCAAGTCTTTTTCTAGCGAGCTTCTGGCGAACTTCCGGCGGTCTTCCGACGATCTCTCGGAAACCATCCTGCGGACTCTCGACAAGCTCTCGGACTCCACGATGATTTTAGCGAGTTCCCCCGAGCTTCTTTGGCAAGCTCCGATCTTTCTTGGTAAGCTCCGCGAACTTCCAACGAACCTTCCGGTGAACTTCTGAAAACTCTTCGGCAAGCTCCCTACTCGTTCTCGACCGGTTCCGGCAGCACTCCCAACGAATCTTCGGACTTCCATCGAACACTCGAACTCCCAACGATCCATCGCACTTGACTTCGGCCCTTTGTTTTACTTTACATCTTCATCCTTATCGTAGTTACTCCTGCACAAACAGACACCCTACTTCGATCTAGACTATTATTACAATGCGAATTAATATTCAGTTGCCCGACACATCATTGGTCGACGCTTCGTCCAATCTTCTTTTGCAAGAAGAATTGAACCAATTTGAAAAAAATGAGTTGTGGAAGCTTGTTCCTAGACCTAGTGACAATTTAGTTATTGGTACTAAATGGGTCTTTAAAAACAAGCAAGATAAACTTGGTATTGTGGTTAGAAACAAGGCTAGATTAGTGGCCAAAGGTTTCAACTAAGAAGAAGGTATCGATTACGAAGAAACCTTCGCTCCTATGCCAAGATTAGAAGTCATAAGGATCCTCCTTGCCTATGCTAGTAGTTATAATTTTAAGCTATTTCAAATGGATGTCAAAAGTGCTTTCTTAAATGACTTTATTTCCAAAGAAGTGCATCTTGAGCAACCAACTGGATTTGAAAACTCTCTTTTTCCTAATCATATGTTTAAATTAACTAAGGCTCTCTATAGATTAAAATAAGCCCTTGGGGCTTGGTAAGCGAGGCTTAGCTCTTTTCTTATTTCAAATAATTTCACTAAAGGCAAGGTCGATACTATATTGTTTATTAAAAATTTTAAAAATAATTTTCTTATTGTTCAAATTTATGTTGACGATATTATTTTCGGTTCTACAAATGAATCGTTATACGAATCATTTGTCAAGTGTATGAGCCAAGAGTTTGAAATGAGTCTAATGGGTGATCTAACCTTCTTTCTAGGATTACAAATTAAACAACTTAGTGATGGTATATTTCTTAGTCAAACCAAATATACTTTAGAATTATTAAAATGGTTTAATATGGATGGTTCAAAAGCCATCAACACTCCTATGAGTACCTCCACTAAGTTAGACATGGACGAAAGTGGAGAAAGTTTTGATTAAAAAACATATAGGGGAATGATAGGTAGTATATTTTACCTCACCGCAACTAGACCGAATGTCATATTTAGTGTAGGACTTATACTAGATTTCAAGCTAATCCTAAATTATCTCATCTTAAAGTCGTTAAAAGAATCCTTAAATATCATAAAGGAACCCCTAACCTAGGATTATGGTTTTCAAAATCTGATAAATTTGATTTAATAACATATGCGGATGCATATTTTGTCAGATATAGAATAGATAGAAAAAGCATATCTGGAACATGTCAATTTTTAGGACATGCACTTATTTCTTAGACTTCAAAGAAATAAAACTCAGTTGTACTATCTACAATCGAAGCCGAATATATAGCCGCAAGTGCGTATTGTGCATAAGTTGTTTGGATGAAAAATACATTAGAAGATTATGGAATTCATTTAAAGAATATTTCTATAAAATGTGATAACACAAGTGTTATATGTTTGACTAAAAATCTCATTCAACACTCTAGAACTAAACATATTGTCAATAGACATCATTTTATATGAGATCATGTCAATAATAATGATGTTATTCTAGAATTTATTGATACAAAACACCAATTGACGGATATCTTTACAAAACCCTTAAATGAAGAACAATTTGATTTCATCAGAAGGGAATTAGGCATGTTAAATTTTCCTATTGCTTGAGTTTGTCTCTCTTCCAAAAATTTTCAATTGTGTATCATCATTTTTCAGTTTTCAAGAACATATTTTAATCCTTCACCTATCTTGATATTATCTTTTCCGACTTCGTATTATCTTGTGACATCTTTTCGATAAAGCTTTCATTTTTGTCTTGGATTGATTCTCTTGCTTCATTGAATGATGATTTTTAGTATCATTTGAAGATTCACGTTTAACAATTTCTGAATAGATAACATGCCCATTTAATGACTTGGTAAAGTTGATTCTATTGATTTTATCCTCCCTCTACTTCCATTGGCATGAATGAATGATTTTCATGATTGACTTTTCATGGTATCATGGACATTTTCATGAGACTTTGATAAAAAATAAAAGTTTCATAAAATCTTGACCAAATTGCTTTCATAGATCACCAAATTCTTCTTATACATGAAAAGTAGAAGCTTCGATGAATGCTCTCCTAAAATTAATTTGGGTTTCATTCACTTCTCTAAATGGAAATTTAATGATCCAACTCTTGTATAAATCTTTATGTCATAAGCATTTATGAATTTTTCATGATTTGATTGGTTTCCACTTCATAGATTTTTCTTTGGAAATGCCGAGTTAGCTTTTATCACAATATGAATTTTTTATCATTCAAATGAATTGCCTCTTGATATCTCAATTCTTCTTGAATGGACTTTCTTGACTCTTACCATGAGTTATTATGAGTTTTGTGCTTGAATGATCTCCTCTCTACCTCATAAACTTGACTTGGTGAAAATACCGAATCTTCTTATGAATTTTACTTGTTGGAAATTCATGTATAAATGAATTCTTTTTAAAACATGAGCTCTTGATGTTTCTATCTTTTCTACGTTACGAATGAATAGCTATCATTTCTTCTTCTATGGCATGAATTTTCAAAAAAATGAGCGAGTTGCTTTTCATTATTCTTGAATGAAATTTTCTTGATGAATTCATGGATATAAGTCTTCTCTTTTTGCCATTCTCACAAAAGTTTTATCATAAAATTTGGTATCAATGGCTTATTTCTTTTTTGTTGATGACAAAGGGAGAGAAAAAATTGATGACTTGATGGTATGATTTGTATTGAAAAATATAATTTGTGAAATTCTTTGTTTATATCATAAAAGGAAAATTATTGCCATGCTTCATATTGTAAAATGCTTGCAATCATTGAAAGCGTATTGCAATATATCACGATTGTATGAAATGTATTGTATGCATCGCAAAAAATACATGTATGCTTAAAATGTTAATTTTTCTATGATAGTTATTGTATCATGTTTAAATTTAGTATCTTCCCTTGATATGATAATGTGGTTTTATTTTTGTATTATTGAATGATGTATCGTCAATTGATATCATGCCTTAGATTTATGAATTTTCATTTGATATCATTTGATTTCAAAATTAAAGTTTGTATCGTTTATTGAGATGATGATTGTCTATCATCATTCAACATTGGACTTGAAAATGGATGTCATGCCTAGACATCATTTTTGTATTGTGAAAAATATGAAGTATCATATTTTCGATGAAATATCATGCTTGTTGAGCATGTCGATAAGTTCGAATGTATTCAACTCATCAGTTTGGGGATTGAATTCAAAGGTTTGAATTCAAGTATTTATTTTCTCAAATATGGCATACATATAGGGGGATTTAAGGTTAACTCCATCATCAATTGATTATCATCATAAAAAGGGAGAGATTATTGAATCTCAAATTTTGATGATGAAGTCAATTGATAGATTATTTGATCTAATCCATATTATTGAGAAAAGTATATAAGATTAACTATGATAGCGATGAAGATGTAAAGCAAAACAACGTGCTGGAGTCAAGTGTGATTGAATGATTGAAAGTTCAAGAGTCCACCGAAAGTTTAAAGATTCATCAGAAGTGCTGTCAGAATTGGTCGAGAAAGAATCGAGGGCTTGCCGATGGGTTGTCGGAAGTTCATTGGAAGGTTCGTCAGAAGTTCGTAGAGCTCACCGAGAAAGATCGGAGCATGCCAAAGAAGACTCATCAAAACTTGCTAAGGTCATAGTAAAGTTTGGGAGCCTGCCGGAAGTCTATCGGAAGTTTACCGGAAGATGTCCAAGGGTTCATCACAAGTACACCAGAAGTTCATTGGAAGCTCATCAGAAGAAGACTTGATGTGCCAGTTTATGTTTTTGCTTAGTGTGTGTCCTTAATGTCATAGTTAGTATGTAATTAGGGTTGGGATTAAGTGTTAATCCTAATTAACCCTGGTAGGGGTCAACTAGGCCTTAAATGGACTAGCTTGGGTCAGATTCAAGGCCCATCCAGATTGCTGAAACTTGTTTGGCGGTGGCATCGCCAGACTAGGGTGGTGGAACTGCCCAAGAACTATGTTCCCAATTGCACTGGGCAGTGGTACCGCCTAGGTCAGCGGTGGTACCGCCCGATAGTTATTAACTGTCAAGTAGTGGTATGTTAGGAATCTAGCTAAGAGAGTCCTAGTCTATTAGGACTTTAGCTAGGAGAGTCCTAATTTAGTTTTATTGAAGGAGGCATTCATATAAACCTATCTAGCCAACCCCTATTAAAGATGTGAAGAAGCCGGCTATGTTAGGATTAGTTTGGAGGTTGCTTTTAAGAGAAGCATTAGGAGTTGATTAGAAGTAGGGGTCTTGAGTAGAAGAAGTTGATTAGAAGTAGGAGTCTTGAGTAAGAGTCCTATTAGGAATTGGGGTTTAGAAGCCCTATAAATAGTCATGTATTCACTCTTTTTTCTTAATGAATAGATCAATTCTTTTAGCAGCCTTTAAGCAGCAACTTGGAGGAAGGAACCCCTATAGAGTTCCAAGGAGGTCGATCCCCTAAAGAGATCAACCCCAATCTTAAAATCCACAAGAGTTCTAACACTTGGTATCAGAGCAAAGTTCTTGGCATCTCACTGCCCTTCCACAGCCATCCATCAGCCCTCCACAGCTGCCCAAACTAATTCCCATAATTGCTTAAAATATCATCGCCGAATTCCGTCATCATCTCTACCACCGCGGATCATCCTTTGATCTCCCCGTGAATTGTAACAGGTTCTGGTTTCCTATCTTACTACTACTATAATTTAATTATCCTTATTCAAAAATCCAGAAAAATTATTCCTATATTGCTGCATAAACTTTTTATCGCAAAGTTTTCATCTCTACAATGAAAGATGCACTACAGAATTCCAGCCACATAGTACTGTTTGTTAGATCTTGCCACTGCATTTTTTCTATCCAAATCTCTACAAAATTTTTACGATGACTTTGACACTTCCTAATAGTAGATTTCTTTTTGGTTTCATTGAAAAATTCTCAATATAAATCACTGATCTTTTACGTCCAAACAGCTACACTTTAGACATAAAAATGTGTTGTAGTACCTTTCTGTGATCCTCAAATCCTTCTATGAAATTTTTAACAGCATTATCTCTCCCTTACCAGTAGATTTCCTTTGAGTTTTACTTGAATCTCTGGTGAGAATTGTTGAAAAAAAAATTGCATCTTTACTACCAGAATTTTTCAATAAAAAATATGGTTATGCACCTTTGTCCTTTTTCTTCTCTGTAACCTACCAAACCCTAGCCACCTTGCTGCCACCAACTAAGACATCTTTAGGTCATCCCTCTAGCTTTAAGACATAGCTATCATAACCTATTTTCATAACCCCAATAGTGTCAAATATCGCAGCCTAAAACAATAAACCATTATAGCTGAACCCTTCTATCACCGATCTATTGTCCGAGCCTTCCACCACCCCATGCCATTAACCCATCAATAGAAAAAAGACAAGGACATCTCTGATCTACAGGCATATGCTATGGCTTCTCAAGATCTAATTGATGCTAAATTTGAAGCATTGGAATCTTGGATTGAATCGTGGCTTGAATCACGCTTGGAGTACAAATTACGCGCTTTGTTTGCAGCATTCAGAATTGGACAACCACTGAGTCCAACCAAATTTTAGTGAGGAGAGAGTTCAGAGAGGCCTCCAGAGAAGGAGAGACAGCCCTCGAACATGCATCAGCCATGCATGAGGGTGGACTTCCTGCGATGGGAAGGAGACCCAATGGGGTGGATTTCATACGTCGAATGTTACTTTCGCTATTATCGAGCGTCGGATGATGCTATGGTGGAAATTGGTATCATCCATCTTGAAGGAGATACTATTCAATGGTACAATTGGCTAGAATATAATCATGGGGCTCTGACTTGGAATCAAATATAAGAACCTGTTGCTGAACCGTTTTGGACCTACGGAGTATGAAAATATCGACGGCCAACTCACAAAGATTCGACAAACCTCTATGATTCAAGAATACCAAACTAGGTTTGAGAAGTTATCCTACCTTGCTCATGATTGGACTGACTATTAATTATTAGGAATATTCATCAAAGGACTAAAGCAAGAGATAAAAGGGGAGGTTGAGGCATGGCAACCCTGTACCATGACGGCTACGATTTCTTTCACCTGAATACAAGAAGAACGGCTCAACCAAGATGCTTAGAGGATAAAAACCTCTCCTAGGCCCATGGTATATAGACCTCCTTTTGCTCCCAGTCGTCCTTCACTGCTAAAAAAATTGACAAGAGAAGAACTATATGACCAATCAGCAAAGGATCTTTGTTGGCATTGCGACGAAACGTGGAACCATGATCATCACTGCAAAAGGGGCTGTCTCCTACAGATTGAACCTTTTGAAGACATGGAGGAGGAGGTCTAGGATCATGTGGAAGAGGTCATAGATGAAGAACTGTAGTCGGTTGATATTACGATGCATGCCCTTGCCGGTTACACGAACCCACAAATGATAAAAGTGGGAGGACTTCTGAAGCAACAATCGATCACCATTCTTATTGATACTAGGAGCACTAATAATTTTATGAACAGCAAGGCTGCTATCCGGATAGCCTTACCTATCGAGAATTGCAGTAGGTTTAACATTAAGGTCGCCGATCGATGAATTTGAAGTGTGATCGTAGGTTCCCACGGGTGAAACTATTGCTGCAGGACCAAAAGATAATTGTATATTTCTTCCTCCTCCCTCTTGATGATTATGAGGCCATGCTCAACATTGAATGATTGATGATATTGGGTGATATTTTCTGAAATTTTCTGAAACTAATTATGAAATTTTACAGTAAGGGGAATCAAGTGATATTGCGTGGGAAACGTGGGGGCAACGTAATGATGATTTGCATACAACGAATGGAGAAAGTTTTGGACAAAGCATACAGTGGCTTTTTGGTACAAATAGAGCAATAATCTAAGGGAGAGCCAACCGAATATGAAGACCCAAACCTACTTTCCTTACTTGCTGAATTTTCAGATATATTTGACGAACCGCACAGCCTACCTCCTACCCGCCAGCATGATCACTATATATCGATTCTTCCGGACAAACCTCCTACAAATACTTAGCCATATCAGTATCCACATCTCTAGAAGGATGAAATAGAAAGTATTGTAAATGAGATGCTTGAAATAGGAGTTATTCAGCCAAGTTGCAGCCCCTATTCTTCACTAGTGCTCCTTGTACAAAAGGAGGATGGAACATGACGAATGTGCATTGATTACCGAGCTCTCAATGGTATAACCATCAAGGACAAGTACCCTATTCCAATAGTAGATTAATTGCTTGATGAATTAAAGCGAGTATGAGTTTTCACAAAGTTAGACCTTCGATCCGGGTATCATCAAATACAAGTGTGCGAAGAAGACATACCGAAAATCGACTTTCAAACGCACAATGGCCACTACGAATTTCTAGTAGTGCCCTTTGGTCTTACCAATGCTCCCTCCACCTTCTAGAACCTTATGAATGATATTTTTTATAATTATCTTCATAATTTTATGCTGATTTTCTTCGATGATATCCTTATTTATAGCCCTTCTCTTGAAAGTCATTTTTAGCACTTACGACTTGTTTTGACAATTTTGCGAGAACATATTCTTTTTTGTCAAAAAATCAAAGTGCAGCTTTCATCAATAGAAGGTGGAATATCTTGGACATATCATATTAGAGGAAGGTGTGGTGGTAGACCTTTCCAAAATTGAAGCAATGCAGAACTAGCCGACCCTGAGGAACATAAAATCGCTATGTGGCTTTCTCGATTTAATAGGCTACTACCATAAGTTCATGAAAAACTATGGAAAGATTATGATAGGACCCTAGCAGGGTTATGTCCTACCCAACCATGTAGCAGCTAATAAAAAACCCTACGAGAATGTAATAAACCCCACCTAGCCACCTCTATCATATAAAGAAGAGAGGCTAGGGTTTATATTTGGGTCTTTGGGCTTCTTAGCTGCCGCCCCCCTTGTTACTGGGCTGACCCGCTAAGGTTGAGGGCAAATTGGGTAGTTCACTTAGGAAGCAGCCCCTAGGGCTAGGGTTTGGAGCTCTATATAAGCTTGTAGCCTCCACCTCTTTGGAATAAGAAAGATCAATCTACAATTGCAGCCACAGGCTACTTGGAGGGTAGAACCTCTATAGTGTTCCAAGGGTTGATCCCCCTCAAAGATCAATCTCCATAGAATTCCTCTGGGGTTCTATCATTTGGTATCAGAGCAGCGATCTTGTTGCTTTTGCTGCCATCCCTGCTACCCACCATCAGCCAAGCAATTCCCATAATTGCTCTTGATGCCATCATCTCCACCGTCATCTCCTAATGTAGATCAAATCAATCTACTGTCGCCACCTCCAATTGCATCAGAGATCTAGTATTTTTCTACCAACAATACCTTTTGCTATTGTAATTTTTCATCTAAAATATCAAAAAGAAGTTTTTCTATCGATCCCTTGCTGCGAATTTCTTGCGTCGCAAAAGTTACCATCTTTGCGAACGAAGGATTGCTGTAGAAAATTTCAACCGCGTGTTGCTGCCTTTAACCGATCTAATTGTTATCCTTTTTGAACAAAATTTTTTGTGCACCTTGTAGATCATCTTGGCTCCCATCCGTGAATGATCTATTATGGAATTCATCACAAAAAAAAATTCGTGTGTTGCTGCAATCTCTCATCGCAAACTACTGAAATTTTTTGATGAGAATTCTGCTATCGCAACTTGCACCGATTTCTTTACTGCTTTGCTGTCGAAATTTCTTGATCCAATTTATTATCCTTGTTGCTATCTAAACTAAGATTCTACCATCAAACCCCCTCCTCAAACCCCTGAGTTTTCGTTGGAAATTTCATCGAGAAACCGCTATTTCTTCGACGACAATTCTGCTCTTATGAGACAGCGCATATAGGCAGCAATTTCCACTGATTTTTGTCAAATCTTTGCTGCGATCTACCACAAATCTAAAACTCTCTTCCCTAACCTTTATCCACTACCATCTCAGCCCAAAACTCCATCAAATCGTAGCCCCAAACAGCACCCAAAACAGCCACAAAATAAGCCTAAACCGCAGCCTACATCCACCGATCCACAAACCCTTTCGGCCACCACTTCCCTCAAACAATTCATGCCTTTAACCCAGCAACAAAAGAGAGATCTTAATATTACAGATCTGGAGGCATATACTATGGCATCCAAGGAGGCGATAAATGCTAAATTCGAAGCCTTCGAGACGCGAATAGAGGATAAGATTCGGGCTCTCTTTGCCGAACTCAGTTTGGGTCGAACACCGAGCCCAAAGAAAACTCATCAAGGAGAGAGCTCTAACCGAAGAGATGACTCCCAAGAGAAGGGAGGCTCTATGACCGATCCCTACTATCCATGCATGAGGGTGGACTTCCCTAAATGGGAAGAAGGAGACCCGATTGGTTAGATCTCACGTGCGGAGCGATATTTTCGGTATCACAAAACCGCGGACGCATCTATGATAGAAATTACAGCTATACATCTTGAAGAGGATGCCATACAATGGTTTGAACATACTCATGGAGTCCTCTCATGGCGAAAATTTAAAGAAGGACTGCTGATCCGCTTCGGACCAACCGATTACGAGAACATCGACGGACAACTAGCAAAGATCCGACAAACCTCCACCATCCAGGAGTATCAAACCAGGTTTGAAAGGTTATCTAATCAAACTTATGATTGGTCTGAAAAATAGTTATTGGGGACATTTATTGAGGGCTTGAAGCCGGAGATCTGGGGAGAAGTTAAAGCACGATAATCGTACATGCTTATGGCAGCCATCTCTTTCGCACGACTTCAAGAGGAGCGATTGAACCACGAAGCCCAGAGGACTAGGGTCGCTCCCCGACCAGCAATATTGAAGCCCTCAGCCCCTCCTACTGTTAGCCGAGCTCCTGCACCAAAAAGGTTGACAAGAGAAGAGCTTCGAGACCGATCTGCCAAGGGATTATGTTGGCATTGTGATGAGCTGTGGAGCCGCTAGCATCGCTATAAAAAGGGGAGACTTCTTGTGATTGAACTAGTGGAAGAAGAGATCAGTGAAAAGCTAGAAGAGAGTATTGAACATGAGGATGAAGATGTGAAAGAAGAGCCACAATCGGTTGACTTTATGGTACATGCCCTAGCCGGCTACTCAAATCCGCAAACGATGAAAGTTGGAGGCCTGCTCAAACAACAACCGATCACCGTTCTCATCGATACAGGCAGCACTAATAACTTTCTAAATAGTAAGGTTGCTGCTCGGATGGCGCTCCACATCGAAGGTTGTAGCAAGTTTGATGTAAAGGTCGCCGACGGTCGAATCCTAAAATGCGACCAAAGATGCCTGCAGGTGAAACTATTACTACAGGACCAAGAAATTGTTGCCGACTTCTTCCTCTTACTAATTGATGATTATGAGGCTGTGCTGGGCATAGAATGGCTGATGACACTAGGTGATGTCTCTTGGAACTTTTCCAAATTGATTATGAAATTCTATTGTAAAGGTAAACAGGTCACCCTACGCGGGAAGCGCAGAAGCAACGTAACCACCGTTTCAACCTAACGAATGGAGAAAGTTTTACACAAGATAAATGGTGGCTTTCTTATGCATCTCCAATAGCAACCAGAGGGGGAGAAAACAAAAATTAAAAATCAAAATATCACCCAACTGCTTGTTGAATTTGATGATTTTTTGCTGAACCGCTCGGTCTTCTTCCTACTCGGCAACATGACCACCGGATTCCAATCCTTCCGAGCAAACCACCAGCAAACACTCGGCCTTACCGCTATCCTCACCTCCAGAAAGATGAAATTGAGAAAATCATGAAGAAAATGATTGAAACAGGGGTGATTCGACCAAGCTGCAGCCCCTACTCCTCATTGGTGCTACTTGTGCACAAAAAAGGCGAAACAGTGGCGAGTCCAGGGAAACTACAAGCACTACCCATACCAGACTCGGTGTGGACTGACATCTCCATAGACTTCATCGAAGGGCTACCACCTTCCAAAGGTAAAAGCACAATCCTTGTGGTGGTTGATCGACTTACGAAATATGCTTATTTTTGTGCTGTGCGAAATCCTTACACTACTGTTAGTATTGCTCAGATTTTCATAGAAAATATTGTTAAACTGCATGGGATGCCAAGGTCCATCGTAAGTGATCATGACAGGATCTTCACTAGTAAATTTTGGACCGAGTTATTTCAGTTATAGGGCACCAAACTCAAGATGAGCATTGCATATCATCCACAAACTTACGGCCAAACAGAAGTGGTGAACAGATGTTTAGAGATATACCTTCAGTGTTTCGCTAGTGATCAACCAAAGGAGTGGACGAAATGGCTCCCCTAGGCCGAATGGTGGTACAATACTACATATCATTCATCTACAAAATGTACCCCATATGAAGCATTATATGGTCGGCCGGCTCCTGTGATTCCAAAGTATGTAATTGGCTCGGCTAAGGTAGATCAGTCGACTCAAGATTTAATTGACAGGACAAACTCCTACACAATTTGCTAAAGGATAATCTCTCTACCGCTCAAGCTAGAATGAAGCAGCAAGCTGACACACGAAGAAGTGAAAGAGAATTTTTAGTAGGAGACTGGGTTTATCTTTGCCTACAACCATACAAGCAACTATCCATCAACACACAAGCCTCCATGAAGCTATCTCCACATTTTTATGGGCCCTATCAGATCATAGAGCGTATTGGAGCTGTGGCGTATAGACTTAAACTACCTGAAGATGCCAAAATTCACCCTATCTTCCACGTGTCATGCTTGAAGCCCAAGTTGGGAGAACACAAGACACCCCAGATCCAACTGCCCAACACCACTGATGATGGAAATATTCAAGCCCAACCACAAGCCATCCTCGACCGTAGAGTCGTGATGCGTCGCCGACGTCCCTCTACTGAAGTACTAGTACATTGGACTAATTTACCACTCAAAGATGCCACATGGGAATCATATGAGGAGCTGAAGTCCCGATTCCCTGAGTTCATGGAACCTCAACCTTGAGGACAAGACTGATTTGAAGAGGGCGGGCTTGATAGGACCCTAGCAGGGTTAGGTCCTACCCAACCATGTAGCAGCTAATAAAAAATCCTGCAAGAATGTAATAAACCCCACCTAGCCGCCTCTATCCTATAAAGAAGAGAGGCTAGGGTTTATATTTGGGTCTTTGGGCTTCTTAGCCGCCGCCCCCCTTGTTACTGGGTCGACCCGCTAAGGTTGAGGGCAAATTGGGTAGTTCACTTAGGAAGCAGCCCCTAGGGCTAGGGTTTGGAGCTCTATATAAGCTTGTAGCCTCCACCTCTTTGGAATAAGAAAGATCAATCTACAATTACAGCCACCAGGCTATTTGGAGGGTGGAACCCCTATAGCGTTCCAAGGGTTGATCCCCCTCAAAGATCAGTCTCCATAGAATTCCTCTAGGGTTCTATCAGATTAGTACACCCTTTACTTCCTTACTAAAGAAAGATACTTTTCAATGGTCGGACAAAGCCACCACTGCCTTTGACAAACATAAAGCCACAATGTCGATAATGCTTGTACTAGGGCTACCCGACTTCGACAAGACTTTTGTTATTGAAGCCGATGCCTTCGGAGTCGGAATTGGTGCTATACTAATATAAGAGGGCTGCCCCCTCACTTATACTAGTAAGGTGTTATCTTCTTTCCATCTCAAAATGACTATTTATGACAAGGATATACTCGCGATTGTGCATGCGGTAGCCAAATGGAGATCGTACTTGATCGGGCGATGCTTTCAAATCAAGACCGACCATAAAAGCCTAAAATATTTCTTAGAGTAGAAGATATCTTCCTCCGAGCAGCAAAAATGGGCAACAAAGCTTCTTGGATATGATTATGAAATAACTTACAAAAAGGAGAGAGAGAATATTGTTGCAGATGTGCTTTCGCGGCTACCCGAGCAAGTTGAATTTTTGGCCATTTCACTTCTGACCAGCGACTTCCTTGAGGATATTAGGAGGGAATGACAAGATGATCCGGAGACCAATAAGATCATTAAAAAATTAGAGGAAGCACTAAGCTCCATGGCTCATTATAGTTTGGACTCAAAAGACTTGCGCTATACGGGACGCATTGTGCTTATGTCAAATTCTACTTGCATAAAGACCATCCTTCAAGAGATGCATTCCACACCTACGGTCGGGCACTCCGGGTATCTTAGAACCTATAAGAGAATTAAGTAAAATTTTTATTAGGTAGGGATGAAAAATATTATTACTAAATTTGTAGCATAATATGATGTATGTCAACGACATAAAGGTGAGACAATGGCAAATCCCGAAAAGCTACAACCTCTACCCATCCCAAACTCAACATGGACTAATATATCAATGGACTTCATCAAAGGGCTTCCCTCATCACAAGGAAAAGAGTTAATCCAGACCAGAGCATCCATGAAGCTTTCACTTCGGTTCTATGGACCATATCAGATTTTGGAGCGCATTAGAGCAATAGCATACAGATTGGACTTATTACCCGCTAGCTCTCGAATTCATCCAGTCTTCTATGTGTTATATTTGAAGCTCAAGTTGGGATAAAACGAGATAGCCCAAAGCCACCTACCTAATTTGACTACCCAAGGAGAGCTCTAGACCCAAACGAGTGTCATTATTGATCGACGGATCGTGACCCGACAATGACGACCCACTACTGAAGTGCTAATATAGTGGGTGAACCTACTAGCAAAAGATGCCACTTAGGAGAACTATGATGACTTGAAGATCAAATTTCTAGAATTCATGAAGCGTTAGCCTCAAGGACAAGGCTGATTTGAAGAGGGCGGGTCTATTAGGACTCTAGCTAAGAGAGTCCTAGTCTATTAGGACTCTAGCTAGGAGAGTCCTAATTTAGTTTCATTGAAGGGAGAATTCATATAAATCCTATCTAGCTGACCTTTATTAAAGAGGTGAAGATGCCGGCTAAGTTAGGATTAGTTTGGAGGTTGCTTTTTAGAGAAATATTAGGAGTTAATTAGAAGTAGGGGTCTTGAGTAGGAGGAGTTGATTAGAAGTAGGAGTCTTGAGTAATAGTCCTATTAGGAATTGGGGTTTAGAAGCCCTATAAATAGTTATGTATTCACTCTCTTTTCTTAATGAATCGATCAATTCTTTTAGCAACCTTTAAGCAACAACTTGGTGGAAGGAACCCCTATAGAGTTCCAAGGAGGTCGATCCCCTAAAGAGATCAACCCCAAGCTTAGAATCCACAAGGGTTCTAACATGGTACCACCTATCAAGCATTGGTACTACCCCTCCATAGAACCTAAAACCCTATCAGGCAGTAGTACTACCAGACTAGGTGGTGGTATCGCCTAGTGTCAGGTTTAACTAGCAATGGTACTGCTAGTATCAGGCGATGGTATTGCCAGCTCTTGGAAATCCAAGATAGGACCTCTTTTGGCTCTAATTTTTAAGTTAATTAAGCCTATAAATACCCCTTACTTCTTAGTTGGTTAAGAACATTGAGAAGTGTTAAGAACTGAGTCAAAACTATAGTGAAATTGCCTTGAAAACCTCAAGTGTTCACCTCCCGAATTCCCACTTGTAAAATTTTTGTAAAAGGGTGTGAGCCACTTGTAGAGTTCTGTAAAAAGAGTATTTGTTCCTTTCCCTTCAATAAGGATTGATAGTGGAAGCCAGAAAGCTCATCGGAGGAGGTTTCGAAAGTGGACGTAGGTCATTTGACCGAACCACTATAAATCGCTACGTACTTCTCTTGGTGTGTAAGTTTTAATTGCTGTTGCATTCAATTCTTTACTTCACTGCACTTATATTCTCCTTCTCTACTCTTTATGTATTCACTTGAATCAAACTTCTTTGCCAAAATCACTTTCATCGGATGAAACTTTCTCGATGCATAATGTTTTTCGAAATCGGTTTAAATCATAGATTTTTATTCGCTGCACTAATTCACCCCCCCCCCTTCTTATGCTGCTCTAGATTTTAACAATATGTGTAACCCTCTAGGCCCAATATCAAGCTAGTTATGAGTTATACCTATTAGAACTCTTTCTAAATCAATGAATTATTATCTTCATAATAATTCACTTGACTCATCGACGACAAATGTACTTATTGAATCTCAAATTTTGATGATAAAATCAATTGGTAAATTATTTGATCTAATCTAAATGTTGAGAAAAGTTTGCAGGATTAACTATGATAGCGATCAAGGCATAAAGCAAAATGAAGTACCGGAGTCTAGCACGATCGAATCGTTGGGAGTTCGAGAGTTCGTTGAGAGTCCGAAGGTTCGTCGGGAGTGCTTCCAGAATTGGCCAAGAATGTGTCGGGAGCTTGTTTAAGGGTTTGCTAGAAGTTCACCAAAAAGTTCATCAGAGGTTCGTGGAGCTCACCGAGAAGATCGGAGCTTGCCAAAGAAGACTCGTTAGAACTCGCTAAGATCGTCGTGAAGTCCAGGAGCTTGCTGGGAGTCCGCTAGAAGTTATCGAGAGTTTGTTGGAAGACTATTAGAAGATCGTTGGAAGCTCGCTAGAAGAAACCTTAACGTGCCAGATTTTATTTTCTTTAGTACATATCTTTAATTTTCGTAGTTAGCACATAATTAGGATCAAGATTGGGAGGTAATCCCATTAACCCTAGTAGGGGCCAACTAGGCCCGTAATTAGATTGGATTGGGCTAGATTCATGGCCCATCTAGGTTACTGAACCCTGTCTGGTGGTGGCACCACCAGACTAGGGTGATGGAACTACCTAGTGTTCGATCTCCTAGAAGCTTGGGCAGTGGTACCACCCAAGTCAAGAGGTGGTACTACCAGTAGTTAATAACTGCTAGGTGGTGATACCCCTTGTCAAGTGGTGATACCACCCCAGGTCAGTACCCAAGACTTTGTCTGGCAGTAGTACCACCAGACTGGACAGTGGCACCGCCTAGTGTTAGGGTCAACTAGTGATAGTACCGCTAGGGTCAGGCGGTGGTACCGCTAGTACCCTAGAAATTTGAGATGAGATCTTTTTTGGCTAATTTTGGAAGCTAATTAAAGACTTTAAATATCCCTTACTTCTCAGTTAGTTGAATATAGAGAAGTCATAAGAACTGAACTGAAACTATAGTGAAATAGCTTTCAAAAGTTGAGTGTTCACCTCCACCATTCTATAAGTGCAAAAGTTTGTAAAAAGAGAGTGAGCCACTTGTAAAGTTCTATGAAGGGGTGATTGATCTTTCCCCTTTAAGAAAGATCGATAGTGGAAGCTGGTGACCTCATCAGAGGAGGTATCGGAAGTGGATGTAGGTCGGACGATCGAACCACTATAAAATTGGTGCGTTCTTCTCTTGGTGAGTAAATTTCATTTGCTGCATTCAATCTTTACTTCATTGCAACTATCCAATCTCCTCTTCTCTACTCTCTTACGAACTCACTCGAGTCAATGTCTTTCTGAAATGGTTTTCGCTAAACAAAAAATTCCATCGTACAAAGTTTTTCGAAATCATTTAAATTGTCGAGTTTTACCCATTACACTAATTCACAATTCACCCCCCCCCCCCCCTTAGTGTCATTTCTTGATCCTAATAGTTGGTATCAGATCGAGGTCACTCTCATTTTGGTTTAAAACACAAGAGAAATAGCATTTGTCGGCATCCAAGAGGGTCACTTAATCACACGTCCACCCATGTTCAATGGGACGGATTACACCTATTGGAAAACTTAGATGAGAATTTTTCTTATTTCTATGGATTTTGAATTGTGGAACATTATCAAAAATGGTTTTCAAAAGTCTTCTCTTCTGATGAACGATTGGAATGAGTTAGAGAAGAAGACTCTCTCTCTAAATGTCAAGGCTATGAATGCCTTATTTTGTGCTTTAGATAAGAATGAATTCAATCATATTTCTATTTGTGAAACGGCTTTCAATATTTGGCACATACTTAAAGTCACACACGAAGGCACTAGTAAGGGAGTCCAAAATAAATTTTTTAGTTCATGCTTATGAATTGTTTCGGATAAAACCAAGTGAGTCCATTGGAGACATGAACACCCAATTTACAGATATCGTCAATAGACTAAAAGCGCTTGGTAAAAGTTTTTCTAACTTTAAACTAATAAATAAAATTTTAAGATCCCTTCCAAAGAGTTGGGATCTAAAGTAACAATTATTCAAGAGGACAAGAACTTAAATAATTTCCCACTCGAAAAACTAATTGGGTCTTTCATGACCTATGAGATGATATGCAATGCTCATGAAGAGCTTGAGAACTCCTTTCCAAAGAACAAAAAGGATATGGCACTAAAAACTCATGAAGACCACTTGAAAGACAGTTTAAGTGATGAGGACTATGATGACGATTTGACACTCTTGACAAGAAAGTTCAAAAAATTCATAAGAAGAAATAAAGCTAAAAATGACTATAAAAATCAAATTGAACCCAAGAAAGAACAAGTCATATACTATGAATGCAAGAAGCTGGGGCATTTCAAAAGCGAATGTCCTCAAGCAAAGAAGAAACAACTAAAGAAAAAGGCACTCTAAGTAATGTGGGATGATTCGAGCGACTCCAAAGACGAAGAACAAAACAACAAGGAGATCACCAACTATGCTCTAATGGCTATTGGAGAAGAAGTAGTTTATTAGATAAAAATTTAACTTTCGATTAGCTTTTGAATGCTTTCAACCATTTGTTTAATGAGTGTAGAATAATTAGTAAAAAGTTTAATTCACTGAAAAAGGAGCATGCCCTTTTAATCAATAAATTTGAAACATTTAAACATGACACTCCTTCATTGCCTCTATGCACTAGGTGTGAAAACTTAGAGGCGCTTGAGAAGGAAAACTTGCTACTCCAAGAAACTTTAAAAAAATTTAAGGTTGGTAGTAAATCTTTGAATATGATCCTTGCCAATAACGGTCACATTCATAGAAGAGGTAGAATCGGATTTATGAGTGGCTCTCACTGAAATCCAACCACTTTTGTTAAAGGTCCTACCTTGCATGTATCACCTAAAACCAAACGCAACTTTTGTTGCAAACTCAGAAACTTCACTTGTAAAAATGTCTATTTAGAAATTATAGTCCATACAAATTGATTTGGGTTCCTAAAGGGACCGTAAAAAATTCAATACAAAATGATAAGATGAGTAGATCAATTTTTGAGGCAAGCAAGGTCAAATGGGTATCTAAAAATCATCTTATTTAGACATCTTTACCATCACAAGCTAGGAGCGAGTAACGATACCTCAATGATGCATGATCGTTATCAAGCTCACTAGCTCAAATAGTGAAAGATCATTGATTGCAATGTATTGATTATTTATGCACCATAAATAATGATGCTAAAACATACTAGTGTTAAACCTTTTGAAGAATGATTTTGACGATGATATGCAAGCTTTCATAATTTTTGGAAATCACTTTCCTAAACTCCTCTTTTATTATTCGAGTCATCTTGTTTTTTTTTTCTTTAACATTCTTCCTTGATCCTCCTAAGGAAAATTTTTTTTATATCTTATGATGATTATAACATCTCCTTGTAAGATCAAATTTACGTTAAAATGGGTTTGATGAGTCATCTTTCCTAAAAAAAAAAAAACTTCATACATAATAAGGATTAGAGTGATTTGAATAATGTTGTTTCGCTTAATCAAATGCATGATAATTAAGTTAAACATTCAATATTTGAATCACTATAAATTAGATGTTAAATGAGGAAGATAAATCGATAAAATGATCAGAGTGTTACTACCCCAATTAAGCCTAAGGAGTAGTGCCAACGGTGGCACCGTTGAAAATAGCGATAACACTGCTAGAGCATTCTGTTCCCATGCAGTGGCACCGCCCAGCCAGCGGTGGCATCGCCTGAGAGGTGCTCTATATAAAGGGACTTTAGGGCCAGTGGTAGAACTGACCCCATCTCTTGCTCTAATTCTCAAAAATCCTCTCCCACCTTCTACTCTTCATTCTCCTCCTCTAGTTTACCAAGAAAGGCTCTCATCTCCTCAAATCTTGGATCTCTACTAAGGTAATCCTTGAAATCCTTCCCTTGAATTCATAAAATATTTCTGCCCTTTTACATTTGTTCCTTTTGTTATCAACATTTGTAGACTAATGGCACCTAGAAGATCATCTATGGACAAAGGGAAGAGGAGAGTAGAAGAATCATATGACCTCTCTCTATTTAACTCAAATGAAAGTGCCCTTAGGTTCCCTAATTTTGAATCTAGAAGTGTACACAAGGGTAAGTATATAGATCTAAGAGAATTTGGGGACTTAGAACCTATCCAATGGTTTGCTAATCTAGATGTTTTACCTATATTACAAATTAGTGAATCGATATACCCTAGGCTTATTCGCTTATTTAATAACAACCTAAATGTGGATGAAGATGATAATGTATCATCCTACCTCCTAGGGCACCATATCCCAATTATGGATAATGTCATTTGTAACCTAATAAGAATTTTTGAAAAGAGAAGAGGTTGCTACTTTAGAGGTCAATGGGACCTAGATGCACTTGAAGTAATCTATTCCGAAGCCTTAGGAATTATTTTTGGAAACCCAAACTTATCGATAGTTGCTAAAAGTTGTGAACACATGCTGCCCTTCAATTCTAAACTACTCCGTCATATCATTACAAGGATCTTGATTTCAAAACAATATCACCATGATAAAGTAAATCAAATGGAATTAGGTACAATGTATTGGATCATGACTGGACAATAAAATTGCTTTGGATACTTAATCCAAAATATATTTGACATATCAACTAAGGTTTTAATGCTTCCATATGGTGAGTTAATCACAAGGCTATTACATGCACATAACATTATAATACCACCCAATGAAGAAAGAATAAAAGGAGATAGATATAATGCAATTAATAGAAACCTACTTAAACGATTAAGGTGCACTTTTAGGAATGAAATTTAGACTAGGTTGTCTAGAAGAATTGATCCTCCCCCTCTTGAAGAAGAACCTAAAACACCTATATTTAGGGGTAATAAGTCCCCTCTCCCTAGTCCCTTTGATGCTGTACCGACGGATCCAACTCCTGCACCATCTACCGATCCAATTATGACTTAATTGGATCAACTCAAATCATAGCAAGTTGAACTCAAATTGCAACAAGATGAGATCCTAAGTAAAGTGCGATAAGTACATCGTAAAATTGATACCTTGTATATACATTTTGGCATACCACTCGAGGACTAGTTTGTAACTCTTAAGAAGTCTATGTATTAGGACGATATGTGTTGTAATGGAGTTCTTAATACTCTTTATGATGCATTAGTACACTTTTACTTTAAGTTTCGTGTAATGCAGAATGTTGAATAGAATGCATGAGTTTGTTACATACTTTTTTCGGACTTTTTCGATTTCACATCATCTTCCTCCTTTCATAGTATCATCTTTTCGATTTTGTAAATGAAACTTTCATGAGCTTATTTCTCTATCTTCCTCCTATCTTGATGTCAAATTTACTTCATGAATGTTTGATACTCTTGATTCCATCATTTGATGATTTTTTAATTGATATCATACACATTTGATGACTTTTTGAATTGGTATCGAACTCGATTCTATCATTTGATGACTTTTGACACTTTTTTAATCCTCCCTTTATTCATGAATCTTCACTCATGAATCCTTGTATTTCACACTTGTGAAATTTTGATAAAAAAATAGATTTTAATGACTCAAGAATTTTTGCAAAGATTATAAATTTATTTAATAGAAACACCATTCACAAACTTTACTTTATGAAAATGTTACTCTTAGATCTTATTTGACTCTTGTGCAAATTCTTGCAAAATGATATATGTGACATTCACGGATCCTACGAAATGATACATATTAGCTCTTGATGAACTCAATTTTCTTTAGCTTGAATGAATTGCTTTTATGATTCACAGACTTTTTCTCTTTATACATATCTTTATGTCATGAGTTCTTTATCAAAAGAAGAAGCTTTTATGAATTTTTAATAGCTTGAATGCCCTCTTGAACTCAATACGGATTTCATTCACTTCCTTAGCTCTTAATGTCAATTTCTTCAATATCATGTATGAATTTTTAAGTATCGAAACATCATTTACATCATTCATGAATGGACATTCGTGACTCTTGTATGAATTTTTATGTCATGAGTTTTTATGATTTTTTAATGACTTGAATGATCTTTATTTCTTCTACTTCATGAATTTTATGAAAATAAGGAATTAGTTCTTACTACGAATCTCTTTCCTTCTATGTCATGAATTTTTAATAGCACCAACGGATTATTTTCCATTGTATTATTCATGAAAATTTAATATCTCAATTCTTCTTGATGGTATCATAGACTTTTCTCTTTTCCCTTTCAAGAAGAATCAAAGTCAAATTTTGGGTATCGTAACAATTAGTATCGTAACATTTGGTATCAATGTCAAATTATGCTTGTTTAAAACAGTGGCACATTTCCTTTTTGTTGATGACAAAGGGGGAGAAATATGGCAATTGATGATAACATGTCTATCATCATTCAACATTAGACTTGAAAATGGATGTCATACTTTGACATCATTTTTGTATTATGAAAAATACGTGGTATTGTATTTTGGGATGAAATATCATGCTTAATATCATGTTAAGCATGTTGATAAGTTCAAATGCATGTAACTTATCGATTTGGTACTTGAATTAAAAGGTTTGAATTCAAGTGTCTTTTCTCAAGTATGGCATATAAATAGGGGGAGTTAAGGTTAACTCTATCATTAATTGATTGTCATCATATAAAAGGAGAAGATTATTGAATCTCGGATTTTGATGATGAAATCAATTGATAAATTATTTGATCTAATCTATATATTGAGAAAAGTATGTAGGATTAACTACGATAGCAATCAAGGCATAAAGAGAAATAAAGTATCAGAGTTAAGTACGATCAAATTGTTGGGAGTTTGAGAGTTCGCTAGGAGTCTGAAAGTTTATCAGGAGTGCTGTCGGAATTGGCCAAGAATGAGTCGGGAGCTTGCTGAAGGGTTTGTTGAAAGTTCATTGGAAAGTTCGTTGGAGGTTCACGGAGCTCGTCGAGAAGATCGAAGCTTGCCAAAGAAGACTCGTTGGAACTCGCCAAGATTATCATAAAGTTCAGGAGCTTGCTAGGAGTCCGTTGGAAGTTGCCGAGAGTTTGTCAGAATATCGTCAGAAGCTCACTGAAAGAAACTTTGATGTGCTAGATTTTGTTTTCTTTAGTATATATCTTTAATTTTCATAGTTAGCACATAATTAGGGTTAAAATTGGGAGGTAACCCATTAACCCTGGTTGGGGTCAACTAGGCTCATAATTGGACTGGATTGGGTTCGATTCAAGGCTCATCTAGGTTGTTGAACCTGATCTGGTAGTGGCACTGCTAGACTAGGGTGGTGGAACCGCCCAAGATTTGATCTCCTAGAAGCCTGAATGGTGGTACCACCTAGGTCAAGCGGTGGTACCGTCGGTAGTTAATAACTGCTAGGCAGTGGTACCACTTGTCAAGTGGTGGTACCATCCTAGGTTAGTACCCAAGACTCTATCTAGTGATAGTACCGTTAGACTGGGCAATGGTACCACCCAATGTCAGGGTTAACTGGCAGTAGTACCACCAGGGTCAAGCGGTGGTATCACCAGTACCCCAAAAATTCCGGATGGGATCTTTTTTTAACTCTATTTTTGAAACCAATTGAAGGCTATAAATATCCCTTACTTCTCAACTGGTTGAACACAAAGAAGTGATAAGAACTAAACCGAAACTATAGTGAAATAGCTTTTAAAAGTTGAGTGTTCACCTCCACCATTCTCTAAATGTAAAAGTTTGTAAAAGGAGAGTAAGCCACATGTAAAATTCTATAAAGGGGTGATTGATCTTTCCCCTTCAAGAGAGATCGATAGTGGAAGCTAGTGACCTCATCGGAGGAGGTATCAAAAGTGGACGTAGATCGGATGATCAAACCACTATAAAATTAGTGCGTTCTTCTCTTGGTGCATAAATTTCATTTGCTGCATTCAATCTTTACTTCATTGCTACTATCCAATCTGCTTGTCTCTATTCTCTTATGAACTTACTCGAGTCAACATCTTTCCGAAATGATTTTTGTCGAACGAAAATTTTCACCATACGAAGTTTTTCAAAATCAGTTAAATCATCGAGTTTTTTCTGCTACACTAATTCACCCCCCTCTTGATCCTAATAGTACTAGGGCACTATGTAGCAATCCCCAAATGATACAAGGGAATCCAATCCATTAGACCTATCTATCCTTAGTTACCATGTATATATAATCCCTCATCCATCTAATTATTAGGATCAAGACAGCACTAAGAGGGGAGGGTGAATTAGTGCGTACGTTAAAAATGATTGCGATTCGAAATCTTTTCGGGTTGAAAAAAAAATATATCGATGAAATCATATCGAGAAGATATCAATTTGAAGTAAATGTAAAATACAGAAAGCAGCTAAGTAATGAAATTAAGCAACAAGGAAAGAACACACCATATTTATAGTGGTTCAGTCATTGTGACCTACATCAACTTCTGATTCCTCCTCCGTCGAGGTCACCGGCTTCTACTATTGATCTTCCTTCAATAAGCAAAGATCAATCACCCCTTTTATAGATCTTTTCTCCTTTTAACAGGTTCAAGAGTGAACCTTTTTCAATTCGCTCACTTCTTCTTATACAAATTTCTAAGCTAGAACCGGTGGAGGTGAACTCTCAAAATTACAATAGCATTTTCATAAAGATCCCAATTTTTTTGTTCACTTTTCTGTGCTTCATAAGCAAAAAAGTGTGGGGTATTTATAGGCCTCAATTGGCTTCAAAAATGGAACCAAAAAAGGTCTTATCCCATATTTTCGAGGTACTAGCGGTACCACCGCTTGTGCCGGGTAGTACTACCGCTAATACTCTCTGACATTGGGTGATACCACCGCCCGATCTGGTAACACTATTGCTAGACAGAGTCTCAACTACTGGACCCAAGCGGTACCATCGCCTGGTAGCATTAATTACCGATGCTACCACTGCCTAAACCTCCTGAGAGACTAAGCCCTAGGCTATTCTACCACCTAGTTCTAGTGGTGCCATCGTTAGACAGGATCCAAGTTACTATTTGAGCCATCAGTTTGGCCCAAACCAGTCTTGATTTGAGCCCAATTGGTCCCTAATTGAGTTAGTGGGATTACCTCCCAATCCTAACCCAAACTAAGTTCTAACTATGATAATTAAGACATTAACAAAATAAATTAAGTCTAGTAGGTCAAATGTCTTTTCGGTAAAATCCTGACATTCTTTCGGCGATCTTCCGACGAACTCTTAATGATATTCCAGCAAACTCCCGACAAGCTCTTGAACTCTTGACAATCTTCTTGACAAATTTTGATGAGCATCTCGACAAGCTTTGGTGAATTCCCGATGAACTTCTCGGTGAACTCCCGATGAACTTTTTCGTGAGCTCCTGACGAACTTCTTGGCAAACTTTGGCAAAACTCTCGATGAGCTTTTTGGTGAACTCCCGATAAGCTCTTAGACTCTTGATGAATTGTCTGATCTTTGACTCTTGCACAATATCTGTTTTATACCTTATTCATTATCATAGTTAATCCTGTAATACTTTTCTCAACATATGGATTAGATCAATAATTTATCAATTGATTTCATTATCAAAATCTGAGATTTAACAATCTCTCCCTTTTTTATGATGACAACCAATTGATGACGGAGTTAACCTTAACTCCCCCTATCAATATGCCATACTTGAGAAAAGACAAACTTGAATTCACAACCTTTGAATTCAAGCTTTAACTAATTTTAATCAGAAATTTCATGCATTGTGCATCATTATAGTTTCAAGTTATCAGGTGTAACATGCACAATATGATACTAGAAACTAATCAATCACCACATGATACCAAAATTTATCATTATGATACCATTTCAAACATGATGCCAAACATTCATCATTTAAGTATGATCATGATTCATCATTTCAAGTATGATACTAAGCACGATACTAAGCATTCATCATGATACCAAACTTTTAGGTATGATAAAATTTATCATTTTAAATATTCATTTTGATGTCATTTCATATATTTAAGCATGATGCCAAACATGATACTAAACATTATGATACTTGAGCATTTCTCAATTTGCCAATTTCTCCCGCTTTGTCATCAATAAAAAGGAAATATGCAAACATTTTTACACCATTACACACAAGATAGTTTTACACCATTATAATAGAAACATTTGTTTCTTTAAATCAGCAAATTAATAAAATTTTTGCAAGGTAGCGACTTTTGCTTTTAGATGTGCAAATTAGCACTACTCATGCTAGCACTTCTCTTTAGCTTTGAAGTAGGCAAGCTAGCTAGATGAAAATAAGCAAAAATATCCACAATATAGCAACTTTGCTAGTACTTCTCTTTGGATGTGCAAGGTTCTTCTTGAGATGTATAGCAGTTTTTAGTATCTCCCCTTTGTCGTATAAAAAGAAGAAGAAAAGGAGAAGGGAGGAATTCATCACAAGAGAAATCAAGTTTTAAGAATTGAAAATCCATGAATTAAACTTCTACTTTCGTAAATAGAGAGCTAAGGGATTCATCACATAAAAAATATGAATATTCAAGATTTATGAATTAAATTCTTATTTTTGAAAATAGAAAGAAGGGTTCATAGTAAGTGATCATCGCACAAAAATCAAGTGTACCAAAAAGTCCGTGAATAAAACATCTTCTTTCGTAAGTATAGGGAGGTAATAGAAAAAGATCATTAAATGAGGGAGTAAGTGTATCAAAAATCCATGAATGAGATAAGAAGAAGAAGATAGGAAATGAACTCGATAAAAGCTTCGTTTTTTAAAATAAAAAAATCTTAAAAAAAATGTATACGAGAAACTCATGCATTCGAAAGATTTAACATGCCTAATTCTCTTCTAATAAAATTAAATTATTCCTCTTTTAAAGGTTTTATAAAAATATCAGCTAATTGATGTTTCATATCAATAAATTCTAAAGTTACATCATGGTTATTAACATGATCTCTTATAAAGTGATGCCTAACATATTGCACTAGTGTTATCACATTTTATATGAATATTCTTTAAGTGAATTTCATAATCTTCTAATGTGTTTTTCATATATATAACTTGTGCACAATATGCACTTACTGCTATATATTTGGCTTCGGCTATAGATAGTGCAACCAAATTTTGTTTCTTAGAAGACCAAGAGACAAGTGCATGATTGAAGAATTGACATGTTCCAAATGTGCTTTTTTCTATCTATTTTACATCCAGTAAAATCAGTATCAACATAAGTAGTTAATTAAAGTTCTCAAATTTTGGATATCATAATCCTAGATTAGGAGTTCTGTTTAGGTATTTACAAATCCTTTTAACAGCTTTAAAATGAGATAGCTTAAGATTATATTGAAATCTAGCACAAAGTCCAATACTAAATATAATGTCTAGTCTAGTTGCGGTGAGGTATAATAAAGTACCTATCATACCCCTATAAATTTTTTTATCAAAACTTTCTCCATTAGTCCATATCTAACTTAGTAGAAATACTCATTGGTGTATTGATAGCCTTTGAACTATCTATATTAAATCATTTTAGTAATTCTAATATATACTTAGTTTGACTAAGAAAAATTTCATCACTTAGTTTCTTAATTTGTAAACCTAAGAAAAATGTTAGTTCATCCATTAAGCTCATTTCGAACTCTTGGCTTATACTGTTGGTAAAAGATTTGCTTAAAGACTCATTCATGGAATCAAAAACAATGTTATCAATATAAATTTAAATAATAAAAAAATTATTTTTAAATTTTTAATAAATAATGTAGTATCGACCTTGCCTTTTGAGAAATTATTTTGGATAAAAAAGGAACTAAATCTCTCATACCAAGCCCTTAGAGTTTGTTTCAGTCCATAGAGAGCCTTAGATAACTTAAATACATGATTAGGAAAAAGAACATTCACAAATCTAGGTGGTTGTTCAACAGAAACATCTTCGAAAATAAAATCATTTAAAAAAGTACTTTTAATATCCATTTGAAATAATTTAAAATTATTACAATAAGCATAGACAAGGAGCATCTATATGGCTTCTAATCTTACTACAGGAGTAAAGGTTTCTTCATAATCGATACCTTCTTCTTAGTTGAAACCTTTGGCCACTAATCTAGCCTTGTTTCTAACCACGATGTCAAATTTATCTTATTTGTTTATAAAGACCTATTTAGTACTAATCACTAAATGGTCACTAGGTCTAGGAACAAGCTTCCACACCTCATTTCTCTTAAATTGATTTAACTCTTCTTATATTGCAATAACCCATGAATCATCTTTCAAGGCTTCGTCAATGCATTTTGGTTTAATTTGAGATGGAAAAGTGGCATTAACATAAAAATTTTTAAAGGAAGAGTGAGTTTGAACACCTTTTGATGTGTCTCCTACGATTAGCTCCTTAGGATAAGCATCCATACACTTCCATTCCTTAGGTAAGAATGCTTTAGAAGAAGATACATCCAAGTTGCTAGGAGGAAAAGTTTTATTCAAATTTAAAGCATCAAAATTAAGATCATCATCAAAATCATTTTTCTAAAATTTGAAAACCTCATTAAAAATAACATGAATAGATTCTTCTATAACTAAAATTCTTTTATTAAAAATACGAAAAGCTTTAGAAGTAGAAGAATAACTAAGAAAAATCTCTTCATCGGATTTTGTATTAAATTTTCCTAAGGTATCTTTTTATTTAAAATAAAACATTTATAATCGAAAACTTTAAATTATGAAACATTGGGTATTTTGTTATTCCATAATTCATTAGGAGTTTTAGAAAGTAATGGTCTTACTAGAACCCTATTCATAATAAAGCATGCCGTGTTAATGGCTTCGGCCCAAAAATATTTAGGTAGACTATATTCATTTAACACGGTTCTTGCCATTTCTTGTAAGCTCCTATTTTTTTCTTTCAACTAGTCTATTTTTTTGTCTCTTGAAGTAGAAAAATTATGGTTGTACTCATTTGATTCACAAAAGTTTTAAAAATCATGATTTTGGAACTCACCGCCATAATCATTATGAATTGATGAAATCATAAAGCTTTTTTCATTTTGAACAAGTTTATAAAATTTTAAAAAATACTTAAAACAATCACTTTTGTGTGCAAAGAAGTATGTCCAAGTATATCTACTATAATCATCAATAATTACAAAGGTGTATTTGCTACCTCCTAGGCTTGTTATATCAATTGGTCCAAACAAAATCATATTGATCAATTGTAATAGTCTAGAGGTACTTATTTGATTTTTTTGATTTGAAACTATATTTTATTTGTTTTCCTAGTTGACATGCATCACATACTTTGTCTTTGACAAACTTGATATTAGGCATTACTCTTATAAGTTCTCTAGATGAAATTTGAGAGATTAGTTTTATGCTAGTATGACCTAACCTCCTATGCCAAAGCCAAGCATCATCATTTAAAACCAAAAAGCATATTTCATTTCAAAGATCGTCAATGTCAATAGTATACATGTTATTATATTTTAAGACAATCATAGATGTATTTTTGTGTGGTATTTCAACAATGCAAGCATTAGATTTAAATCTTATGATATATCCTTTATCACACAAATGACTAATGCTTAGAAGATTATACTTTAAACCATCTATTAATAACATATCTTCAATCAAGAAGATTGATTTATTACCTATGGTTCTTTTGCCAATGATTTTACCTTTGTTGTTGTCTCTGAAGATGACATACTCTTCGTCTTGGCTAGTGAACTTAGAGAATTGAGTTGAATCTCCGGTCATATGCCTTAAGCATCCACTATTAAGGTACCATCTCTTGCTCCTAGCTTGTGATTGTAAACATATCTACAAGAAAGAAGATTTTCTTTTAGGTACCCATTTGACTTTGGGTGCCTCAGATCTACATTGCCAATGATTTTACCCTTGTTGTTGTCTCCGAAGGTGATATATCCTTCTTCTTTGCTAGTGAGCACAGAGAAATGAGATGGATCTCCGGTCATGTGCCTTGAGCATCCACAATCAAGATACCATTTCTTGTTCCTAGCTTGTGAGTTTATCTACAAAAGAGGATGGTTTTTAGGTACCCATTTGATTTTGGGTGCCTTACAAATTGATCTACTTAATTTGTAATTCAATATTGAATTGTTTATGGTTCTTTTAGGAACCCATATCAATTTTTGTGGACTAATTTTCTTAAATGGACATTTGTAGGCAACATGTCCCGTTGTACCATAAAAATTACATTTCAAATAGGGTAATACATGCAATATGGGTCCTTTACTGAAGGTGGTGGGATTTTGGTGAGATCTACTCACAAATCCTATTCCACTTCTATTTCCGACGTGACCCTTATTAGCAAGGATCATGTCCAAGCCCTTGCTACCGACCTTAAACTTGTTTAGGGTCTCTTTGAGTAGCAAGTTCTCCCTTCTTATTACTTCTAAGTGTTCACACTTAGAGCAAGGGAGTAGAGAAGGAGTTTGGAGACTATTGAACTCATTTTGTAATAAAGCATGCTGTTTCTTAAGCAAATCGAACTTCTTACTAATAGTTCTACATTCATCAAATAACTCATGAAAAGCGATAGAAAGCTCATCGAAAGATAATTCTTCATTAAATAACTCACTAACCTCTTCTCCAAGGGCCATCAGCACGAAGTTAGCCTCCTCTTTGTTACTTGATTCTTCGACCTCGGAGTCACTTGAATCATCCCATGTAGCCTTCAATGCTTTCTTCTTCTTGGGTTGCTTCTTCTTGGCTTGAGGGCATTCATTCTTGAAGTGTCCTGGCTTCTTGCATTCGTAGCAAATAACTTGGTCCTTTTTGGGTTCAAATTTATTCTTTGTGTCATTTTTAAATTTGTTCTTTCTTATAAATTTCTTAAACTTTCGAGTCAAAAGTTCAATGTCATTGTTACTGTCCTCATCACTCGATATTCCTTTCAAGTGGTCTTCTTGTGTTCTAAGTGTCATATCCTTCCTGTTCTTTGGAAGGGGGTTTTCAAGCTCTTCATGAGCATGGCACGTCATCTCGTAGGTCATTAGAGACCCAATAAGTTCTTCAAGTGGAAATATTTTAAGATCCTTGGCCTCTTGAATGGCCATAACTTTTGGATCCCAACTCTTTGAAAGGGATCTTAAAATTTTAGTTACCAACTCAAAATTAGAAAAACCTTTACCAAGGGCTTTAAGTCTATTGATGACATCCGTAAAGCGGGTGTACATGTCTCCAATGGACTCATTTGGTTTCATACGAAAAAGTTCATAAGAATGCACAAGAATGTTGATTTTGGACTCTTTCACTCGGCTAGTGCCTTCATGAGTGATTTCAAGAGTGTGCCAAATATCAAATGCCGATTCGCAAATAGAAACCCGATTAAACTCATTCTTATCAAGCGCACAAAATAAGGCATTCATAGCCTTTGCATTGAGAGCAAAAATCTTCCTTTCCGACTCATTCCATTCACTCATCGGAAGAGAAGATTTTGCAAAACCATTTTCAACAATGTTCCAAAGTTCGAAGTCCATAGAAATGAGAAAAATCCTCATACGAGTCTTCCAATACGTATAATTCGACCAATTAAACATAGGCGGACGAGTAATGGAGTAACCCTCTTGTATACCGGAGTAGGCCATCTCTCTTGGGTTTTAAACCAATATGAGAGTAAACCTTGCTCTGATACCAATTGTTAGGATCGAAAAGGCACTAAGAGGGGGGGGTGAATTAGTGCAGCGGATTAAAATCGTAATTTTGAAACTGATTTTACAAAAAGATAAGTTCGTAGGAAGATTTCGATTCGATGAAAGAGAACTTGTAAGAAGTTGCTTGAGTAAAGGAAATAGCAAGGAACTAAGAAATGTGCAGCTAAGTAATGAAATGATTCAGAAATGTAAACACTCACAAATTTATTAACACAATGATGTATAGTGGTTCGGTCAAATGACCTACATCCACTCTTGAAGCCTTCACGATGAGGCTCCGCACTTCCACTAGCAAATCCTTTGAAGGGGAAGGACCAAATACCCCTTTTTACAACCCTTTACAAGAAGTTCACACTCTTACAAGATTTCTCAAGAAGAAGGAGGAGGTGAACACTTAGCAAGAGACAAGACTTTTCAAGATTATTCAAAGACTTTAACTCAAGATTCTAACTCTCAAAAGGGTACCCTTTCAGCTGAGAAAGGGGGGGGTATTTATAGGCTCAAAGAGGTTCAAATTTGGGCTCCAAATTTGAACTCAATTTGAGTTTTCCGGTTTCAGTCTGTCAGAGGCGGTGCAACCGCCTGTCAGAGGCGGTGCCACCGCCTGTGTTAGTTTGGCAAACTGACACAGCAGGGGCGATGCCACCGCCCCAGCCAGGTAGTGCTACCGCCCCAGACTGGCGATAGGGGCGGTGCTACCGCCCACCAGTGGTGCCACCGCCCAGGTCAAGGGCGGTTCATCACTCGCCCATTCAAAGAAAGGCTGAATGGGCCCTATTTAAGGCCTAATTTGGCCCAGTAGGAGCCCGGTTGGCCCCTACTAAATTTAGATAGGATTATTTCTAAATCCTTGCTCTAATCATGTGCAAACTATGAAATTAAAATATAATTCTAAGTGATTTAACCCGACATTCTTCAAGTCAACTTCTGGCGAGCTTTACGGCAAGATTCCGGCGGACTTTTGACACTTCCCTCGGATTTCTTCCAGTAGACTCCCAGCATACTCCTAGATTGTATGGCGAGCTCAACGAGTCTTCGGCTAGCTTCCAAATCTTCCGGTAAGTTCCGCGAACCTTCGACGATCTTTGCGACGAACTTCCGAAAACTTCGACAAGTCCCTGATTCGATCTTGGATGGTTCTGGCAACACTTCCGATGATTTCTCGGACTTCCGATAAACTCTTGAACACCCGACGGACTTGACCTCGGTAAATCGCTTTATGTTTTCATCCCATCGTAGTTATTCCTGCACACTTATCTCAACAAAATAGATTCGAACAAATATTTCACCAATTGACTTCATCATCAAAATCTGAGATTCAACAAATTCAATACCGAGATAGGAGGAAGATTGAAAAATAAGTTCATGAAAGCTCCATTTATGAAATTGAAAAGATGATACTATGAAAGGAGGAAAATGATATGAAATCGAAAAAGTCCAAAAAAGAATACAAGAACCTCATGCATTTGGATAGTTTAACATGCCTAATTCTCTTCTAATAAAGTCAGATTGTTCTTCATTTAAAGGTTTTATAAAGATATCCGCTAATTGGTGTTTCGTATCAATAAATTCTAGGGTTACATCATTGTTGTTGATATAATCTCATATAAAGTGATGCCTAATATTAATATGTTTAGTTCTAGAGTGTTGAATAGGATTTTTAGTTAAGCATATAGCACTTGTGTTATCACATTTTATGATAATATTCTTTAAATAAATTTTATAATCTTTTAATATATTTTTCATCTATACAACTTGTGCACAACATGCATGCACTGCTATGTATTCGGCTTCGGCCGTAGATAGTGCAACTAGGTTTTATTTCTTAGAAGACCAGAGACAAGTGCATGACCTAAGAATTTATATATTCCATATGTGCTTTTTCTATCTATTCTATATCTAGCAAAATCTACATCCACATAGGCAATTAATTCAAGATTTTCGAATTTTGGATACCATAATCCTAGGTTAGGGGTTTCTTTTAGATATCTAAGAATTCTTTTAACTGCTTTAAGATGAGATAGATTAGGATTAGATTGAAATCTTGCACAAAGTCCTATGCTAAATATGATATCCGATCTAGTTGCGGTGAGGTATAGTAAACTACCTATCATACCCCTATAAGTATTTTGATCAAAGCTTTCTTTACTTTTGTCTATGTTTAACTTAGTGGAGGTACTCATAGGAGTATTGATAACCTTTGAACTATCCATATTAAACTGTTTTAATAATTCTAATGCATATTTGGTTTAACTAAGAAATATATCATCACCTAGTTATTTGATTTGTAAGCCTAAAAAAAAAGTTCACCCATTAAACTCATTTCAAACTCTTGGCTCATATTCTTGGCAAAAGATTCGCATAAGGATTCATTTGTAGAACCAAAAATAATATCGTCAACATAAATTTGAACAATAAAAAAATTATTTTTAAATTTTTTAATAAATAATGTAGTATCGACCTTGCTATTAGAGAAATTATTTTTGATAAGAAAAGAACTAAGTCTCTTATATTAAGCCCTTGTGACTTGTTTTAATCCATAGAGAGCTTTAGTTAGCTTAAACACATGATTAGGAAAAAGAGAGTTCTCAAATCTAGGTGGTTGTTCAACATATACTTTTTTGGAAATAAATCCATTTAAAAAAGCACTTTTGACATCCATTTGAAATAACTTAAATTTATTACTACTAGCATAGGCAAGGAGCATCCTTATGGCTTCTAATCTTTCCACAGGAGTGAAGGTTTCTTCATAATCGATGCCTTCTTCTTAGTTAAAACCCTTGACCACTAATCTAGCCTTGTTTCTAACCACGATACCGAATTCATCTTGCTTATTTCTAAAGACCCATTTAGTACCAATAACTAAATGGTCACTAGGTCTAGGAACAAGCTTCCATACCTCATTTCTCTCAAATTGGTTCAACTCCTCTTGCATTGCGATAACCCATGAATCATCTTTCAAGGCCTCGTCAATGTATTTAGGTTTAATTTGAGAAAAAAAAAACAGTGTTGGCATAAATTTTTTTTAAAAAAAATAAGTTTGAACTCCTTTTGATGTGTCTCCTATAATTAGCTCTTTAGGATGAGCATCTACATGCTTCCATTCCTTAGGTAAAGAAGTTTCGGAAGAAGATGCATCCAAGTTGCTAGTGGGAGGAGAGGTTTCATTCAAATTCAAAGTATCAAAATTAAAATCATCATCAAAATCATTTTTCTTAAATTCGAAAACTTCATTAAAGATAACATGAATCGATTCTTCTATAACCAAAGTTCTTTTATTAAAGATGTTGAATCTCGGATTTTGATAATGAAACTAATTGATCGTGTTTAGTTATCTAACTACTTTTTGAGTCACGTAGGTCTACTCTTAATCAAGATTAGGCAATTAACGTAGGAAGAATCGACGTTGTGTTAGAGGAAATCACATTTTGAGATTGGATGTCGAGCTGGAGATCCGGTCAACAATCGGCAGAAGGCTTTGGATAAAGAAATCGAGCATCAAGCCAAGAGGAGCAGAGTTATGCCAAGGAAATCAGGGCTGCAGAGGTCAGCTACTAATTGGGCAAGAAATCATAGGATAGGATGATGCGTCGAAGTGTCGGACAAGCACCGATGGACCAAGGACGTGCCAGGCAACTAATTACAATTCGCATTGTAATAATTATCTAGATTGGAGTAGGATTAGCTTAATTGGGTTGTAATTGAATCAACTCAATTGGGGTCCAATTGGGCCTAAATTGGGACTGATTTAAACTCATTGGGAGGCCCATTTAATGGCTCAAAAGTTGCTGCAAGCAGTGGCACCACCAAACTAGCGGTGGAACCGCCTAAAAGCTGGAAAAGTGAAAAAGTACACTTTTCTAGGCTATAGGAGGTGGTACCACCTAGTTTGGGTGGTGGTACCACCCAACAGTAAAGCTGCAGTAGTGGTACTACTCTAGGTTGGTGGTAGCACCACTAGAACCTCTATTTTTGAGGTTCTGCAGGTGGTGGTACCGCGCAATGCAAGCGGTGGTACCGCCCATACCCGGAAAATCTAGGATGATTCAAATTTGGGCTCCAAATTTGAATCACCTTGAGGCCTATAAATACCCCTCTCATCCATGGTTTAAAGATATAGTAGAACTAAGAAAGAAAAAGAAAAACGCTGTTGTAATAGTGTCAAATTCCTTCCTCTAATTCTAAAGTGTGATCTAGTCTTAGAGAGAATTGAGAGGCCTTGTAAGGGTTACCTCCTAAGCCAATCAAAAGGAGAGAGCTGTAAGGGAGTTAGTCTTCACCCATTGGAAGAAAGACAACTAGTTGAAAAGCCGGTGACCTTAAGAGAAGAGGAATCGGGAGTGGACGTAGGTTGGATTACCGAACCACTATAAAACTCGATTTACGTTTATATTCTTGTATTTACCTTTCTGCAAACCTTTACTTTTCTTGTTCACTGCCCTTCATCTTCTCTAAATATTCTCAAGTTTAAGTTAGAGCTTTTTTGACACTGTTTTAGTCGAAACGAAGTTTTCAACGTTTGATGTTTTTGAAATCATTTTAAATCACCAAAAATTATCATATTTAACTACTGCACTAATTCACCCTCTCCCCCCCTCTTAGTGCTACTCTAGAACCTAACAATTGGTATCAGAGCCTCGTTATTTCTCTTTCGGATTTACACCCGTGAGAAATGGCTCTTCATAGCTTTCAAGAGGGTTTTTCGATTGTTCGTCCCCCGTTCTTTAACGGATCAGACTACACATATTGGAAAACTTGAATGAGAGTTTTCTTGATTTCTCTAGATTTAAATTTATGAAATATTATTAAAAATAATTTTCAACTTTCCTCTAAACCGACAAACGAATAGTAGGACTTTGAGAAGAAATCTTTTTCTTTAAATACAATGGCTATGAATGTCTTATTTTACACTTTAGATAAAAAAGAGTTCAATTGGATTTCTACATGTGAAATGACTTTTGATATTTGGCGGACACTTGAAATCATGCACGAGGGAACTAGTAGAGTCAAAGACTCGAAAGTAAATCTCTTACTGCATGATTTTGATCTTTTTCAAATGTAACCAAGCGAGACTATAGGCGACTTATACACCTGTTTCACGGATGTCGTCAACAGTCTAAAAGCTCTAGGTAAATCTTTTTCAAATTTTGATCTCGTAAACAAGATTTTAAGATCTCTTTCAAAAAGGTGGGATCCTAGAGTAACGACCATGCAAGAAGCTAAAAATTTAAATGACTTACCTCTTGAAGAACTCATTGGGTCTTTAATGACCTATGAGATGATATTCTTGGAACATAATGAATATGATGAACACATTAACTACCTTCTAAAGAACAGAAAGGATTTGAAATTTTGGACAAATGAGGACTTCTTAAGTGATGACTCAAGTGATGGTGATGAGGACATTGAACACATAACAATGAATTTTAATAAGTTCATTAAACAAAAATGTAAAACTAAAAATGAACTTGAACGGAGAAAGAGGCCAAAGAAAAGGAAGAGACCCAAGGACCAATCAAGAACTTCCAAAAGACAAATGGCAAATTGCGCTTTAATGAGCTTCGACTATAAGATAACTCACCCGAAATGTTATTACGTTGTTTTGAAATTACATGATCTTTTCATGAGTTGCTTGATTTAGTTAGTAAAAAAAATTATTTTCAAAAATTATATCATGTTTTTTCTAGTATTTTTGAAAAGTAAAAATTAAAATGATACTTGCATGATTTGAAATAATTAATCCATGCATGTGTATCTTGATGTCATATATTACTTTTTGTTTCTAAACATGATGCTTGATGATTTTATATCATGCATGAGTTTTTAAAGTAATTTGAAACTCTATGTTTTGGAATATTGTGTTTTTGGTTTTAATCGTTTTTATGACAAAATCTTTTGATGAAATCTCATTTTTAATGAAACTTGTGCTTTAGTTTTTAAACTTGACACACATCTTTTATACAAAAATGACTTGAGCATCCTTACATGTAATCAATCTATGTTACTCTTAATAAATGAAAGATTTTGATGATGATTTTGGACTTATACGATAATGCATATTATGATTTGTTTTACGAAATTTGCCTTTCACTCTTGATTGTAATACTTGTTTTTTTATTAAAGGCAAAGACATGCTTATATGAAGTATATCATAAAAAGAAAATGCATACTTCTTGAAATTTGTCTATCTCTAAAAGTGTTTGGTTTTTTTTTATAAAAGACAAATAATGAGTCTCTAGAAAATGATTTTGATGATATTTCAAAAATCATGATTGATAATGATGAAATAAAAATATTAAAAGTTTGTTATCATGCTTAATGGCTTTATGATATCATATCTTGATGACAAAACTCATGTGTTGGTTTTAAACATGATCCTCATCTTTTAAAATATGAATACACTCATATGAAACAAATAACTTAAAATGGAACATATTATCATGATAAATCAAATCTTTTAAAGATGAAGCATGCTTAATGAGTTTTGACTTAATGATCTTTATGACGAAGTTTGCCTTTCCATCTTGAATGTTGACATTTCTTTTTAAGGCAAGGGCATGCTTTTAAGAAGCAAATCACATGAATAAAAATTTATAAAAACAAAATACAATCCTCTATCTTATCGATTTTTCAATAAACCTATGCTTATTATGTATGAATTTATTGAATATGATTTTGAGGATGATTTTGGATTTGACAAATGCTTGATTCATATTTATGATGTAAGATATATTTTAAATATGAATCATGTTCAATGCTTCAATCATATTCTCTCCCTTAATTCATTTTGTTCTCCTATAATTCCTTTTTATTTACTAAAGAGGAGAACCTTCCAAATGAATCATGAATCCGAATGAAATGATACAAATGAATCACTTATCAATATATCTTTTTAATGTGATGTTGATAACTTGAGATGTCATTTGGAATTCATGACATGAGATGATTGAATCTCTAACTTACTCTTTTTATCATAGCCTGAAAATGGATGTTTAAAATCATGCTTGATGAGTTGTTTTATGAGATTTTACCTTTACATCTTGAACTTTCATGCTTATCTCTATTCGACATTAAAAGACAAAGGCATGCTTATATAAAATTAAAAAAGAAATGCATGATTCTTAAAAATTTAATATCTCTAAAAGCTTTTCAATTTTTCATGAATGATAAGTGATAAATCCATTTATGATATTTTTTGAATCACTTGAATTATTAAATGTGATTTTGATGATGACTTTGGAGTTGATGAATTGAATGAGATCTTTCAAAATGATTCGCAACTTCTATTTTTAAACTTTCGGATTCACATCTTTATTTTGTTGGAATCATGACTTATTGACCATTGATAGTTTGAATGCATGAATCGAAATATTTTTCCCTATGATTTCTCCATTCTATCACTTACTAAAGAGGAAAATAATTCAAATCTATCTATATCATTTATGAATCTCTTAAGAGTAATTTTGATGATTTGGATGAGTTTTATAAATCATGATTTTGATTTCTCGAAACTATATAATTGAGATTCATTTTATGAAATCATGATCATGATGATTTGAAAACTCCTATGTATAAGTCAAGATTTTCTTCATGACAAAGATAAGATTTTTGTTTATTCATGAATTGATCCTTCATGACATGACTTTTGTGTAGTGATGATTGAAAAGTAATTTGCGTTATGATATATGAATCATGACTTGATCTATGAGAATGATATATTTTTTTTGTATCATGATTCTTGGTTGTATACCCTTTATCATGAATTGAAAATTCATGCTAAAGAAAATCTTTGCAAATCTTGATCTTGATCCTACTAAAAAGAACAATTATGAACCATGTATAATGTCTTTTACATTTATGATGACTTAACTTCAATGATTGAAACATAATATGCTTAAATCAATTTTTTTTACGTTTCAATACTTCTTTAAATGCATTATGTAAAGATTGAAGGTTTGATTGATGCAAATTTAAATGATGTGAAAAATTGTAATCCAAGTCTTAATATCTCAATATTTCATACTTGGAATATTTTTAAAATGTGATCTTGATGAGAATGTTTCAAATTGTTTTATCTCATGAATCTTGATCTTGAACTTGTTAGAAAGAATATAAATGAACCATGAATGATATCCTTGGTAAATCTCGAATTGATCATTATTGATATCTTTCATGAATTCTTTATGGCTTGAATAATGATTGAAATTTTTAGCCATTGAATCATCCCTTCTTTTTGGCAAAAATAAAGGGGGAGAAAGTTTAGTGCTAGCTCGATCATTGTAAAGAACTTGCCATCTTAATCATTTCAAAAATTGCTACCTTGCAATTTCATGAGAAGCTAAGAACTATTATCTCAAAGGATGCAAATATTACTATCTTGCCTATCTCAAGAAGAGAAAATGTAAAACTTAGAAAATTTGCATTCATACACTTGCTATGCTTCTATGCTTGTATGTTGTAATGAAAATTTAACTTGCATGTTTGTAGTGATTGTATACTTACGAAGCAAAAGTGCTATTATGAGAAACCAAGTGCAAACTTGCACATCTCAAGAAGCAAGTGATGAATTGCTATGCTTGGAATCCTTAAAAACTTGTTATGATTGAATGTTGTAAATTTAGCTTATATGTTGACTTGTATATCTTTTAAAATAGCTAGAGCAACTTCTCCTTTTTGATGATGATATAGGGGGAGAAGGAGATTGATAACCAATATATGTTGTATTGAATATTTTTATGTATTTGCATGATGTTTTTGATAAATATGTTTTTGATACATGTTGCTTGGATTTGGCATAATCCAAGTGTTCTATCAATATGGCATATTGATAGGGGGAGTTTGGTTAAACTCCGAGGAGTTAAGGTTAACTCCAATCATTGATTAGTTATCATCATCAAAAAAGGAGAGATTATTGAATCTCAGATTTTGATAATGAAACTAATTGATCGTGTTTAGTTATCTAACTATGTTTTGAGTCACGCGGGTCTACTCTCAATCAGGATTAGATAATTGATACAGGAAGAATCAACGTTGTGCTGGAGGAAATCACATTAGGAGATTGGATGTCGAGCCGGAGATCTGGTCGATGATCGGTAGAAGGCTTCGAATAAAGAAATCGGGCATCGAGCCAAGAGGAGTGGAGTTGTGCCAAGGAGATCAGGGCTGCGGAGGTCAACTACTGATCAAGCAACAAATCATAAGAGAGGACGATGCATCGAAGTGTCGGATGAAGCGCCAATGGACCAAGGATGTGCTTGGCAACTAATTATGATTCGCGTTATAATAATTATCTAGATCGGAGTATGATTAGTTTAATTTGTTAGGATCAGACAAGCACTAAGAGGGGGGGGTGAATTAGTACAGTGGATTAAAAACGTAAACTTGGAACCGATTTCGGTAAAAGGCTAGTTCGTATGAAAACTTCAATCCGACAAAAGATGACTTGGTAGAAGTTTCTTGAGTAAAAGTAATGTCAAACTAAATGGTTTGCAGCCAAGTAAAGAGATGAAACAGAAATTTAAACACTCACACATTCAAGACACAGCGATGTATAGTGGTTCGATCAAAGTGACCTACATCCACTTCCGAAGCCTTCTCCGATGAGGCTCCCAACTTCCACTAGCAAATCTTTTTGAAGGGGAAGGACCAAACACCCCTCTTACAACCCTTTACAAAAAGTTCACACACTTATAGATTTTCCAAAGAGAAAGAATGAGGTGAACACAAACTACTGAAAACAAGACTTTTGCAAGACTTTAGCTTGATTTCTAGCTCTTAAAAGGGTGACCTTTCAACTGAGAAAGAGGGGGTATTTATAGATCCAAAATGGATTCAAATTTGGGCTCCAAATTTGAAATCAAATTGGAGTTCCCGGTGCTGGCGGTGCTATCGCCTATCAGAGGCGGTGCTACCGCTCACAATCATCGGGATCGATAGTGCACAGCGCGTACTACCGCTTGGAGCAGCGCGGTACTACCGCCATCGTTTCATCAGAGCCAGCGGTATTACGCTTTCAGTCAAGCGGTAGCACCGCCAAAGACACGGCCGCCAGCGGTGCTACAGCTTTGCACAAAGCGGTGCTACCGCTTTAACAGCGGCGGTGCTACCCGCAACAAAGGTTCTACCGCTTAGCACACGTAAGCGGTTTACTCGCCGCCCATTCAACAAAAAGTCCGAATGGGCCTTGTTCAAGACCCAGTAAGGGCCCGATTGGCCCCTACCAATTTAGAGCATGATTAATTCGAAATCCTTGCCCTAAGTACGTGCCAACTACAAAATTAAAACATAATTAACAGTAATTTAAACCGACATTCTTCAAGTCTTATTCCAGCGAGCTTTATGATGAGATTTCAGTGGTCCTCCGATACTTCTCTCGGATTTCTTCCGACGGATTCCCAGCATGCTCCCGGCTTGTATGGCATGCTCAACGAGTCTTTGACAAGCTTCTGAACCTTCTCGGTAAAGTTTTGCGAACCTTCGACGATCTTTGCGACGAACTTCCGAAAACTTCGACAAGTCCCTGATTCGATCTTGGTTGGTTCTGGCAATACTTCCGACGATCCTTCGGACTTCTGATGAACTCTTGAATACCCGACGGACTTGACCTCGGCAAATCACTTTATGTTTCTAACCCATCGTAGTTAATCCTGCACACTTATCTTTGACAATATAGATTAGAATAAATATTTCACCAATTGATTTTATCATCAAAATCCGAGGTTCAACAATCTCCCCCTTTTTGATGATGACAATCAATTGATGATGGAGTTAAACTCAACTCCTCCTATCTATATGCCATATCATTAGAAGGTAAAAAGCACTTGAATTCAATCTTTTGAATTTAAGCCAAATCGAATAGATTTCATTCAACATAAAGCTTAATAAACAAGCTTAGGCATAAATACTAAAAATAATGTATTTTAAACAATGTCAAAGTATTTACACCTATAATAACCAGAAATATTAATTCAAACATGATAAAGATAAAGTGATATCCAAAAGAGTGTTTTAATATCAAGACATGATATCAAATGAAAAAGTAGCTTATCTCAAGAATAAGAGTTCCTAAGCATTTGCAATACGATACAATTGATTCATATTTCACTTTAAGCATTTTATTCCAACATAGCAACAATTACTCCATCATAGCAATTTACATTTTTCTCCCCCTTTGTCATCAACAAAAATAATGAAGGTGAAGAAACCATTCATTATCATCAAGTGAGCCATGGAGAGAGCAAGAAACCATTCGAGGAAGGTATCAAGTCATAAAATAATATAAAAGTGTCATCCATAGTAGTCACAAGAAGGAAGGTTTCAAGTCAAAATTATGATCAAATCGAAAAAAAAGTTCATTCAAAAGTTGAGTAGATGAAATGAAAGTAACAACACACAACATCATCCATAGTAGTCATAAGCATAATGGGACAAGTGTTTAAAAAGAAAACAATAGCTACTCCGGAGGGGGAACGCCAAAATGCCTATACAAGTGATCTATTTTGCGGTTCATTTGTTACACTTCCTTCAAAATTTTAGTTTGTTATGATGTGATTTGATTTAAGGCAAACATGTTCGGATCTTCAGTAGATGGAGCAGGAGCTGGCTCAGACGGTGCTGGATCAACGGGACTAGGCGGAGGAGATTCATTTCCCTAAAAAATTGGTGTTTCAGGTTGCTCTACTGGTGGAGGAACTATATCAACCCTTCTAGGTTGCCTAATCCATATGCCATCTCTAAAGGTGCATCTAAGCCGCTTCAGGAGACTTCTATTAATTGTGTTATATCTATCAACCTTCATTATTTCCTCGTTGGGTAACACACAAATGTCATGGGCAAAAATGAGTCTAGTGATCAACCCACCATATGACAACATCGAGTCTCTAAAGAAAATTTCTATCATGTGTTGTCTAATCAAATAACCAAAGCAGTTGTTTTGTCTAGTCATAATCCAATATATCGTACTCAGTTCTAACATACTCATTTCATCAGGATGAAACTGCTTCGGAAGTAGAATACTTATCATAATGTGATGAAGTAATTTTGAGTTAAAAGGTAATAAGTACTCGTAGCTTTTAGGGATGATGGCCAGGTTAGGATTAACAAAAATCATTTCTAAGGCTTCGGAGTGGGTTGCTCCGATTGTATCCATATCCCATTGCCCTTTAAAATAACATCCTCTATTCTTTTCTTCAATTCCAAGTAACTTACATATGATACGATTAGAAATGTGAATTGTGATTCCTAACACATAGGTGGACAAAACATCATCTTTAATAATCATATTAGCATAAAATAGCTTAACCAACCTAGGGTAGATTGGTTCATTAATTTGCAAGATAGGTAGAGCATTTAGATTAGCAAACCATCTAATAGGTTCTAGGTTTCCTAGTTCACCTAGATCAACATGTTTACCCTTATGTATGGTTTTACAATCAAAATTTGGGTATCTTAAGGCTACCTCATTAGATCTAAAAAGGGTTGGGTCAAATGAATCTCCTTCCAACCTTTTCCCTTTGCCTCTTGTTGATTTCTTAGGAGCCATATCTATACCTATTCATGATGAACAAACAAAAGGAAATAATAAGGAAAAGACAAGCAATTGTGAGTAGAAGAGAAAATTTCATCTATTACCCTGTTTGTGTTTCCTAGAGAGGTGAGGAGCTTGGATCACAAAAATGCCTTTGATTGCCCTTTAGGAGGAGGAAGAATGGAGAGGAGAAAGCTTAGAGGAGCTTAGGAGGAAGAAGGATGAAAGGGAGAGTGTTTCGGTTGGTTCTACCGCTGACCCTAACACCCCCTTTAATATGGGGGTGTTTGGGCAGTACTACCACCAACCAGGCGGTGCTACCGTCGGTTCAGGTGGTGCTACCGCTAGCCCCATAATTTTTTTTTTAATTTCAAATTTGTTTGCTAGTGTTGAAATGAGATGATATGTAATCATAGATCACTCCTTAAGATATAGAATTAAAATGAGGGAGGCAAATTTGCAAGAGCCGAGTTTTCGTAAAAACCACAAAAGCCGAAAGAAACTAAATATAATGCTGCTCATTCACAAGGACAATTTAACATGCCTATTTCCCTCCTAATGAAGTCAAATTATTTTTTATTTAAAGGTTTCGTAAAGATGTCTGCTAATTGATGTTTTATATCGATAAATTCAAGAGTAACATTGTTACTATTAACATGATCTCGTATAAAGTGATGTCTTATGTTAATGTGTTTAGTTCTAGAGTGATGAATAGGATTTTTTGTTAGACAAATAGCACTTGTATTATCACATTTTATAGGAATGTTATTTAAATGAATTCCATAATCTTCTAGTGTATTTTTCATCCAAATGACTTGAGCACAACATGCACTTGCGATTATGTATTCGGCTTCCGCCGTAGATAGTGCAACCGAATTTTGTTTCTTGGAAGTCCAAGAAACAAGTGCATGTCCTAAAAATTAGCATGTTCTGGATGTGCTCTTTCTATCTATTCTACATCCACCAAAATCCTCATCTGCATAGGCTTTCAAATCGAAGTTATCAAATTTTGGATACCATAATCCTATATTATGAGTACCTTTAAGATATCTAAGAATTCTTTTAATGGCTTTAAGGTGAGACAACTTAGGATTAGCTTGAAATCTCGTACAAAGTCCTACACTAAACATGATATCTGGTCTAGTTGCAGTAAGATAGAGCAAGCTACCTATCATCCCCCTATATGTCTTTTGATCAAAATTTTCTCCACCTTCATCCAAGTCTAACTTGGTGGAAGTACTCATTGGAGTGTGGATGGCTTTTGAACTATCCATATTAAATCGTTTTAAAAATTCTAATGTATATTTAGATTGATTAAGGAATATGTCATTACTAAGTTGTTTAATTTGTAATCCAAGAAAGAAGGTTAATTCTCCCATTAGACTCATCTCAAATTATGACTTATACACTTGGCAAAAGATTCACATAGTGATTCATCCGAAGAACCAAAAATAATATCATCAACATAAATTTGAACAATAAGAAAATTATTTTCAAAATATTTAATAAACAATGTAGTATCTACCTTGCCTTTAGTAAAATTATTTGAAATTAAGAAGGAACTAAGCCTCTCATACCAAGCTTTAGGGGCTTGTTTTAGTCCATAGAGAGCTTTAGTTAATTTAAACACATGATTAGGAAGAAGAGAATTTTCGAATCCGGGTGGTTGTTCAATATATACTTCTACGAAAATAAAGCCATTTAAAAAAGTACTTTTGACATCCATTTGAAATAGTTTAAAATCATTACTACTAGCATAGGCAAGGAGCATCCTGATGGCTTCTAATCTTGCCACAGGAGCGAAGGTCTCTTCATAATCAATATCTTCTTCTTGGTTGAAACTTTTGGCTACTAATCTAGCCTTGTTTCTAACCACAATACCGTATTCATCTTGCTTGTTTCTAATGATCCATTTAGTACCACTAACCAAATGGTCATTAGGTCTAGGAACAAGCATCCATACCTCATTCCTCTCAAATTGATTTAACTCTTCTTGCATTGCGATGACCCAAGAATCATCTTTCAAGGCATCATCAATGCATTTTGGTTCAACTTGAGAAAGAAAAGCGACATGGGCACAAAAATCTTTGAAAGAAGAGCGAGTTTGAACCCCTTTCGATGCATCTCCTATAATTAACTCCTTGGGATAAGCATCTACATACTTCCATTCCTTGGGTAAGGAAATTTGGGAAGAAGATGCATCCAAGTTGTCATTTTAAGGAGAGGGTTCATTCAAATTTAAATTATCAAAGCCAAAATATCATCAAAATCTTTTTTCTTAAATTCAAAAATTTCATTGAAAACCACATGAATAGATTCTTCTATAACTAAGGTTCTTTTGTTGAAAACACGAAAAACCTTAGAAACGGAAGAATAACCAAGAAATATGCCTTCATTGGATTTTGCATCGAATTTTCCTAAGGCATCCTTTTCATTTAAAATAAAACATTTACAACCAAAAACTTTAAAATAAGAAACATTGGGTTTTTTATTATTCCATAATTCATATGGAGTTTTAGATAGGGATGGTTTCACTAGAACTCTATTCATAACATAGCAAGTCGTATTCACGGCTTCGGCCCAAAAATATTTTGATAAATTATATTCATTTAACATAGTTCTAGCCATTTCTTGCAAACTTCTATTTTTCCTTTCTACTACTCCATTTTGTTAAGGATTTCTTGGAGTAGAGAAGTTATGGTTATATCCGTTTATTTCACACAAATTTTGGAAGTAATGATTTTGAAATTCACCTCCGTGATCACTTCGAATTGAAGAAATCATAAAACCTTTTTCATTTTGAGTGAGTTTACAAAATTTAGAGAAATATTTGAAACAATCACTTTTGTGAGCCAAGAAATAGGTCCAAGTATATCTACTATAGTCATCCACAATTACAAAGGCATATTTGCTACCTCCTAGGCTTGTTATGTCAATTGGACCAAATAAGTCCAAATGGATCAATTGCAATGGTCTAGTGGTGCTAATTTGATTTTTTAATTTGAAACTAGTTTTTATTTGTTTTCCTAGTTGACATGCATCACATACTTTGTCCTTGATAAATTTCATGTTTAGGATTCCTCTTACTAACTCTCTAGATGAAATCTTGAAAATTAGTTTCATGCTTGCATGGCCTAATCTCCTATGCCAAAGTCAAGCATCATCATTCAAAATCAAAAAATATATTTCATTACTTAATTCATCAATATTTATGGTGTAGACATTGTTTTGTTTTAAATCAATCATGGATATGTCATTGTTTGGTTTTTCAATGATGTAAACATTAGATTCAAATCTAACAACATAACCTTTATCACATAATTGACTAATGCTTAAAAGATTATGTTTTAAACCATCAACTAGCAACACATCATCAATTGAAAAACTTGATTTGTTACCTATGGTTCCCTTACCAATGATTTTACCCTTGTTGTTGTCTCCGAAGGTGACATACCCTTCTTCTTTGCTAGTGAGCATAGAGAAATGAGATGGATCTCCGGTCATGTGCCTTGAGCATCCACTATCAAGATACCATTTCTTGCTCCTAGTTTGTGAGTTTGTCTACAAAAGAGGATGGTTTTTAGGTACCCATTTGATTTTGGGTGCCTTACAAATTGATCTACTTAATTTGTAATTCAATATTGAATTGTTTATGGTTCCTTTAGGAACCCATATCAATTTTTGTGGACTAATTTTCTTGAATGGACATTTGTAAGCAACATGTCCTATTTTACCACAAAAATTACATTTCAAATGGGGTGATACATGCAATGTGGGTCCTTTAATGAAGGTGGTGGGATTTTGGTGAGATCCACTCACAAATCCTATTCCACTTCTATTTCCGACGTGACCCTTGTTAGCAAGGATCATGTCCAAGCCCTTGCTACCGACCTTAAACTTGTTTAGGGTCTCTTTGAGTAGTAAGTTCTCCCTTTTTATTACTTCTAAGTGTTCACACTTAGAGCATGGGAGTAGAGAAGGAGTTTGGAGACTATTGAACTCATTTTGTAATAAAGCATGCTCTTTTTTAAACAAATTGAACTTCTTACTAATAGTTCTACATTCATCAAATAACTCATAAAAAGCGATAGAAAGTTCATCGAAAGATAACTCTTCATTAAATAACTCAATAACCTCTTCTCCTAAGGCCATTAGCGTGAAGTTGGCCTCTTCTTTGTTGCTAGCTTCTTCAACCTCGGAATCACTTGAATCATCACATGTGGCCTTCAAAGCTTTCTTCTTCTTGAATTGCTTCTTCTTGGCTTGAGAGCATTCATTCTTGAAGTGTCCCGGCTTCTTGCATTCGTAGCAAATGACTTGGTCCTTTTTGTGTTCAAATTTATTTTTTGTGTCATTTTTAAATTTATTCTTTCTTATAAATTTCTTAAACTTTCGAGTTAAAAGTGCAATGTCATTGTCACTGTCCTCATCACTTGATGTTCCTTTCAAGTGGTCTTCTTGTGTTCTAAGTGTCATATCCTTCCTGTTCTTTGGAAGGGGGTTCTCAAGCTCTTCATGAGCATGGCACGTCATCTCGTAGATCATTTGAGACCCAATAAGTTCTTCAAGTGATAATATTTTAAGATCCTTGGCCTTTTGAATGGTCGTAACTTTTGGATCCCAACTCTTTGGAAGGGATCTTAAAATTTTAGTTACCAACTCAAAGTTAGAAAAACCTTTACCAAGAGCTTTAAGTCCATTTATGACATCCGTAAAGCGGGTGTACATGTCTCCAATGGACTCATTTGGTTTCATCTGAAAAAGTTCATAAGAATGCACAAGAATATTGATTTTGGACTCTTTCACTTGGCTAGTGCCTTCATGAGTGATTTCAAGAGTGTGCCAAATCTCAAATGCCGATTCGCAAATAGAAATCCGATTAAACTCATTCTTATCAAGCGCACAAAATAAGGCATTCATAGCCTTTGCATTGAGAGCAAAAATCTTCCTTTCCGACTCATTCCAATCACTCATCGGAAAAGAAGATTTTGCAAAGCCATTTTCAACAATGTTCCAAAGTTTGAAGTCCATAGAAATGAGAAAAATCCTCATACGAGTCTTCCAATACGTATAATCCGACCCATTAAACATAGGTGGATGAGTAATGGAGTGACCCTCTTGCATACCGGAATAGGCCATCTCTCTTGGGTTTTAAACCAATATGAGAGCAAACCTTGCTCTGATACCAATTGTTAGGATCGGACAAGCACTAAGAGGGGGGGGGTGAATTAGTGCAGCGGATTAAAAATGTAAACTTGGAACCGATTTCGGTAAAAGGCTAGTTCTTATGAAAACTTCTATCCGACGAAAGATGACTTAGTAGAAGTTGCTTGAGTAAAAGTAATATCAAACTGAATGGTTTGCAGCCAAGTAAAGAGATGAAACAGAAATTTAAACACTCACACATTCAAGACGCAACGATGTATAGTGGTTCGATCAAAGTGACCTACATCCACTTCTGAAGCCTTCTCCGATGAGGCTCCCAACTTCCACTAGCAAATCTTTTTAAAGGGGAAGGACCAAACACCCCTCTTACAACCTTTACAAGAAGTTCACACTCTTACAGATTTTTCAAAGAGAAAGAATGAGGTGAACACAAACTACTGAAAATAAGATTTTTGCAAGACTTTAGCTTGATTTCTAACTCATAAAAGGGTGCCCTTTCAGCTGAGAAATGGGGGGTATTTATAAATCCAAAATGGATTTAAATTTGGGCTCCAAATTTGAAATCAAATTGGAGTTCCCGGTGTTGGCGGTGCTACCGCTTGTCAGAGGCGGTGCTACCGCTTGTCAATCGTCAGACTGATAGTGCACAAGCGATACTACTGCTTGGAGCAGGCGGTACTACCGCCACTGTTCACTGTAGCCGGGTGGTACTACCGCCCCAGGTAGGGCGGTAGCACCACCCAGCACACGGCTGCCAAGCGGTACTACCTCCTGGCACAAGCGGTTCTACCGCCTGGCCCATTCAGCAAAGCTGAATGGGCCTTGTTCAAGGCCCAAAAGGCCTAGTAAGGGCCCGGTTGGCCCCTACCAATTTAGAGCAGGATTAATTCGAAATCCTTGCCCTAAGTACGTGCCAACTACAAAATTAAAACATAATTAACAGTGATTTAAACCGACATTCTTCAAGTCTTATTCCGGCAAGCTTTACGATGAGACTTTGGCGGTCCTCCGATACTTCCCTCGGATTTCTTTCGGTGGATTCCTAGCATGCTCCTGGCTTGTATGGCACGCTCAACGAGTCTTCGACAAGCTTCCGAACCTTCTCGGCAAAGTTCCGCGAACCTTCGACGATCTTTGCGACAAACTTCCGAAAACTTCGGCAAGTCCCTGATTCGATCTTGGTTGTTCCGGCAACACTTTCGACGATCCTTCAGACTTCCGATGAACTCTTGAACACCCGACGGACTTGACCTCAACAAATCACTTTATGTTTCTGACCCATCATAGTTAATCCTGCACACTTATCTTTGACAATATATATTAGAATAAATATTTCACCAATTGATTTTATTATCAAAATCCGAGATTCAACATAATTAGGTTGTAATTGAATCAACTCAATTAGGGGCCAATTGGGCCTAAATTAGGACTAATTTGGGCTCATTGGGAGACCCATTCAATGGCCCAAAAGTTGCTGCAAGCGCTGGCACCGCCAAACTAGTGGTGGAACCGCTTATAAGCTGGAAAAGTGAAAAGTACACTTTACTAGGCTGCAAACAGTGGTACCACCCAGTCTGGGTGGTGGTACTACCTAGCAGTAAAGCTATAATGGTGGTACCACTCCAGGCTGGCGGTAGCAACACCAAAACCTCTATTTTTGAGGTTCTACAAGTAGTGGTACTGCCCGTACCCAGAAAATCTGGGACGATTCAAATTTGGGCTCCAAATTTGAATCATCCTTGAGGCTTATAAATACCCCTCTCATCCATGGTTTAAAGACATACTAGAACTGAGAAAGAAAAAGGAAAACGCTGTTGTAATAGTGTCAAACTCCTCCCTTTAATTCTAAAGTGTGATCTAGCCATAAAGAGGGTTGAGAAGTCTTGTAAGGGTTACCTCTGAAGCCTATCAAAAAGAGAGTTATAAGAGATTTAGTCTTCACCTATTGGAAGGAAGACAAGTAGTTGAAAAGCCGATGGCCTCAAGAGAAGAGGAATCGGGAGTGGACGTAGGTTGGATGATCGAACCACTATAAAACTTAGTTTGCATTTATATTCTTGCATTTACCTTTCTACAAACCTTAACCGCTGCACTAATTCACCCCCCCCCTCTTAGTGCCACTCTAGATCCCAATAAAAGATACGAAAGGCTTTAGAAATATAAGAATAACCAAGAAAAATACCTCCATCAGATTTTGCATCAAACTTTCATAAGGTATTTTTTTATTTAAGATAAAGCATTTAAAATTAAAACCTTTAAAATACAAAACATTGGGTTTTTTGTTATTCTATAATTCATAAGGAGTTTTGGAGAGTAATGGTTTTACTAGAACCTTATTCATGATATAGCATACCGTATTAACAGCTTAGGATCAAAAATATTTGGGTAGGCTATGTTCGTTCAACATGGTTCTTTTCATTTCTTGTAAACTCCTATTCTTTCTTTCTAGTACTCTATTTTGCTGAGGATTTCTTGGAGTAGAAAAATTATGGTTATATCCATTAGATTCACAAAAGTTTTAAAAATCATGATTTTGAAATTCACCATCGTGATCACTCGGAATTGATGAAATCATAAAGTATTTTTCATTCTGAATAAGTTTGCAAAACTTTAAAAAACACTTAAAGTAATCACTTTTGTGTGCCAAAAAATATGTCTAAGTATATCTACTATAATCATCTATAATTACTAAGGCGTATTTGCTACCTCCTAGGCTTGTTGTATCAATTGATCCAAATAAGTCCATATGGATCAATTGCAATGGTATAGAGGTGCTTATTTGATTCTTTGATTTGAAACTATCTTTTATTTATTTTCCTAGTTGACATATATTACACACTTAATCTTTGATAAACTTAATGTTAGGAATATGTTCTTTTTGTCAAAAAAACGAAGTGCAGCTTTCTTCAACAAAAGGTTGAATATCTTAGGTATATCATATCAGAGGAAGGGGTGGCAGTGGACCCATCCAAAATTGAAGCAATGCAGAACTGGCCAACCCCGAGGAACATAAAATCGCTGCGCAGCTTTCTCGGTTTAACAGGTTACTACCATAAGTTCGTGAAAAACTATGGAAAGATTGCTAGTTATAGGTGCCCTACAAGCCAATCACATGAGTTATTGCACCTATAAGACGTTGTGTTAATCTCTTTGCTTATGATTATTGGCATTATCTCACATTATCTAGATGTATATTATGATATCCTTAGATCTGTGCAATGGGAATTGGATCGTGATGAGATTACGATAATGAGATCGATTCACCTTTAAACATAGACCCTAAATTATCCTGGTCATAGGTTACTCGAGAAGGACATCAAGATAACCAGATAGACTGGTGTGCTGTATACCTGTTCATATGATGTAGGTAGCTGGTCTCATAGCTACTCGTGTGGGGACACTAAGGGTACAGTGCAGATGCTTATTGGAGAATGAGTTCACTAATTGATCCACCTACGGAATGCTGGATGGTTAATGATATCTCACGTCAGACAGCAATTCCGTAGTCCCAGTAGTGTATCTAGTCCTTAGACTTGAGACACCAAGGATGTCCTGTATGAGTACTCCACTCTTTGATAACGGACTAATAGGTTTGAAAATCTCTAGATCTAGTACAGCCGGTCATTGGGAGTGATAGCTAACCTTACGAGAGCTATTGAGTGTCAATAGAGGATCATCCGCTCTCGGTATCATGAGAGGAATATCTCATGTCCTTGTTCGAACAAATCCTTGGCCAAGGTTATTCGGATTGAGAGGGAAAGAGTTCTCTGGGAGAATCTAACAAGAGCAAGACTCAAGGAGAGACCGTATGGGCCTGACAGCACCATGCTCAGTATAGGGTCTTTGGGATATTAGATGGATGAGAGATTATAGATACATGGTAACTGAGGACAGATAGGTCCAAAAGATTGGATTCCCCTATATCGTCTGGGGGCCACGGCGTAGTGGCCTAGTACGTCCGTAATCGATGAGTTGGGTGAATTATTATAGAGATAATAATTCAATATGTCAGAAGGAGTTCTGACAAGTATAACTCACGGCCAGCTTGATATTGGGCCTAGAGGGTCACACACATATGGTAGGTGTTGCGACGAGTAGAGGTTCGGATATGAGATATCCGCTGAACCCCCTATCTTATTGGATATCCATTAAGACCCTGAATTATTGGATCCTGAGATGAGATCCAATAATTGCTAATAAGAGATTATTGGGTAGAAACCCACTAATCCAAGAGGCTTAGGTAATTGGATAAAGATCTAATACCCAATAGGGCAAAAGATCCATTAGGGTTTTTCAGGGGGCCTCTATAAATAGGAGGGAACCAGAGCTCTATAGGCTGAGGATTTTTGGTAGCCACCTTCTATTCGCCTCTCCCTAGAGAGAGAGGTGCATCGTCGCAATCCCTTCCGTGTGGATACTGCTAGAGAGGAGGACACTTGACCTCCTTCATCCTCTCCCATAAATCTGTAGGAATTCAGGGATATATGATCTCCCTAAGTATCTTCTTTTACACGTGTAGTTTTGTGGATTTGTTTTTGACATACCGATCTTCGCACGATAATGAAAACTTTGTACAGGAAATTTGAGGTGTTTTATTTTCTATTCTTCCACTGCGCATGTGATGTCGCTCCCCTTGTGGATTTCCCAATAGTGGTATCAAAGCTAGGTTGTTCGTGCGAAAATCGGATCTTAAACTGCGTGTGTTGTGTTTTAGATCTGCTTTTGACGCCAAAATCATTGGCGCAAAAGGGCCGAGAAGAAGGCAAAGCTGTTCTTGCCTTTCTTTGCTTGTCCTTCGTAATTCACGCAACGCGAGGTCGCTTGCGACCTTGCTACCTACACAAGCAACAACCGCCGCCCGACGGGATGCAGGCCACAAGCAGGCTGCCTACGCCGATAAACCGACCACCAGGGGCACCGCACGCGCACGTGGGGCGTGTTTACAGCGCTGCGCTTTCGCGAAACGCCAGCCGTAGGGCGCCCGCGGGCTAGCCCGCAAGGGCGCTTCGCCCACGGGGTAGTGGCGGGGTCGCCCGCAGGGACGGCAGGCGCTGCCACCCCGGCACTGGTCGCCCACGCGCAGAGGCGCCGGCTCCTATAGGCGCTATGCCATGCGGCGCGTCGTGAGAGCGCCGACAATGCGGCGCCCTCCCAGTGAACAAGGCGCCACGCCAGGAGGGCGCGCGCCATAGGCGCAGGGTGAGGGATTAGGGTTTTTAGGGTAAAAAATGATTTTGCCCCTTGAAATTTCAGAAATTCCAAATTTTGTCCCTTTTGATAGAATTACCAAAATACCCTTTAGGCCAAATTATCAAAATACCCCTGAGAATTCAAAATTTCCCTTTGTATCCCTGATTTTAAAAAATTAAATATGTTAATTAAATAGTTTAATTAACTATTATTTTTATCTAGTAGTCTTATAAAATAATATATACATGCAATATATGATGTGGACAAATGATCATGGACCTGTGATGTGATGTGTGTACATGTGATTATTATTATTGGGGCCTGTGAGCCTCTATTTTTCTTATTTATTATCGGGCCTGCGTGCTTGTAATTATGTTGTAATTACATGAGGAGGCATAGCGGTAGCGTGACTCACGAGACCGAGACGGACGATCCGACGCATAAAGATGTGTTGAGATGCCGACAGATCCGACGAAGCAAGATGGATGATCATAGGGCATAGAGATGCGCCAAAGTACACATAGATCTTGATGTGAGTGATTGGGCCCACTGGCACGGGCCTGATCACATTAGGATGTGGTCCATGATCATCTGGTGTGATTGCTCATGTGATGTGTGATTAGATATACACCTACTAGATATGTTTATATATATTTACATGCGATGTAGATACATATATTAAATAAGTATGTGTGTGACACATTATATTAGGAGACCAAACCAAAATTCCCTCTATTAATAATATTAAGTCGGTACACGTGAGACAATTAGATTGACCCACGTGGCTTTACATCGTTATAGCTAGGAGCCGATTCCCGATGTAGGTTGAGTTGGCCGAGTCCCTCGAGACTCACCTATATCGCGTCTCACCATCTTATCTATGACATAGAGATGTCATAGGTGACCTGAGGACATGGTATGCTTGGTCAAGTCCCTCAAGAGTATATCACCTAATCAGACTCATCTGGTAACGATGTTAATGACTTAACCGAACATCATGGTTGGTCGAGTCCCTCGAGGCCATGGTGGTTCGGAGGCCGAACAGGACGGGAATCACAAGGAGTTGTGATTGGCAAGAGTTGTCTACCTTTACGGACTTAACGTGATTGGTCGAGTCCCTCGAGGTTACGTTAAGACACCGATTGGATCCTGATCCCCACTAGAGATCCGCTAGGGGTCTCCGATTCACATACCGGAGGGTGTTATGTGTCTCGTGAAAAATTAGTGGGAGTACATTAAGATAGAAGTCTTTATCTTAATTGTTTAAATTTCTGCAAAGTCTACATGTTATTTATTTCTGCTACATCTTTTATTTCAGAAAAATATCGCTTTCAAATCCTTTACGTGGCATACTTGATGCCAACTGCCTTACTGGTCCAAATTATACGGATTGGCTTCGCAATCTGAGAATCATTCTCATGACGAAAAAAATCACATATGTCCTTGATACAGTGATCCCTACGCCCGACGAAGGGGCAAGCGAGGATGAGATCGCTCGTTATATGAAGTACTTAGATGATTCCACTCATGCTCAGTGTTATATGTTGGCCTCTATGACTATTGAGTTACAGAGATAACATAAAAATATAGATGCTAATTCCATACTCCTACATCTTCGTAAACTGTTTGAGGAACAGGGAAGAACTCAATGACATAAGATATTAAAGAGTCTTTTCCATGCTAGGATGACTAAGGGGATACCGATTCAAAACCATGTCCTTAAGATGATTGAGTAGATCGAGAAACTCATAGGTCTAGGAATGGTCCTAGAGGATAACCTGTGTGTGGATCTTGTACTTCGGTCCCTACCAGATTCCTTTTCTCAGTTCATAATAAATTTTTATATGAATAAACTTGAGGTGACCCTCTTAGAGCTCCTCAATATGTTAAGAGAAGCATAGAGCACCATCAAGAAAGAGAAGCTAGTTCACTACACTAGTAAGACTAGAAAGAAAAGAAAGACTGAGAAGACCCTTAAGAAGGGCAAGGGCAAAATGAGTAAGGCAAAGGTTACCAAGAAAGACCCAACAAAGGACAAAGACTAGTGCTTCCTCTATGGTAAAGATGGGCACTAGAAGAGGAACTGCAAAGAGTACCTTGTAGAGAGAGCGAAACAGAAGCTTGGAGAAGCTTCAGGTACATTTATGATCAGTCTCTATTTGTCAGAACCTTATGATAACACATGGGTATTGGATACCCAGAGTGATTATCATATTTGTAATTCGTTGCAGGTTCTGGCAGGACCTAGGAGATTGAACAGAGACGAGATGGACCTTAAGATGGGCAATGGAACATAGGTTGCTACAGTGGCTATTAGCAAGGTCACCTTACATCTGCCTGGTGGAGCTATTATTGCATTAGATGCATGCTATTATGTTCCTTCTATTATCAAAAATATTATTTCCATTTCATATTTGACAGTTATTGGATATAAATTAGTTTTTGATAACAATGATTGTTCAATAATATTAGATGATGAGATCATCACGAGAGGAACATTGCATAATGGTTTATATATGCTAGATACAACTCCACATATCATGAGTGTAAGAAAGTCTAAGAGGAAACGAGAAGTGAAGAACCAAACAGGAAAAAGTATTAAAACCCTTCGATTAGATCGAGGAGGTGAGTACTTGAGTACAGAGTTCACCCAATTCCTCAAAGACCATGGGATTTGATCCCAATGGACACCTCCTTATATACCATAGCTTAATGGTATATCAAAAAGGGAGGATTCGCACACTGTTAGACATGGTGCGTTCCATGATGTGTTTCACCGACCTACCCATCTTATTCTGGGGATATGCCCTAGAGACCGCAGCTTACCTTTTGAACAGAATTCAAACCAAGTCAGTCATGTTTACTCCATATGAGATATGGAATGGGAAGAAGCCCGATCTTAAGATTGTTAAGATTTAGGGCTGTCCTGCCCACGTTAAGAGACACAACCCTGACAAGTTGGAATCTAGGACGGAACGGTGCAAGTTCATGGGATACCCCAAGGAAACTTGTGGGTATTATTTCTATCACCCTGAGGACCGAAAGTCTTTGTAGCCAAGAGAGCAGTGTTCCTTGAGAAGGAACACATTCTTGGTAAAGACAGTTGGAGCATGATAGAGTTGAGCGAGGTTGGAGAACCTAGCTCAAGAACCATTTTAGAATCTGTTCAGATACCTAACACACAAGTTTCAACTTTACGTAGGTCCGATAGAGTATCTCATCCTCCTGAGAGATATGTGGGACATATCAGAGGAGAGGAAGTTGAGGATATTGATCCTCAAACCTACGAAGAGGCTATTATGAGCATAGACTTCGGGAAATGACAAGAAGCTATGAATTTAGAAATGGACTCCATGTACTCCAACAAGATTTGGAACCTAGTTAATGCACCCGAGGGTATTGTACCCATTGGTTGCAAGTGGATCTTCAAAAAGAAGATTGGAGTAGATGGAAAGGTATAGGCCTATGAAGCAAGGCTAGTGGCTAAATTGTATCCTTAAAGGTAAGGTGTTGACTATGATGAAACTTTCTCACCTGTAGCCATGCTAAAATCCATTCGAATTCTATTGGTTATTGCAGCATACTATGATTATGAGATCTAGCAGATGGACGTCAAAACCACATTCCTCAATGGCAACCTCGAGGAGGAGGTATATATGATACAGCCTGAGGGATTCGTGTCCAGAGATAATCTAGATAAGGTGTGCAGGTTGCTTAGGTCCATTTATGGATTGACGCAAGCTTCCCGAAGTTGGAACATAAGATTTGATGAGGCGATCAGATCTTATGACTTCGTTAAGAATGAAGATGAACCTTGTGTGTACAGGAAATTAAGTAGGAGCACTATCACCTTTTTGGTATTATATGTGGATGACATCCTGATCATTGGGAATGATGTAGGAATGCTCTCTACAGTAAAGGCTTGGTTATCTAGGCACTTCTCCTTGAAGGACTCAGGGGAAGCATCCTGTATATTGGGGATACTGATCTATAGAAATAGATCCAAGAGGATGCTTGGCTTGTCCCAGTCTAGGTACATAGACACCATTATCAAAAGGTTTAGCAAGAAAAATTCCAAGAGATGTCTCATACCAATGAGACATGGAATATCACTTTCTAGGAGTATGTCCCCAAAGACTCCTGAAGAAAGGGCACACATGGATATGATGCCATATGCATTAGCAATAGGATCTATCATGTATGCACTATGTACCAGGCCTGATATAGCACATGCTCTGAGTGTCACGAGCACATATCAGGCAGATCCAGGCTTGGAGCACTGGAAAGCAATAAAAAGTATCCTTAAGTACTTGAGAAGAACTAAGGATCTTTTACTGGTATATGGAGGTAGTAGCCTCAAGGTTGAGGGCTACACGGACTCAAGCTTCTAGTCTGATATTGATGATAGCAAATCTAATTCAGGGTATGTGTTCACCCTGAATGGAGGAGCAATATGCTGGAAGAGTTCTAAGTAAGACACTACTACTGACTCGACCATAGAGACGGAATACATTGCTACGGTAGAGGCAGCAAAGGAGGGAGTTTGGATGAAAAAGTTCATCACAGATTTAGGAGTCATGTCGAGCAGCGAGGAGCTGATTCCCTTAAATTACGACAAATATGGGGAGATTACTCAAATAAGAGAACACAGGTCTCAATAGAAGTGTTCTAAGGAGGTTCCAACTTAATAGAGAGATTGTGACCCGAAGAGATGTAGTAATGGAAAGAGTTCCATCCGAAGATAACATTGCAGATCCACTAACAAAGCCATTAACTCAAATTATCTTTGAACATCATAGAGGTCTGATGGGGATCAGATATGTTGGTGATTGGCTTTAGGTCAAGTGAGAGAATGCTAGTTATAGGTGCCCAACAAGCCAATCACATGAGTGATTGCACCTGTAAGATGTTGCGTCAATTTCTTTGCTTATAATTATTGGCATTATCTCACATTATCTAGATGTATATTGTGATATCCTTGGATCTGTGCAAATGGAAATTGGATCATGATGAGATTATGATAATGAGACCGATTTACTTTTAAACACAAACCCTAAATTATCCTGGTCATAGGTTACTCGAGAAGGACATCAAGATAACCAAATAGACTAGTGTGCTGTATACCCGTTCATATAATAGAGGTAGCTGGTCTCATAACTACTCGTGTGGGGACACTAAGGGTACAGTACAGATGCTCATTGGAGAATGAGTTTACTGATTGATCCGCCTACGGAATGCTGGATGGTTAATGATACCTCAAGTCAGACAGCGATTCCGTAGTCCCAGTAGTGTATCTAGTCCTTAGACTTGAGACACCAAGGATGTCTTATATGAGTACTCCACTCTTTGATACCGGACTTAAAGGTTTGGAAAGCTCCAGATCTAGTACAGTCGGTCATTGGGAGTGGTAGCCAACCTTACGAGGGCTATTTAGTGTCAATAGAGGATCATCCGCTCTCAGTATCATGAGAGGAATATCTCATGTGTTCTTGCTCAAACAAATCCTTGGCCAAGGTTATTCGGATTGAGAGGAAAAGAGTTCTTCGAGAGAATCTGACAAGAGCAAGACTCGAGGAGAGACCGTATGGGCCTGACAGCACCATGCCCGGTATAAGGTCTCTGGGATATTAGATGGATAAGAGATTATAGATACATGGTAACTGAGGATAGATAGATCCAAAGGATTAGATTCCCCTGTATCATCTAAGGGCTGCGGCGTAGTGGCCTGATACGTCTGTAGTCGATGAGTGGGTGAATTATTATAGAGATAATAATTCACTATATTAGAAGGAGTTCTGATAAATATAACTCACGGCCAGCTCGATATTGGGCCTAGAGGGTCACACACATATGGTAGGTGTTGCGACGAGTAGAGGTTCGAATATGAGATATCCGCTGAACCCCCTATCTTATTAGATATCCATTAAGCCCCTGAATTATTGGATCCTGAGATGAGATCCAATAATTGCTAATAAGAGATTATTGGGTAGAAACCCACTAATCTAAGAGGCTTGGGTAATTAGATGAAGATCCAATACCCAATAGGGTAAAAGATCCATTAGGGTTTTTCAGGGGGCCTCTATAAATAGGAGGGAACCAGAGCTCTATAGGCTGAGGGTTTTTGGTAGCCACCTCCTATTCGCCTCTCCCCAGAGAGAGAGGTGCATCGTCGCAATCCCTGCCGTGTGGATACCGCTAGAGAGGAGGACACTTGACCTCCTTCATCCTCTCCCACAGATCTGTAGGAATTCAGGGATATACGATCTCCCTAGGTATCTTATTTTACACGTACAGTTTTGTAGATTTATCTTTGACGCACCGATCTTCGCACGACAATGAAAACTTTCTATGGGAAATCTGGGGTGTTTTGTTTTCTGTTCTTCGCTGCGCATGTGATGTTGCTCCCCTTGTGGATTTCCCAACAAGATCAGTACACCTCGTACTTCCTTGCTGAAAAGAGATGCTTTCCAGTGGTTGGACAAAGCCACCACCGCCTTCAACGAACTTAAAGTCGCAATGATAACAATGCCCGTACTAGCATTACCCGACTTTGGTAAGACTTTTATTATGGAAGCCGATGCCTCCGAAGTCGAAATTGGTGTTGTATAAATGTAAGATGGCCGCCCCCTCACTTATACCAGTAAGGCGTTATCTCCTTCCTATCTCAAGATGACTATTTACGACAAGGAGATTCTCGCGATTGTGCATGTGATGGCCAAATGGAGATCATACTTGATTGGGTGACGCTTTCAAATAAAGACCGACCATAAAAGCCTAAAATATTTCTTGGAGCAGAAGATATCTTCCCTTGAGTGGCAAAAATGGGTAACAAAGCTTCTTAGATATGATTATGAAATAACTTATAAAAGGGGGAAAGAGAATGTTGTTATAGATGCACTTTCGTGGCTACCCAATCAAGCTAAATTTTCGACCATTTCACTTTCAACCAGCGACTTCCCTGAGGATATTAGGAGGGAATGGCAGGATGATCCGAAGACCAGAGCATCTATGAAGCTTTCACCTCGGTTCTATGGATCCTACCAGATTTTGGAGCACATCGGAATAGTAGCATATAGATTGGACTTACCCGTCAACCCTCGAATCCATCTAGTCTTCCATGTGTCGTGTTTGAAGCTCAAGTTAGGACAAAACGAGATAGCCCAAAGCTATCTACCAAATATGACTACCCAAGGAGAGCTCTAGATCCAACCAAGTGCCATTATTGATCGACGAATTGTGACTCGATGACAATGACCTACTATTGAAGTGTTAATACAGTGGGCAAACCTACCAACAGAAGATGCCACTTGGGAGAACTATGACGACTTGAAGATCAAATTCCCAGAATTCATGGAATGTCAGCCTCGAGGACAAGGCTAATTTGAAGAGGGCGGGTCTGTTAGGACTCTTGCTATGAGAGTCCTAATTTGGTTTCATTGATAAGGGCATTCATGTAAATCTTATCTAGCCGACCCCTATTAAAGCGGTGAAGAGGCTGGCTAAGTTAGGGTTAGGTTGCTTCTTAGAAAAGGAGTCCTATTAGAAATAGGAGTCCTATTAGAGAAAGAGTCCTATTAGAAGTAGGAGTCCTATTAGGAAAAGAGTCCTATTAGAATTAGGAGTCCTATTAAGAAAAGTGATATAAACCAGCAAGTTGATCATAATTCGATTAAAGACCCTTTAACTATTCATGGAGGACCAATGACGAGAGCTAAAGCTAAGAGGATGAAAGAAGCTTTAACCTGTTTATTGGAAAACATTTGGAAGGATCAAGCTAGTCAAGACTCAGTCAAGATTCCAAGGTTACAAGAAGAGCCTAAAATGATCAACTTGATCATGAAGAGAGAAGGACAAAGTTAAAGACCTCATCTTGAAGAAGAAAAGTCTATTCAGCTATGTTTACCAAAATTCATGAATTAAGAATATGAATGTTATTTAATGCATTCATTCCTTTTGTACTATCCTCATACTATATAAATGAGGCTGAATCAAAGTGTAGACAGACAATTTGGGAAGTATAACAATTCTTCAACACCGGTGAGTGTTTTGTTTTTAAGTTCTTGCATGAACTTTAGAACTTATCAGGCTTTTCCGCTTGTATGCTCAAACCAAATCTTTGCTTTTCCTTTGACTTATCAGACTTTTAGTTTGTGGCGTCTTAAGGGAATTCAAAGTGCTATTCTAGTTATTTCATCAATTTTCTATTGATAAGTAATTAGAATAGTTTCCCTTACTTCATTCTTGAACGATCCGCCTTGTTTTCAATTCGTTGGAGGGTGTCAATTTGCATTCCATATGTATCATAGCTCTTTAGCTATCGGGGTGTATGGTTGCTAAATTGATGATTTCCATCATTTATTTTTTAATTAAAAACCATCAAACCAATTGTTTGAACTGAAACCAGAACCACCGATTCGAAACTTATGATTCCGATTCCCAAGGAACCAGAAATAAATTGCCCCTAACCGATTCCAATTCAGTTTAGAACTAATGAACCACTAGATTGGTTTGGTTTCAATTCCGACCTGATTTGATTCCTACTCAAACTAAACAATGATCAAAACTACCATGAACAAACTTGATTGAACCTCAACAAGTGTGACCTCAGTCTCTACCAAATCTTTTAGTCCATGTCAACATATTGATCCTCCTACTCCCCATGCTTAGAGACATCATACAGATCTCCTCGCCTTACTCCTAGTCTCAAATACTTGAATGCCTAGTATTTATAGCTAGCTTAATGTGTCAATGGAAAAAAAATTAAAGAAAAAATAACTGGCCATGTCCTGAGCAGCACACCCACCATGATGATTATCATGTAATCGACCCAGCACTGGCTCCTACCGTACCAACCATTAGCCTAGAGTAGGGGCGGAAGATTACTGGAATTCCTTCATCGCCATGAGATGAGGCATGCTGCAAATGAAATATACATTCAAAAGCAACGTTCAGGAGCTAAGATCGTTTTGATAGCTCTTTTCGCCTCAAAAGTGTTAGTGTCTACCTAAAGTTGCTTTGGGTGGCCATCCAAAGTGTCCCTTGAGCAAATGTTTTCATCATGCAATTCCTTCAAGCCATTGAAATTTCCCTAGAGAAACTGTGGTACTTTTCTAGCGGTATCTCAGCTTCATCAAGAGTTCAGCACACGACTACATGTCCACACTGGTCGTGGGTTGAATGATGGTTATGTGTGATAATACACTTTATGCGTCAAACTTTTCTCATTTGGCCTGTGAAGATGACTAAAACAAGAATATGAATATATATCATCAGCTAACGAGTCAACTTCCAGAGGACCAACAGTACAACCCCTGGCAAATCTCTTATGAAGTTCGGCCATCGTCCAAAATCATCAAAACTCCAAAAGACTTTGGTCAAGATTATCATCAACCCTATTCAAAACCATCATCAGGTTTTGTTACCTCACTAATAAGCCAATTAGATTGTTCAACTCAAGATGATCTGAGTATCTATTATATTATCTCCCTAATATGCCAACTAGCTAGTTCAATAGGATGTACAGAAGATTCAAGTCACCAACAAAATCTTGATTTGCATCAATTAAAACCACCTTAGTTAGCATCAACTGAAACCAACTCAATTAATTATATTCAGCAGCTACATACAATATCCAACACCAAAAATAGATAATCAATTATGCAACAGAAAAGGGTATTTGTTTTCATCACCAAGTTCAGGATGAGCGAACCCTAAAATGTTGTTAGACAGCCCAATTGCTATTTAAGGAAAGAGGCCAAGCTCAATTAGTCAAGCAAAATCAATTAAAATAAAAATAAAGCAAAGACCTGACAAAAGTTAAACAGGATAATCATGTATAGGAAAGGCCTGTGTATAAGCCTTGACAAGTTCACACGCAAAAGAAATGACAGAATCATGGAAGAAAAAAACCAGACAGATGTAGCAGAACAAACTATTTAAGTGAATGAAACAAAAAAATCTACAACAAAAGCTTGCACACTGGATATATTTGCCAATTTCTACATGAGACCAAGAAAGTAAAAATTGAAGCGATAAAAAATACCCAAGTGTGTGCACTTGCAAACAAATTAATAAACAGGTGTGATATGTTGGTAAACACAGATAGATCTTTCAAAAGAGTTGATGCAGAGGAAAAACTGGTTCTCCTAACTAACCTTACACAGTAATATCTCACTTGAACTGACGCAAAGTTATTTACACCTCCAAGACCTGTGAAAGATAAACAACCAATGAAAGTAACTGTAAGAGCTTGTGCGTGATTTTATATATATATATATATATATATATATATATATATATATATATATATATATATATATATAATATGTATATGTATATATTCATGCTTATCATATGACTTATACTCATCACTCGCCATCTATGCATTTTGGTTTATGGTGTTAAAACTCAGCACTAGGCAAGCTTGATTGTGCTAACTTACAAATGTTCACATGCTTATTTTATGAATTTTACCCATCATTCACCACTTATCCATTTTGGTTTGTGCTATTGGAACTCAGCATTAGGCTCTTGTATATTTTTAAAGTTTTATAAAGCAACATTTTCTCATCTCTCATTAATTTGGTTAACATTCACAGGCCTGTTGCACAGTGTGCATATGTAACTGCTATTTGATCCTATATTAGTAGTCATGTAAATACATAATTTACCTTTCAAGAATCATCAGCTTTCAGATCAATTATCAAATATGGAATGCGTAGAGGCATCGCATCCTTTCAGCAACTTCACCTGTATACACACGTTTTTGTACATGGTCAGGAGTATTTAAGTATACCTTTGGATGATAGAATGAATGCTAGAGATAGCTAACTCCAGACTTAACTAGGCTTTGCATGTATTTAATTGGTTATAAGCAGCCACAAAAGAAGTGCAGTGTTTGTTTCTCCATTTTAATTACCAAGTCTTCTACCAGTAGCCTAATACATTATTTCTTTAAGCATGGTAACCAGTGCTCTATCAAGTTACCAAACAATATGACATATTGTTTTAGAATTGCACAACAGAAAAAAGGAAAAGGAGAAAAGTGCATTACAATATCGATATTCACTATATCTTTTACTTGGAGGAAAAAAATTAGCCCCAAGAAAAACTGGCATTTTATAACCAATTCAATACTGTTTAAACAAATAACTCTAATCAAACTAGACTCGAGCAGCACAACAAATAGCTGAAGTTCTAATAACCCAGTCTGAAAAGCAGTGTTGTCTGTGAGAGCAAGTCAACAACAAATATTAAACTATGAAATGGAAATATTAAATGTACATGTACAGAAAATGACTTGTCAATTTTCAAGTTACACAAATCAACACCAAGGACCCATAAGTAAACACATTGGGAGAACATGATATAGTTTATCCATTCTTAAGTCATGCCTCCTACCATCCTAGAATACATGATAACATAACACATTTGCCAGAAAACCTCCATGCTAGGAGCAGGACAGAATATTTGTTTTTCAGAAAACAAGTCAAGCTTTTACTAGAATGGTTTATTAAAAAACTCACAATCTCTGTGCTCCTTTCCATCTTGACCACAGTCATAACATCTATAGAACACAAATCAAAACAAAAGTAAGCAAGCTAAATTTTTTTATAAATGACTCTGGAAGGTGAAAAGTTCTGATAGAAGGAAGCAAAACCTGACATCAGAAGATGCTCCAACAAACTGTTTATTTAATTCATTCCAAAATGCTCTGAACAAAATTGACCTGTCAGCTTAAAATTAGATATATTAAATGTTTAAAATTACTCGCTGATGCAGCCAATAAGATCTTGCTCATCTAAATCAGAGTTGTGAATAAAAGAAAGAAGCCATGCAACAAACAAAAATGAAAATACCATGCGGTACTGCCATCGCATAAGTTGAGAAGTTACCATGAAGGAATTGCTGCCGCGACAAGGACTGGAGGAAGTAGCCATAATTTGTGATAGTGACAATCCAGAAATGTAGTCATATAACCAAGGATATCCTTTTCCTGATCATCATCAAAACACTAGGTTGGACCAAGAAAAAAAAACATACTCAACAAAAGAGGCCACAGCAAGAAAGAATGATACCAGAACAACGAATATATCAACATTCAACTAATGGAAGTTCAGTTGTTTCCTAATAATGAAAGATACTGTTTAAAATTGTTTCCTTATACAGACAAATAGATGATATTTGGCACTATTAAAACAAATTAATCAAATACGTACTCAATGGAGCATTTGTCCTTACTGATTCACAAGAACTTTAACAAAGGACAAACAAGCCCTTGGATCTACAGAACTGCAATAAGTTTCTCTACAATTCATCATTCTGGAGAACAATACCAATTCTCATACTAAACCAAACTTCAAACATTATATTTTAAAGGGACAACCAGGGAGAGTAGCTCTACCCTCCTACCTTGGAACTTAAAGCTTCCATTTTTGAGTGTGCACATTGAGTATGCTCCTGAAGCAAAGAATGAAGAACAGAGTACTGCTCAGAGATAGTAAGGTAATCACAAGAATGTGACATAAACTGCCCAATCAAATTAGTCCATCTGGAGGATATAAAGCCCAATAATAATATTTCCTGTTTTGTCATGAAAAGAGATGATTCAGTAAGTCCGGAGATTTAGTCTAATCTTCATACATGTAGGACTCAGCAAAAAATTCAAAATGAAAAAACAGGACAAAGCATGTCTAGTTTCAAAATATATGCAGGTCTTTTGAAAAATATGATTGTCAGCATCAGTAAAGGATAAGATGTGTATCGAGAACTAAAATAGTTAAGAAGATGTTATCCATGGTTTGGGATGCATAGAACTCCTGTGCTAGTCTCAGTGGCATCCATTAGCTAAAATAGTCACTGATGGAATGTTGTCAACATTCAAAACTAATATATACAAAGATTTGTCTGTCTTAGCAATGATTACCATAATCTCAAGAAGGTGATCATTATTGGCATCTGACGAAACTTTCAATGGATTAAGGACTTGAAGCCAGTGAACCTTAGGTGTGCTGAAAATCAAATTGGCACCAGAGAGCAATCTGATAGTTCTGTTGTCTACTAAATATGACAAACACCTTGACCTCCATTGGCTCCAGAGGAAAAGCTCAGACATGCTCCTTTAGAGAAAACCAATTGCATTTTAGTTCAACAAACTCTAGGAATTTAATGCATCAAATGGAAATAAACTGAAACATCAAATTGGTGAGGTAGAGGCAGAAAGAAGTTCATCAGTTCAATTAAACTAGCAATCATAGAGCTTTCTTTGTCAAAAATAATTTCTTGCAGCAGTTGTCTAAAAGATATCAAAATTCCACGCCAAGTTACTCATGGTTTTTACACCATACGAATGCCTTTTTTTCAAGTATTATCTCTTAAAAGGAATTATTTATGAAACATAAATGAACTCATAACAAACTTTGTGGACATATGCATTGTCAGAAGAGCCAACCAAAAGCATGAGTGTTGTGAGAAGAGATACACATAAATGGATATAATTAAATAGTTTGCATCCTAACTTAACTATAGTCACTGAATAAGCATGCTTTGACATCATTTTCATTATCTGTAGCCTACCAGGTAGAAATCAAAGACCTTAACTGGTTAGATAAGCACAACTCATGGAACAATAAGTTTGGACATATTAATTTTTTTATTATTTTTTCAATGATACCAGGTGGTGCAAGTCGGTATGCTGCTCAATCTATTAGTATCATACTCATTTGACTAGTTGCTAAACTGATATCACACCAGTTTTTTAAACCTTGGCCCTAACAAATAAGGCCATGTAGTTTGCTCTATCAATTTTTAAATGGATGTATAAAACAATTGCGCTTTGATGAGCTCTTTCAATCATTCTTCTACGAAATGAGTTAATGGTTAATATTGACAAGATGAAGGTGGTTTCACAACAACAACTATGGTGCTTGAGATCCAATTGTGTGAATTTGATTAGCTTTCTAGGTTATTAATGGAGAAAGGGATACGAACCAAAAAGAAGGATCAAGGAAAATGCCACTTTCTGCTTAGCATTGTTGTCATTCTATGGCATGTCATGCTCTAGGGGCAAAGATATGACCCAACAAACAAATATACAATATGAAATGACTTACTTTGGTGAATTACCAGTTGATGGTTTCCCTTCCAATGAGTTCTTTTCAGGTACAAGCATGTGCTCAGTCATAAACAACTTCAAAATTGAATCTAAGCCCGTCTCTGCTGAGGTTATGCATAAAATAGAAGCTTGCCTCTGTAAAATTTCATGAATCAGAAAACAAGAATGATGTGCAAAACTTGGGTCCATGGGTTCTGGCATAGCAGGATTGCAACTTCTGGCCCTTGAAACACCAGAAATCTTTGAAGTGCTTGCTGTTGATGCAGCTCCAATTTCAATACCCTTGAATTGCCACAATCTGAATTGTTTGTTTAAGTTTTTTTAGTTAATCTAAGAACTCAAAGAACAAAACAAGAGGTAAAAGGCAAGAGTGGTGAGATCAATATCGAGAAAAGCCAAACATTGTGTGAAAACACGAGTGGAGTAAATCAAATCTTGAGTGAAACACGTGAGAGAGTGTTGGTGAGGCTATTCTAACTTTGTTTTTCAGGTTGCAAACATGTCTAAAGAAAAAGAAGCGAGTTCTTCATCTAATGATCTTTTGCTTCAAGCAATGCAACAACAATTTGAACGTATGTTCAAAGTGATAGGAGATGTAAGAGATCATCTAGAAAGGCATGATGATACAATTAATAGATTGGAAGGTGAACCACGGCGTAGAGAGACAACCAACATTCGTCATTCATCTTGGAAACAGACTGAGTAAAGGATGATAAACCCATTGTTAAGCCTAAAATTGATGGAATTAAAGGCATGAATAAGTAGGCGGTATCGAAATCAGCATGAAGTGTTAGTTCTGGCGGAGATGACCTCGATGACGATGACCAAGTCACTCTAATTGGTCAAGATGTTAATCCTAAAACCGAGACAAACTAGGAGAGGACGTTTTGATGGTGTGGACAGCGAAACATAGGCAAAGATCAAAATGAAAATTCCTTCTTTTCAAGGAAAGAATAATCCAGATACTTATTTGGAGTGGGAACGAAAAGTGGAGCTGATCTTTGAATGTCACAACTACTCCAAGAAGAAAAAGGTAAAATTAGTGCTGTTGAATTTTGTGATTATGCTATAATTTGGTGGGATCAATTATGTAAAGACAAAAACATCCAAAACGTAGAAATTGTGAAAGGCCCGTAGAGACTTGGTTGGAGATGAAACAAATCATGAGGAGAAGATTCGTCCCAAGTCATGACTATCGGGATTTGCATCAACGATTGCAAACTTTGACACAAGGTTCCATGAGTGTTGATGAATATCACAAAGAGATGGAGATAGCCATGATAAGAGCTAATGGTTGATGGGTTCAAGAAAGTGAGGAAGACCGTGAGGCTACAATGGCTCGATTCTGAGTGGATTAAACAAGAACATTGCTTGATCTTGTGGAATTGCAGCATTATGTGGAGATTGAGGATATGGTGAATATGGCCATGAAGATTGAGAGACAACTCAAAAGAAAAGGCACAAGGTATGATTCAAAACCTTATTCAAATTCGTCTTCATCTTGGAAACAGAATTGGAGTAAAAAGGATGATAAACCCATTGTTAAGCCTAAAATTGATGGAATTAAAGGCAAAAATGAATTTGGCAACAAGGGTAAAGGTGAGAATCAACCTAATCAAAGTAGAGGTATTAAGTGTTTTAAGTGCCTTGGACATGGACATATAGCACGTGAATGTCCAAATAAGAGAGTTATGATTATAAAAGATGGGAATATAGAATCTGAAAGTGAAAGAGAGGATGGTGATGACATTCCAGAGGATACTAGTGACGTAGAGTATGCTAAAGGTGAAATTATGTTTATTCAACGCACACTTAGTTTGCAAAGTAAAAATGATGAACATGGTGAACAACGTGAAAATCTGTTTCATACTCATTGTTTGATTGCTAACAAGTTGTGCAATGTGATTGTTGATAGCGGAAGTTGTACCAATGTGGCAAGTACTTTGCTTGTGGAGAAACTGAAATTGCCTACTATCAAACATCCGAAACCTTACAAGTTGCAATGGTTGAATGATAGTGGTGTAGTAAAGGTAAATCAGCAAGTGTTAGTTCATTTTTCAATTGGTAGATATAAGGATGAAGTTTGGTGTGATGTGGTACCTATGTATGCTTTGGTCATATGTTGTTGGGAGACCATGGCAATATGATCGTAGGGTAACACATGATGGGTTCAAGAACCGTTATTCCTTGATCATGGATGGACAGAAATATCGATCAAAACCTTGACCACTTGCTTGGACCGTGCCTCAGAAGACAATTCTTGAAGACCGATGATAAATAAAACAACAATATGAGGAGCTTGAGTCTTCGTTAACCAAAACTTTTGGGAGGGAGCAAGAAAGAGAAAAAAAGAAAAAAGATGAGATGAGTGATAAAAATAAGAGTATTGGGAAACACAAGGGGAGAGAAAACAAGGAAGGCTTGAGTGAAAGAAAAATGAGTGTTTATGCCAAAATGAGTGATGTAAAAAAGGCCTTAATCATGAGGCAGCCCTTACTTGTACTTATGTACAAGGACATTTTGATTTCTTCTAACAAAATTGACAAAAGTTTGCCTAGTGTTATTGTTAATCTTTTGCAGGAAAATGAGGATATCTTTCCCAAGAAGTTCCCAATGGTTTGCCACCAATTAGAGGAATTGAGCATCAAATTGATTTCATTCCAGGTGCAAGCATACCAAATAGGCCAGCATATAGATGCAACCCAGAAGAGACCAAGGAAATCCAAAAGCAAGTCAGTGAGCTTATGGAAAAGGGTATGTATGTGCTGAAAAGCATGAGTCCATGTGCAGTTCCTGTTCTTTTGGTGCCTAAAAAGGATGGATCTTGGAGAATGTGTGTTGATTGCAGAGCTATCAACAAAATCACGGTAAAGTATCGACATCCTATTCCTAGGCTAGATGACATGTTAGATGAATTGCATGGTTCTTGTCTATTTTCAAAAATTGATTTGAAATCTGGATATCTTCAAATAAGAATGCATGAGGGTGATGAATGGAAAAGCTTGCTTTCAAAACTAAACATGGTTTATATGAATGGTTAGTGATGCCTTTTGGCCTAACTAACGCACCTAGCACTTTTATGAGATTGATGAACCATATTTTTGCGTGCTTACATTGGAAAGTTTGCAGTGGTTTATTTTGATGATATACTTGTGTATAGCAAAAGTTTAGATGAGCATGTAACACATTTAAAAGCTATTTTTGATGTGCTTAGAAAAGAAAAGTTATATGCTAATCTACAGAAATGTACTTTTTGCACTAATGAAATTACTTTTCTTGGATATGTTGTAAACGATAATGGAATACATGTTGATCAAGAAAAATTGATAACCTTAAAGCCGGTTTTGAGCAGCTGCATTGGGCTAGGGCGAGAAGCAGTAGCTTGTAAAAGTAATTAAAGAGTGGCCAAAACCCACTAGTGTTAGTGATGTTAGAAGTTTTCATGGTCTTGCTAGCTTTTATAGAAGATTTATTAAAGATTTTTCTACCATTGCTGCACCATTAACTGAATGCATCAAAAGAATATTGAATTCAGATGGGGTAAACAACAAGATGATGCTTTTAACTTGCTTAAAGACAAACTCGATTCAAGCACCTTTGCTTGCTTTACCTAACTTTGCTAAAACTTTTGAGATTGAGTGTGATGCAGTGGAGTAGGTATTGGAGGAGTCTTAATACAAGAGGGTCGACCCATTGCATTCTTTAGTGAGAAGCTAAATGGAGCAAGTCTTAACTACTCGACATATGATAAAGAATTTTATGCTCTGGTAAGAGTATTAGAGACATGGCAGCACTATCTTTGGCACAAGGAATTCATTATACATACCGATCATGAATCTTTGAAATATCTCAAAGGACAAGGAAAGCTAAGTCGTAGGCATGCAAAATGGGTGGAGTTTATTGAATCCTTTCCATACATCATCAAGTACAAACAAGGTAAAGAAAATGTGGTCGCCGATGCTCTTTCTAGAAGGTATGCTCTAATTTCTAAACTTGATGCAAAATTATTGGGTTTTGAATACATTAAAGATTTATACAATTCGACCATGATTTTGCTAATGTTTATGGGGCATGTGAAAAAGGGGTTTTGATAAGTTCTTTAGACATGATGGTTTTCTTTTCAAAGAAAACAAGTCGTGTGTTCCTCAATGTTCAATGAGAGAATTACTTGTGAGAGAAGCACATAGTGGAGGTTTAATGGGACATTTTGGAGTCAGAAAAACTTTAGATGTGTTAAGTGATCATTTCTTTTGGCCACACATGAAAAGGGATATTGAAAGATTGTGTGAAAAATGCATCACTTGTAAACAAGCTAAATCTAAAGTAATGCCTCATGGGTTATATACACCACTTCCTATAGCTAATGAACCTTGGGTTGATATATCCATGGACTTTGTCTTAGGTTTACCTAGGTCAAAAGGAGGGAGAGATTCTATTTTTGTTGTTGTTGATAGGTTTAGCAAGATGGCACATTTCATTCCTTGCCATAAAACAGATGATGCAACACATGTTGCGGGACTGTTTTTCAAAGAAATTGTGAGGTTACATGGCATCCCAAGGACAATTGTGAGTGATAGAGATGTGAAGTTTCTTAGCCACTTTTGGAGAACGCTTTGGAGTAAGTTGGGTACAAGATTGTTGTATTCAACCACTTGTCATCCACAAACAGATGGACAAACGGAGGTGGTAAATCGAACTTTATCAACACTTTTGAGGGCCATAATTCAAAAAAATTTAAAAAATTGGGAGGAGTGTTTGCCACATGTAGAGTTTGCTTATAATAGAAGTGTGCATGCTACAACAAACCATTCCCCATTTGAAGTTGTGTATGGGTTCAATCCATTAACTCCTATGGATTTGCTACCTTTACCATTGGAAAAGGCCAATTTGGATGGTAAGCAAAAAGCTGATTTTGTCAAAGCATTGCATGAAAAAGTCCGAACACAAATTATAAAGAAAACTCTACAATATGAGAAACAACACAACAAAGGCCGAAAACAAGTATTGTTCGAACTCAGTGACTTTGGGTTTGGGTACACTTAAGGAAGGAAAGATTTCCTAGTCATAGAAAGTCTAAACTAATGCCAAGAGGAGATGGTCCATTTCAAGTCATTCAAAAAATCAATGACAATGCATATAAGCTGGAACTACCAGGTGAGTATGGCAACATTAATGCAACATTCAATGTTTCTGATCTATCTTTGTTTGATGTAGGTGATGGAGGCTATGATTCGAGGACGAATCCTTTCCAGGAAAGGGGGAATGATATAAACCAGCAAGTTGATCATAATTCGATTAAAGACCCTTTAACTATTCATGGAGGACCAATGACGAGAGCTAAAGCTAAGAGGATGAAAGAAGCTTTAACCTGTTTATTGGAAAAATTTGGAAGGATCAAGCTAGTCAAGACTCACCAAGATTCCAAGGTTATAAGAAGAGCCTAAAATGATCAACTTGATCATGAAGAGAGAAGGACAAAGTTAAAGACCTCATCTTGAAGAAGAAAAGTCTATTCAGCTATGTTTACCAAAATTCATGAATTAAGAATATGAATGTTATTTAATGCATTCATTCCTTTTGTACTATCCTCATACTATATAAATGAGGCTGAATCAAAGTGTAGACAGACAATTTGGGAAGTATAACAATTCTTCAACACCGGTGAGTGTTTTGTTTTTAAGTTCTTGCATGAACTTTAGAACTTATCAGGCTTTTCTGCTTGTGGCGTTCAAACCAAATCTTTGCTTTTCCTTTGACTTATCAGACTTTTAGTTTGTGGCGTCTTAAGGGAATTCAAAGTGCTATTCTAGTTATTTCATCAATTTTCTATTGATAAGTAATTAGAATAGTTTCCCTTACTTCATTCTTGAACGATCCGCCTTGTTTTCAATTCGTTGGAGGGTGTCAATTTGCATTCCATATGTATCATAGCTCTTTAGCTATCGGGGTGTATGGTTGCTAAATTGATGATTTCCATCAAAAAGAGTCCTATTAAAAGTAGGAGTCCTATTAGGGAAAGAGTCCTATTAGAATTAGGAGTCCTACTAGAGAAGGAGTCCTAATTAGAAGTTGGTTAGAAGTAGTAGTCTTGAGTAAGAGTCCTATTAGGAGTTAGGGGTTTAGAAGTCCTATAAATAGCCATGTATTCATCCTCTTTTCATCAATGAATAGATCAATCTTTTAGCAGCCTTTGAGTAGCAACTTGGTGGAAGAAACCCCTATAGAGTTCCAAGGAGGCCGATCCCCTATAGAGATCAACCCCAAGCTTAGAATCCACAAGGGTTCTAACAATTGACCTCTAAAGTAGCAACATCTTCTTTTCTCAAAAATTCCTATGAAGTTATAAATTACACTATCCGTAATTGGTATATGACGCCCTAGGAGGTAAGTTGACACATTATTATCTTCATCTACATTCAAATTGTTATAAAATAAATGAATAAGTCTAGGGTAAATCAGTTCACTAATTTATAAGATATGAAGAATATCTAGGTTAGAAATCCATTGGATAGGCTCTAAATCCCCTAATTCTTCTAGATCTATATATTTTCTTTTGTGTACACTCCTAGATTCAAAGGTTAGAAACCTAAGGGTATTTTCATTTGAGTTGAAGAGAATGGGCTCATAGGATTCATCTACTCTCCTCTTCCCCTTATCCCTTGAGAATCTTCTAGGTGCCATAGGTCTACAAATGTTAATAATGAAAGAAACCAATGTAAAATGGCAGAAACAATTCATGAATTAGGGAAAGGTTTCAAATATTACTTTTGTAGTGATTTTCCAAAATAGAGTGAGATTAATTCCAAGATTTGAGGAGAAGAGAAGCCCTCTTGGTTTTCTAGAGAAGTGGTGAGGTGAATGAGAGGTAGGGAAGATTGGGAGCTATGTGTGTGAAGAGTTAGGGTCAGTTCTACCACCGGCCCTAAAGTGCCTTTTTATAGGACACTCTCGGGCGGTGCCATTACCTAAGAACAAAATGTTCTGGTAGTGTTACCGCCAGTTCCAATGGTGCCACTACTGATACACTCCCTTAGGCATATTTGGGGCTGCAAAGTTTTCATCACTTTTCTCATTCAACAATTATCTTATAGTGAGGCTAACCTTGAATGTTCAATTCAATTATTGAGCGATTAATCAAACGAAATGACATCATTTATATCTTTCAAATTCCTTGTTGTTTATCCATTTGAATGAGCTTTATATTTCTTTTGAATAATATAACTCATCAAATCATTTTAACTATCTTTTCAATTGAGATTCAATTATACACGGAGGTTTTACATGGTGAGAGATAATCAAAAGATTCATGAACATTTTCTTTAGTCTATTAGGAGGATCAAAGGAGAATGGTTAATAAAAAGTTGACAATTTGACTATTAAAAGAGGAGATTAGATAAGCATTTTTGAGAGTCATGAAGCTTGAATACAACATTTTATAAATGAAATCAAGGTCAATATCAAAATCACTTTTTTGAGAAATTTAACAAAAATAATTTAGCTAGTGTCCCTTAGTCTCAACACTAGTATGTTTTGGGATTGTTATTCAAAGTCGAAGGTTAATGTATAAATGATCAACATATTTTAATCATTAGGCAATCAATGATCTTTCTTTATTGTTTGAGCTAGTAAACTTGATTATGAGCATGCATCATTGAGGTACCATTTATCACTCCTAACTTGTGATTATAAATATATCTACAAGAAGGGTTGGTTTTTAAGTACCCATTTGACTTTGGGTGCCTCAAAAATCGATCTATTCAACTTATCGTTTTGCATAGAGTCCTTTACGATTCCTTTAGGAACCCAAATTAACTTGTATGGACTATATTTCTTAAATGGATATTTATGAGCATAATATCTGAGTTTGCAATAAAAGTTGCATTTGGTGCGAGGTGAAACATGAAATGTAGGGCCTTTAACAAATATAATTGGCTTTTGGTGAGAGCTACTCTCAAAGCTAATTTCATTTTTTCTATGAACGTGACCTTTATTGGCAAAGATCATATTCAAGGATTTGCTACCAATCTTAAACTTTTCTAGAGGTTTTAGTAAAAAGTTTTCCTTTTAAAGTGCCTCTAAGTGTTCATATTTAGTGTATAGAGGCAATAAAGCATTGTCATGGTTAAGTTTTTCAAATTCACTATATAAAAAGGCATGGTCATTTTTTAATAAATTATACTTTTTACTAATTAATCAACATTCATCGAATAAATCATGAAAAGCACTCAATAGTTCATCGAAAGATAAATTTGCATCTAATGAACTACTTACCTCATCACCGATTGTCATTAGCGCGTAGTTAGCAATCTTCTTTTTGCTTTACTCCTTGTCTTCGGAAGCGCTCGAATCATCCACATAGCTTTTAGTGCTTTCTTCTTCTTTGGTTGTTTCTTCTTCACTTGGGGACATTCACTTTTGAAGTGTCCCGGCTTCTTGCATGCCTAGAAAATAATTTATTCTTTCTTGAGTTTAATTTTATTTTTAGTGTCATTTTTAGATTTGCTTCTTCTTATGAATTTTTTGAACTTTCTTGTTAAGAGTGCCAAGTCATCATTATTGTCCTCATCACTTGAACTTTCTTGCAAGTGATCTTTATAAGTTCTTAGTGTCAAATCTTTCATGTTCTTTGGAAGGTTGTTCTCAAGTTCTTCATGAGCATTGCATGTTATTTTATAGGTCATTAGAGGCTCGATAAGTTCTTTAAGTGGAAAATTGTTTAAATCCTTAGCATCTTTAATGATTGTTACTTTAGGGTTCCAACTCTTTGAAAGAGATCTTAATATTTTATTAACAAGTTCAAAGTTAGAAAAACTTTTACTAAAAGCTTTTAGACCATTGAGAACATCCGTAAACTGGGTATACATGTCTCCAATGGTCTCACTTGGTTTCATGCAAAATAATTCATAACTATGAACTAAAAGATTTATTTTAGACTCCTTTACTCTACTAGTTCCTTCGTGTGTGATTTTGAGTATATGCCAAATGTTAAAAACTATTTCACAAATAGAAACTTGATTAAATTCATTCTTATCTAAAGTGCAAAACAAGGCATTTATAGCCTTGACATTTACAGAGAAAGTCTTCTTCACCAACTCATTCCAATCGTTCATTGGAAGAGAAGACTTTAAAAACCATTTTTGATAATGTTTCATAACTCAAAATCTTTATAAATTAGAAAAATCCTCATCTTAGTTTTCCAATACATGTAATCCATCCCATTGAATATGGGTGAACATGTGATTGAATGACCATCTAGATTACCAGCAAATGTCATCTTTCTTGGGTTTCAAACTAAAATGAGAGTGACCTTGCTTTGATACTAATAGTTAGAATCAAGTTTGGTACTAAGAAGGGGGGTGAATCAGTGTAGTAGTTAAAAACATTTAATTTATATGATTTCGAAAAACTTCATACGATGAAAAAGTTTCGCTCAACGAAAACACATTTCGGAAAAGAAGTTTAACTTGAATACATTCATAAGTGAGTAGTGAAGAAGAAGTAGGGCAGTTGCAATTAAGTAAAGAAGATAAGCAGTAAAGAAAATTGCATAACAAGAAGAGAACACACTAATTTATAATGGTTCGGTCGTCCAACCTACGTCCACTCCCGATACCTACTCTGATGAGGTTACCGGCTTCCACTATTGATCTTTCTTCAAGGGCAAAGATCAATCACCCCTTTATAGAACTCTTTACAAGTTGCTCACTCTCCTTATATAAGCTTCTAACACTTAGAATCGATGGAGATAAACTCTCAACGTTTATAATAAATTTCACTATAATCTCAGTTCTTTTTGTTCACTTCTCTATATTCAACAAGCTGAGAAGTAAGTGATATTTATAGGCCTCAATTGGCTTTAAAAATAGAGCCAAAAAGGTCTCATCCTAAATTTTTGTGGTATTGGCGATACCACTACTAGTGGACTCTAACATTGGGCAATACCACCGCCCAATCTGGCGGTACTACCGTTAGATAGAATTTTAGGTACTAGAACTAGATGATTCCATTGCCCAAGCACATAGAAGACTAAGCCTGGGTGGTTCCACTACCTAGTTTGGTAGTGCCACCGCCAGACAAGGTTCAGCAACACTGTTTGGGCTATGAGTCCGACTCAAACTAGTCTGGATACGGGCCCAATAGGCCCCTAACTGAGTTATTGGGATTACTTCCCAAATCTAACTCTAATTATACCCTAACTATGATATTTAAGGCATATACTAAAGTAAGTCTGGTAGGTCAATATTTCTTCCGATGATCTTCCAACGGACTTCTGATGAACTCTCGGTGATCTTCCAACGGACTCTCGGCAAGCTCTTGAACTCTCGATGATCTTCTTGGTGAGCTCTGATCTTCTCAACGAGCTCCGACAAACTTCCGATGAACTTCTCAATGAACTTCCGACATACATTTCGGCAAGCACCTGATGAACACTTAGCAAATTCAAGCAACACTCCCGATGAACTGTTAAACTCCCGATGAACTCTCGGATTCCCGATGAATCGTTCGATCTTTGACTCTAGCACCATATTTTTTGAATCTCAAATTTTGATGATGAAATCAATTAATTATGATTAATGATATAATTATGTTTTCAATGACATAGGACTACTTTCAAACAAGATTAGATAATTGAAGTAAGAAGAATCGATGTTGCGTCAGAGGAGAACATGTTAGAAGATTGGACATTGAGCCCGAGGACTGGTCGACATATTGGCAGAAGGTTTCAGACAAGGAATTCGAGCATCGAACTAAGAAGAACAGAGTTGTGCTAAGGAGATCGGAGTTGCAGAGGACAACTGTCGATTGGGTAATAGGTCGCAAGAGAGGACGATACGTCGAAGAATCGGATGAAGCGCCGATGGACCAATGACATGCTGGGTAACAAATTTGATTCACTTTGTAATAATTATCTAGATCGAAATAGGATTAGGTCTAATTGGGTTGGAATTGGGCCAACTCAAATAGAGACTAATTAGGCCCAAATCAGGTCTATGTTGGGCCAGATGAAAGGCCCAACCGGTGACCTAGCATCACGTCAGGTGGTAGTACCTCCAGGATAGGTAATGGTACCACCTAGTTATAGAAAGCCTGGGCAGTGGTACCGCCCACTGCTAGCGATGGTACCATCAATACCCGGAAGACTCGATATGGTATTAGTTTTGGCTCCAAGTTTGAATCCATTTGGAGCTTATAAATACCCCTCTCATCCTAGGCTAGATAACACAAGCATAGAAAGTTTAAAAGTGAGAAAATGCTATAAAAATCACTTGAAAAATTCCCTCCTCTAGTCTTTACTTGATTTCGATTTAAAAGAGAGGAGCGAGTTCTTGTAAAGGTTCTCTCCTGAGTTTGTCAAAAGGAGAAAGTGCTATAAGGGTGTTTGATCTATGCTCATTGGAAAGAAGATCTTTAGTGGAAGCTGGTGGCTTCGAGTGAAGAGAAATCGGGAGTGGATATAGGTCGGGACAACCAAACCACTATAAAATCTGGTTTACATTTACTTTTTGTTATTTATCTTTCTACAAACCACCTTAGTTCCTCTACATCATTCACTTGCAAAAGCCTTCAAGTTTAAAGTATCTTTCTGATACAGATTTAATTGAAACAAATCTTTTATCGTATGAGTTTTTCGAAATTGTATAAATCATCATGTTTTAATCGCTACACTAATTCATCCCCCCTCTTAGTCGGACTTGATCCTAACAATTGGTATCAGAGCCATAATATTTCTTATTTATATTTACACCTAAAAGAAATGGCCCTTTTCGGATTTCAAGAGGGCTTTTCTATCGTTCGTCCTCCCATATGTTTAATGGGACGAACTACACCTACTGAAAAACTTGAATGAGAGTTTTTTCACTTTCTTTGAATTTGGATTTATGGAATATCAATGAAAATGATTTTCAAACACCCTTGAAACCTATGAACGAATGGACGAATTTTAAGAAAAAATCTTTTTCGTTAAATGCAAAAGCTATGAATGCCTTATTTTGTACATTGGATAAAAATTAATTTAATCAGATTTTGACTTACGAAATGACTTTTAATACTTGAAATCACACATGAAGGCACAAGTAGAGTCAAAGACTCAGAAGTAAATCTTTTGATACATGATTTTAGATTTTTTTTTTAATGGAATCAAGTGAAACTATTGGTGATATATACACCTGTTTCACAGATGTCATCAATAGTTCGAAAAGTCTTAGTAAATATTTTTCTAATGTTGAACTTATAAACAAGATTCTAAGATCTCTTCCAAAAAGGTGGGATCTGAAAGCAACTACTATACAAGAGACTAAATATTTAAATAATTTTCCTATTGAAGAACTTATTATGTCATTAATGACCTATGAAATGAACTTTTTGGAATATGATGAACTTGAGAACCATCTTCCAAAGAACAGGAAGGTAATGGCACTTCAAATAAAAGAATACCACTTGAGTGATGACTCAAGTGATGAGGACAATGATGATTATGACTTTAAACTTCTAACTATAAAATTTAAAAAGTTCATAAAACAAGAACTAAAGAATAAAAATAAACTTGAAAAGAAGAAGAGGCTAAAGAAGAAGAAAAAACTCTAAGAAGAATCAAGTGCATCCGAAGGCAAAATGACGAATTGTGCTTTGATGACTTTCGACAACAAGGTAAAAAACTCACCCGAAATGTTTTTACATTGTTATGAAATTACTTGATCTTTTCATGAGTTGCTTAATTTAGTTTGTAGGATATAAAAAAACATTTTTGCGAAAACATATCATGTTTTTCTTTCTAGTGATTGTTTAAATATATTCAATATGACAATTGCATGCTTCATGATAAAGAAATAAATTGTTGAAATTAAATGTAATACTTGTACACCAATCAAGATTAATCTTATGTATGTCCTAAGAAGCATTAATGTTATCATGATGATTTTATTTTGCTTTCAGTTCTAAACATGATGCTTGACTTTTGTATGAAAATTTGAACATGCATATATGAGATCAATCACATAAAATAAAACATATAAAAATGGGAAAATGTACTATCATGATGAGTCAAATCTTTCGTTTAAAGATGTTTTATGTTTGATGTATTTGGTCTTGATGGTTTTTATAATGAAACTTGTGTCTCGATCTTAAATGTTGATGCATGTTTTCATAAAATACTTGAGCATTCTTACATGTAATCAATCTACGTTGCTCTTAATAAATTTTCTGAATGAAAGATTTTTATGATGATTTTAGATTTATACAATGATGCATTACTTTTGTATGAAAAACTTGAGTATGCCGATATGAAATAAATTGCATAAATTGAAATACATAAAAAAAAATGCATTTCCTATCTTATCGAGATTAATTATTTCATTTATGATATTTTATGAATCTCGTGAATTATGAAAGAGGTTTTGATAATGTGTTAATGAATCTATTTATGATATTTTATGAATCTCGAAAGTAATTTTGATAATGAGTTTGGAATTGATGAATTAATTTGAATGAGATTTTTTTTAAGGGAATCATGAACTTTCTTTTGATTTCTTGACTTGAGATATCTTTTATGAGAATCAAAATCTTTTTCCTCTATGATTCCTTCTTTTTATATAACTTATTAAAGAGGAAAACAATCCAAGTCATGATCTTGATTTCTCGATATTTAATACTTGAGATTTTTTGTGAATCAAGATCTCCTATTTGATCTCTTAAGTTTCTTGTGCTATTTACCAAAGAAGAGAATGATCAAAATGAATCATGATTGGTATCATTGCTATTTTTATCTCGTATGTCTTTTCTTGTTACTCACTAAAGAGGAAACTATTCTAAAAATGGTGAAGATCTTTCATTCATGCCATGTTACTTGACATCTTGATAATTATGACTTGAATTTTTATTTTTCATATTATTAAAGAGAAAATCTATCCAAATGCATCATAAGTTGTTTTCTCTTGATTTTTTCATACTCACAATTTGAGAAAATGTGCTTTGATGATTAAAACATTACATGCATAAATTAATTTTTCTCCTATGTTTCTTTTTGTCATTTACTAAAAGGGAGAACTTTTTAAGTGTATCATGAATTTTTCGGAATGATAACTTAAATTTATTATGATTCATGGTGAATTGATAGATATTATGAATGAATCGAGACCTCTCCTTTGTTTTCCTAAGATTCCTTTTACTATTTACAAAAGAAAAAACATATCAAAATGAATCATGACTTAATCTTTGATATTTATTTTTTATATATATATCATGATTCTTTTGGTTGCATACCTTTTGTGATGATTAGAACATTGATGTAAAACAAAATTTGTATCCTTCCTTTCTTTTTTACAATAACAAAGGGGGAGAAGAGTTGATATCTTATGTATTGCAAAAAAAAAGCAACTTGCTAGCTTGCACTTCTCAAAAGAGAAGAAAGAACTTACTATCATGAACACTACCAAAAATTACAAATTTGCAATCTAAAGAGAAACAAAGAGTTGCTATCTCAAAAGAAGCAAAAAGTGCAAACTTAGAAAATTTACAATCTTGCACATCCTTATAAACATGATGATTTGGTGATCATGCATATTGTAAAGTGATATAAATCTTGCTAGTATATTGTAAAACTTGCAAATCCGTAAAACTAGCTAGATGCAACTTCTCCTTTTTCTTGATGACAAAGGGGGAGAAGTATATTAATAATTTCATGCATTATATGATGTATTAAATATTTTAAAATATTTTATGATTTTTTTTATGACATATTACTTGGATTTTTTGAAATCCATAGGTTCTATCAATATGCCATATTAATAGAGGGAGTTTGTTTAAACTTTGAGAGTTTGTCTAAACTCCATCATCAATTGGTTGTCATCATCAAAAAGGGGGAGATTATTAAATCTCATATTTTGATAATAAAATCAATTGATTGTGATTAATGATCTAATTATGTTTTGAGTGATGCAGGACTACTTTCAATTAGGATTAAACAATTGAAGTAGGAAGAATCGATGTTGCGTCGGAGGAGAACATGTCAGAAGATTGGATGTTGAGCCGGAGGACCGGTCGATGTATCAGCAGAAGGCTTCGAACAAGGAATTCAGGCATCGAGCCGAGAAGAGCAAAGTTACGCCAAGGAGATCAGAGTTACGGAGGACAATTATCGATTGGGTAACAGGCCACAAAAGAGGATGATGCGCTGAAGAATTGAATGAAGCATTGATAGACCAATGACATACCGAGCAACAAATTTAATTTACTTTATAATAATTATCTAGATCGAAGTAGAATTAGGTCTAATTGGGTTGGAATTGGGCCAACTCAATTAGGGGCCAACTAGGCCCGAATCAAGGCTATGTTGGGCCGGATGAAAGGTGCTGAAAAATTGAGAGATTCGGCATCTTATGCATAGCGAAAAACAAAAATAAGACCAGATTTTCCATAGTTACATACTTGGCCATCGTGCGATGATTGGTGCGCATAAATCGCAAATCCAAAAAATCCGCATGTATCATGTCAGAAGCATTATCTGGGGAGATTATATATCCCCAAAAATTTCAGATCCGATGAAGAGGATGAAAGAGCGCTAGCGTACTCCTCTCTAGCGATAATCCACACAGCGGACGTAGCAATGACGCTCCTCAGATCACCACAGGTTCTCTCTCCACATGCACAACAAGGCTGCCGGAGCCAGGGAGGAGGAGAGGATATTGAGGAGAATAGGAGGATGACTACCAAGAGCTCTCAACCTATGAACCAAGAGGTTCCTCCTATTTATAGAGGTGGAGAAAGCTTATCCTTAATAGATCCTATTCACACTGGATCTCTATCCAATTGGATCTCATTGGATCATATCCATAGGATCCAATTTGATCTCATCCAATTGGATCTTATCCAATCATTTAATTGGATCTCATCCAATTACTCAATTGGATCTCATCCTCATGATCCAAACTAGGGGCTTCACAGATATCTCATATCTGCACCTCTACTCGTCGCAACATCCATCTTATGTGTGTGACCCTCTATGCCCGATACCGAGCTGGTCGTGAGTCGCTCCCATCATAACTCCTTCTGACTTAGAACACCTTCTGTATAGTGAATTATTATCTCCATAATAATTCACTCGACTCATCAACTATGGACATACTAGGCCACTACGCCATAGTCCCCAGACGGTACCGGGGGATACAATCCATCAGACTTGTGTATCCTTAATTACCATATATCTATAGTCCCTCATCCATCTATATCCCAATGATCGTATATTGGGCATGATAGAGTCAGGCTCATATGGAATCCTATCTGAGTCTCGCTCTAATCGGATTCTCTTGGAGAACTCCTTCTCTCTCAATCTGAATGACCCTAGATAGGGATTTTGCCTAAGCGAGCATGCGCGGGATATTCATCTCATGATACCGAGAGTGGATGATCCTCTATTGATGCACAATTACCTTCGTAAGGATGGCTACCATTCTTAAGAACTGGCTATACCAGATCTGGAGCTCTCCAAACCTGTAAGTCCGGCATTAAAGAATGGAGTACTCAAACAAGGCATCTTTGGTACCTCAAGTCTAAGGACCAAACATACTACTGGAACTATGGAATCACTGTCTAACATTAGGTATCATTAATCATATAGTATTCTGTAAGTGGATCAATCAGTGAACTTATTCTCCAACGAGCACCTACACTGTACCTCTAGGGTCCCCACATAAGCGACTTTGAGACCAATCGCCTCCATCATATAGACGAGTATACAACGCACCAGTCTATCCGGTTATCTCGATGTCCTCATCGAGTAACCTATGACCAGGATGATTTAGGATCTATGTTTAAAGATATATCGATCTCATTATCATGATCTCATCATGATCCGATTCCCATTGCACAGATCTATAGGCATCATAATATTTATCTAGATAATATGAGAAAATGCTAATAATAATATGCGAAGAGATCATCGTAATATGTCACAGGTGCCACCACTCACATGATTGGCTTGTAAGGCACCTATAACTAACAATCTCCCACTTGACCTAAAACCAATCACCTACGTGTCTGATCCCTATCAGACCTTTGTGACGCTCAAATATAATATGAGTCAGCGACTTTGTCAATGGATCTGCAATGTTATCTTCGGATGGAACTCTTTCCACTGCTATATCTCCTTAGGCCACGATCTCTTTGATCAAGTGGAACCTCCTCAGAATGTTTCTAACGAGACCTGAGTTCCCCAACTTGATCGATCGCCCTGTTATTATTGCTCTATATGGGAATCATCTTCATGTTATTCGACACAACTCCTAGATCTATGATGAACTTCTTCATCTAGACTCCCTCCTTTCCTACCTCTGCCGTAGTAATATGTTCCACCTCTGTAGTCGAGTCAACAGTAGTATCTTGCTTGGAACTTTTCTAGTATACTGCTCCTCCATTCAGGGTGAAGACATACCCTGAATTCGACTTGCTATCATCGACATCGGACTAGAAGCTCAAGTCTGTATAGCCCTCGACTTTGAGGCTACTGCCTACATATACCAGTAAATGATCTTTAGTCCTTCTTAAGTACTTAATGATACACTTTACTATTTTCCAGTGCTCCAAGCTTGGATCTGCTTGATACTTGCTCATGACACTCAGAGCATACACTACGTCAAGCCTGGTACATAGCATAGCATACATGATAGACCCTATCGCTGAAGCATATGGTATTTTATCCATGTATGCCCTTTCTTCAGGAGTCTTTGAGGACATACTACTAGAATGTGATATTCCATGTCTCATAGGTATGAGACCTCTCTTGGAATTTTCTATACCAAACCTTTTGACAATGGAGTCTATGTACCTAGACGGGACAAGCCAAGCATTCTCTTAGATCTATCTCTATAGATCTGAATCCCCAGAATATAGGATGCTTCCCCTAAGTCCTTCATAGAGAAGTGTCTAGATAGCTAAGGTTTTACTGTGGAGAGCATTCCTACATCATTCCCAATGATTAAGATGTCATCCACATATAACACCAAGAAGGTGATAGCGCTCTCACTTCATTCTTAACGAAGTCATAAGATATGATCGCCTCATCAAATCTTATGTTCCAACTCGGGAAGCTTGCTTTAGTCCATAAATGGACTTAAGCAATCTGCACACCTTATCTAGACTGTGCTTGGACATGAACCCCTCAGGTTATATCATATACACTTCCTCTTCGAGGTTGCTATTGAGGAATGTAATTTTCACATCCATTTGCCAGATCTCATAGTCATAATGTGCTGTAGCTGTCAATAGAATTCGAATGTATTTCAGCAAAGCTATAGGTGCAAAGGTTTCGTCATAGTTAACACCTTGCTTCTGACGATACCCCTTAGCCACTAGCCTTGTCTTATAGGTCTCCACCTTTCCATCTACCCCGATCTTCTTTTTGAAGATCCATTTATAGCCAATAGGTACCATACACTCAGGTGCATCAACAAGGTTCCAAACCTTTTTGGAGTACATGGATTCCATCTCAGAATTCATAACTTCTTGTCACTTCCCAAAGTCTATACTCATAATAGCCTCCTCGTAGGTCTGAGGATCAATGTCCTAAATGTCCTTTTCACTAATATATCCTACGTATCGTTTAGGAGGGTGTGACACTCTACCAATCCTATGCAAAATTGGAACTTGTGTATTAGGTACCTGAATAGACTCGATCTCTGGAATGGTGCCAGAGCTAGGTTCTCTAACCTCACTCAATTCTATTATGCTCCCACTGTTTCCACCAAGAATGTGTTTCTTCTCAAGAAACACTACTCTCTTAGCAACAAAGATCTTTTGGTCCTCAGGGTGATAGAAATAATAACCATAAGTTTTCTTGGGGTATCCCACGAATTTGCACCGTTCCGTCCTAGATTCCAACTTATCGGGGTCGTATCTTTTAATATGGGCAGGGCATCCCCAAATCTTAACAACCTTAAGATTGGGCTTCTTCCCTCTCCATATCTCATATGGTGTAGATGTTAGGATCGAAAAGGCACTAAGAGGGGGGGGTGGATTAGTGCAGCGGATTAAAAATGTAACTTTAAAGACGATTTCGTATAAAGACAAGTTCGTAGGAAGATTTCGATTCGATGAAAGAGAACTTGTAAGAAGTTGCTTAAGTAGATGAAGTAGCAAGGAACTAAACAATTTGCAGCTAAGTAATGAAATGATTCAGAAATGTAAACACTCACACATTCATGAACACAATGATGTATAGTGGTTCGGTCAAATGACCTACATCGACTCTTGAAGCCTTCCCGATGAGGCTCCGCACTTCCACTAGCAATCCTTTGAAGGGGAAGGACCAATACCCCTTTTTTACAACCCTTTACAAGAAGTTCACACTCTTATAAGATTTCTCAAGAAGAAGAAGGAGGTGAACACTTAGCAAGAACAAGACTTTTCAAGACTTTTCAAAGACTCAAAACCAAGATTCTAACTCTAAAAAAGGGTGCCCTTTCAGCTGAGAAAAGGGGGGTATTTATAGATCCAAAATGGATTCAAAATTGGGCTCCAAATTTGAAATCAAATTTGAAATTCCAGTGTCTGGCGGTACTACACTTCTGTCAGAGGCCCTACCGCTGTCGAGGCGATACTACCACCTGTCAGTCGCTAGACTGACACTATATAGGTGGTGCTACCGCCTGGAGCAGGCGGTACTACCGTCGCTGACCAAAGTGGCCAGGCGGTACTACCGCTCCAGGCTGGGCAGTAGTACCGCCCAGCACACGGCTGCCAGGCGGTGCTACCGCCTAGCACAGGCGGTTCTATCGCCTGGCTGAATGGGCCTTGTTCAAGGCCCAAAAGGCCTAGTAAGGGCCCGGTTGGCCCCTACCAATTTAGAGCAGGATTAATTCGAAATCCTTGCCCTAAGTACGTGCCAACTATGAAATTAAAACATAATTAACAGTGATTTAAGCCGACTTTCTTCAAGTCTTATTCCGGCGAGCTTTTCGATGAGACTTCGGCGGTCCTCCGATATTTCCCTCGGATTTCTTCCGACGTCTTCCTAGCATGCTCCCGGCTTGTATGGCACGCTCAACGAGTCTTCGACAACCTTCCGAACCTTCTCGACAAAGTTCCGCGAACCTTCGATGATCTTTGCGACGAACTTCCGAAAACTCCGGCAAGTTCCTGATTCGATCTTAGCTGGTTCCAGCAATACTTTTGACGATCCTTCGGACTTTCGATGAACTCTTGAACACCTGATGGACTTGACCTCGGCAAATCACTTTATGTTTCTAGCCCATCGTGGTTGATCCTGCACACTTATCTTTGACAATATAGATTAGAGCAAATATTTCACCAATTGATTTTATCATCAAAATCCGAGATTCAACAATCTCCCCCTTTTTAATGATGACAATCAATTGATGATGGAGTTAAACTCAACTCCCCCTATCTATATGCCATATAATTGAGAAGGTAAAAAGACACTTGAATTCAATCTTTTGAATTTAAGTCAAATCATATAGATGTCATACCACATAAAGCTTAAAAGACAAGCTTAGGCATCAACACTAAAAACAATGTACTTTAAACAATGTCAAAGTATTTACACCTATAATAAATGCATGATATTAAAGAGTCACTTATCTCAAGAGTAAGAGTTTTTAAGAACTTGCAATGCGATACAATTAAATCATATTTCACTTTAAGCATATTTCATCATAACAACAATTACTCCATCATGGCAAATTATATTTTTCTCCCCCTTGGTCATCAACAAAAAGAAGAGATCACTCATGTGATTAAGTAAGCCATGGGGAGAGCAAGAAACCATTCGAAAAAGTAGTCACAAGAAGGAGGGTATCAAGTCAAAATTACGATCAAATCGAAATAAGAAAGTTCATTCAAAAGCTGAGTAGATGAAAGTAACAACACACAATATCATCCATACAAGTGAACAAGAGCATAACAGGACATGTGTTTTAAAATAGAGAACAGCAGCTACTCTAGAGGAGGAACACCAAAATGCCTATACAAGTGATCTATTCTGCGGTTCATTAGTTGCATTTCCTTCAGAATTTCAGTTTGCTATGATGAGATCTGATGTAAGGCAAGCATGATCGGATATTCAATAGATGGAGCAGGAGCTGGCTCAAACGGTGCTGGATCAACAGGACAAGGCGGAGGAGATTCATTTCCCCTAAAGATTGGTGTTTCAGGTTGCTCTTTTGGTGGAGGAACTGTATCATCCCTTCTAGGTTGCCTAATCCAAATGCCATCTCTAAATGTATATCTAAGCCGCTTCAGAAGTCTTCTATTAATTATGCTATATTTATCAGCCTTTATTACTTCCTCGTCGGGTGACACACAAATGTTATGGGCAAAAATGAGTCTTGTGATCAACCCACCATATGATAACATCGAGTTTTTAGAGAAAATTTCTATCATCTGTTGTCTAATCAAATAACCAAAGCAGTTGTTTTGCCTAGTCATAATCCAATACATTGTACTCAGCTCTAACATACTCATTTCATCAGGATGAAACTGCTTCGGAAGTAGAATGTTTATTATAATATGATGAAGTAATTTCGAGTTAAACGGTAATAAATGCTCGTAGCTTTTAGGGATGATGCCTAAGTTAGGATTTGCAAAAATCATTTCTAAAGCTTCAGAGTGGGTAGCTCCGACCGCATCCATATCCCATTGCCCTCTTAAGTAACATCCTCTATTTTGTTCTTCAATTCCTAGTAACTCACATATAATATGATCAAATATTTGAATTGTAGTTCCTAACACATTGGTGGACAAAACGTCATCTTCAATAATCATGTTGAAATAGAATAGCTTAACCAACCTAGGATAGATTGGTTCATCAATTTGCAAGATGGGTAGAGCATTTAGATTAGCAAACCATCTAATAGGTTCTAGGTTACCTAGGTTACCTAGATCAACATATTTACCCTTATGTATAGTTTTACAATCAAACTTTGGGTATCCTAAGGCTACCTCACTAGATCTAAAAAGGGTTGGATCAAATGAATCTCCTTCCACCCTTTTCCCTTTGCCCCTTGTTGATTTCTTTGGAGCCATGTCTATATCTATAGATGATGAACAAATGAAAGGAAAAAATAAGGAAAAGATAAGCAATTTGTGAATAGAAGAGAAGATTTCAGCTATTACCTTGTTTTGAGCTTGAATCACAAAAATCCCTTTGATTTCCCTTTAGGAGGAGGAAGAATGGAGTGGAGAGATCTTAGGAGGAAGGCAAATGAGGAGGAGAGGGCATAGAGAGGGTTTTTTGGTCGGTTCTACCGCCGACCCTAACACCCCCTTTTATTTGGGGGTGTTCGGGCGATACTACCGCTAACCAGGCGGTGCTACCGCCTGGGAGCAGAGTACCTAGGCGGTACTACCGCTGGTTCAAGCGGTACTGCCGCTGGCAAAATTTTTTTTTTTTTTAATTTATCCTGAACTTGTTTTCAGAGATTTCAAGGATAGGATGATGTCAAAAAGAAATCCAAAATTTTAAGAAGAAATCCGAGAGAAGTTCAAATCGTTGAAAACCGAAATTTAAAAAAAATCTCATACAATAAAACTTATTTATTAGGGCAGTTTAACATGCCTAATTCCTCCTAATGAAGTCAAATTGTTCCTCATTTAAAGGTTTCATAAAAATGTCCGCTAATTGATGTTTTGTATCAATAAATTCAAGAGTAACATCGTTATTGTTAACATGATCTCATATAAAGTGATGTCTTATGTCAATGTATTTAGTTCTAGAGTGTTGAATAGGATTTTTTGTAAGACAAATAGTACTTGTATTATCACATTTTATAGGAATGTTATTTAAATGAATTCCATAATCTTCTAATGTATTTTTCATCCAAATGACTTGACCACAACATGCACTTGCGGCTATATATTCGGCTTCCGCCGTAGATATTGCAATCGAATTTTGTTTCTTGGAAGTCCAAGAAACGAGTGCATGTCCTAAAAATTGGCATGTTCCAGATGTACTCTTTCTATCTATTCTACATCCACCAAAATCCGCATCTGCATAGGCTATCAAATTAAAGTCATCAGATTTTGGATACCATAATCCTAGATTAGGAGTACCTTTAAGATATCTAAAAATTCTTTTAATGGATTTAAGGTGAGACAACTTAGGATTAGCTTGAAATCTCACACAAAGTCCCACACTAAACATGATATCCGGCCTAGTTGCAGTAAGATAGAGCAAGCTACCTATCATGCCCCTATATGTCTTTTGATCAAAATTTTCTCCACCTTCATCCAAGTCTAACTTGGTGGAAGTACTCATTGGAGTGTGGATGGCTTTTGAGCTGTCCATATTAAATCATTTTAACAATTCTAATGTATATTTAGATTGATTAAGGAATATGTCATTACTAAGTTGTTTAATTTGTAATCCAAGAAAGAAGGTTAACTCTCCCATTAGACTCATCTCAAATTCATGACTCATACACTTGGCAAAAGATTCACATAGTGATTCATCCGAAGAACCAAAAATAATATCATCAACATAAATTTGAACAATAAGAAAATTATTTTCAAAATGTTTAATAAACAATGTAGTATCAACCTTGCCTTTAGTGAAATCATTTGAAATTAAAAAGGAACTAAGCCTCTCATACCAAGCCCTAGGGGCTTGTTTTAGACCATATAAAGCCTTAGTTAGCTTAAACACATTGTTAAGTAGAAGAGAATTTTCAAATCCGGGTGGTTGTTTGACATACACTTCTTCAGAGATAAAACCATTTAAGAATGCACTTTTGACATCCATTTGAAATAATTTGAAATCATTACTACTAGCATAGGCAAGGAGCATCCTAATGGCTTCTAATCTTGCCACCGGAGCGAAGGTTTCTTCGTAATCGATACCTTCTTCTTGGTTGAAACCTTTAGCCACTAGTCTAGCCTTGTTTCTAACCACGATACCACATTCATCTTGCTTGTTTCTAAAGACCCATTTAGTACCAATAACTAAGTGGTCATTAGGTCTAGGAACAAGTTTCCATACCTCATTCCTCTCAAATTGATTCAATTCTTCTTGCATTGCGATAACCCAAGAATCATCTTTCAAGGCATCATCAATGCATTTTGGTTCAATTTGAGAAAGAAAAGCGGCATGGGCACAAAATTTTTTGAAAGAAGAGCGAGTTTGAACCCCTTTCGATGCATCTCCTATAATCAACTCCTTGGGATGAGCATCTACATACTTCCATTCCTTGGGTAAGGAGGTTTGGGAAGAAGATGCATCCAAGTTGTCGTTTTGAGGAGAGGGTTCATTCAAATTCAAATTATTAAAGCCAAAATCATCATCAAAATGTTTTTTCTTAAATTCAGAAATTTCATTAAAAACCACATAAATAGATTCTTCTATAACTAAGGTTCTTTTATTAAAAACATGAAAAGCCTTAGAAACGGAAGAATAACCAAGAAATATGACTTCATTGGATTTTGCATCGAATTTTCCTAAGGCATCCTTTTCATTTAAGATAAAGCATTTACAACCAAAAACTTTAAAATAAGAAACATTGGGTTTTTTGTCATTCCATAATTCATATGGAGTTTTAGATAGGGATGGTCTCACTAGAACTCTATTCATCACATAGCAAGCCGTATTCACGGCTTCCATTTAAAAATATTTTGGTAAATTGTATTCATTTAACATGGTTCTAGCCATTTCTTGCAAACTTCTATTTTTCCTTTCCACTACTCCATTTTGTTGTGGATTTCTTGGAGTAGAGAAGTTATGATCATATCCGTTTATTTCATAAAAATTTTGGAAGTCATGATTTTGAAATTCACCTCCATGATCACTTCGAATTGATGATATCATAAAACCCTTTTCATTTTGAGTGAGTTTACAAATTTTAGAAAAACATTTGAAACAATCACTTTTATGAGCCAAGAAATAGGTCCAAGTGTATCTACTATAGTCATCCACAATTACAAAAGCATATTTGCTACCTCCTAGGCTTGTTATGTCAATTGGTCCAAATAAGTCCAAATGGATCAATTGTAATAGTCTAGTGGTGCTAATTTGAATTTTTGATTTGAAACTAGTCTTTATTTGTTTTCCTAGTTGACATGCATCACATACCTTGTCCTTAACAAATTTCATGTTTGGGATGCCTCTTACTAATTCTCTAGATGAAATCTTAGAAATTAGTTTCATGCTTACATGGCCTAATCTCCTATGCCAAAGCCAAGCATCATCATTCAAAACCGAAAAACACATTTCATTACATAATTCATCAATATTTATGGTATAGACATTGTTTTGTTTTAAAGCAATCATGGATATGTTATTGTTTGGTTTTTCAATGATGCAAACATTAGATTCAAATCTAACAACATAGCCTTTATCGCACAATTGACTAATGCTTAAAAGATTATGTTTTAAACCATCAACTAACAAGACATCATCAATTGAAAAACTTGATTTGTTACCAATGGTTCCTTTGCCAATGATTTTACCCTTGTTGTTGTCTCCGAAGGTGACATACCCTTCTTCTTTGCTAGTGAGCATAGAGAAATGAGATGGATCTCCGGTCATGTGCCTTGAGCATCCACTATCAGGATACCATTTCTTGCTCCTAGTTTGTGAGTTTATCTACAAAAGAGGATGGTTTTTAGGTACCCATTAGATTTTGGGTGCCTTACAAATTGATCTACTTAATTTATAATTTATCATTGAATTGTTTATGGTTCCTTTAAGAACCCATATCAACTTTTGTGGACTAATTTTCTTGAATAGAAATTTGTAAGCAACATGTCCCGTTTTACCACAAAAATTACATTTCAAATGGGGTGATACATGTAATGTGGGTCCCTTAATGAAGGTGGTGGGATTTTGGTGAGATCCACTCACAAATCCGATTCCACTTCTATTTTCGACGTGACCCTTATTAGCAAGGATCATGTCTAAGCCCTTGCTACCGACCTTAAACTTATTTAGGGTCTCTTTGAGTAGCAAGTTCTCTCTTTTTGTTGCTTCTAAGTGTTCACACTTAGAGCATGGGGGTAGAGAAGGGGTTTGGAGACTATTAAACTTACTTTGTAATAAAGCATGCTCTTTTTTAAACAAATTGAACTTCTTACTAATAGTTCTACATTCATCAAATAACTCATGAAAAGCGATAGAAAGTTCATCGAAAGATAACTCTTCATTAAATAACTCAATAACCTCTTCTCCTAAGGCCATTAGCGCGAAGTTGGCCTCTTCTTTGTTATTTGCCTCTTCGACCTCGGAGTCACTTGAATCATCCCATGTAGCCTTGAATGCTTTCTTCTTCTTGGGTTGCTTCTTCTTGGCTTGAGGGCATTCATGTTTAAAGTGTCCCGGCTTTTTACATTCGTAGCAAATAACTTGGTCCTTTTTGTGTTCAAATTTATTCTTTATGTCATTTTTAAATTTGTTCCTTCTTATAAATTTTTTAAACTTTCGAGTCAAGAGTGCAATGTCTTTGTCACTATCCTCATCACTTGATGTTCCTTTCAAGTGGTCTTTTTGTGTTCTAAGTGCCATATCCTTCCTGTTCTTTGGAAGGGGGTTCTCAAGCTCTTCATGAGCATGGCACGTCATCTCATAGTTCATTAGAGACCCAATAAGTTCTTCAAGCAGAAATATTTTAAGATCCTTGGCCTCTTGAATGGCCGTAACTTTTGGATCCCAACTCTTTGGAAGGGATCTTAAAATTTTAGTTACCAACTCAAAGTTATAAAAACCTTTACCAAGAGCTTTAAGTCCATTGATGACATCCGTAAAGCGGGTGTACATGTCTCCAATGGACTCATTTGGTTTCATCCGAAAAAGTTCATAAGAGTGCACAAGAATGTTGATTTTGGACTCTTTCACTCGGCTAGTGCCTTCATGAGTGATTTCAAGAGTGCGCCAAATATCAAATGCCGATTTGCAAATAGAAACCCGATTAAACTCATTCTTATTAAGCGCACAAAATAAGGCATTCATAGCCTTTGCATTGAGAGCAAAAATTTTTCTTTCCGACTCATTCCACTCACTCATCAGAAGAGAAGATTTTGCAAATCCATTTTCAACAATATTCTAAAGTTCAAAATCCATAGAAATGAGAAAAATCCTCATACAAGTCTTCCAATACGTATAATATGACCCATTAAACATAGGTGGACGAGTAATGGAGTGACCCTCTTGCATACCAGAGTAGGCCATCTCTCTTGAGTCTTAAACCAATATGAGAGTAAACCTTGCTCTGATACAAATTGTTAGGATCGAAAAGGCACTAAGAGGGGGGGGGGTGAATTAGTGCAGCGGATTAAAAATGTAACTTTGAAGCCGATTTCGTATAAAGACAAGTTCGTAGGAAGATTTCGATTCGATGAAAGAAAACTTGTAAGAAGTTGCTTGAGTAAATGAAGTAGCAAGGAACTAAACAATTTGCAGCTAAGTAATGAAATGATTCAGAAATGTAAACACTCACACATTCATGAACACAATGATGTATAGTGGTTCGGTCAAATGACCTACATTCACTCTTGAAGCCTTCCCAATGAGGCTCCGCACTTCCACTAGCAATCCTTTGAAGGGGAAGGACCAATACCCCTTTTTTACAACCCTTTACAAGAAGTTCACACTCTTACAAGATTTCTCAAGAAGAAGAAGGAGGTGAACACTTAGCAAGAACAAGACTTTTCAAGACTTTTCAAAGACTCAAAACCAAGATTCTAACTCTCAAAAAGGGTGCCCTTTCAGCTGAGAAAGGGGGCGTATTTATAGATCCAAAATGGATTCAAAATTGGGCTCCAAATTTGAAATCAAATTTGAAATTCCCGGGTCTGGGTGGTACTACCACTTGTCAGAGGCAATACTACCTTTGTCGATCGCCCAGGATCGACATTGTACAGCGGTGCTACTACTTTGAGTAAGCGGTACTACCGCCGCGACCAAAGTGGCCAGCGGTTACTACTTCAGCCCAGTGGCGGTAGTACCACCCAAAGACACGGCCGCCAAGTGGTGCTACCGCCTGGCACAGGCGGTTTGCTGAATGGGCCTTGTTCAAGGCCCAAAAGGCCTAGTAAGGGCCCGGTTGGCCCCTACCAATTTAGAGCAAGATTAATTCAAAATCTTTGCCCTAAGTACGTGCTAACTATGAAATTAAAAACATAATTAATAGCAATTTAAGCCGACTTTCTTCAAGTCTTATTCTGACGAGCTTTTCGATGAGACTTCGGCGGTCCTCCGATATTTCCCTCGGATTTCTTCCGACGTCTTCCTAGCATGCTCCCGGCTTGTATGGCATGCTCAACGAGTCTTCGACAACCTTCTGAACCTTCTCAACAAAGTTCCGTGAACCTTCGACGATCTTTGTGATGAACTTTTGAAAACTCCGGCAAGTTCCTGATTTGATCTTAGCTGGTTCCGGCAATACTTTTGACGATCCTTCGGACTTTCGATGAACTCTTGAACACCTGACGGACTTGACCTCAGTAAATCACTTTATGTTTCTAACCCATCGTAGTTGATCCTGCACACTTATCTTTGACAATATAGATTAGAGCAAATATTTCACCAATTGATTTTATCATCAAAATCCAAGATTCAACAGTAGACACTACCGATCTAGATGCAACTCTGTTCAGAAGGTAAATTACGGTATGTAGGGCATATCCTCAAAATGAGATAGGTAGGTTAGCGAAACTCATCATGGACCGCACCATATCTAATAGTGTGTAATTCCTCTTTCTAATACACCATTAAGCTGTGATGTATAAGGAGGTATCCATTGGGATAGAATCCTATGGTCCTTGAGGAACTAGGTGAATTATGTACTCAAGTATTCTCCTCCTTGATCTGATTGAAGAGTTTTAATACTCTTTCCAGTCTGGTTCTCTACTTCATTCTTATACTCCTTGAATTTCTCGAAGGCTTCAGACTTATACTTCATCAAGTACACATGTCGATACCTAAAGAAATTATCAGTAAAAGTAATGAAGTAGAAATAACCACCTATGGCATGAGTTGACATAGGACCACATACATCACTATGTATCAGTTCTAGTAACTCAATGGCTCTCTCTCCAGTTTCACTAAATGGAGAGTTGGTCAATTTTCCATGAAGGTAAGGCTCGCAAGTTGTATATAACTCGTAGTCAAATAGATCTAAGTATCCATTTTTTAATAACTTTTGAATCCTTCCCTCATGGATATGACCTAGCCTACGATGCCACAAATATGCATTGTTCACCTCTTCTCATTTCCTCTTGGCCATGCTTACATTCACGATGTGTGAAGCAGTATTTAGCATAAATAAACCATTCTGCAATGTCCCTCTAGTAATGATCTTATCATTCTTATTGATTGAATAATAATTGTTCTCAAAAAGCACTTTATAACTATTTAATGTTAAACATAAAATGGAAATAACGTTTTTGATAATAGAGGGAATAAAATAACATGTATCTAATGCAATAATAACTCCATTAGGCAAGTGTAGAGTGACCTCGCCGACAGCAACAACAGCAACTCTTGCTCCATTGCCCATCTTGAGGTCCATCTCACCTTTTGTCAATCTCCTATGCCTTGTCAGAACCTACAATGAATTACAGATATGATAAGCACTACAGGTATCCAATACCCATGCGTTATCATAAGAATCTAACACATGAAGACTAATCATGAAAGTACCTGAAGCTCTTCCAAGCTTCTGTTTCACTTTTTCTACAAGATATGCCTTGCAGTTCCTCTTCCATGCCCATCTTGACCGTAGTGGAAGCACTGGCCTTTATCCTTTGTTGGGTTAATTTTAGCAACATTTGCCTTACCCCGTTTGCCCATGCCTTTACCCTTCTCAAGGGTCTTCCCAGCCTTCCTTTTTCTTTTGGTCTCACCAACATAGAGAACTAATTTCTCTTTCTTGATAGTGCTCTCTACCTCCCTCATCATATTGAGGAGATCAGGGAGAGTTACCTCAAGTTTGTTCATATTGAAATTTATGATGAACTAAAAAAAGGAATCTAGTAGGGACTGAAGTATAAGATCAACACACAGGTTATCATTTAGGATCATTCCTAGACTTGTGAGTTTTTCAATCCACTCTATCATCTTCAGGACATGATTTTGAACTGGTATCCCCATAGTCATCCCAGCACAGAAGAGACTCTTGGATATCTCATATCATTGAGTTCTTCCCTATTCCTCAAATAGTTTGCAGAGGTGCAAGAGTATAGAATGAGCATCTATGTTTTCATGTTGTCTCTATAACTCAGAAGTCATAGAGGCTAACATGTAACACTAGGCGAGAGTGGAATCATCTATATACTTCACATATTGGGCAAACTCTTCTTGAGGAGCTTCTGCCTCAGGTTGGGGCATGACTGTATCTAAGACATATGCGATTTTCTCTGCTGGAAGAACTATTCTTAGGTTGCGGAGCCAATCCGTATAATTTGGACCAGTGAGGCAGTTGGCATCAAGTATGCCATATAGAGGGTATGATGACAACATGTTTCTGATAAACAAGAGATATAGCATAAGTAAATAATATGCAGATTTTATAAAAATAAACAATCAAGATATGAACTTCTATCTTGACATGCTCTCGCTAATTTTTCTAGCGAGTCACATGACACCCTCATGCATGTGAAACAGAAGTCTCCAACAGACTTCTAGTGGGCATCAGGATTCAATCGGCATCTTAGTGTAACCTCGAGGGACTCGACCAATCACACTAAGCCTAAAAGGTAGACAACTCTTGCCATCACAACTCCTTATGATTCCCGTCATATTTGGCCTCCAAACCACCATGAACTCGAGGGACTCGACCAACCATGATGTCCAGTTAAGTCATCACCATCGTTACAAGATGAGTCTAATTCCGTGATATGCCCTCGAAGGACTCGACCAAGCATACTATGTCCTCAGGTCACCGGTGACATCTCTATGTCGAAGACAAGATAGCGAGATGCTAAATAGGTGAGCCTCGAGGGACTCGACCAACTCAGCCTATGTCGGGAATTATTTTCTGCCCTTAACGATGGAAGGCCACGTGGGTCAATCTTATTGTCTCATGCTTACTGACTTAATATTATCATAAGAGGGGTTTTAGGTTCGGTCTCATGATATGACGAGTCACATACATATATATTTTAATATATTTACATCGCATACAAATATATATATATATATACTTATCTATTAGGTGTATAGCATTCACATTCACAAGCACACCAGATAATCATGGACTTCAACCTAATATGATTAGGCCTGAGCTAGTAGGCCTAATCATTTACATCAAGATCTATGTGCATATTAGTGCATCTCTATGCACGGTGATCATCCATCTCATCATCGTCAGATCTACCAGCACCTCGACGCATATCCATGTGTTGCGATCATCTGAATCGGCCTTAGGGGTCCTGCTACCACCTCCAGGCTTCTACCGCGCCTCTAGGATAATTACAACATAATTATAGAGTCACAGGCTCGACAATCAATGAAAAATGAAGGCTCGCAGGCCCCAATAATCACATACACACATCACAAAGTCCATGATCATCTTCCCACATCACATCACATGTATATATCATGTAGGATTATAAGATAAATAATAATAGTTACTTAAACCTTTTAAATAACTAAAATTTGAAATCAAGGACATGTAAGAAATTTTCTAAATTTTGAAGGGCATTTTGGTCATTCGGCCAAAAGGATAAAACTAGAATTTCTATAATTCCTAGGGGCAAAACTATCTTTTACCCCAAAAGCCCTAATTCCCTCATTACTCTACTCGCTGCGTTGCGGTTGTGGCTGCCGCCACCCTCGGCGCGGCCACAACACCTGCACGCAGCATCTTCTTCAGCGGCATATGATGTGCGCGCAGCACATGGTGGCGCCAAGGGGAGGGAGCTCCTGCGATTGTTGCTGCCACAGATGGTGGGCACAGCGCACCCGCTGTCTTTTCGGGCGAGCCGCCACAAGCGACGTTGGCGCTACACCCCGCGGGCGACGCTAGCGCAGGCCCTTGCGGGCGGCCCAACGCCCACAGGCGCTGCCCACCCCTTGCGGGCAGGGTGACTACAAGCGAGGGCAGGCACTACCCGCCCTTGTGGGTAGGTCGCCTGTGCTCTACGCCACCAGCAGTCGCCATCGCTACGAGTAGGCCGGCGGCGGCAGCCAAGGCTGCAAGTAGCCTTTTGAAGGCAGCAAGGGCAACAACAGTTGCTGCCCTTTTTCGCATTTGCATCAATAATTTTAACATCAAAAACACATTCAAAACACAACATATGCAGTTTATAAGCCAATCATCGCATGATAAACCTGATTCTGATACCACTATTGGGAAATCAAGAGATTCGGCATCTCATGCACAGCGAAAATCAAAAACAAGATCGGATTTCCCATAGTTACGTACTTGGCCGTCGTGCGATGATTGGTATGCATAAATCGTAAATCTGAAAAATTCACATGTATCATGTCAGAAGCATTACCTGGGGAGATCATATATCCTCGAAAATTCTAGATCCAATGAAGAGGATAAAGAAGCACTAGCGTACTCCTCTCTAGCGATAATCCACACAACGGACGCAGCAATGACGCTCCTCAGATCACCACGGGATCTCTCTCCACATGCACCATAAGGCTGTCGGAGCCAAGGAGGAGGAGAGGAGATTGAGGAGAATAGGAGGATGACTACCAAGAGCTCTCGGCCTATGAACCAAGAGGTTCGTCCTATTTATAGAGGTGGAGGAAGTTTATCCTTAACAGATCTTGTTCACACTAGATCTCTATCCAATTGGATCTCATTAGATCTTATCCACATAATCCAATTTGATCTCATCCAATTGGATCTTATCTAATTATATAATTGGATGTCATCCTCAGGATCCAAACTTGGAGCTTCACAGATATCTCATATTCGCACCTCTACTTGTCGCAACACCTACCATATGTGTGTGATCCTCTAGGCCCAATATCGAGCTGATCGTGAGTCATACTTGTTAGAACTCCTTCTAACTTAGTGAATTATTATCTCTATAATAATTCACCCAACTCATCGACTACGGACGTACTAGGCCACTACACCACAGCTCCCAAACAATATAAGGGAATCCAATCCTTTGGATCTATCTGTCCTTAGTTACTATATATTTGTAGTCCCTCATCCAACTAATATCCCAAAGACCCTATACTGGGCATGGTGCTGTCAGGCCCATACGGTCTCTCCTCGAGTCTTGCTCTTGTCGGATTCTCCCAAAGAACTCTTTCTCTCTCAATCCGAATAACCTTGGCCAAGGATTTATTCAAGCAAGAATACATGGGATATTTCTCTCATGATATCGAGAGCAGATGATCCCCTATTGACACTCAATAGCCCTCGTAAGGTTGGCTATCACTCCCAATAACTGGCTGTACTAGATCTAGAACTTTCCAAACCTATAAGTCCAGTATCAAAGAGTGGAGTACTCATATAGGACATCCTTGGTGTCAAGTCTAAGGACCAGATACGTTACTGGGACTACGGAATCGCTGTTTGACGTGAGGTATTAATAACCATCTAGCATTTCGTAGGCAAATCAATCAGTAAACTCATTCCACAATGAGCACCTGCACTGTACCCTTAGTGTCCCCACACGAGTAGCTATGAGACCAGCCACCTCCATTATATGAACGGGTATATAAAACACTAGTCTATCCAATTATCTCGATGTCCCTCTCGAGTAACCTATGACCAGGATTATTTAGGGTCTGTGTTTAAAGGTGAATCGGTCTCATTATCATGATCTCATCATGATCTGATTCCCATTACACAGATCCAAGGACATTACAATATATGCAACATGCAAGATAAAGCAATAAAATGCCTAATAATAAGCAAAGAGAAAGAGTGCGCATCAAGTCATAAGTGCCATCACTCATATGATTGGCTTGCAAGGCACATATGACTAGCAATCTTTCACTTGACCTAAAGCCAATCACCAACATGTCTGATCCCCATCAGACCTTTGTGACCCTCAAAGACAATTTGAATCAATGGCTTTGTTAGTGGATCTGCAATATTATCTTCGGATGGATCTCTTTCTACTACTACATCTCTTCAGGCCACGATCTTTCTAATAAGCTAGAACCTTCTCAGAACACTTCTGATGAGACCCGGGTTCCCTTATTTAAGTAATCACCTTGTAGTTGTTGCAATATAAGGAAATCAACTCCTCGCTGCTTAACATGACACCCAAATCTATGATGAACTTCTTCATCCAAACTCCCTCCTTTGCTGCCTCTACCACAGCAATATATTCCGCCTTTGTAGTCGAGTCAGTAGTAGTGTCTTGCTTGGAACTCTTCCAGCCTACTGCTCCTCCATTCAAGGTGAACACATATCCTGAATTAGACTTGCTATCATCGACATTGGACTAGAAGCTCGAGTTCGTGTAGCCCTCAACCCTGAGGCTACTGCCTTTATATACTAGTAAAAGATCCTTAGTCATTCTCAAGTACTTAAGGATACATTTTACTACTTTCCAGTGCTCCAAGCTTGGATCTGACTAATACTTGCTCGTAACACTCAGAGCATGTGCTATATCAGGCCTGGTATATAGCATAGCACACATGATAGACCCTATCACTGAGGCATATTATATCCTATCCATCTGTGCCCTTTCTTCAGGAGTCTTTGGGGACATACTCCTAAAAAGTGATATTCTATGTCTCATTGGTATGAGACATCTCTTGAAATTTTTCATGCCAAACCTTTTGACAATGGTGTCTATGTACCTAGACTGGGACAAGCCAAGCATCCGCTTGGATCTATCTCTATAGATCTGTATCCCCAATATACAAGATGCTTCCCCTAAGTCCTTTATGGAGAAGTGCCTAGATAGCCAAGCCTTTACTATGGAGAGCATTCCTATATCATTCCTAATGATCAGGATGTCATTCACATATAATACCAAAAAGGTGATAGTGCTCCCACTTACCTTGCTATACACATAAGGCTCATCTTCGTTCTTAACGAAGTCATAAGATCTGATCGCCTCATCAAATCTTATGTTCCAACTTTGGGAAGCTTGCTTCAGTCCATAAATGGACCTAAGCAACCTGTACACCTTATCTGGGTTAACCCTGGACATGAATCCTGCAGGTTGTATCATATACACCTCCTCCTCGAGGTTGCCATTGAGGAATGCGGTTTTGATGTCCATCTGCTAGATCTCATAATCATAGTGTGCTGCAATAGCTAATAGAATTTAAATGGAGTTTAACATGGCTACAAGTGAGAAAGTTTCGTCATAGTCAATACCTTGCCTTTGACGATACCCCTTAGCCACTAGCCTTACTTTATAGGTCTCTACCTTTCCATCTACTCTAATCTTCTTTTTGAAGATCCACTTGTAGCCAATGGGTACAATACCCTCGAGTGCATCAACTAGGTTCCAAACCTTGTTGGAGTACATGGAATCTATTTCTGAATTCATGGCTTCTTGCCATTTCCCGGAGTCTATGCTCATAATAGCCTCCTCGTAGGTCTGAGGATCAATATCCTCAACATCCTCTCCTTTGATATGCCTCATATATCTCTCAGGAGGATGAGATACTTTACCAGGCCTACGTAAAGTTGGAACTTGTATACTAGGTATCTGAACAAATTTTGGTTGTGGAATAATGCTTGAGCTAGGTTCTCTAACCTCGCTCAACTCTATCATGCTCCCACTATCTCCACCAAGAATGTATTCCTTCTCAAGAAAAATTGCTCTCTTAGTTACAAAGACATTTTGGTCCTCAGGGTGATAGAAATAATACCCATAAGTTTATTTGGGGTATCCTATGAACTTGCACCATTCCATCCTGGATTCCAACTTGTTGGGGTTGTATCTCTTGACGTGGGTAGGGCAGCCCCAAATCTTAATAACCTTAAGATCGGGCTTCTTCCCATTCAATATCTCATATGGAGTAAATATTACTGACTTAGTTGGAATTCTATTCAGAAGGTAAGCTATGGTCTCTAGGGCATATCCCGAGAATGAGATGAGTGAGTCGGCAAAACTCATCATGGAATGCACCATGTCTAATATCATACGATTCCTCCTTTCTGATACACCATTAGCTGTGGTGTATAAGGAGGTTCTATTGGGATAAAATCTTATGGTCTTTGAGGAACTGGATGAAATCTGTACTCAAGTATTCACCTCCACGATCTGATCGAAGGGTTTTAATATTATTTTCAGTCTGATTCTCCACTTCATTCTTATATTCCTTGAATTTCTCAAAAGCCTCAGACTTGTACTTCATCAAGTACACATGTTCGTATCTTGATAAATCATCAATGAAAGTAATGAAGTAGGAGTAACCACATATGACATGAGTCGACATGGGACCACATACATCACTATATATGAGTTCCAGTAACTCAGTGGCTCTCTCTCCAGTTCCACTAAATGGAGAGTTAGTCATCTTTCCGTGAAGGCAAGGTTCACAAGTCATATATAATTCATAGTCAAATGGATCTAGATATCCATTCTTTAGTAACTTTTGAATCCTTCCCTCATGGATGTGACCTAGCCTACAATGACACAGATATGTATTGTTTATCTCTTCTCGTTTTCTCTTAGACTCACTTACACTCATGATATGTGGAGCTATATCTAGCATAAATAAACCATTATGCAATGTTTCTCTCGTGATGGTCTCATCATCTAATATTATTGAATAACTATTATTCTCAAAAACTAATTTATATCCACTAACTGTCAAACATAAAATGAAAATAATATTTTTGATAATAGAAGGAACATAATAGGATGCATCTAATACAATAATAGCTCTACCAGACAAATATAAGGTGACCTTGCCTACAGCCACTGCAGCAACCTTTGCTTCATTGCCCATCTTATGGTCCATCTCGCCTTTGTTCAATCTCCTAGGTCCTGCTAGAACCTGCAACGAATTGCATATATGATAAGCACTCCCGGTATCTAATACCCATGTGTTATCATAAGATTTTGACAAATAGAGACTGATCATGAATATACCTGAAACTTCTCTAAGCTTCTGTTTTGCCCTCTCTGCGAGGTACTCTTTGTAGTTCCTCTTCTAGTGCTCATCTTTGCCGTAGTGGAAGCATTGGCTTTTGTCCTTTGTTAAGTCTTTCTTGGCAACCTTTGCCTTACCCATTTTGCTCTTACCCTTCTTAAGGGACTGCTCAGCCTTCCTTTTCTTTCTGGTCTCACCAGCATAGAGAACTGGCTTCTCTTTCTTGATGGTGCCCTCTGCTTCTCTCAACATATTGAGGAGCTCTGGGAGTGTCACCTCAAGTTTGTTCATCTTAAAATTCATTATGAACTAAGAAAAGAAATCTAGTATGGACTGAAGCATAAGATCCACACATAGGTTATCCTCTAGGACCATTTCTAGACCTGTGAGTTTCTCGATTCACTCAATTATCTTAAGGATATGGTTCTGAACTGGTGTCCCCTCAATCATCCTGGTACGAAAAAGACTCTTTGATATCTCATATCAGAGTTCTTCCCTATTCCTCAAATAGTTTGCGGAGATGCAGGAGTATGGAATTAGTATCTATATTTTTATACTGTCTTTGTAACTCAATAGTCATAGAGGCCAATATATAACACTAAGCAAGAGCAGAATCATCTATGTACTTCACATAACAAGCGATCTCATCCTTGCTTACCCCTTCGTCGGGTGCAGGGATCACTATATCAAGGACATACATGATTTTCTCCGCCATGAGAATGATTCTTAGATTATGAAGCCAATCCGTATAATTTGGACCAATAAGGCAGTTGACATCAAGTATGCCACGTAAAGGATTTGAAAGTGATATTTTTTTTGAAATTAAAGATGTAGTAGAAATAAATAACATGCTGACTTTACAAAAATTAAATAGTTAAGATAAGGACTTCTATCTTAATGTACTCCCACTAATTTTTCGTGAGACACACAACACCCTCCGGTATGTGAATTGGAGACCCTCGGCGGATCTCTAGTGGGGATCGGGATCCAATCGGCATTTTAACGTAACCTCGAGGGACTCGACCAATCACGTTAAGCCCGTAAAGGTAGGCAACTCTTGCCAATCACAACTCCTTATGATTCCCATCCTGTTCGGCCTCCGAACCACCATGGCCTCGAGGGACTCGACCAACCATGATTTTCGGTTAAGTCATCACCATCGTTACAAGATGAGTCTGATTCGATAATATACTCTCGGGGGACTTGACCAAGCATACCGTGTCCTCAGGTCACCGGTGACATCTCTATGTCGTAGATAAGATAGGGAAACGAGATATAGGTGAGTCTCAAGGGACTCGACTAACTCAACCTACACTGGGAGTCGGTTCCTAGCTATAACAATGGAAGGCCACGTGGGTCAATCTAATTGCCTCACGTTTATCGACTTAATATTATTAATAGGGGGGATTTTTGATTTGTTTGATCTCCTAACATAATGTGTCACACATATGCATATTTAATATATATCTATATCACATGCAAATATATATACATAACTAGTAGGTGTATAATCAATCATACATCACATGAGCAATCACACCAGATGATCATGGACCACATTCCAATGTGATTAGGCTCAAGCCAGTGGGCCTAATCACTCACATCAAGATCTATGTGTGCTTCGACGTATCTCCATGCCCTGTGATCGTCCTTCTCGCTTCGTCGGTTCCGTCGGCATCTCAACGCATCTCCATGCGTCGAATCGTCCGTCTCGACCTCATTGGTCCCGCTACCACTACGCCTCTTCATGTAATTACAACATAATTATAGGCACGCAAGCCCGATAATAAACGAGAAAAATAGAGGCTCGCAGGCCCCAATAATAATAATCATATGTACACACATCACATCACAGGTCCATGATCATCTGTCAACATCATACATCATATGTATATGCTATTTTATAAGACTACTAGATAAATAATAATATTTAATTAAATATTTTAATTAACTAATATTTTTCTTAAAATAAGGATATACAAGATATTTTCAAAATTCTAGAGGGTATTTTAGTCATTCGATCAAAAGGATAAAATTGGAATTTTTATTCCTAGGGGCAAAATCATCTTTTGCCTAGAAAGCCCTAATTCCTCTCCCTGCTTTACTACGATGTGGCTGCCGCACCCTGTCGGCGATGGCCACTGTGCGGCGAGCGTGCTGGCCTCTACACGCGGGCGACTCGCCCACCGGCAACGCTGCCCCTTGCGGGCGGCTTGCCCACGGGCAACGCTGCCCCTTGCGGGCGAGCGACGCCTCCCGCTGGCGTTGCCCTTACGGGCGTGCGCCCCTATGGTCTGGTCACTCATAGGCGGGCGCCCCTACGAGCTTTGTGCCCCAAGCGACGATCGCCCCTGCGAGCGAGGCCGCCACAACGGGCGCGCACCACCCTTGTGGGCTCTTCTGCCCGTGGGGTAGCGCCCGCAGGCTACCGCAGGTAGTGTTACCCTGGCAGGCACCGCCCGCCCTTGCGGACAGGCCACCCCCACAGGGGTTGTTGTTGCGGGTGGGCCGACGGCCACTAGCCTGCAAGCCCTGTACCCGCAGCCACCGCCGCCGGTGCAAGTAGCCTCTTTACCGTTGTTCGAGCACAGCAAGGGCAGCAATAGTTGCTACCCTTCCTTGCCTTTTACACCAATGATTTTGACGACAAAACACAACACACGTAGTTAAAATCCGATCTTTGCACGGATAACCTAGCTTTGATACCACTGTTGGGAAATCCACAAGGGGCGACATCTCATGCATAGTACAAGAATAGAAAAATAAAAAATCTTGGATTTCCATGAAAGGTTCTATCATCGTGTGAAGATCGATGCGTCAAAACAAATCCGCAAAAACTGCATGTGTAAAAGAAAATACCTAGGGAGATCGTATATCCCTAAATCCCTATAGATCTGTAGGAAGGATGAAGTAGATCAAGCGTCCTCCTCTCTAGCAATATCCACACAGTAGGGACTGCGACGATGCACCTCTCTGGGGAGAGGAGAACAGAAAATGGCTACCAAAACAACCCCCAGCCTCTAGAGCTTTGGTTCCCTCCTATTTATAGAGGCCCCTTGTAAACCCTAATGGATCTTACCCTGTTGGGTATTATATCTCCATCCAATTACCCAAGCCTCTTGGATTAGTAGGTCTATACCCAATAATCTCTTATTAGCAATTATTGGATTTCATCTTAGGATCCAATAGTTTAGGGGTTTAATGAATATCCAATAAGATAGGGGCTCCAACGGATATCTCATATCCGAACCTCTACTCGTCGCAACACCTACCATATGTGTGTGACCCTCTAGGCCTAGTATCAAGTTGGCCGTGAGTCATACTTGTCAGAACTCCTTCTGACTTAGTAAATTATTATCTCTATAATAATTCACTCAACTTATCGATTACAGACGTATTATGCTACTACGCCATAGCCCCTAGACGATACAAGGGAATCCAATCCTTTGGACTTATCTGTCCTAAGTTACCATGTATCTATAGTCCCTCATCCAACTAATATCCTAGTGACCCTATACTGGGCATGGTGCTGTCAGGCCCATACGGTCTCTTCTCGAGTCTTGCTCTTGTCGGATTCTCCCGGAGAACTCTTTCTCTCTCAATCTGAATAGCCTTGGCCACGGATTTGTTCAAGCAAGAATACATGGGATATTCCTCTTATGATACCGAGAGTGGATGATCCTCTATTGACACTCAATAGCTCTCGTAAGATTGGCTACCACTCCCAATAATCGGTTGTACTAAATCTGAAACTTTCTAAACATATAAGTCTGGTATCAAAGAGTGGAGTACTCATATAAGACATCCTTGGTAACTTAAGTCTAAGGACCAGATACACTACTAGGACTACGAAATCGCTGTTTGACGTGAGGTATCAATAACCATCCAACATTCCATAGGCGGCTCAATCAGTGAACTCATTCCCCAATGAGTACTTGCACTATACCCTTAGTGTCTCCACACGAGTAGCTATGAGACCAGTCATCTCCATCATATGGACGAGTATACAGCACACCAGTCTATCCGGTTATCTCGATGCCCCTCTCGAGTAACCTATGACCAAGATTATTTAGGGTCTATGTTTAAAGGTGAATCGGTCTCATTATCATGATCTCATCACGATCCGATTCCCATTGCACAGATCCAAGGATATCACAATATATACAACACGTAAGATAAAGTGATGAAATACCTAATAATAAGCAAAGAGAATGAGTGCATATCAAGTCACAAGTGTCATCACTCATGTGATTGACTTGCAGGACATATATGACCAGCACTATAACCAACAAAAGGCCCAAATAGTGACCTGGTGCCACATCAAGTGGTGGCACTACCAGGGTGGGCGGTGGAACCGCCTGAAGGCTCAACCTGCAAATGCCTTCAAGTTCCTCTACATCATTCACTTACAAATGCCTTCAAACTTAAAGTATCTTTCCGATATGGATTTAATTGAAATGAATCTTTTATTGTACGAGTTTTCTAAAATCACATAACTCGTCGTGTTTTAACCGCTGCCACAAAAGAGGATGATGCATTGAAGAATTAAACGAAGCACCGATAGACCAATGACATACCGGGCAACAAATTTGATTCACTTTGTAATAATTATCTAGATCAAAATAGGATTAGGTCTAATTGGGTTAGAATTGAGCCAACTCTATTAGGGGCCAATTGGACTTGAATCAAGGCTGTGTTGGGCTAGATGAAAGGCCCAAATAGTGACCTGGTGCCACATCAGGCGGTGGCACCGTTAGGGTGGGTGGTGGAACCGCTTGAAGGCTCAACCTCCAAGGCCAAGTCTAGGTGATGATACCACCCAATGTCAATGTGTTTGGGCGGTGGTACCACCAGACTAGGGCGGTGGTACTACCCAATACACTGTCAGCCCAGTGTGCTAGGCATTGGTACCGCCAGACTAGGTGGTGGTACCGCCTAGTGATAGAAAGCATGGGTGGTGGTACCGCACAGCACTGGTGGTAATACCACCAATACTCGAAAGACCCGAGATAGGATTAGTTTTGGCTCCAAGTTTGAATCCATTTAGAGCTTATAAATACCCATATCATCCTAGGTTAAATAACACAAGCACAAAAAGTTTAAAAGTGAGAAAATGCTATAGAAATCACTTGAGAAATCCCATCCTCTAGTCTTTACTTGCTTTCGATTTAAAAGAGTAGAGTGAGTGTTTGTAAAGGTTCTCTCCTTGGCCTATCAAAAGGAGAAAATATTGTAAGGGTGTTTGATTTTCGCCCGTTGGAAAAAAGAGCATTAGTGAAAGTCGGTGGCTTCAAGTGAAGAGGAATCGAAAGTGGACATAGGTTGAGACAACCTAACCACTATAAAATCTGATTTGCATTTACTTCATACTATTTATCTTTCTACAAACCACCTTAGTTCCTCTACATCATTCACTTGCAAATGCCTTCAAGTTTAAAGCATCTTTCTAATATGGATTTAATTAAAATGAATCTTTTATCGTACGAGTTTTCTAAAATCGCATATATCATCATATTTTAACCGCTACCACAAAAGAGGATGATACGCTAAAGAATTGAACGAAGCACCGATGGACTAATGACATACCGGGCAATAAATTTGATTCACTTTATAATAATTGTCTAGATCGAAGTAGGACTAGGTCTAATTGGGTTGGAATTGGGCCAACTCAATTAGGGGCCAATTAGGCCCGAATTAAGGCTGTGTTGGGTCAGATGAAAAGCCCAAATAGTGACCTGGTGCCACATCAGGTGGTGGCACTACTAGGGTGGGCAGTGGAACCGCTTGAAGGCTCAACCTCCAAGGCCAAGTCTAGGTGATGATACCACCCAATGTCAGTGTGTTTGGGTGATGGTACCACCAGACTAGAGCGGTGGTACCGCCCAGTACACTGTCAGCCCAGTGTGCCAGGCGTTGGTACCACCAAACTAGGTGGTGGTACCAACTAATGACAGAAAGCATGGGCGGTGGTACCGTACAGCACTAGTGGTAATACCAGTACCCGAAAGACCTGGGATATGATTAGTTTTGGCTCCAAGTTTGAATCCATTTAGAGCCTATAAAGACCCCTATCATCCCAGGTTAGATAACACAAGTAAAGAAAGTTTAAAAGTGAGAAAACGCTATAGAAATCACTTGAGAAATCCCATCCTCTACTCTTTACTTGCTTTCGGTTTAAAAGAGTGGAGTGAGTGCTTGTAAAGGTTCTCTCCTTAGCCGTCTATCAAAAGGAGAAAATATTGTAAGGGTGTTTGATCTTCGCTCTTTGGAAAAAAGATCGTTAGTGGAAACCGATGGCCTCGAGTGAAGAGGAATCGAGAGTGGACGTAGGTCAGGACAACCGAACCACTATAAAATCTGGTTTGCATTTACTTCTTGCTATTTATTTTTCTACAAACCACCTTAGTTCCTCTACATCATTCACCTACAAATGCCTTCAAGTTTAAAGCATCTTTCTGATATGGATTTAATTGAAATGAATCTTTTATCGTACGAGTTTTCCAAAATCACATAAATTATCGTGTTTTAACCACTGCACTAATTCACTCCCCCCCTAGTGCTTGACTCGATCCTAACAATGTTTGATTTATGCCTTATTCGCTATCATAGTTAATCATGTACACTTTTCTTAATATATAGATTAGATCAATAATTTATCAATTGATTTTATCATCAAAATCTGAGATTCAATACCGATAAGTTTTTCAATAGGAAAATAGTTTAAGTCCTTTGTCTCTTGTATTACCGTTACTTTTAGATCCCAACTTTTTAGAAGAGATTTTAGCATTTTATTAACAAGTTCAAAATTAAAAAAAATTTACTAAGACTTTTTAAACCATTGATGATATTCGTAAATCGGGTATATATATCTCCAATGGTTTCACTTGGTTCCATTCGAAATAATTTAAAACTATGCATCAAAAGATTAATTTTAGAATATTAACTCTACTAGTACCTTCGTGTGTGACTTCAAAGGTATGTCAAATCTCATATACAGTTTCACAAATAGAAACACGATTAAACTCAATTTTATCCAAAGCACAAAACAAAGCATTCATCACTTTGGTATTAAAAAAAAAAGTTTTTTTCTCGAAATCATTTCATAAGTTCATTGGTTTAGAAGACTTTTAAAAATAATTTTTGATAATATTCTATAAATTCAAATCCAAAGAAAGCAAGAAAACTCTCATTCGAGTTTTCCAATATGTGCAGTCCGTCCCATTGAACATAGGAGGACGAGTGATAGAAAGACTCTCTTGAAAGCTGAAAAAAGCTATTTTTCTTAGGTGTTAAACCAAACAAAGAAAAATGTGGCTCTGATACCATCTGTTAGAACCGAAATCGGCACTAAGAAGGGGGGTGAATTCGTGCTGCAATAAAAACATTATTGATTAGGAAAACTCATTCGATAAAACCGTATCAAAAAGATATTTAACTTGATAATGTTCGTAAGAGAGTAATGATCGAGTAGGACAGTTTGCAATATAAGTAAATAGCAAAGAAGAGAAAGGGAGGCACACCAATTTTATAGTGGTTTAGTCATCATGACTTACATCCACTCCCGATTCCTCCTTCGTCGAGGCCACCAACTTTTACTAATTGATCTTCTTTTAATGGGCGAAGATCAATGACCCTTTTACACCCATTTTCTCCTTTTTATAAGTTTAGGATATAACCTTTACAACCACTCACCCTTCTCTTAAACTTAACTAAAACTTAAAGCTAAATGGGAAAAATTTTTACACAATTACAATAACATTTTTTCTCTTTTTGTTTTTAGTTCTTATGTTGTCTGAGCAGGGATGAGAGGGGTATTTATAGGCCCCAAATAGATTCAAACTTAGAGCCAAAACTAGTCTTTATCCTGGGTCTATGTGGTACTAATAGTACCACCGCCAATTCTAGGTGGTGCCATCGCCAATACATCCTGACACTAGGCGGTAGCACTACCTAGTCTAGTAGTACCATAGCTTGACACAATCTTAGAGACTATCTCAGAGACTAAGCCTCAAGCGATTCCACCACTAGCCCTAGTGGTACCATTGCCTGATGTGACTCTAGGTCACCGTTTAGGCCTTTCTCTTGGCCTAAAATAGTTATAACTTAGGCCCAATAGATTTCTAATTGAGTTGGCCTAATTTTAATCCAATTACAACTAAAACTACTTTTTCTAAACAATTATTACAAAGCACGAATCATATGTTGTCCGGTATGTCATTAGTTGATTGGTGCTTCGTTCGATCTTTTAGCACATCGTTCTCTCTTGCGGCCTATTACCCAATTGGCATGTTGACTTTCGTAACTCCGATCTTCTTGACACAATATCCACTTTTCTTGGCCCAACGCCTAAACTCATGTCACGAAGCCTTCTGCCGATACGTCGACTGATCCTTCGGCTCGATATCTAATCTTCTAACATATTCCACTCCGGTCCAATTTTCGATTCCTCCTGCTTTAATCATCTCTCCATGATCGAAGCTAGTCCTGCGTTGCTCCAAAACGCAGATTAGATCACAACTTTATCAATTGGTTTCATCATCAAAATCTGAGATTCAGTAGCTATCCCCCTAACGTAACCTAGGGATACATGAGATATTTATAGAAGAATCAAACCCTAATTACCAGAGTTTTCTTCCTTTACGAGAACTCCTTATATTAGGATTCCTTATCCTATTGGGATATTAGCTCTAAGAATCCTAAATAACTTATCAATTTGAATAATCTCCTTTAGTGACTAATTTATCCACTTTTGTGCTCCTTAAAAAAAAATATTTTTTCTTTACACTCCTTCTAATCTTCATTGACTATTAGATCTTTTAGGCTTTGATACCACTTTTTAGGAAGGGAAAAAAGAATTTTGAAATCAAAAGAATATCCAAAGATCAACAAACTAAAAAGCATAATAGAAAGCTAATGCAAGATTTAATGTGGTTTAGTAAATCTTATCTATATTCATAGAGAAAAATTAAAAATTTCATCTGAGATCAAATCTTTACACTTTGTTCTTCTCCGACCAAAATTTAAAAATACATAAAATATTTATAAAATAACCAAACCTTAATTAATATTGTTTCCTTCATTCATGAGAACTTTTTTTATTAAAATTTTTTATTCTTTTAGAACACGAGCTCAGAGAATCTCAAAATAATTATTAATTCTAATACACTATATAATTTTTTTGATTAAATTTATTATAAAAATTATAGTAATCGATGTCAATTATAATTTATTCGAGATTTTCACTTTATTTCATTGTTGCCTTAGCAGTGGAGAGATCATATTAGAAATCTCATCAATCTCAAACTTTATATAGGTCAATCAGTATTTCATTATCTGAATCCTCTCGATTCCATCTAAATTTTTTATAAATTTTTATATAGAAAAATTTAAATCAAATCAAACTAATTCTGACATCATTCATATTTTTTATTTTATTAAAAAAGTTTTTTTCTTTCTATTCTTTCGTCTTGGTACGTATTGTGAATCGTATTGAACTCGAGAAGAATCATAAATAGGTCGTACAATGCAGGTAAAAGGAGATTGACCGGAGGATGAGTTAAACGACCTTTAGGAGTACAACTTCCAACAACGAGTGCTCTCTCCCTTTTAGAGTCTGTGCTCGTGGGGCCTTCTCCATGCCTCTTGGGCCGCTTTCCATATAGCTACACCTGGTGCAGCTGTCAGGACACTACTGTCGGCCACGGCCACGAGTGATCCCGACCGTCCAATGTTTGTGCCGTTTTAAACCGATGAACTGATCTGCATAGCTGTTGCGTGGCGTATATCCCATTCGTTCAGACGCGTCGTCCTCCGTTAACTTCGGGCACGCCCTCCTCCGATCCTACCGCTTCACCAAATTATTATTAATAAATAGATATAATGTCTCCATCGTCGATGGAATTTGATAGAATTCGAATCGGATGATATACGGACTTCACAAACTTTTATTGCCGAGTTGGACCGAGTCCCTACACCGGTCCGGTCCAACCTGGTCGTCACGCGCCCAGCTGTTCCGGAGTGAGTGCGAGCCAAGTCAGGAAACAGAGCCAGTCTTTGCTCCCCCAACCACCCTCTCTCTATATATCGCTTTCCAACTGTTCCAAACGCCTGACCCACTCCGCAAAAGATAAAACATACATAGAGAGGCAAGCACCAAGCACGCAACCTACCTTCTCCTGTGCCTCTCGCAGGTCCCCCAATTTCTTCCGTCCGTCGAAACAATCCCCTTCTCGATTGCTCTGCGTCTCGATTTGGTTGTCTGGGAATATTACCACCCGATTCTGTTTGTATCATGACGATCACCATGCCGGAGAACCAAGGCGGCGGTTCGCCCCTCTCCATGGCCTTCCGGGGCCGCACCTTCCTCAGCCTGCGCCGCTCCCAGGTGGTGTCCATGGAGCAGGGCCAGGAGCAGGAGCTCGACCTCTTCCAAACCCACGTCGCTGACCGCCTCCTCGCTCTCCTGCCACCCTCCAACGTCGGTGGCGGCGGTGAACCGCCGCTAAGCCTTGCCTTCCTGTCGAAGCTGCTCGACGCCCTCATCGCGTGCGAGGAGGAGTTCCGCTCCCTCCTTGGCCAGAACCACGCCGGCCTGCTGTCCAAGCCGCCTGCCGACCGCGCCGTCGCCGACCTCCTCGACCGCGCCGTCAAGTCGCTCGACGTCTGCAACGCCGTCTCCCTCGCCCTCCACTCCCTCCGCCACTGGCACCGCCACGCCCTCATCGCTGCCTCCGCCCTCCTCTCCGACCATTGTGGCCAGGGCCCACTCAACCGCGCCCGCAGGGCCCTCGCCAAGCTCCTCGCCTCCGGCCCGGACTCCCCGTCCGCCGCCTCCGGGAGGTATGACGGCTCCTCCGGCCGCTCCAGCGGCAGCAGCAGCAGCAACCACATGCGGGCGCTCTCGTGGAGCGTGTCGAGGAACTGGTCCGCGGGCCGGCAGATGCCACCCGTGCCGGCCCACCTGGCCACCCCACGCGGCGGCGAGGCCGGCGGCGCCGGAATGGCCCTTGCGGTGTACGCGTTGAGCTCCGTGCTGTCGTTCGCCATGTGGGTCCTGGCGGCGGCTGTGCCGTGCCAGGACCGAGGCTCGGCGGCGCCGCCGAGCCCGGTATCGCCGCGGCAGCACCTGCCGTGGGCGGCGGCAATGGCCGGGCTGCAGGACCGCATCACGGACGAGTGGCGTAGGCGGAAAGGGTCGGCGGGGCTGCTGGCGGAGATGCAAGGAGTGGAGCAGTGCGGGAAGGAGCTGATGGAGGCGGTGGGGGAGAGCGGACCACCGCCGTCGCGGGCGGAAGACGTGGCGGCGAGGGCAGCAGAGCTGGCGGAAGCTTGCCGGAGGCTAGAGGAAGGGTTGGGACCGCTGGAGCGGCAGGTGAGGGATGTTTTTCACCTGGTAATCGGCAACCGGGCGGAGGTGCTCCGCTGCGTGGACCACAGCGCGCACACCGCCGCCGCCACTCCAAATCTGCCCCACCTCTCCCAATAATAACCAAGAAGCAAAGACAAACGCTCTCGTCTCCTGTTGGATTCGGGGGTTTTGGTTCAATACATAACTCCCTTGGCTTGGCTTCTGTGGGAGATAGGCATGTGCAAATAGGATTAACAAGATCATCAAATTCTTTTGTTTGGAGCTCGAAGACGGCGCACCAGCAAGAAAAATAAATGATGATCATAGTTCAAGCGTCTGACTTGGCAGGGTTATTTCATCCAATGTTTTCTTCTTTAATTATTAAATTTGTGTGTCGTATTCAAAAATTGGTGGGCTTAGTTTCCATTTTTGCATCAGCACAAAGTCTCTGCATCTCTGTAAATTTTGCTAGCAATTTGTTTTAATTAATCTGTGGATACCGTCGTCTATGCTTAGTGTTAAGTCGGTTCTATATGGGCTGCAATTTACGCACAACTAACTCGTAGCGATAAAGACCTCCCTTTTAATTCATGGGGCAAAGACTGCACATGAGAAATGCCTTAGAATTGCAAAGATGAGGCAAAACAGTGGCTAGTAGACTTTTTTCATGGGCTTGTCCAAATTTTCTATGCAAAGTATCAAACAGGCATTCAAAATGAAGAACCCTCCTAAAATTAACAGCATTTGCAGATATACATCTACAACCAATGCCTTTGATTTGCAATCCACAAAGACATTGAATAAACCACTGCTATAAAGCGCTCAATGAGAAGATGGAAACCCAATGCCCGGAGACCTTGTACTTGATCCTTTCTGGGAGCCACCAAGACGAAGACGAAGAGCTAGAAGAAGAACCGTTTCTTCGGCTTCCTCTTGTTCTTGTTCCTTTCCTCCCCCACCTTCCTCTTCGCCTCCAAATCCTCCTCATCCTCGCTGCTCCCACCGTCACCGCCGTCCTCGTCGTCATCGCTCTTCGAAGGGTCCAGACGCCGCGTCGATCGCCCACTGCAACAATTTGTCCACCTCCTTCGAAACCCCATCCTCGTCAGCATCATCATCATCTTCTACCTCTTCTTTGTCGTCGTCGTCGTCGTGGGATCTCTTCCCTTCGGGCAGCAGATCCGACCTCGGCAGCCCACGATCCGAGCTCCCGGAACCGGAGGAGCCCTTGAGTGCGGCGAATCTCGCCGCGAGGTCGTCCCCGAGGACCCTTCCCCACGTCCCGTCATCTGCTGCTGCTGAGGTCCCACCCTTTTCCACAGGTTCGGGCGCCGAAGGCCGACGCCGCGCTGCCGATGGGGGATGCGGAGGGGGCGCCTTGAGGGCCTCGAAGCGGCGGGCCAGGTCGTAGTCCAACAGCGAGGACGATGTGTGGCGAGAAGCGATGTCGCCACCGACTCGGAGCTTGAGGAGGACATCGTCCTTGGCGGCCCGCAGCAGATCTTCGACCTCCGCTTGGGGATCATCCCCCGCCGTGTCGCCGGTTTTCGCCCTCAGGCTGCTCATCTTTGGACCGTAGACCATCGGAATGACATACTTGTGCGCAGCGAGGTGAGTCGAGACCCAACCCCCAGTTCGAGATCGACTCGAACTCAGCGATCGCGTCTCCCCCGTCTAACCCATCCGGTAAATAAGATATTCCACAGGTTTTCTATATTAATCCCTAATTTCTCTTTTAACATAGGACGAATTTTTTTTTTTTTATTTATCAAAAAGCATGTCTCATTTCTAGAATTCTCAAACGACATACTCTCTTTTTTTTTTCTAAAAACTGAAATACCTTCGGTCACTTTCCTCTTTTCTCTCTGTTTTTATTTTTTTGATTTATCTATCCATAAGAGAAATCAGTTTAATTATCATATTTTTACACTATATTATAATATTTTTAATAATACTAACAAATACTTTAATATAATATAAAAATGTTATCTTTTTCGATAAACCTCTTTTGTTTCTAGAATTTTCAAACACCACTCTCTCTTTTCGATAATAATTGAAATACCTAGCTCTTTTTTTTGTATGGTATAGATCGATCAATAAGGTGAATCAGTCCCAATAATAATATTTTTACACTATATTATAATATTTTTAATAATAAAATATTATAATATAGTAAAAATAATTTATTATATTATTTTTATACAATGTTATAATAATTTTCTATTATTACTGAAAATAAATACACAATGTTATAATGTTTCTGTCTTAAATTACAGCATTTTCCTAGTATTGCTGAAATATTTTTTTGTATAAAAATGGTAATAATCAATTTTATGAATCAAAAGACTTATATATAATTTTAGGTTTTTAGGGACCAGTGTTATTTTTATAGGACAAATATTATTTGGTGTATTAACAATTGTTGAGGTAATTATATATTACACTCTATAGTTAATTATGTTTAGTATTCCGATCTCTATACTTTAAAAAGTAACATTGATGTCCCTACACTTATGAAAATAAAATACTTAATTTCAATTCTTTTTACGTTGTTAACTTCACTGACAAAAAAAATCACACATATTGTGATATGAATAAAAAGGATAAAAATATAATTTTATTATCTCTTACATTATTAATTTTATATAAACTTTTTTTGATTTTCTCCTCCTCTCCCCTTTCCAACTTGCTCGCCCCCTTGCCCATCACATTTGCTCGCCTACCGCTCACCCGTTGTCACTTGCCCCCTTAACCATCGCACCTACTCACTCGCTTCTTGTCCCCTCACTTGTTGCCTCTCTTTCCAACCTGATCGACTACCGCATCTACTTGCCTATCGCCTCGTTATCCTTGCCGTAGCCGACGATGGCCTTGTCATTATTAATGAAGCTTGCTACGTATATATGTCATATGCGTCTCCACTTTTGCAAGAGTGGTGAAGAAAATGAAGCCCTATATGAAAACCTCCCTCTGTTATAATGTAGAGAAGGGCAACAGCTAAAGCGCAGCGACACTCTCACTGTTTACCAAGATCAATAAGTTCTTGGATCTCATTAGATACAACACTAGTGAGTTCTTATAGTTGATGTAGGGCATTTAAGAATGAAAGAGATCATATTTATGATTTGCTACATTTATGTGACCAACTAGATTTTATCATCTTGAATTCTTCCACTTTTACATGACTGATGGATTAGAAAATTATTTAATTGTTGTTAGCTTTGTCTGTGTGAAAGAGAGACAAATAAGGGTGTTAACTCATGTCGATTATCTACATTTTGATTCTTACGAAGAAGAATTTAACTTTTCAAGTTTATGAGTTCGAAGGAATAGAAAGAGGAGTATGTATATTTCTTGCAAAGGCTTTATTGTAGAATTTATTACATACATATGGCTGTGAGAATGTCAGCTTAGAAGCTTTATTGTTCCTTATTAATATGTATCTTATTAATATGGTATCTTCTTATGCTCTATTTTAAGTAGCTAAAGATAAAAAAAGCTTTACCTCAATTTCATTTTGTGTTTGGAATTACTTCAATCACTTGGATCCCATAGCTCTTAAAAACCTATCCATCTTGCAGCCAATTATCAAACTAATCATGAATTATGAGTTCTTTCACAACCCAGTTTATCTGCAGAGGGATTAAGAATGCAAATCGATGCCAAAGAGTTTGTTTCAAATATAGTCATGGGAGATAATATACAAGTTCGTTAGTATTGCAAGTACTGTACTCATTCTCTTTAATAACATAAGATGCAATCATTTCACCCTTGGAGATAATATATAAGTTCTTCAGCATTACTATAAATCGTTGAAATATATTAGCACCAGAGGACTCCCAAAGCAACATCATATCAAAAGTTACTTGACATAACTCCCTATCAACCAAATAATCTGGACTCTTGATCACCACATGAAATGTTCTTAAACAACAATATTCGAATAGGTCTCTTGCATATGCTCTAGAAAGTTTGACACGATCGGGGAACTCAGTCTCCAAAGATTGTTGCAATTTGCCTCTTGAAATGTGAAGAATCCTGCAATTGTGATGCGTGCGCGGGCGAGTGACTTCGAACAGAAAATTTCAGGACTGCGCGATTTCGAGAAAATGGGCGTAACTTCCTCGATACAGATCGGATTGACCTGATTCCAAAAGCCACCGATCAAGGAAAAAAAAGGACCGAGATAATTGCAGTTCACCACCAAGGCTTAAAGGAAATTCCACCGGCCAAGGATAAAAAACTGTTTGATTCACCACCAACAATGTTGGATAAAGAATCGAGATAAAATTCAACTCACAAGAGGAATTTTCATTCATTCAACCAGTCCCCTTACAAATGAGAATATGTCTCATTATATAGATATTAGACTCAGAAAACAACATGAGAACTACCCAAACAATAAAGACTAACAAGACTAACAAGACCAACAAGACTAGGAGATAAAATTCGTTCACTAACAATAACTAGCAAATATCTACTTCCAAAGAGCATTAAATCACTTTGGAACTTATCCTGAATAACTCCCCTTTGATATAGCATCAATCAGCAACGAATTTTGATATTGGTATCATCATTCCTTATCCCATCGAAGTAAGTTGTAACCGAAGTTAGTTTTGGCATGAATAAGTACCGATAGTGTTTGTTTTGCCGAAGGAATCAGCTCAGAACTTAAGGATTGATTAGTAGTCTTGGATGCTCCCGTATCATTCTCCCCGGGTTGTTTGAGATTTGTCCTCAAATCTGACAAGTCATCATCGTCCAAGTAAGGAGAAAGATCACCTACATTAAAAGTTGTCGAAACTCCATATTCTCCAGGAAGATCAATCTTGTAAGCATTTTCGCCAATTCTCTCGAGAACTTCAAATGGATCGTCAGCTCTGGGCATAAGCTTATTCTTCCGCTGAGAAGGAAATCTTTCCTTCCTTAAATGTAACCACACAAGATCACCTGGTTGGAAATGAGTCTTCCTCCGATGTTTATTAGCTTTCTTCCTATAAGACTCGTTAGCCTTCTCGATCTTACTTTGAATCACTCATGGAGTTTTTTATTGATTCAGCTCGCTCTTTGCCATCAAAGTTCACTTGTGAATTGGATGGAATAGGAATTAAATCAATCGGTGTGAGTGGATTGATTCCATACACAATTTTCAAGGGTGATCGACCCGGTTAGTATAACTCGGCGATCGATTATAAGCGAACTCAGCATGTGCAAGCTTCAAATCCTAATCTTTTAGGGATTTACTAATCATTCCTCGAAGTAACGTAGTGAGAGTGCGATTGGTTACCTCCGTTTGGCCATCGGTTTGAGGATGACAAGTGGTACTGAATAGAAGTCTGGTTTCAAGCATTCTCCATAAGGTCTTCCAGAAATAATTTAAAATTTTAGAATCACGATCAGATACAATGGTCTTTGGTACTCCATGAAGGCGAATGATCTCCTTGAAATAAAGATCAGCCACATGAGATGCATCATCTGTCTTGTGGCATGGAATAAAATGGGCCATTTTAGAAAACCGATCAACAACCACCATAATGGCATCTTTTCCCCTTTGAGTTCTTGGAAGAGCCACAATAAAATCCATGCTCACATCTTTCCAAGGCTGTAATGGTACTGGAAGGGGAGTATACAGCCCTTGGTGGAAATGACTCTTTGCTCTTTGACAAGTTGCACACCTCAAGATGATAGCATGTACGTCTCCACTCATCTTTGGCCAATAAAAGTGCTCTTGAAGGATTTCAAGAGTTTTGTTCATGCCGAAGTGACCAGCCAGACCTCCACCATGTGCTTCTCGGATCAACAATTCTCTAAATGAACTCTTCGGCACATATAATCGATTTCCCTTGAAAAGAAAACCATTTTGGACAGAATATGTACCTTGAATTCCATGTTTGCAACTATCGATAATAGTAGAGAACTCTGGGTCTTCAGAATATAGTTCTTTCATGGATTGAAAACCAAGAATTATAGAATCAAGAACAGCAAGCATAGAGTATCTTCTTAATAAAGCATCCGCAACAACATTAGTATGGCCAGGTTTATATTTTGAAACGAAAGAAAAGGATTGAAGAAATTCTACCCATTTGGCATGCCTTGAGTTGAGCTTGCGTTGGCCACTAATAAACTTCAAAGCCTCATGGTCAGAATGAAGTACAAACTGTTTAGGCCTTAAATAGTGACTCCAATGATCAAGAGCTCTCACAATGGCGTAGAACTCCTTATCATAAGTTGAGTAGTTCTTCTTCAAATCGATTAACTTTTCACTGAAATATGCCAATGGCCTTTGTTCTTGAACAAGAACAGCTCTAATGCCAACTCCACTTGCATCACATTCAACTTCAAATACTCTATCAAAATTAGGAAGGGCAAGAACGGGGGACTCACATAGCTTCAGTTTGATGAGTTCAAAAGCGGCATGAGCAGCTCTTGTCTATTCAAAAGAACCCTTCTTCATGCATTCGGTGATAGGGGCCATGATTGTACTGAAGTTCTTCACAAAATGATGATAGAAAGAAGCAAGGCCATGAAAACTCTTTACATCGGTGATGGATTTCGGAACTGGCCAGGTTTTCATTGCATCCACTTTCAATTGATCAACGGAAATTCCATCTTTCGAAACCACATATCCAAGGAATATAATGCTGGAAGAGAAGAACTCATACTTATCCATTTTGGCATAAAGCTTCTGTTCTCTCAAGGCTTTAAAGACCTGTTTCAAATGAGAAATATGCTCCTCCTCGCTTTGACTATAAACAAGGATATCGTCAAAGTATACAGCAACAAATCGACCAATGAAGGAACGAAGAACCTTGTTCATAAGACTCATGAACGTACTTGGAGCATTAGAAAGTCCGAATGGCATAACCAACCATTCATATAAACCTCCCTTAGTCTTGAAAGCTGTTTTCCACTCATCTCCTTTCTGCATTCGGATCTGGTGATAGCCATTTCGCAAATCTATCTTCGAAAACACAGTAGAACCATATAATTCATCAAGCATATCATCAAGTCTAGGTATAAGATACCTGTACTTAATAGTGATGTTGTTGATGGCTCGGCTATCGACACACATTCTGAATGTTCCATCCTTCTTTGGTACGAGTAGAGCTGGAACAGAACATGGGCTCATACTTTCTCGAACATATCCCTTGTCAATAAGTTCATTGACTTGTCTTTGCAACTCCTTTGTTTCCTCCGGGTTGCATCTATATGCTGCTTTGTTTGGTAGAGGGGCAATGGGCAGCAAGTCAATTTGGTTCTCAATACCTCTTATTGGAGGTAATCCAGATGGCAATTCTTCGAGGAACACATCTGCAAAGTCTCTTAACAAGGAATGCATTTTCGGATGTATAGGTCTCTCTTTCTCACTCTTTTTCTCAACCATAAGCAAAGCAAATATATTTTTCTGTTTGGTAATGGCTCTCTTATCCTGTGTTTCACTCAAGAAGAGATTTTCCTTACTAGTGTTTCCCTTCTCAGGTTGATTTCGATGTATCATGCTCGGTTTCAAAGATTCAAGAGTAATGCACTTTCGTTCCTTGTGAAAAGAGTATGTGTTTTTATGCCCATCATGTACAGCCTTTCTATCATATTGCCAAGGTCTACCTAACAACAAGTGACAAGCATCCATGGGAATAACATCGTATAGAACTTCATCTTGATAATTCTTCCCAATGGAAAATGATATAAGGGCTCGTTTGGTTACCTTCACATCACTTCCTTTGCTAAGCCACTGAAGCTTGTAAGGCTGAGGATGTTTTGATGTTGGTAGCTTCAGTTTTTCAATCATGGTTGTCGAGGTGACATTGGTGCAGCTTCCTCCATCGATAATCATCATACACACCTTCCCATTAATAGTGCAACGGGTGTGGAAGATGTTCTCCCTTTGCTCATTCTCTTCGGGAGATATCTCAGCATATAATGCTCTCTGTATCACCAACAACTCACCATCATCAGCTTTTTCAACGATATTCTCATATTCTTCACTTGAAATCATTCGGTTATGTTCATCGTTGGCCTCTTGAAGTTCCAAATCGATCTTCTCAATTTTTTGAAGAGTCATAGCTCTCCGATTTGGACAATTAGCTTGCAAATGCCCATAGCCATGACACTTAAAACACTTCCTTGTGTCACCATCAACTTTCTTGCTGGTTTCTTTGATGGGTTCCACCAACTTCTCTTTACCCTTAGCGTTCGATTTAAACACCTTCATATTTGCTTGAGGAAGCACCCTAAAGTAGGATGTCCCCTTCGAGGAGGTTCTGGAAGAAATCCTCTTGCTACTCTTTAGTTGTTTCTCAACCTTCATTACTAGCTTGCAAACATCTTCGAAGGACCAATAAGGCTGAAGTTCAACTAAATCAGCAATTTCCCGATTCATGCCACCAAGGAATCGAGCGATGGTTTGCTCGGGAACTTCTGGAACTTCGCATCTCATCATGAGTTGTTCGAACTCACGAATATATTCTTCAATACTCATCCCTTGTTGTCTTAGGGAATTCAACTTGAGAAACAGATCTTGCTTATAGGTATCGGGCAAGAACCTTTTCTTCATAAGTTTCTTGAGTTTATCCCAAGACTTGATTCGGCTTTTTTCTTCTCTAGCTCATTGGCGCTTTTAATTCTCCCACCATAGAGAAGCATATTTAGTGAGTTTCGAACAGCGACCTTGCACCTCTTCTCATCCGAGTATGACTTGAAGTCAAAACTCGTTCAATGGCAAGGAGCCAATCAACAAAGTGGTCGATTGAGACTACCCTCGAACTCAGTGTGCATCTGCTTTAATCTCATGGTCATTCTCATGGTATCTTCTTCTTCTTCTCCGAACTCGGTGCTCGGAAGCACTAGAGTTGCCTCAAAATGAATCGTAATCATCATTAGAATTGTGATGCGAATCTGATTTGTCATGGTGTCGCTGATCATCGGGACGCCTTGCTAGTTGCTCTTGTCTCTCCGGGTTCTCTAGGAGATTAAGAACTCGCTCCATTTGCCTTTGGAGATTCTCTATAGCACGATCTCACCTCAGGTCGTGCGCTTGCTCCAAAGTCAAGCCTCGGGGAACTTGTTTATCACCCATGGTAAGTAGAAGATAACAACACAAAGGAATCACTCAAGATAAGTTCAACCTTGAGCTCTGATACCAACTTGATGCGTGCGTGGGCGAGTGACTCCGAACAGAAAATTTCAGGATCACGCGATTTGAAAAATGGGCGTAACTTCCTCGATACAGATCAGATTGACCCGATTCCAAAAGCCACCGATCAAGGAAAAAAAAGGACCGAGATAATTGCAGTTCACCACCAAGGCTTAAAGGAAATTCCACTGGCCAAGGATAAAGAACTGTTTGATTCACCATCAACGATGTTGGATAAAGAATCGAGATAAAATTCAACTCACAAGAGGAATTTTCATTCATTCAACCAGTCCCCTTACAAATGAGAATATGTCTCATTATATAGATATTAGACTCAGAAAACAACATGGGAACTACCCAAACAATAAAGACTAACAAGACTAACAAGACTAATAAGACTAGGAGATAAAATTCGTTCACTAACAATAACCAGCAAATATCTACTTCCAAAGAGCATTAAATCACTTTGGAACTTATCATGAATAACTCCCCTTTAATATAGCATCAATCAACAATGAATTTTGATATTGGTATCATCATTCCTTATCCCATCGAAGTAAGTTGTAACCGAAGTTAGTTTTGGCATGAATAAGTACCGATAGTGTTTGTTTTGCCGAAGGAATCAGCTCAGGACTTAAGGATTGATTAGTAGTCTCGGATGCTCCCGCATCAAGTTGCATGGACCATTAGGTGCTTGCTGTTGTTTACATCCAAGCAATAGATCAAAAATATTGATTTACACTAACTAATATAACATGATCGACATTCCACGGTGAGTCACACGACCCATAAGTTAATGCTATCATTGAGTCAAATTTGATATAGATAATGACATAAATATGATATGAGATAATGACACATCTACTTACCAGCCAAAGAACTTCAAGATTTCATTAGCACTTGTTGGAAGAAAGTTAATTACAACAAGATATAGCACACAAGATTGCTTCAGATCTTGTATTCTGTTAGAACCGTTGCAGATTCTAAGCTTAGGGTTGATCTCTTTAGGGGATCAGCCTTCTTGGAACTCTATAGGGGTTCCTTCCTCCAAGTTGTTGCTCAAACGCTGCTAAAAGGATTGATCTATTCATGAAGAAAAGATGATGAATACATGATTATTTATAGGGCTTCTAAACCTCAACTCCTAATAGGACTCCTACTTCTAATCAACTCCTAATGCTTCTCTAAGAAACAACCTCCAAACTAATCCTAACCTAGTCAACCTCTTCACCTCTTTAATAGGGGTCGGCTAGATAGAATTTACATGAATGCCCTTAGGATTTACATAAATGCCCTTAGGATTTATATGTTTGCCCCCTTCAATGAAACTAAATTAGGACTCTCCTAACTAGAGTCCTAACAGACCCACCATTTTCAAATCAGCCTTGTCCTCGAGGCTGACGCTCCATAAATTCTGGGAATTTGATCTTCAAGTTGTCATAGTTCTCCTAAGTGGCATCTTCTATTGGTAGGTTTACCCACTGTATTAGCACTTCAATAGTGGGTCATCGTCGTCGAGTCATGATTCGTCAATCAATAATGGCACTTAGTTGGGTTTGGAGCTCTCCTTGGGTAGTCATATTTGGTAAGTGTCTTTGGGCTATCTCGTTTTATCCCAACTTGAACTTTAAACACAATACATGGAAGACTGGATGGATTCGGGAGCTGATGGGCAAGTCAAATCTGTATGCTACTGCTCTGATGCGCTCTAAAATCTAGTAGGGCCCATAAAATTGAGGTGAAAGCTTCATGGATGTTCTGGTCTGGATTGATGTTTGCTTGTATGGCTGGAGCTATAGGAAGACCCAATTTCCTACTGAAAATTCTCTTTCACCTTTGTGTTAATCATATTACTATTTTATCCTTGCTTGAGCTGTAGTGAGATTATCTTTTAGCAACTTCAGCATTTTGTCTTTGTCCTGTAGTTTCCTATCTACTTTTTCTATTTTAGAGGTGCCCAACACATATTTTAGGATTACAAGGGAGGTCAGCCATACATGGTCTCATAGGGAGTACATTTTGTGGATGAATGATAAGTTGTATTATACCATCACTTGGCCCAGGGAAGCCACTTTGTCCACTCTTTTGGTCAGTCACTGGTGAAGCATCTGAGATATGTCTCCAAGCACCTGTTCACCACTTCAGTCTGACTGTCGATTTGTGGGTGATATGTCATACTCATCTTCAATTTAGTACCTTACATCTAGAATAACTTTGTCCAAAATTTGCTCGTGAAGACTCTATCACAATCACTTACAATAGATCTCAGTATCCCATGTAATTTTATAATATTCTCCATAAAGATTCGAGCAATACTAGAAGTAGTGTAACGATTACAAATAGCGCAAAAGTGAGCATACTTTATAAGACGATTAACCATGACAAGAATTATACCTTTTCCTTGTGATGAGGGAAGCCCTTCGATGATGTCCATTGATATATCAATCCATATTGAGTCCGGAATGGGTAGAGGTTGTAGCTTTCTGGGACGTGCCACTATTCGCCTTTATGTCATTGACATACATCACATTGTGCTACAAATTCAACAATAATATTTTTCATCCCTACACAATAAATTTTTTTCTTAATTCTCTTATAGGTTCTAAGGAACTCGGAGTGCCCAGCCATAGGTATGGAATGCATCTATTGAAGGATGGTCTTTATGTAAGTAGAATTTGGTACAAGCACAATGCATCCCTTATAGCGCAAGTCTTTTGAGTCCCAATTATAATGAGCCACGAAGCTTGGTGCTTCCTCCAATTTTTTATGATCTTACTGGTCTCTGGATTATCTTACCATTCCCTCCTAATATTCTCATGGAAGTTGCTGGTCATAAGTGAAACGACTAAAAATTTAACTTGCTCGGGTAGCTACAAAAGCGCATCTGCAGTAATATTCTCTTTCCCCTTTTTGTAAGTTATTTCATAATCATATCTAATAAGCTTTGTTACCTATTTTTGCTACTCGAGGGAAGATATCTTATGCTCCAAGAAATATTTTAGGCTTTTATAGTCGGTCTTGATTTAAAAGCATCTCCCGATCAAGTACGGTCTTCATTTGGCCACCGCATACACAATCGTGAGCTTCTCCTAATCGTAAATAGTCATCTTGAGATGAGAAGGAGATAACACCTTATTAGTATAAGCAAGGGGATGGCCATCTTACATTAGTATAACACCAATTTTGACTTCGGAGGCATTGGCTTCAATAACAAAAGTCTTGCCGAAGTCGGGTAGCGCTAGTACGGGCGTTATCGACATTACGGCTTTAAGTTCATCGAAGGCAGTGGTAGCTTTGTCCGACCATTGGAAAGTATCTTTTTTTAACAAGGGAGTAAGGGGTGCACTGATCTTTCCGTAGTTTTTCACAAACTTGCGATAGTAGCCTGTTAAGCCAAGAAAGTCACGTAACGATTTTATGTTCCTCGTGGTCGGCCAATTCTGTATTGCTTCAATTTTGGAGGGGTCCATCACCACACCTTTCTCTGATATGATATGCCCAATATATTCTATCTTCTGTTGAAGAAAGCTGCACTTCAATTTTTTTGACAAAAGGAATATGTTCTTGCAAAATCGTCAAAACAAGTCGTAAGTGCTGAAAATGACTTTCAAGAGAAGGGCTGTAAATAAGGATATTGTTGAAGAAAACCAGTACAAACTTACAAACATAACTCCAAAAAATATCATTCATAAGACTCTAGAAGGTGGAGGGAGTATTGGTGAGACCAAAGGGCAGTACTAGAAATTTGTAGTGGTTATTATACATTCGAAAGACGGTTTTTGGCATGTCTTCTTCACACACTCGTATTTGATGATACCCGGATTGAAGGTCTAGCTTTGTGAAGAATCATGCTCCCTTTAATTCATTAAGCAATTCATCTACTATTAGAATAAGGTACTTATCCTTGACTGTTATGCTGTTGAGAGTTCGGTAATCAATGCACATTCACCATGTTCCGTCCTTTCGTACGAGGAGCACTGGTGAAGAGTAGGGGCTGCAACTTGGTCGAATTATTGAGAAATCCTATGGGGTGACATCTCATGCGTAGCGGAAGAACAAAAACAAAACCACAGATTTCCCATAGAAAAGTTTCGTCATCGTGCGAAGATCGATGCGTCAAAACAAATCTATGAAAATTGCATGTGTAAAAGAAAATACCTAGGAAGATCGTATATCCTTGAATCCCTACAGATCTGTAGGAAGGATGAAGGAGGTCAAGCATCCTCCTCTCTAACAGTATCCACATGGTAGGGATTGTGACAATGCACCTCTCTAGGGAGAGGAGAATAGAAGGTGGCTACAAAAAGAACCACCCAGCCTATAGAGCTTTAGCTCCCTCCTATTTATAGAGGCCCCCTATAAACCCTAATGGATCTTGCCCTGTTGGATATTGGATCTCCATCCAATTATCCAAGCCTCTTGGATTAGTGGGTCTCTACCCAATAATCTCTTATTAGCAATTATTAGATCTCATCTTAGGATCCAATAATTCAGGGGCTTAATGGATATCCAATAAGATAGGAGCTTCAGCGGATATCTTATATCCGAACCTCTACTCGTCGCAACACCTACCATATGTGTGTGACCCTCTAGGCCTAATATCGAGTTGGCCGTGAGTCATACTTGTCAGAACTCCTTCTGACTTAGTGAATTATTATCTCTATAATAATTCACCCAACTCATCGACTGCGGACGTACTAGGACACTACGCCGTAGTCCCCAAACGATACAGGGGAATCTAATCTTTTGGACATATCTATCCTCAGTTACCATGTATCTACAGTCCCTCATCCAATTAATATCTCAGAGACTCTATATCAGGCATGGTACTGTCAGGCCCATACAGTCTTTCCTCGAGTCTTACTCTTGTCGGATTCTCCCGAGGATTCTTTGTCTCTTAATCTGAATAACCTTGGCTAAGGATTTGTTCGAGCAAGAATACATAAGATATTCCTCTTATGATACCGAGAGCGGATGATCCTCTATTGACACTCAATAGCCCTCATAAGGTTGGCTACCACTCCTAATAATCGGCTGTACTAGATTTGGAACTTTCCAAACCTATAAGTCCGGTATCAAAGAGTGGAGTACTCATACTGGATATTCTTGGTGTCTCAAGTCTAAGGATCATAAATACTATTGGGACTACGGAATCGCTATCGATGTGAGGTATCAATAACCATCTAGTATTCCGTAGGTGGATCAATCAGTGAACTCATTCCCCAATGAGCACCTGTACTGTACCCTTAGTGTCCCACATGAGTAGCTATGAGACCAGACACCTCCTTCATATGGACGGGTATACAGCACACTAGTCTATCTGGTTATCTTGATGTCCTTCTCGAGTAACCTTTGACCAGGACTATTTAGGGTTTGTTTAAAGGTGAATCGATCTCATTATCATGATCTCATCATGATCTGATTCCCATTGCACAGATCCAAGGACATCACAATATATACAACATGTAAGATAAAATAATAAAATACCTAAGAATAAGCAAAGAGAAAGAGTGCATATCATATCACAAGTGCCATCACTCTTGTGATTGGCTTACAGGGTACATATGACTAGCAAGAATAACTCCTATTTCAAGCATCTCTTTTATAATTCTTTCTATTTCATCCTTCTAGAGATGTGGATACCGATATTGTCGAGTATTTGCTTGGAAGAATCGGTATACGATGATCATGTTGGCGGGTAGGAGGTAGGCTACGTGCTTCATCAAATATATCTAAAAATTCAGTAAGCAAAGGGAGTAGGTTTGGGTCTTCAAATTCGATTAGCACTCCCTTAGATTACTGCTCAAGTTATACCAAAAAGCTGTTGTATGCTTTATGTAAAACTTTCTCCATTCGTTGTGTGCAAATTGTCGTTATGTCACTCCTACGTTTCTCGCGTAGTATCACCTGTTTCCCCTTACAGTAAAATTTCATAATTAGTTTCAAAAAATTTTAGGAAACATCACCCAATGTCATCAGTCATTCGATGCCAAGCATGGCCTCATAATCATCAAGAGGGAGGAGGAAGAAATATATAATTATCTCTTGGTCCTACAGCAACAGTTTTACTCGTGAGCACCTATGATCACTCTGTTAGGATCTAAAAGGCACTAAGAGGGGGGGGGAGGGGTGAATTAGTGCAGCGGATTAAAATCGTACTTTTGAAACTGATTTTGCAAAAACACAAGTTCGTAGGAAGATTTCGATTTGGCGAAAGAGAACTTGAAAGTAATTGCTTACGTAAAGGAAATAACTATGAACTAAACAACTTGCAGCCAAGTAATGAAATGATTCAAGAAAGTAAACACTCACACATTTATGAACACAATGATGTATAGTGGTTCGGTCAAATGACCTACATCCACTCTTGAAGCCTTTACGATGAGGCTCCGCTCTTCCACTAGCAAATCCTTTGAAGGGGAAGGACCAAATACCCCTTTTACAACCCTTTACAAGAAGTTCACACTTTTACAAGATTTCTCAAGAAGAAGAAGAAGGTGAACACTTAGCAAGAATAAGACTTTTCAAGACTTTTCAAAAGCTCAAGACTAAGATTCTAACTCTCAAAAGGGTGCCCTTTTAGCTGAGAAAGGGGGGGTATTTATAGATCCAAAATGGATTCAAAATTGGGCTCCAAATTTGAAATCAAATTTGGAGTTCCTTGCTGGTGTCGAGGCAAGCGGTGCCACTGCTGTGTTAGTTTGTCGATCGACACACAGGCGGTACCACACAACCCCAGTGCGGTGGTGCTACCGCTCCAGTCTAGTGACCAGGGCGGTGCCGCTGCGTTTCACCAGGCGGTTCTCTGCTTTGTCAGTATCTGGGCGGTGCTACGCTCCACCAGGCGGTCCCACCGCTCAGTGGTGCCACGCCCACAGCCAATGGCGGTTCAACGCTGGCCCATTCAGCCAAAGCCGAATGGGCCCTATTTAAGCCCCAACTTGGCCTAGTAGAGGCTCGGTTGGCCCCTACTGAATTTAGGCAGGATTTTTTTTCTAAATTCTTGCTCTAGTCATGTGCAAACTACAAACTTAAAAACATAACTCAACGTGATTTGATCCGACACTCTTCAAGTCAACTTCCGGTGAGCTTTACGGCGAGATTCCGGCAGGCTTCCGATGCTTCCCTCGGATTGCTTCCAGTGGACTCCGAGCATACTCCCGGATTGTATGGCAAGCTCAACGAGTCTTCGGCTAGCTTCTGAATCTTCCCGGTAAGTTCCGCGAACCTTCGACGATCTTTGAGATGAACTTTCGAAAACTTCGGCAAGTCCCTGATTCGATCTTGGATGGTTCCGGCAATACTTCCGAAGATCTCTCGGACTTCCGATGAACTCTTGAACCCCCGACGGACTTGACCTCGGTAAATCACTTTATGTTTTCTTCCCATCGTAGTTGTTCCTGCACACTTATCTCGATAAAATAGATTAGAACAAATATTTCACCAATTGACTTCATCATCAAAATCCGAGATTCAACAATCTCCCCCTTTTTGATGATGACAATCAATTGGTGATGGAGTTACTCTTAACTCCCCCTATCTATATGCCATAAAAAAATTGCTTGAATTCAATTTTTGAATTCAACACAATAAATTTAACATATGAAAGAAAAACTTCATGATGTACTTAATGATGACAAAGTCGATGTTGGACATTAAGATGTCAAATAGGTATCAAAGATATCAATAAAGTATACATAATTAAAAACATGATATCAAGAACCTAAATAAGCATTTTAACTTGCAATAACTTGTAAAGCATGGGAAATGTATATAACTGTCATCGTATGGCAATACACATATTATTTCTCCCCCTTTGTCATCAACAAAAAGGAAACGAGGGATTCATATGTAACAATAAAGGATGGCCGAAAAAATATCACAAATGTGGAAAAGGAAATCATTCAGAAAGCCGAAAATCATTTCATAGGCCCAAGAAGATGTAATGAAGATAATACAACATATATGTCTAACTGCATAGATGTGAAAGTTGCACACAAATTTACAACATTCAAAAAGAAAATACAGCAAGCTACTCCTCAGGAGGAATGCCAAGATGCCTACACATGTGATCTATCTTTTGGTTCATCTTCTGCATTTCCTTCAAAATTTCAATTTGCTATAATTTTACTTCATTTAACTCTCTCATGATCGGATCATCAGAAGGTGGAGCAGAAACTGGCACTGATGTATCTGCAACAAAAAGATCAGGAGGAGGAGATTCATTTCCCCTAAAGACTGGTGTTTCAGGATGGTCTACTGGTGGGGGAGGTATATCACTTCTCCTAGGTTGTCTAACCCCTATTCCATGCTCGAATGTACACCTAAGTCGCCTAAGTAGTTTAACATCAATGATATTAAATCTGTCCACTTGCATTGCTTCTTCATTTGGTGGAATGCAAATATTATGGGCATGCAATAGTTTAGTTATTAAACCTCCATATGGTAACATTGATCCTTTAGAAAGTACCTCTATCATGTGCTGCTGGATTAGGTATCCAAAACAAAAATGTTGTCTGGTCATGATCCAATATAAGGTACCTAATTCAGTGAAACTGATCTCATCATGATGAAACTGTTTAGGGATGACAATGCTTACAAGAATGTGATGTAAAATTTTAGAGTTAAAAGGTAATAAATGTTCACAACTCTTGGGGATTATACCTAAATTTGGGTTTGCAAACACGGTTTCTAAAGCTTCAGAGTGGGTGGCACCAACTGTGTCCATATCCCATTTTCCTCTAAAATAACACCCTAACTCTTTCTCAACAATTCCAATTAATGAGCATATAGTACTATCAAATATTTGGATCACATTACCTAGAAGATAAGTTGACAAGCCATCATCATTCATGCTTAAATTAGCATAGAATAATTTAACCAAGCGTGGATAAACAGGTTCAACAATTTGCAAAATGGGTAAGGCCTCTAAGTCTGCAAACCACATGAAAGGTTCTAGGCTCCCTAATTGATTCAAATCAACATATTTTCCTTTATGAATGGGTCTAGAACCAAGTTCAGAAAATCTAAGGGAAGCTTCTTGTGATTTGAATAAGAATTGATCAAATGAATCTACCTTCATCCTTTTTCCTTTGTCTCTTGATGTTCTTTTAGGAGCCATTTCTATTTAGGATAGATCAATAATCAATTGAAGAAAGAAATTAACTAGACAAGAAAAAGAAAGAGAAATAATTCGATTTTTACCTTAGATTGTTCCTTTGAGATGTAGGGAGCTTGAATCAAAGTAAGATCTCCTTCTTAGGCTTCTAGAGGGAAGGAATGATGCTTGGGAGGGTTTAGAGGAGTGTAGAGAGATGAGGAAGAGAACTCTCGGGTTAGGGGGCGGTTCTACCACCGGCCCTAACTCACCCCTTATAAAAGGGGTGTTCGGGAGGTACTACCGCCCCAGTAGGTGGTTCTACCGCCTGGGGCTGACTACCCAGGCGGTGCCACCACCGAATCTGGCGGTGCTACCGCCGGTAGCATAAAAATTTGCATTTCATTTTTTTTTGTTCTTAGAGATGAGATGAAGTCAAAAAGAATTTGACGAAAATAAATCCACGAAGAAAAATCAAAAAGATTTGGAATCAAATCGATGAAAACCATAATTTCAAGGAAAGATATCATCAAATAGAGCTTACTTATTTGGACAGTTTAACATGCCTAATTCCCTTCTAATAAAATCAAATTGTTCCTCATTTAAAGGTTTCATAAAAATGTCCGCTAATTGATGATTTGTATCAATAAATTCAAGGGTGACATCTCTACTACTTACATGATCACGTATAAAATGATGCCTAATGTCAATGTGCTTAGTTCGAGAGTGTTGAATCGGATTTTTAGTTAGATAAATAGCACTCGTGTTATCACATTTTATAAGAATATTTTTTAAGTAAATTCCATAGTCTTTTAGTGTATTTTTCATCCAGATAACCTGTGCACAGCATGCACTTGCAGCTATATATTCAGCTTCTACTGTAGATAGTGCAACTGAATTTTGTTTCTTGGAAGTCCAAGAAACAAGTGCATGTCCTAGAAATTGGCATGTTCCGGATGTGCTTTTTCTATCTATTTTACATCCACCAAAATCCGCATCTGCATAAGCTCTCAAATCAAAGTTATCAGATTTTGGATACTATAATCCAAGATTAGGGGTCCCTTTAAGATATCTAAGAATCCTCTTAACAGCTTTGAAGTGAGATAGCTTAGGATTAGCTTAGAATCTTGCACATAGCCCTACACTGAACATGATGTCAGGTCTGGTTGCAGTGAGATAAAGCAGGCTACCTATCATGCCCCTATAAGTTTTTTGATCAAAACTTTCTCCATTTTCATCCATATCTAATTTAGCGGAGGTGCTCATAGGAGTGCTAATATCTTTTGATCCATCCATGTTAAATCATTTTAACAATTCCAATGTGTATTTTGATTGATTTAGAAATATACCATCACTTAGTTGCTTGATTTGTAGTCCTAAAAAGAAATTTAGTTCTCCCATTAGGCTCATCTCAAATTCATCACTCATATTCTTAGCAAATGATTCACATAGTGATTTATTACAAGAACCAAAAATAATATCATCAACATAAATTTGAACAATAAGAAAATTATTTTCAAAATGTTTAATAAACAATGTAGTATCAACCTTGCCTTTAGTGAAATCATTTGAAATTAAAAAAGAACTAAGCCTCTCATACCAAGCCCTAGGGGCTTGTTTTAGACCATATAGAGCCTTAGTTAGCTTAAACACGTGGTTAGGAAATAGAGAGTTTTCAAATCCGGGTGGTTGTTCGACATACACTTCTTCGGAAATAAAACCATTTAAGAATGCACTTTTGACATCCATTTGAAATAATTTGAAATCTTTACTACTAGCATAGGCAAGGAGCATCCTAATGGCTTCCAATCTTGCCACCGGAGTGAAGGTCTCTTCGTAATCGATACCTTCTTCTTGGTTGAAACCTTTGGCCACTAGTCTAGCTTTGTTTCTAACCACGATACCGTATTCATCTTGCTTGTTTCTAAAGACCCACTTAGTACCAATAACCAAGTGGTCATTAGGTCTAGGAACAAGCTTCCATACCTCATTCCTCTCAAATTGATTCAATTCTTCTTGCATTGCGATAACCCAAGAATCATCTTTCAAGGCATCAACAATGCATTTTGGTTCAACTTGAGAAAGAAAAGCGGCATAGGCACAAAAATCTTTGAAAGAAGAGTGAGTTTGAACCCCTTTCGATGCATCTCCTATAATTAACTCCTTGGGATGAGCATCTACATACTTCCATTCCTTGGGTAAGGAAGTTTGGGAAGAAGATGCATCCAAGTTGTCATTTTGAGGAGAGGGTTCATTCAAATTCAAATTATCAAGACCAAAATCATCATCAAAATCTTTCTTCTTAAATTCAGAAATTTCATTAAAAACCACATGAATAGATTCTTCTATAACTAAGGTTCTTTTGTTAAAAACACGAAAAGCCTTAGAAACCGAAGAATAACCAAGAAATATGCCTTCATTGGATTTTGCATCGAATTTTCCTAAGGCATCCTTTTCATTTAAAATAAAGCATTTACAACCAAAAACTTTAAAATAAGAAACACTAGGTTTTTTATCATTCCATAATTCATATGGAGTTTTAGATAGGGATGGTCTCACTAGAACTCTATTCATAACATAGCAAGCCGTATTCACGGCTTCAGCCCAAAAATAATTTAGTAAATTATATTCATTTAACATGGTTCTAGCCATTTCTTGCAAACTTCTATTTTTCCTTTCCACTACTCCATTTTGTTGTGGATTTCTTGGAGTAGAGAAGTTATGATTGTATCCGTTTATTTCACAAAAATTTTGGAAGTCATGATTTTGAAATTCACCTCCATGATCACTTCGAATTGATGAAATCATAAAACCCTTTTCATTTTGAGTGAGTTTACAAAATTTAAAGAAACATTTGAAACAATCACTTTTATGAGCCAAGAAATAGGTTCAAGTGTATCTACTATAGTCATCCACAATTACAAAAGCATATTTGCTACCTCCTAGGCTTGTTATGTCAATTGGTCCAAATATGTCCAAATGGATCAATTGCAATGGTCTAGTGGTGCTAATTTGATTTTTTGATTTGAAACTAGTCTTTATTTGTTTTCCTAGTTGACATGCATCACATACCTTATCCTTAACAAATTTCATGTTTGGGATACCTCTTACTAATTCTCTAGATGAAATCTTAGAGATTAGTTTCATGCTTGCATGGCCTAATCTCCTATGCCAAAGCCAAGCATCATCATTCAAAACCGAAAAGCACATTTCATTACTTAATTCATCAATATTTATGGTGTAGACATTGTTTTGTTTTAAAGCAATCATGGATATGTTATTGTTGGGTTTTTCAATAATGCAAACATTAGATTCAAATCTAACAACATAACCTTTATCACATAATTGACTAATACTTAAAAGATTATGTTTTAAACCATCAACTAGTAACACATCATCAATTGAAAAACTCGATTTGTTACCTATGGTTCCCTTGCCAATGATTTTACCCTTATTGTTGTCTTCGAAAGTGACATATCCTTCTTCTTTGCTAGTGAGCATAGAGAAATGAGATGGATCTCCGGTCATGTGCCTTGAGCATCCACTATCAAGATACCATTTCTTGCTCCTAGCTTGTGAGTTTGTCTACAAAAGAGGATGGTTTTTAGGTACCCATTTGATTTTGGGTGCCTTACAAATTGATCTACTTATTTTGTAATTTAACATTGAATTGTTTATGGTTCCTTTAGGAACCCATATCAATTTTTATGGACTAATTTTCTTGAATGGACATTTGTAAGCAACATGTCCCGTTTTGCCACAAAAATTACATTTCAAATGGGGTGATACATGCAATGTAGGCCCTTTAACGAAGGTGGTGGGATTTTGGTGAGAACCTCTCACAAATCCGATTCCACTTCTATTTCCGACGTGACCTTTGTTAGCAAGGATCATGTCCAAGCCCTTGCTACCGACTTTAAACTTGTTTAGGGTCTCTTTGAGTAGCAAGTTCTCCCTCTTTGTTGCATCTAAGTCTTCACACTTAGAGCATGGGGGTAGAGAAGGGTTTTGAAGACTGTTGAACTTACTTTGTAATAAAGCATACTCTTTCTTAAGCAAATTGAACTTCTTACTAATAGTTCTACATTCATCAAATAACTCATGAAAAGCCATAGAAAGTTCATCGAAAGATAATTCTTCATTAAGTAACTTAGTAACCTCTTCTCCTAATGCCATTAGTGCGAAGTTTGCCTCCTCTTTGTTGCTAGCTTCTTCAACCTCGGAGTCACTTGAATCATCCCACGTGGCCTTCAAGGCTTTTTTCTTCTTGAATTGCTTCTTCTTGGCTTGAGGGCATTCATTCTTGAAGTGTCCCGGCTTCTTGCATTCGTAGCAAATAACTTGGTCCTTTTTGTGTTCAAATTTACTTTTTGTGTCATTTTTAAATTTATTCTTTCTTATAAATTTCTTAAACTTTCGAGTTAGAATTGCAATGTCATTGTCACTATCCTCATCACTTGATATTCCTTTCAAGTGGTCTTCTTGAGTTCTAAGTGTCATATCCTTCTTGTTCTTTAGAAGGGGGTTCTCAAGCTCTTCATGAGCATGGCACGTCATCTCGTAGGTCATTAGAGATCCAATAAGTTCTTCAAGCGGAAATACTTTAAGATCCTTGGCCTCTTGAATGGCCGTGACCTTTGGATCCCAACTCTTTGGAAGGGATCTTAAAATTTTAGTTACCAATTCAAAATTAGAAAAACCTTTACCAAGAGCTTTAAGTCCATTGATGACATCTGTAAAGCGGGTGTACATGTCTCCAATGGACTCATTTGGTTTCATCCGAAAAAGTTCATAGGAATGCACAAGAATATTGATTATGGACTCTTTCACTCGGCTAGTGCCTTCATCAGTGATTTCAAGAGTGCGCCAAATATCAAATGCTGATTCACAAATAGAAACCCGATTAAACTCATTCTTATCAAGCACACAAAATAAGGCATTCATAGCCTTTTCATTGAGAGCAAAAATCTTCCTCTCTGACTCATTCCACTCACTCATCGGAAGAGAAGATTTTGCAAAGCCATTTTCAACAATGTTCCAAAGTTCGAAGTCCATAGAAATGAGAAAAATCCTCATACGAGTCTTCCAATACGTATAATCCGACCCATTAAACATAGGCGGACGAGTAATAGAGTGACCCTCTTGCATACCGGAGTAGGCCATCTCTCTTGGGTTTTAAACCAATATGAGAGCAAACCTCGCTCTGATACCAATTGTTAGGATCTAAAAGGCACTAAGAGGGGGGGGGGGGGGTTGAATTAGTGCAGCGGATTAAAATCGTACTTTTGAAACCAATTTTGCAAAAACACAAGTTCGTAGGAAGATTTCGATTTGGCGAAAGAGAACTTGAAAGTAATTGCTTACGTAAAGAAAATAACTATGAACTAAACAACTTGCAGCCAAGTAATGAAATGATTCAAGAATATAAACACTCACACATTTATGAATACAATGATGTATAGTGGTTCGGTCAAATGACCTACATCCACTCTTGAAGCCTTTACGATGAGGCTCCGCTCTTCCACTAGCAAATCCTTTGAAGGAGAAGGACCAAATACCCCTTTTACAACCCTTTACAAGAAGTTCACACTTTTACAAGATTTCTCAAGAAGAAGAAGAAGGTGAACACTTAGCAAGAACAAGACTTTTTAAGACTTTTCAAAAGCTCAAGACTAAGATTCTAACTCTCAAAAGGGTGCCCTTTCAGCTGAGAAAGGGGGGGTATTTATAGATCCAAAATGGATTCAAAATTGGGCTCCAAATTTGAAATCAAATTTGGAGTTCCCGGTTTTGGGTGTCAGAGGCGGTGCCACCGCCTGTCAGAGGCGGTGCCACCTCCTCGTGTCGGTTCTTGTCGATCGACACACGAGGTGGTACCACCGCCGCAGAGCGGCGGTGCTACCACTCGAGCTAGTGATCAAGGCGGTGCCACCGCCCCACCAGGTGTTCTACTACTGCTGCTGCGGTATGCGGGCGGTGCTACGCTCGGCCAGCGGTCCCACCGCTCCAGTGCCGGTGGTTCAACCACCTGCCCATTCACCAAAGCCGAATGGGCCTGTTTAAGCCCTTAACTTGGCCCAAGAGAGGCCCGGTTGGCCCCTACTGAATTTAGGCAGGATTTTTTTTCTAAATCCTTGCTCTACTCATGTGCAAACTACAAACTTAAAAACATAACTCAACGTGATTTGATCTGACACTCTTCAAGTCAACTTCCGGCGAGCTTTACGGCGAGATTTCGGCAGGCTTCCGATGCTTCCCTCGGATTGCTTCTAGTGGACTCCCAGCATACTCCCGGATTGTATGGCGAGCTCAACGAGTCTTCGACTAGCTTCCGAATCTTCCCGGTAAGTTCCGCGAACCTTCGACGATTTTTGAGATGAACTTTCAAAAACTTCGGTAAGTCCCTGATTCAATCTTGGATGGTTCCGGCAACACTTCCGAAGATCTCTCGGACTTCCGATGAACTCTTGAACCCCCGACGGACTTGACCTCGGTAAATCACTTTATGTTTTCTTCCCATCGTGGTTGTTCCTGCACACTTATCTCGACAAAGTAGATTAAAACAAATATTTCACCAATTGACTTCATCATCAAAATCCGAGATTCAACACACTCTTCAAAATTCATCCGTCGGCGACCTTAACATCAAACCTGCTGTAATTCTTGATAGGTAAGGCCATCCAAATAGCAACCTTACTTTTATAAAATTATTAGTGCTCCTAGTGTCAATAAGAATGGTGATCGGTTGTTGCTTTAAAAGTCCTTCCACTTTCATCATTTGCAGGTTTGCGTAATCGGCAAGGGTATGTATCGTAATACCAACTGGCTACTATTCTTCGTCTACAACCTCTTCCTTATGATCTTGGACCTCCTCCTCCATGTCTTCAAGAGGTTCAATTAGTAGGAGGTGGCCCCTTTTACAGTGATGATCACGGTTCCATGGCTCATCGCAATGCCAACAAAGACCTTTTGCTGATCGGTCACGTAGCTCTTCTCTTATCAAATTTTTTAGTAGCGAAGGACGGTTGGGAGCCGAAGGAGGATTATATGCTGTAGGCCTAGGAGAGGTTCTTATCCTCCAAGCATCTTGGTTGAGTCGTTCTTCATGTATTCGGGTGAAAGAAATCACAACCGTGATGGTACGGGGCTATCGCACCTTAACCTCCCATTTTATCTCTAGCTTTAGTCCTTCGATGATTGTTCGTAACAATTGATGGCTAGTCTAATCATGAGCAAGGTAGGATAGCTTCTCAAACCTAGTTTGGTACTCTTGAATCATAGAGGTTCGTCGAATCTTTGTGAGTTGACCATCGATATTTTCATACTTCGTAGGTCCAAAACGGTTCAGTAGTGCATTCTTAAATTGATTCCATGTCAGAGCCCTATGATTGTATTCTAATCAATTATACCATTGAATAGCATCTCCTTCAAGATGGATGATAGTAATTTCCACCATAGCATCATTCGACGTTTGGTAGTAGCGAAAGTAATGTTCGGCGCGCGAAATCCACCCTGCCGGGTCTCCTTCTTCCCATTGCGGGAAGTCCACCCTCATGCATGGCTGAAGCATGTCTGAGGGTTGTCCCTCCTTCTCTGGAGGGCTCTTTGAACTCTCTCTTTGCTAAAATTTGGTTGGACCCGATGGTTGTCCAATTTTGAATTCTGCAAACAAAGCGTGCAATTTGTTCTCCAAGCGTGATTCAATCCGAGATTCTAATGCTTCAAATTTGACATCAATTGGATCTTAAGAAGCCATAGAATATGCCTATAGATTAGAGATGTCATTGTCTTTTTTTCTATTGATGGGTTAATGGCATGGGTGGTGGAAGGTTTGGACAATAGATCGGTGATAGAAGGGTTCAGCTATAATAGTTTACTGTTTGGGGCTACAGTTTTTGACACTATTAGGGTTATAAAAATAGGTTATGATGGCTGCATCTTAAGGCTAGAGGGATGCCCTAAAGATGTCTTAGATGGTGATAGCATGGTGGCTAGGGTTTAGTAGGCCACGAAGAAGAAAAAGGACAAAGGTGCAGCACTAGATTTTTTATAGAAAAATTCTAACAGTAAAGATGTAATTTTTTTCTAGCAATTCTTAATAGAGATTTAAGTAAAAGTCAAAGGGAATCTACTGGTAAGTGAGAGGTAATATTGTTAAAAATTTCGTAGAAGGAAACGATAGCAAGAGGTTCAGCAAAATTGAGGATCATAGAAAGGTACTATAGCAAATTTTTACATCTAAAGTGTAGCAGCTTGGATATAAAAGATCAGTAGTTTATATTGAGAATTTTTTTGATGAAACCAAAGGGAAATCTGCTATTAGAAAGTGTTAAAGCCATCATAAAAATTTCATAGTGATTTGGATAGAAAAAATTATAGTAGCAAGATTAAACAAACAGTGCTATGCGGTTGGAATTCTATAGTGCATCTTTCATCGTAGAGATGAAAACTTTGTGATGAAAAGTTTATGCAGCAATATAGGAACAATGTTTTTAGATTTTTAAAATAAGGATAACTAAATTGCAGCATCAGTAAGGTAGGAAACTAGAACCTATTGCAATTCACAGGGAGATCAAAGGATTATTCACGGTGGTAGAGATGATGGCAAAATTCGAAGATGATCTTTTAAGCAATTGTGGGAATTACTTTGGGTGACTGTGGAGGACTAATAGATGGCTGTCGAAGGGCAGCAAGACACCACGAATGCTGCTCTGATACCAAGTGTTAGAACCTTTATGGATTCTAAGCTTAGGATTGATTTCTTTAGGAGTTCGACCTCCTTGGAACTCTATAGGTTGATCTCTTTAGGAGTTCGACCTCCTTGGAACTCTATAGGGGTTCCTTCCTCCAAGTTGCTGCTCAAAGGTTGCTGAAAGGATTGATTTATTTATGAAGAAAAGAGGGTGAATATATGACTATTTATAAGGCTTCTAAACCCCAACTCCTAATAGGACTTCTACTCAAGACTTCTACTTCTAATTAACTCCTAATGCTCTAAGAAGCAACCTCCAAACTAATCCTAACCTAGCCGACCTCTTCACCTCTTTAATAGGGGTCGACTAGATAGGATTTACTTGAATGCCCTTAGGATTTACATGTTTACCCCCTTCAATGAAACTAAATTAGGACTTTCCTAGCTAGAGTCTTAACACATTCAAAGATCATATCATTCGACTAATTTATTGCAATGATGCATGCTTACTATGAGGAATATAATGGTCAAATTTAGAGAGATGGATGAGAGCATCGTAAGAAGAGGGAACAATATAATGCTATTCATCATACACCACTAATGGTTCGAGATAATAGTTTCTAAACTTCTTTTCAATTTTTTCCAATTGCCATTATGACAATGCAAGAAGAATCAAAATTGTATACATATAATACTTGTCGAAACAAGCAAGTTTTCGATTATTACCCTGAAAGGAATCAAGTTCTATAGAGAGGAAGGGGAGGAGATCATCACAGGAAGTGGAATAAGAGATAGAAGTAAAATTTTTTGAAACAAGATATTTCTCAACGGAATGGGGTAAATAAGCAAGTTCTGTTAGCATAAAATCTGTAATCATGCTATCTATAATACGAAAAAATTTTAATGCCAAAATATGAAATCAAATAACAATGGATCTGAACAATATTACGATGCATACCTTTCGTTGTTGTTCAGAGAAATAAACTTTATCTGATCTACAAGCACATCATCGTCAGATCTGAAATATTAATCTGCAAGGAGAACTAGACTCACATTCTCCTCTCTTCCTATCATTTTACAGGACTACTTATATTGATGGATAGGGAGATTGAGAGAGAAACTGTAATAAAGAGATTGAGAGAGAAATTGTAATCTCTCAATCGCGTTCCCTTATCTCTTATGATCTCATCTCATATGTTCTATCTTCTTCATGCATCCCTAGAGGTTATGTCTATTTATAGGCGAGAGTAAAGGGTCAAGGATAAGATATTAGGGGATTTCCTCCCATCAAGGGCATCCCCTAAGGAATCCTACTTTAATTGGACTTCCTTTCTATTAGCTAGTAACTATAATCAGAATCCAATCATATCTTTAATATATCTTACCTAATTAAATAGGGTCACATAATCTAATATTCTCCCACTTGGCCCATTAATTAGTAAGATGCAAAAGATATTTAAAATTAAAATAAATAAATAAAATTATTTAGAAATAATTTTGCATAATTGGATTATAAAATTTTAAAAAACTATATACATGTTCACGAATTTTAAAAATAAATAAGTCTAATGAATATAATAATACTATATTAAATCTGACTAGCAATATGAGTCATAGCAGTTGTATGTCATTAATATCACACTTCTTTCTATGTACCACAATACTGTTAGCCTTTCCTAATGCAGTTCAAAATGACCCATGTAATTTGTATTGTCACGACAATCCTAGACATACATAATTGTGAATTGGATAGCAGAAACAAATAACTTTAAGTACATAAGTAAAAATATCAATTATAGTGTCCACTCAAATATGCATCACCATTTCCTTTATGGGTTGCTCACAAACCCAATCATAAGAACATATTCTTTTCAAAACACTTTAGGTTGTAAATCCTAAGTAAATGGATTAACAATCAATATAGTGAAACTCAAGTAATTAATTAATATTATATGTTTATGGACTCATCTTCTCTAACCATCAAGTACTTTCTACCATAATGCATAGAGATGCAATAGTACTTGCCGTTCTTAGAGAAGAAAACTACTGTAATGTCATAAAATATCTTCAGCGACTTGGCAATTGAGTTTGACCACACCAAGTCATGAGATAAAAATTTTGCAGTTATAAAGTTTGATCAATGGCCTCAAAGCATACCACAAAATCAACTTTTATTAATAATAATAATATAATAACAAATTGTCCCTCTAATTGATATAGATATTAATCATAAGGTGGACTTCCTGTTATTGAGGTAATTTATAGAATCAGCATCTGAAAAATACTATCATTTCAAGCTGAAATAATTTTATACATGTAAGCATATAATCCTTCGTCCCTTTTAGATAATTATTTTCACTTTTGGGTAACTCCAATATCTACCAAGTATTTTAACCGTAAAAGCTGATATCTGTTCTAACATTGCTTGAGCATAGACTTTTAATTACACATATATAAAGAATATTCTCTTTATCTGATTCTTTTCAAGTCATTTTAAAGCACTCACTTTTGACTAAAATTTTTATTTTATGATTTATTGAACAAAGTTATATATTAGAACTTTTTCAAGGCTCGATTAATATATCTTTTCTGAAACAATCTTAATAATCATTGAGATATATCCATGAGTATCTCAATACTAATAATATAAGATGTTTCATTCATATCGATTATCTTAAAATACTTACCGATAATTTTTTGGTTTAGTATAATAAACCAAGATCACTATTGACAATGCAAAATATTATCCATATATATGATTAATATAATAAACTTGCTCCCATTGATCTTCATATATAAATACTGATTAATAGTATTTTTTTCTTAAATCTAAAGGAATCAATGATATCAAGGAACTTTATACATCATTGTCTAGAAGCTTGTTTAAGATCATAAATAGATTCCTGAATTTGCATACCAAATTTTATATTTCTTTCATTTTCTCTACGAATCATTCAGAGTAACCCATATGAAAGCTAGATTCTTAATCAAAAATTTATTTTTCATATCATTATGATGTAACTCAAACTCATAATGAGTCACTAATGTCATGATGATTCTTAACAAGTTCATTTAAAAACTATATATCTCATTATGATCGATACATTCTTTACGAGTAAAATCTATAACCATATTAAAAAACTAAAAGTCTGACCATTATATCATTTGATATTATCCTTTGAGTCACATTTATATAACAGACTCTTATAATTATTGATTTGATGAATTTATTATATACCATTTTGGTTATTGATTTTAACTATTCTTATATTGTATTATATTACTTTTCAGAATCGTTACCTTTGATGACCTGTGAAAACAATAAAGGATCTATTCTGATTCTTATATTAAAATATAATTCTTATAGATATATCACATAATAATCATAAATGATAGAATTCTTTTCCCATTGAGATATTCTCAAGGCTATCAATTGTGGCTATTCTACAAGACCATTATCAGTGATATCGATATAATGTGGGAGTTTGGTAATATTATTTTGTTGTTCATCTTTATCAAATTATTTAATAATTTGAGTAATAACAATCTCTCGAATAATAAAGGAGTATCAATATGTATTTCCTTTATATCAAAATTTTGAGATTTTTACTCTTACTAATTTGCTATTTTATAGGAATCTTATATTACCAGATTTGACTATCCTCGTACTATGATTAGAGCAATAAGATATGTACCCTTTTTAAAATTTTCTAAATAAATAATAAAATATTTAAAAATAATTATTAAATTTAATTTTTCTTTAATGTGAATAGAAGATCCTTATCTCTATAGGATAATCTTAAATATGTAAATATCTTAAGTTAGGTTTCCTATCATTCCATAACTCAAAAGAAGTCATGCAATTTACTTATTAGAAACCATATTTAAGATATACATAGTTGTCCTTAGAGCTTCTTCTCACATTCAATTAGGTATAAAAGAATAACTCATTATGCTTCAACCATATTTATAAGCGTACGATTATACCTTTCAGCAATCATATTCTGCTACGACACATCTGGTAAATCATACTGAATATATATACCTTGCTTTTTCAAGAATCTAGTAAAAGAACTAGAATTATAATTGGATTCATCATAAATACTATAAAATTCATCACCCCTATCAGATATGATGATTTTAACTTTTCTATCTAATTATCTCTTGACCTAATTTATGCACACTTCTAAAGTGTCAACGACATGAGACTTTACATGAGTTAAATATATATAATCATATCTCAATAGGTTATCTATATGGTGATAAAATGTCTCTCTTTAATAAGATGAAAATATAAAGTGACCTACAGATATAAACATAATCTCAAGGAGTTTATGAAACTATATTTTATTTTTAATATTTAATTATAGGATCATTGTAAACTTAAGATTCATATTAATTATGTATAGACTTTTATATAGAATTCAAAGATTAACCTTTATTAAATCATACTAAGTTCACAACAACCAAAAGAGAAATAATATTCTAATAATTCTAGGTAAAGAATCTAAATTTCTAGAATTATAAGAATATAACATGGATCCTCAAGATTCATCAAATGAATCATCCTTAGGCGTAGGCGATAAATACAAACTACTATTGTTTTCACTTTAAAATGATTCTCTATAATGATGAATATTTCATTCTCCCTTAGTTTTTATTCTTTTTTTTAATATTAAAATAAATCTCTATTATTGGTAACATACATTGAAGCATCAAATTAATCTACCAAATATTAGAAAAATAATTTCTGTAATATTTGATTTGAACCATATAAAAGTTATATTTATAACTTTTCATTTCAAATCAAATTTTATAGTTCTTCTTCACATAACTTTCTTTGTTACACAAGTAACACTTTATTATGAAGAAATTCTTTTATGAGTTTATATAGTAATTATAAACTTAAGTGACTTATACTTTAACCTTATTTTATTGTTATCCACTCCTTGAGTAATACTTAAAATATTCTAACTCTTGAACTTACAACTTTGTTAGTTATATTGAGGATGTAATCTAAAATTCCTCAAATACTGTCATTTTTAGTTAGTTCTTTCATTGAAGTGTCAGTTAATGACTTATCAGAAAATTTAAATTGATCTTTAAATATTCTTATACGCTAGTTGTAAACTGTATTGAAGTCTAAGTATCATAAAATTAAGTCTTTCAGACCATTATAATCAATCACCTTAATTATTTATTCCAACTTTTAGTAAATAAGTTTGTGTTCCCTTCAAATAATCTGATCAAGGTCTTACTCATTCAAGGTCTTACTCATTCAATATAACTTGTATATGCTCAAGTCATTTATTTTAGAAAATATATTCTAGAAAATATATGGACATTTACAAAAATACAATGAAGGAAGTATTATTGTAATAATATAATATTAATGCTTAGAGTTTTTTAATGAATGTTGAACTATTGATATCATTAATATTTTACCTTTAATATTGACATATCTAGTATTCACACATATAATCATTTATGGAGGACTGATACATTCTTGTAGAATAGTATTACTACCTTTGGGTATATAACGCTAAATTGCAAGGATATCCAAAATAGTTATCATCTTACCCCATCACATAATCATTTAAAATAGATTCTCCTTTGGGATTATCTAAAACTCGTAATTATATGTGATAGTCATATGTGCCCTGCAAGCCAATCACATGAGTGATGGCACTTGTGACTTGATATGTATTTTTTCTCTTTGCTTATGATTATTGACATTATATCACTTTATCTTGCATGTTGCATATATTGTGATGTCATTGGATCTGTGCAATGAGAATCAGATCGTAATGAGATCACGATAATGAGACCGATTCACCTTTAAACACAGACCCTAAATTATCCTGGTCATAGGTGCTAGTCATATGTGTGCCCTGCAAGCCAATCACATGAGTGATGACACTTGTGACTTGATATATATTTTTTCTCTTTGCTTATTATTAGGCGTTTTATCACTTTATCTTGCGTGTTGCATATATTGTGATGTCCCTAGACCTGTGTAATGGAAATCGGATCGTGATGAGATCACGATAATGAGACCGATTCACCTTTAAACATAGACCCTGAATTACCCTAGTCATAGGTTACTTGAGAAGGATATCAAGATAACCGGATAAACTAGTGTGCTGTATACCTTTCCATATGATGGAGGTAGCTGGTCTCATAGCTACTCGTGTGGCGACACTAAGGGTATAGTGTAGGAGCTCATTGGAGAATGAGTTCACTAATTGATCCACTTACGGAATGCTGGATAGTTATTGATACCTCACGTCAGACAGCGATTCCATAGTCCCAGTAGTGTATCTGATCCTTAGACTTGAGACACCAAGGATATCCTATATGAGTACTCCACTCTTTGATACCAGACTTATAGGTTTAGAAAGTTTCAGATCTAGTACAGCCAATCATTGGTAGTGGTAGCCAACCTTACGAGGGCTATTGAGTGTCAATAGAGGATCATCCGCTCTTGGTATTATGAGAGGAATATCCCATGTGTTCTTGCTCGAACAAATCCTTAGCCAAGGTTATTCGGATTGAGAGAGAAAGGGTTCTTCAGGAGAATTCGATAAGAGCACGACTCGAGGAGAGATCGTATGGGCTTGACAACACTATACCCGGTATAGGGTCTCTGGGATATTAGATGGATGAGAGATTATAGATACATGGTAGCTGAGGACAGATAGGTCCAAAGGATTGGATTCCCCTGTATCATCTGAGGGCTACGACATAGTGGCCTGGTACGTCCGTAGTTGATGAGTTGGGTGAATTATTATAGAGATAATAATTCATTAAGTCAGAAGGAGTTCTGATAAGTATGACTCACGGTCAGCTCGATATTGGGCCTAGAGGGTCACACACATATGATAGGTGTTACGACGAGTAGAGGTTCAGCAGATATGAGATATCCGCTAAACCCCCTATCTTATTGGATATCCATTAAGCCCCTGAATTATTGGATTCTGAGATGAGATCCAATAATTGCTAATAAGTGATTATTGGGTAGAGACCCACTAATCCAAGAGGCTTGGGTAATTGGATGGAGATCCAATACCCAATAGGGCAACAGATCCATTAGGGTTTTTAGGAGGCCTCTATAAATAGGAGGGAACCAAAGCTCTATAGGCTCAGGGTTTCTTTTGGCAGCCATCTCCTATTCTCCTCGCCCCAGAGCGAGAGGTGGATCGTTACAATCCCTGCCGTGTGGATACCGATAGAGAGGAGGACGCTTGACCTCCTTCATCCTCTCTCATAGATCTACAGGACTTCAGGGATATATGATCTCCCTAGGTACTTTCTTTAACACATGTAGTTTTCGCGGATTTATTTTGATGCACCGATCTTCGCATGATGATGAAAATTTTCTATGGGAAATCTGGGGTGTTTTGTTTTCTATTCTTCCGCTGCGCATGTGATGTCGCTCCCCTAAAGGATTTCCCAATAATAGGTTACTCAATAAGGACATCGAGATAACCGGATAGACTAGTGTGCTGTATACCCGTTCATATGATGGAGGTAGCTGGTCTCATAGCTACTCGTGTGCGGACACTAAGGGTACAGTGTAGGTGCTCATTGGAGAATGAGTTCACTGATTTATCTACCTACGGAATGCTGGATGGTTATTGATACCTTACGTTAGATAGCGATTCCGTAGTCCCAGTAGTATATCTGGTCCTTAGACTTAAGACACCAAGGACGTCCGATATGAGTACTCCACTCTTTGGTACCGGACTTATAGGTTTGGAAAGTTCCAGATCTAGTACAGTTAGTCATTGGGAGTGGTAGCCAACCTTACGAGGGCTATTGAGTGTCAATAGAGGATCATCCGCTCTTGGTATCATGAGAGGAATATCCCATGTATTCTTGCTCGAACAAATCCTTGGCCAAGGTTATTCGGATTAAGAGAGAAAGAGTTCTCCGGGAGAATCCGACAAGAGCAAGACTCGAGGAGAGACCGTATGGGCCTAACAACACCATGCCCTGTATAGGGTCTCTGAGATATTAGATGGATGAGGGACTATAGATATATGGTAACTGAGGACAAATAGGTCCAAAGGATTGGATTCCCTTGTATCGTCTGGGGGCCGCGGCGTAGTGGCCTGGTACGTCCACAGTCGATGAGTTGGGTGAATTATTATAGAGATAATAATTTACTAAGTCAGAAGGAGTTCTAACAAGTATGACTCACGGCCAGCTCGATATTGGGCCTAGAGTGTCACACACATATGGTAGATATTACGACGAGTAGAGGTTCGGATATGAGATATCTACTGAACCCCCTATCTTATTGGATATCCATTAAGCCCCTGAATTATTGGATCCTGAGATGAGATCCAATAATTGCTAATAAGAGATTATTGGGCATCATCAATGCATTTTGGTTCAACTTGAGAAAGAAAAGCGGCATAGGCACAAAAATCTTTGAAAGAAGAGCGAGTTTGAACCCCTTTCGATGCATCTTCTATAATTAACTCCTTGGGATGAGCATCTACATACTTTCATTCCTTGGGTAAGGAAGTTTGGGAAGAAGATGCATCCAAGTTGTCATTTTGAGGAGAGGGTTCATTCAAATTTAAATTATCAAAGCCAAAATCATCATCAAAATCTTTCTTCTTAAATTCAAAAATTTCATTAAAAACCACATGAATAGATTCTTCTATAACTAAGGTTCTTTTGTTGAAAACACGAAAAGCCTTAGAAATGAAAGAATAACTAAGAAATATGCTTGGTCGAGTCCCTCGAGACTCACCTATATCGTGTTTTGCTATCTTATCTATAACATAGAGATGTCATTGGTGACCTGAGGACATGGTATGCTTGGTCGAGTCCCTCGAGAGTATATCACCAAATCAGACTCATCTGGTAACAATGGTGATGACTTAACCGAACAATATGGTTGGTCGAGTCCCTCGAGGCCATGGTGGTTCGGAGGCCGAACAGGACAGGAATCACAAGGAGTTGTGATTGGCAAGAGTTGCCTACCTTTACGAGCTTAACGTGATTGGTCGAGTCCCTCGAGGTTATGTTAAGATGCCGATTGGATCCTGATCCCCACTAGAAATCCACCGGGGGTCTCCGATTCACATACCGGAGGGTGTTGTGTGTCTTACGAAAAATTAGTGGGAATACATTAAGATAGAAGTCCTTATCTTAGTTGTTTAAATTTCTGCAAAGTCTGCATGTTATTTATTTCTACTACATCTTTTATTTCAGAAAAATATCATTTTCAAATCTTTTACGTGGCATACTTGATGCCAACCGCCTCACTGGTCCAAATTATACGGATTGGCTTCGCAATCTGAGAATCGTTCTCATGGTAGAGAAAATTACGTATGTCCTTGATATAGTGATCCCTACACCCGACGAAGGGGCAAGCGAGGATGAGATCGCTCGTTATGTGAAGTACTTAGATGATTCCACTCTTGCTCAGTGTTATATGTTGGCCTCTATGACTATTGAGTTACAGAGACAGCATGCAAATATGGATGCTAATTCCATACTCCTACATCTCCGCAAACTGTTTGAGGAACAGGGAAGAACTCAGCGATATGAGATATCAAAGAGTCTTTTTCGTGCTAGGATGACTGAGGGGACACCGGTTCAGAACCATGTCCTTAAGATAATTGAGTGGATTGAGAAACTCATAGGTCTAGAAATGATCCTAGAGGATAACCTATATGTGGATCTTGTGCTTCAGTCCCTACCAGATTTCTTTTCTCAGTTCATAATGAATTTTAATATGAACAAACTTGAGGTGACCCTCCTAGAGCTCCTCAATATGTGGAGAGAAGTAGAGAGCACCATCAAGAAAGAGAAGCTGGTTCTCTACACTGGTGAGACCAGAAAGAAAAGGAAGGCTGAGAAGACCTTTAAGAAGGGCAAGGGCAAGGGCAAAATGGGTAAGACAAAGGTTGCCAAGAAAGACCCAACAAAGGACAAAGGCCAGTGCTTCCACTATGACAAAGATGGGCACTAGAAGAGGAACTACAAAGATTACCTTGTAGAGAGGGCAAAACAGAAGCTTGCAGAAGCTTCAGGTACATTCATGATCAGTCTCCATTTATCAGAATCTTATGATAACACATGGGTATTGAATACCAGGAGTGCTTATCATATTTGCAAGTCGTTGTAGGTTTTGACAGAACTTAGGAGATTGAACAAAGGCGAGATAGACCTTAAGATGGGCAATGGAGTAAAGGTTGCTGCAGTGGCTATTGGCAAGGTCACCTTACATCTGCCTGGTGGAGCTATTATTGCATTAGATGCATGCTATTATGTTCATTCTATTATCAAAAACATTATTTCTATTTCATGTTTGATAGTTAATGGATATAAATTAGTTTTTAAGAACAATGGTTGTTCAATAATATTAGATGATGAGATCATCACTGGAGAAACAATGCATAATGGTTTATTTATGCTAAATACAGCTTCACATATCATGAGTATAAGTGAGTTTAAGAGGAAACGAGAAGTGGAGAATTAGACTGGAAAGAGTATTAAAACCCTTCGATCAGATCGAGGAGGCGAGTACTTGAGTATAGAGTTCACCCAGTTCCTCAAAGACTATAGGATATTATCCCAATGGACACCTCCTTATACACCACGGCTTAATGGTGTATTAGAAAGGAGGAATCACATACTGTTAGATATGGTGTGTTCCATGATGTGTTTCGCCGACCTACCCATCTCATTCTAGGGATATGCCTTAGAGACCGCAGCTTACCTTCTGAATAGAATTCTAACTAAATCAGTGATATCTACTCCATATGAGATATGGAATTGGAAGAAGCCCGATCTTAAAGTTGTTAAGATTTGGGGCTGCCTTGCCCACGTTTAGAGACACAACCCTGATAAGTTGAAATCTTGGACGGAATGGTGCAATTTCGTGGGATACCCTAAGGAAACTTGTGGGTATTATTTCTATCAACCTGAGGACCAAAAGGTCTTTGTAGCTAAGAGAGCAGTGTTTCTTGAGAAGGAACACATTCTTGGTGGAGATAGTGGGAGCATGATAGAGTTGAGCGAGGTTAGAGAACCTAGCTCAAGAACCATTCCAAAATCTGTTCAGATTCCTAACACACAAGTTCCAACTTTACAAGGTCCGATAGAGTATCCCATCCTCCTAAGAGATATGTGGGACATATCAGAAGAGACGATGTTGAGGATATTGATCCTCAGACCTACGCGGAGGCTATTATGAGCATAAACTCTGGGAAATGGTAAGAAGCCATGAATTCAGAAATAGATTCCATGTACTCTAACAAGGTTTGGAACCTAGTTGATGCACCCAAGGGTATTGTACCCATTGGTTGCAAGTGGATCTTCAAAAAGAAGATTGGAGTAGATGGAAAGGTAGAGACCTATAAAGCAAGGCTAGTGGCCAAAGGGTATCGTCAAAGGCAAGGTGTTGACTATGATGAAACTTTCTCACCTATAGCCATGCTAAAATTTATTCGAATTCTATTGGCTATTGTAGCACACTATGATTATGAGATCTGGCAGTTGGACGTCAAAACCGTATTCCTCAATGGCAACCTCGAGGAGGAGGTATATATGATACAGCCTGAGGAATTTGTGTCTAAGGATAACCCAGATAAGGTGTGCAGGTTGCTTAGGTCCATTTATGGATTGAAGCAAGCTTCCTGAAGTTGGAACATAAGATTTGAAGAGGCGATAAGATCTTATGACTTCGTTAAGAACGAAGATGAGCCTTGTGTGTACAGAAAAGTAAGTGGGAGCACTATCACCTTTTTGGTATTATATGTGGATGACATCTTGATCATTGGAAATGATGTAGGAATGCTCTCCACAGTAAAGACTTGGTTATCTAGGCACTTCTCCATGAAGGACTTAGGGGAAGCATTCTGCATATTGGGGATACGGATCTATAGAGATAGATCCAAGAGGATGCTTGGCTTATCCCAGTCCAGGTACATAGACACCATTGTCAAAACGTTTGGCATGAAAAATTCTAAGAGAGGTCTCATACCAATGAGACATGGAATATCACTTTCTAGGAGTATGTCCCCAAAGACTCCTGAAGAAAGGGCACACATGGATATGATGTCATATGCATCAGCGATAGGATCTATCATGTATGCTATGCTATGTACTAGGCCTGATATAGTGCATGCTCTGAGTGTCATGAGCAGATATCAGGCAGATCTAGGCTTGGAGCATTGGAAAGTAGTAAAATATATCCTTAAGTACTTGAGAATGACTAAGGATCTTTTACTAGTATATGGAGGTAGTAGCCTCAAGGTTGAGGGCTACATGGACTCGAGCTTCCAATTCGATGTCGATGATAGCAAGTCTAATTCAGGGTATGTGTTCACCCTGAATGGAGGAGCAGTATGCTGGAAGAGTTCCAAGCAAGGCACTACTACTGACACGACCACAGAGGCGGAATACAGAGGAGGGAGTCTGGATAAAGAAGTTCATCACAGATCTAGGAATCGTCCCAAGAAAAGAGGAGCTGATTCTGTTGGTTTGGCAAATCCTTTAGTCCCACATCTGGAAAATCAGATTTCCTATCCCCTATTGATGCTATAAAAAGGGGTCTAAGCTTTCTAGCTAGATGCACCACAAGCACCACAAGAAAAGCCGCTTTGGATTTAATTTCATTAAGTCCATATTAAACTTTTGGGCTTTTCTTGTTTAGTAGTTTCAGGTGCTTTATGGCCTAGGAATAATTTCCTAAGGCATTTGTAATTGTCCCATTTTTAGTAAAGATTTGCTCCTCCTTTCGTCCGTGGACGTAGGTCAATTGACCGAACCACGTAAATTCGGTTTCTCTGTTTCTTTTATGCTTTTCTGTTTATTGTCTTTATTGGGTTGCCAAATTACCCTGTGGTAATTTCCTGGGGCCAGCTCTAACAAACTGGTATCAGAGCCTAGTTTTGGGATCTTTTGGCAACAATGACAATAACAAAGATTGTTGTTGAGAAATTCGACAGAAATGTCAACTTCGGCATGTGGCAGCTCAAGATGGAGGCTATTCTGGTTCAAGACGAAGTTGATTTGGCACTACAGGGAGCTGAGAAAATTCCAGATGGCATATCAGAGGAAGATTTTGCAGGTATGGATAAGAAGGCTCGATCTATCATTATTCTAAATCTCTCTGACGAGGTTTTACGGGAGGTAGCTACGGAGACTACGGCTAAGAGCATGTGGGATAAGCTTAAAGCCTTGTATATGAAGAGGACAAAGGAGAACCGTCTCTACTTGAAGCGAGTTTGTATATGCTTCTGATGAGTGAAGGTACATCTATAATCTCACATCTTGATAAATTTGATTCTTTAGTTATGGATTTGGAGAATATAGATGCAAAGATTGATGATGAGGATAAGGCCCTATTACTTTTGTGTTCTCTCCCCCAATCTTTTAAGTATTTCCTGATACAATGATTTATGGAAAAGAAACAATTTCGTATCAGGAAATTAAATCTGCATTAAAATCTAAGGAGCAGATTGATAGGGATATCACTGGGGAGAATAGAGGAAATCAGGCCGAAGGTCTGGTTGTCAGGGGTAGAATTGATAAAAGAGAATTTGACAGTAGTAGATCTAAATCTAGATCTAAATCCAGATATAGAAATTTAGAGTGCAGATATTGTCATAAAATGGGGCACATTAAGGCTGATTGCTTTAAATTGAAAAATAAATTAAAGCAAAAAAGAAAAAATTATTGAGAAAACTACCGAGTCCGCTGAAGCTAGTGTTGCAGCTGATGAGAATTTTGGAAATATTTTCTTTGCTACTGATGACAGGACAAGGTCTAAAAATGAATGGATTTTAGATTTGGGTTGTTCTTATCACATGTGTCCCAGTAGGGATTTGTTTTCCACATATGAATCTTGTAATGGTGGAATTGTTTTGATGGGCAATAATGCTGCGTGTGATGTTATTGGTAAAGGCACAATCCGAATTAAAATGCATGATGGTATTGTGAGGACGCTCACTAATGTTAGACATGTTCCTGATTTGAAAAAGAATCTCATCTCTTTAGGCACCCTAGAGGCTCTTGGGTGCAAATACACAGCTGAAGGTGGAGTTATGAAAGTTTCTAGAAATGCCCTTATTGTTATGAAAGCTTGTAGGTCTGGTAGCTTGTATATTTTGCAGGAACTCTCACACAGATCGATTCTTGAGTCTCGTCATCATCATTGTCTGATTCTGACATCACCAAATTATGGCATATGCGTTTGGGTCATATGAGCGAAAAATGTTTGAGTATATTGAGCAAAAGAGGTCTTCTTTATGGATAGAGTATTGGGCCACTAGATTTTTGTGAACATTGCATTTTTGGAAAGCAGAAAAGAGTTAGCTTCAATTCTCCGGCAGTTCACAAAACAAAAGGTACTCTTGACTATATTCATTCAGACCTTTGGGGTCCAGCTCGTGTTCAGTCTAAGGGTGGTGCCAGGTATATGTTGACTTTCATTGACGATTATTCCAGGAAAGTTTGGGTTTATTTTCTGAAGCATAAAAATGATGTTTTTCTAACCTTTAAACAATGGAAGGCTTTGATTGAGAAGCAAACAGGTAAACAGATTAAGCGGCTTCGAACAGATAATGGTATGGAATTTTGTGAAGGTGACTTTGATGAATTCTGCAAAAATGAAGGAATTGTTCGGCATCGCACTGTTAGGATGACGCCTCAACAAAATGGTGTGGCCGAACGTATGAACAGAACACTCTTAGAAAGAGCAAGATGTATGATCTCAAATGCAGGGTTGACAAAGGACTTTTGGGCAGAGGCGATTAATATGGCATGTTACGTTGTCAACCGCGCTCCTTCTGCAGCACTTAATTTTAAAACTCCAGAGGAAGTTTGGTCAGGTACTCCTGCTGATTATTCTGATTTTAAAATTTTTGGGTGTCCAGCATACATGCATGTAAATGAAGGAAAATTAGAACCTCGAGCTAAAAAGTGCATTTTCCTTGGGTATGCTTCTGGGGTGAAAGGATACAGATTATGGTGCCCTGATCCCAAATCCCCAAAATTTATAATCAGTAGAGATGTTACTTTTGATGAATTATCTATGTTATCTTCCAAAGAGGAATCTATTAGTTGTACAAATGATAGTGTACAGAAGCAGGTGGAGCTTGAGATTGGTAGTTCTGATTCTCTTCAGTTGAACTCTTGTACTCAAAGAATGCCAGTAGATGGTCCCGAGTCTATTAACGAAGATGATCCAGAGGAAGAGCAATATTCCATAGCAAAAGATAGACCACGGAGAGATATTCGACCACCACAAAGATATACAAATTTGGTTGCATATGCTTTATCTATTGCAGAAGAAATAGGTGGAGTTGGTGAGCCTACAACCTACTCAGATGCAATTTCTTGTGATGATTCCGCTAAGTGGTTGATTACGATGCTTACGAAGCCTCTTCCAGTTTACAAGTTCAAGTAGTGCTTGGACTTGGTTGGTATTCATTGTTGATGATTGCCCGTTGGGGCTTTTGTGAAGAAGGTGGAGCAAGTTTTGTTGGGACATGCCAAGGTGGAGATTTGTTGGTTTGGCAAGTCCTTTAGTCCCACATCTGGAAAACCAGATTTCCTATCCCCTATTGATGCTATAAAAAGGGGTCTAAGCTTTCTAGCTAGAGGCACCACAGGCACCACAAGAAAAGCCGCTTTGGATTTAATTTCATTAAGTCCATATTAAACTTTTGGGCTTTTCTTGTTTAGTAGTTTCAGGTGCTTTATGGCCTAGGAATAATTTCCTAAGGCATTTGTAATTGTCCCATTTTTAGTAAAGATTTGCTCCTCCTTTCGTCCGTGGACGTAGGTCAATTGACCGAACCACGTAAATTCAGTTTCTCTGTTTCTTTTATTCTTTTCTATTTATTGTCTTTATTGGGTTACCAAATTATCCTGTGGTAATTTCCTGGGGCCAGCTCTAACAGATTCCCTTATATTACGATAACTATGGGGCAATTACTCAAATAAGGGAACCCGGGCCTCATCAGAAGTGTTCTGAGGAGGTTCCAACTTATTAGAGAGATCGTGGCCCGAAAAGATGTAGTAGTAGAAAGAGTTCCATCCGAAGATAACATTGCATATCCACTGATAAAGCCATTGATTCATATTATCTTTGAGCGTCACAAAGGTCTGATGGGGATCAGACATGTTGGTAATTGGCTTTAGGTCAAGTGGGAGATTGCTAGTCATATGTGCCCTGCAAGCCAATTACATGAGTGATGGCACTTGTGACTTGATATGCACTTTTTCTCTTTGCTTATGATTATTGACATTATATCACTTTATCTTCCGTGTTGTATATATTGTGATGTCCTTGGATCTGTGCAATAGGAATCGGATCGTAATGAGATCACGATAATGAGACCGATTCACCTTTAAACACAGACCCTAAATTATCCTGGTCATAGGTTACTCAAGAAGGACATCGAGATAACCGGATAGACTGGTGTGGTGTATACCCGTTCATATGATGGAGGTAGCTTGTCTCATAGCTACTCGTGTGGGGACACTAAGGGTACAGTGCAGGTGCTCATTGGAGAATGAGTTCACTGATTGATCTGCCTACGAAATTTTGGATGATTATTGATACCTCATGTCAGACAGCGATTCTGTAGTCTCAGTAGTGTATCTGGTCCTTAGACTTGTGACACCAAGCATGTCCTATATGAGTACTCCACTTTTTGATACCGGACTTATAGGTTTGGAAAGTTCTAGATCTAGTACAGTCGATCATTGGGAGTGGTAGCCAACCTTACGAGGGCTATTGAGTGTCAATAGAGGATCATCTGCTTTCGGTATCATGAGAGGAATATCTCATGTGTTCTTGCTCGAATGAATTCTTGGTCAAGGTTATTCGGATTAAGAGAAAAAGAGTTATCTGGAAGAATCCAACAAGAGCAAGACTCGAGGAGAGACCGTATGGGCCTGATAGCACCATGCCCGGTATAGGGTCTCTGGGATATTATATGGATGAGGGACTATAGATACATGGTAACTGAGGACAAATAGGTCCAAAGGATTGGATTCCCCTGTATCGTCTAGGGGCCATGGCGTAGTGGCCTGGTACGTTCGTAGTCGATGAGTTGGGTGAATTATTATAGAGATAATAATTCACTAAGTTAGAAGGAGTTCTGACAAGTATGACTCATGGCCAGCTTGATATTGGGCCTAGAGGGTCACACAAATATGGTAGGTGTTGCGACGAGTAGAGGTTCAGATGTGAGATATCCGCTGAACCCCCTATCTTATTGGATATCCATTAAACTCCTAAATTATTGGATCTTGAGATGAGATCCAATAATTGCTAATAAGAGATTATTGGGTAGAAACCCACTAATCTAAGAGGCTTAGGTAATTGGATGGAGATCCAATACCCAATAGGGCAAAAGATCCATTAGGGTTTTCAGGGGGCCTCTATAAATAGGAGGGAACCAAAGCTCTATAGGCTAAGGGTTTCTTTTGATAGCCACCTTCTGTTCTCCTCTCCCTAGAGAGAGAAGTGCATCATTGCAATCCCTGTCGTGTGGATACCGCTAGAGAGGAGGACGTTTGACCTCCTTTATCCTCTCCCATAGATCTACAGGAATTCAGAGATATACGATCTCCCTAGTTATCTTTTTTTACACGTGTAGTTTTGCGGATTTGTTTTTGACTCACCGATCTTCGCACGATGACAGAAACTTTCTACAGGAAATCTGGGGTTTTGTTTTATGTTCTTCCACTATGCATGTGATGTCGCTCCCCTGAAGGATTTCCCAAAAATATGTGCTATTATGAATATTATTATTTTTAATGTCATTTAGGACCAATTTCATAATGTATTTTATAAATTATTGGTCTAGGTCACTTTAATGATTATAGGACCAATATAAAAATATAAAATATAATCTAAAATATCCTATAAATGATAAGACCTTATTGTAATTCATATTCCATAAACCTATAATCCCAGGCTACTTTGCTAGCTATTGGTCAGATAAAACTTAGGAAGATAAATTACAAATAATATTCACTAAATTTCTTTAATCTTGATTCATGCTAAAATAATTCAATAATAGAATAACAATCATAATAATTATTGAATATTGATCAGCATAAAGAAAACTCATATGATAACTATAATCATGCTAACACAAAAATCATGAAAAGTCTTCATATGAAAGATAATTATGATTTCACAATTTCATATATATATATATATATATGAATAACCAAACAAATATCTAAGAACAATAATTAGATTTTATTTATAACTTATAATCAATAATTCATAGATATTGATCAATCAGCCTAAAGAAAACTCATATGATAACTATAATCATGATAACACATAAATCATGAAAAGCCTCTATATGAAAGATAACTATGATTTCATAACTTCAAATATATACATATGAGTAACCAAAGAAATATCCAAGAATAATAATTAAATTTTTATTTATCACATGTAATCAATAAATCATATGAGAAAAACTATAAAAGCAATAATAATTTATATTTTTTTAATAAAATATTAAATTAAACTAGTTGATTTCATTTAATTTGGGTAAGCCCAGAATTGGGTTAAATATTAGCCCAACTAAATAAGTCGATCAAAATAAAAAAGTTGATCAAAACTTAATCCTTTCTAGATTTGATCAAAAATTAAATTTAATCAATAATTAATCAAAATATAATCATGATCAAATTTAATTAAATTTTATTGATCAGTTTTATAATTGAGAATATAAATAAAAAAATTCTCAATTGCATAAGGGGAAAACTATAAATATGTTGATAGGAAATATACTATAATAACCAGATTTGTAAAGGACAAAACTGTCAAAATACTAAAAGGTATTAATAAGATAAAGAAGGGCAAAACTATAATTTTGATTTAAAAACCCTAATGGCAAAACTATAATTTTACCAAAATTACCTTCTTCCTTGCGCCGTCACCACATGTGCACGCATGGTTGCGGCTGCCACCGGTGCGGCCGTCACCTATGCACGGTTGTCGCTGCTGTCGCTGCAGCGTGGCCTGTGCTCACGGGTGGCCACCGCATGGGGGGCAGTCGGTGCTCGCGCATGACCACCGCCTCCTGTGCATGGGAGGGCCCCACCTATGCAGCGCTATCTTTGCCCGCGTAGGGCTATCGCCGATGCAATTGTGCCCGCGCGGCTACCGTTTGTGTGGCCATGCCCACGCGGCTGTTGTTAGGTTCAGAGTGGTACTAAGAGGGGGGGTGAATTAGTACAGTGGATTAAACTGAATAAAGCTTGAAAATCGATTTCGGAGATTTGCTTAAGAACTTGATTCAGCGAAAGAGACTTTAACTTGAAAATATTTAGGTAAATGAAATTGGAAGTAGGGAGAAGAAATCCGAACAGTTTGCAGCTTAAGAAATTTACGATGTAGAATTTTAAGTACTCACACAGCAAGTAAATGCAGCGATGTATAGTGGTTCGGTCAAATGACCTACGTCCACTCTTGAAGCCTCCTCCAATGAGGCTCCCAACTTTCACTACCAAGTCTCTTGAAGGGGAAGGACCAAACACCCATTTTACAGCCTTTTACAAGAGGTTCCCTCTCTTTATAGGATTTTTACAAGGAGAAGAAAGGAGGAGAACACTTGAGCAAATAAAAGTAGAAATTTGCTATAGCTTAGACTCAATTCTAACACTGCAAAAGATCCTCTTACTAGCTAGAAGTAAAGGGGTATTTATAGAGCTTTTGGGATTCAAAAATCCCACTCAAAAGGGTCTCATCGGAAATTTCGGACTGCAAGCAGTACTACCGCCTGGCACTGGCGGTACTACCGCTTGACACACCTTTGCGTGTGTCAGTGTGCTAGCGGTACTACCGCCTGACACAGGTGGTTGCAACCACCTGTCAGGCGGTACCACCGCTTGCCTGGGGCGGTGCTACCGCCTGGCCTACGGTCAACAGGTGGTGCCACCGCCTGAGTCCGGCCCGTCGCCCCTTGCCAGAAACTATATGGGCCTAACCTTCGGCCCAATACAGCCCAATAAAGGCCCAATTGGCCCAACACAGGTCTAGACAGGATTAACACCTAGTCTATACGCAAATCAAGTGCTAACTACGAATCTTAAAAGCAAATTAAACTGACACAGTCAAGTTATCTTCCGAAGAGCTTCCCGACGATCTTCCGGTGGACTTCCGACACTCCCTCGGATTCCTTTCGGTGGACTCTTAGCTGGCTCCCGGATTCTATGGCATGTTCAACGAGTCTTTGGCACCCTTCCGAACTATCTCGATGATCTCTGCGAACCTCCGACGATCTTTCCGACGAACTTCTGAAACCTTCGGCAAGTCCTCGATTTCATCTCGGTTGGCTCCGGCAGCACTTCCGATGATCCTTTAGACTTCCGGTGGACTCTTGAACTTCCAGTCAACTTGACTCCGGTAATTTGCTTTATATCTATCATAGTTAATCCTGCACACTTATCTCAAAAATGGATTAGATCAAATAACCATCAATTGACTTCATCATCAAAATCCGAGATTCAACAATCTCCCCTTTTTTGATGATGACAATCAATTGATGACGGAGTTATTCTTAACTCCCCCTATCTATATGTCATATAATGAGAAAGTAAAAACATTTGAATTTAATGTCTTGAAATCAAGCTTAAAAACCGATAAGTTTCATCCTTTGAACTTATCACCATGCTTAACAAGCATGAGGTTTCATTCATAAGAAATATCAAAGCAAACCATTTAACTTCAAGTCGAAGGATGATAAACATTTATTATTTCGACACAAGATACCAATAATTTTAAAATCACTGCAAGGATCTCATGATTAAAATGCAACATCATATTCAATACATCATGAGATGAAAACTTGTTATTATCAATTGAAAGATGCCATACGTTATACATGATATAATAGGAATCTTTCAAATATAAAGGTCACAAGCAATGTGATGTATACAAAAAAAAGGTTCAATGCCATGCTTTTCATGGCAAGAGCAATTGCAATAATAAATCTGATGAGACATTTTTCAATATAATGCATGATATTTATCAGGTCATCAAATTATTTTGCTTATGAAGGCCACATTCAACAAGTCATCAATTTCACATTTTTCTTCCCCTTTGTCATCAACAAAAAGGAGATGAATAAACTTGAAAGGGTGAAGCTTGATAAAAATAGAGTGACATAAGTGATATATGAGAGGAATCTTTACGCAGAAATCATAAAGCCATAATATGTCATCCTCGACAGACAAATCCAAAAGATATTTGATCATTTATACAGCGAAAACCATGATCGTAAGGCTAAAGGATGCATCATTAAAGCTAATCAACAAAAAGTGAGAGAGATATCAAAATTCATGAAGAGATTTAACCATTAACCGTTTAAAACAAAAACAACATCATGAAGGCAACATCCTGAAAACTTTTCGATCGAAAGATGAGTTCTTCACAAAATATTATGATCAATGATTAAAAATGATGTCATAATATTTAATATTACATGTTTTTCAAAACATTTAAACTTTGATTTTGATAGTTTCACCTTTATACCTTCAATGATATATGAAACTTTCATTTTTAATGAATTCAAATTGTTCTTCATTTAGGGATTTTGTGAAAATGTCCGCTAATTGATATTTTGTATCAATAAATTCAAGAGTGACATCATTATTGTTGACATGTTCTCGTATAAAGTGATGTCTTATATCGATATGCTTAGTTCTAGAGTGTTGAATAGGATTTTTGGTTAGACAAATAGTACTTGTATTATCACATTTTATGGGAATGTTTTTTAAATTAATTCCATAGTCTTCTAAAGTGTTTTTCATCCAAACAACTTGTGCACAACATGCACTTGCAGCTATGTATTCGGCTTCTGCCGTAGATAGTGCAATAGAATTTTGTTTCTTGGAAGTCCAAGAAACAAGTGCATGTCCTAAGAATTGACATGTTCCCGATGTGCTTTTTCTGTCTATTCTACATCTGTCAAAATCGGCATCCGCATAAGCTTTTAAATCAAAATTATCAAATTTTGGATACCATAATCCTAGATTAGGAGTTCCTTTAAGATACCTAAGGATTCTTTTAATAGCTTTAAGGTGAGATAACTTAGGATTTGTTTGGAATCTTACACATAGACCTACACTAAACATGATATCAGGTCTAGTTGCAGTGAGATAGAGTAAGCTACCTATCATTCCCCTAATATTTTTTGATCAAACTTTTCTTCATTTTCATCCAAGTCTAACTTGGTGGAAGTACTCATTGGAGTGTTGATGGCTTTAGAACTATCCATGTTAAATCATTTTAATAATTCTAATGTATACTTTGTTTGATTAATAAATGTATCATCACTAAGTTGTTTAATTTGTAATCCTAAAAAGAAGTTTAATTCGCCCATTAGGCTCATTTCAAATTCATGACTTATACACTTAGTAAATGATTCATATTGTGATTCATCCGAAGAACCAAAAATAATATCATCAACATAAATTTGAACAATAAGAAAATTATTTTCAAAATGTTTAATAAACAATGTAGTATCAACCTTGCCTTTAGTAAAATTATTTGAAATTAAGAAAGAGCTAAGCCTCTCATACCAAGCTCTAGGGGCTTGTTTCAATCCATAGAGAACCTTGGTTAGTTTAAAAACATGATTGGGAAGAAGAGAGTTTTCAAATCCGGGTGGTTGTTCTACATACACTTCTTCGGAAATAAAGCCATTCAAAAAAGCACTTTTGACATCCATTTGGAAAAGCTTAAAATTATTACTACTAGCATAGGCAAGGAGCATCCTATTGGCTTCTAATCTAGCCACAGGAGCAAAGGTTTCTTCGTAATCGATACCTTCTTCTTGGTTAAAACCTTTGGTCACTAATCTAGCCTTGTTTCTAATCACGATACCATACTCATCTTGCTTGTTTCTAAAGACCCATTTAGTACCAATAACTAAATGGTCATTAGGTCTAGGAACAAGCCCACACCTCATTCCTCTCAAATTGGTTCAATTCCTCTTGTATTGCGATAACCCAAGAATTATCTTTCAAGGCTTCGACAATACATTTTGGTTCAATTTGAGAAAGAAAAGCGGCATGAGCACAAAAATTTTTAAGAGAGGAGCGAGTTTGAACCCCTTTTGATGTGTCTCCTATAATTAGCTCCTTAGGATGAGCATCCACATACTTCCATTCCTTAGGTAAGGAATATTCGGAAGAAGATGCTTCCAAGTTGCCATTTTGAGGAGAGGGTTCATTTAAATTCAAATTATCAAAACCGAAATCATCATCAAGATCATTTTTCTTAATTTTGAAAACTTTATTAAAAACCATATGAATAGACTCTTCTATAACTAAGGTTCTTTTGTTAAAAGCATGAAAAACTTTAGAAATGGAAGAGTAGCCAAGAAAGATGCCTTCATCGGATTTAGCATCAAATTTTCTTAAGGCATCCTTTTCATTTAAAATAAAGCATTTGCAACAAAAAACCATAAAGTAAGAAACATTAGGTTTTTTGTCATTCCATAATTCATAAGGGGTTTTGGATAAAGATGGTCTTACTAGAACCCTATTCATGATATAGCAAGCCGTATTTACGGCTTCGGCCCAAAAATATTTGGGTAAATTATGTTCATTTAACATGGTTCTTGCCATTTTTTGTAAATTTATATTCTTTCTTTCTGCTACTCTATTTTGTTGAGGATTTCTTGGAGTAGAGAAGAAGTGGTTATACCCATTTGATTCACAAAAATTTTGGAAGTTACGGTTTTGGAATTCACCATCGTGATCACTCCAAATTGATGAAATCATGAAACCCTTTTCATTTTGAGTAAGTTTATAGAATTTAGAGAAACATTTAAAAGAATCACTTTTGTGAGCTAAGAAATAGGTCCACGTGAATCTACTATAGTCATCTACAATCACAAAGGCATATTTGCTACCTCTTAGGCTTGTTGTGTCAATTGGTCCAAACAAATCCATATGAATCAATTGTAATGGTCTAGAGGTACTTATTTGATTTTTTGGCTTGAAGCTAGTTTTGATTTGTTTCCCTAGTTGACAAGCATCACATATTTTATCTTTAGTGAACTTAACCTTAGGAATACCTCTTATAAGGTTTTTAGATGTGATTTAAATGATTAGTTTCATGCTAGCATGACCTAATCTTCTATGCCAAAGCCAAGCATCATCATTCAAAGCCGAAAAATATATTTCACTGCTAAGATCATCAAGATTAATAGTGTAGACGTTATTTTGCTTGATTGCAATTATAGATGTGTTGTTGTGTGGTTTTTCGACGATGCAAGCATTAGATTCAAATCTTACAATATAACCATTATCACATAATTGACTAATACTCAAGAGATTATATTTTAAACCATCTACTAATAACACATTATCAATTGAAAGGATTGATTTGTTACCTATAATACCCTTGCCAATGATTTTACCTTTGTTGTTGTCTTCGAAGGTGACAAACCCTTCGTCTTGGCTTGAGAGCTTAGAGAATTGAGATGGATCTCCGGTCATGTGCCTTGAGCATCCACTATCAAGGTACCATCTCTTGCTCCTAGCTTGTGTGGGTGTTTTTATCTCTTCTCCCAACGCCATTAGAGCAAAGTTGGCCTCCTCTTTGATGCTTGCTTCTTCATCCTCGGAATCACTCGAGTCATCCCATGTAGCCTTCAATGCCTTCTTTTTCTTGAGTTGCTTCTTCTTGGCTTGGGGGCATTCATTTTTAAAGTGCCCTAGCTTCTTACATTCATAACATATGACTTGGTCCTTTTTTGGTTCAAGTTTATTTTTGAATTCATTTTTAAATTTACCCTTCTTAATGAATTTTTTAAATTTTCTAATTAAGAGTGCAATGTCCTCATCAAAGTCCTCATCACTTGATGTTCCTTTCAAGTGGTCTTCTTGAGTTCTTAATGCCATATCCTTCCTGTTCTTTGGAAGGGGGTTCTCTAGCTCATCATGAGCATGACATGTCATTTCATAGGTCATTAAAGACCCTATGAGTTCTTCAATAGGAAAAGTTTTAAGGTCCTTGGCCTCTTGAATGGCCGTAACCTTTGGATCCCAACATTTCGGAAGGGATCTTAAAATTTTTGTTACTAATTCAAAATTAGAAAAATCTTTACCAAGTGCCTTGAGTCCATTGATGGCATCCGTAAAGCGGGTGTACATGTCTCCAATGGACTCACTTGGTTTCATTCGAAAAAGCTCGTAAGAATGCACAAGAATGTTGATTTTGGACTCTTTCACTTGGCTAGTGTCTTCATGAGTGATCTCAAGAGTACGCCAAATATCAAAAGCCGATTCACAAATCGATACGTGATTAAATTCGTTTTTGTCTAGTGCACAAAACAAGGCATTCATAGCCTTTGCGTTTAAAACAAAAACGTTCTTCTCCGACTCATTCCATTCGCTCATCGGAAGAGAAAATTTTTAAAAACCATTTTCAATGTTATTCTAAAGCTCAAAATCCATAAAAATAAGAAAGATCCTCATACGAGTCTTCCAATACGTATAATCCGACCAATTAAACATAGGCGGACGAGTAATGGAATGACCCTCATGCATGCCGGAATAGGCATCTCTCTTGGGTTTTAAACCAAATATGAGAGTGAACTTAGCTCTGATACCAATTGTTAGGTTCAGAGTGGCACTAAGAGGAGGGGGGGGGTGAATTAGTACAGCGGATTAAACTGAATAAAGCTTGAAAACCGATTCTGGAGATTTGCTTAAGAACTTGATTCAGCGAAAGAGACTTTAACTTGAAAATATTCAGGTAAATGAAATTAGAAGTAGGGAGAAGAAATCTGATCAGTTTGTAGCTTAAGAAATTTACGATGCAGAATTTTAAGTACTCACACAGCAAGTAAATGCAGCGATGTATAGTGGTTCGGTCAAATGACCTACGTCCACTCTTGAAGCCTCCTCCAATGAGGCTCCCAACTTCCACTACCAAGTCTCTTGAAGGGGAAGGACCAAACACCCCTTTTACAGCCTTTTACAAGAGGTTCCCTCTCTTTATAGGATTTTTACAAGGAGAAGAAAGGAGGAGAACACTTGAGCAAATGAAAGCAGAAATTTGCTATAGCTTAGACTCAATTCTAACACTGCAAAAGATCCTCTTACCAGCTAAAAGTAAAGGGGTATTTATAGAGCTTTTGGGATTCAAAAATCCCGCTCAAAAGGGTCTCATCAGAAATTTTGGACTGCAGGTGGTACTCTGCTGACACACTTTTTGTGTGTTAGTGTCTTTGTGGTACTACCGCTGCCTGGCGTGATACTACCGCTGCCCTAGCGGTACTATCGCTTGACACAGGTGGTTGCAACCACCTATCCGGCGGTACCACCGCCTGGCTGGGGCGGTGCTACTGCCTGGCTGAGGCGGTGCTACCACCTGACCTACGGTCAACAGGCGGTGCTACCACCTGGGTCCGGCGGTGCTACCGTCGGCCCTTACCAGAAACTGTATGGGCCTAACCTTCGGCCCAATACAAATCAATAAAGGCCCAATTGGCCCAACACAGGTCTAGACATGATTAACACCTAGTCTATATCCAAATCAAGTGCTAACTATGAATCTTAAAAGCAAATTAAACTTACACAATCAAGTTATCTTCCGAAGAGCTTCTCGACGATCTTCCAGCGGACTTCCGACACTCCCTCGGATTCCTTCCGGCGGACTCTTAGCTGGCTCCCGAATTCTATGGCGTGTTCAACGAGTCTTTGGCACCCTTCCGAACCTTCTCGGTGATCTCCATGAACCTCCGACGATCTTTCCGGTGAACTTTCGAAACCTTCGGTAAGTCCCCAATTTCATCTCGGTTGGCTCCGGCAGCACTTCCGATGATCCTTCAGACTTCCGATGGACTCTTGAACTTCTAGTCAACTTGACTCTAGTAATTTGCTTTATGTCTATCATAGTTAATCCTGCACACTTATCTCAAAAATAGATTAGATCAAATAACCATCAATTGACTTCATCATCAAAATCTGAGATTCAACAACTGTTGCCTGTGCGGTTGTGCTCACATGAGTGGCTGCCTCTGCCTGCGTTAGGCACGGCAGTTGTACTCATGCAGCCATCGCTTGGACACGGGTTCTGCCCTCGTGTGGCCGTTATGCGCGGCTACAGCAAACACGGTGACGCTGCACTGCCGACGATTGAACAAGCATTCGAGAGAGATTGTCACCTCAACAACACTAATCCATCAATTAAAATCATAAGAAACAGATCGATAATACTCGACGAATCTTTCATGCATCATAAACAAAAACCGATCCTTTCGAAAGTGAAAGATGTTAACAAATAGATCCAAAAGTATTTAATTTAAAAAATCATGGCTTTGATACCAATTGTTAGCATAAAATCTGTAATCATGCTATCTATAATGCAGAAAAACTTTAATGCCAAAATCTGAAATCAAATAACAATGGATCTAAACAATATTACGATGCGTACCTTTCGTTGTTGTTCAGAGAAATAAACTTTATTTGATCTACAAGCACATCATCGTCAGATCTGAAATATTAATCTGCAAGGAGAACTAGACTCACCTTCTCCTCTCTTCCTATCCTTTCACAGGACCACTTAGATTGATGGTTAGGGAGATTGAGAGAAAAATTGTAATCTCTCAACTGCACTCTCTTATCTCTTCTTCTCTCTTCTTATGTTCTCTCATTTTATTTTATATCCCTAGAGGTCCTGTGTATTTATAGGTGAGAGTAGAGGGTCTAGGATAAGATATTAGAAGATTTCCTCCCATCAAGGGCATCCCCTAAAGAATCCTACTTTAATTGGACTTCATTTCTATTAGCCAATAACCATAATTAGAATCCAACCATATCCTTAATATATCTTATCTAATTAAATAGGACCACATAAGCTAACAAGTTCTTGATTCTTTCCTTGTAAGAAAGGGAGTTCGATTGAGATAGTGAGAAGGGAGATCCTCATGTTGTGAAAGGAACAAGGATAAACTAATGTATTCTTGATTCTTCTTTAAAAAAAAATAAGTTCTCAATTCTTACCTAGACTAATGGGCGATGATGTAGTTAGTGAAAGAGGAGAGCAGGTTGAAAAGAGGGGCAACGGGCGGGCAAGTAGTGAGTGAATAGGTGCGGCGGGTAAGCGAATGCTGTGGGCAAGCAGGTGTGGTGGGCGAGTAAGTGTGGTGGGCAAGAGAGCAAGCGATGATCAAGTAGGTTGGAAAGAGAATGGGAGGAGGAAATCGAGAGAAGTTTATATAAAATTAATAATTTAAAGATAATAAAATTATATTTTTATCATTTTTATTTATATCCTTTTTGCACATGACAATATGTGTAATTTCTTTCATCGATAAAGCATAAGAAGAATCGAGATTAAATGTTTCACTTTCGTAAATATAGGGATCCCAATGTTACTTTTTAAAGTATAAAGATCTGGACAATCATAGTTAAGTACAAGGGTAATCTATAATTACCCTATAATTTCTCTCTCCCTAATCAAATTGAGGGATCTATTTATGACTAATGATCTTTCAAGGTCTAAATTATAAAATTTTATTTTTAAAAAATATTTCTACTTAAACTAACTTAATCAAAGAATCATCTCATTTCCTGTATAAATAGGCCTCTATATCTCTCAATAACAATATGAGTTAGAGATTAAGGGAAGAATTAAAATAGAGGATAGGAAAAGGAAGAAGAAATTAGGTAGGATATTATTTATTATTATTTTATTATTTATTACTGTATTGATTAATGATATTAGGTTGATTAGTATGTTAATTATAATATTAATTAGGTAAGTTGATTAATTGATTTAATTAGCTCAATTAACATATAAGGTTGACTCAAATATGTGAACCCACTAGCTCGGTTCAGGCTTATATGAAAACAAAATAAAAACTTAATATTCTTACCATAATTCAACCCTTAGACTTTTGGTTGGATTCAAATTGAATCAATATGTTATAATCAACTTACTCTTGCATATAATACATATCATATTTTGGAACTAAAGAATGTATGAGATCGAATGAGTATAAATAAATATTGTTAATCAATTTTTTATATGATTAACTTGAAAGTCAATTGTTATTAAATTGATTTAGTATTGATAGACCATTTTTGATAGTATATGAATTCATGTATTTGAATTGATTTACTAAAACATTACATGATATGTGCTTACAAGATTACTAAGGACATTGATCCTTACTATTAAGCAAATAAGCTACTATTGATAGAATACCAAAGAGAAAGTAGGTCGAAACCTTGAGACTTACTTTGAAGCAAGTTAATAGCAAGGTCGGTGTTAGGGAGATATCGAGCCTTTAACAATCCCTAACAAAGGCAATTAAGTAGCACCAAGTATTTGACACCACTTTACCAGGATAAATTTTTCACACATTTAGGATGATAATAAAAAAGGGATGGAGGGGAAATCTAAGCCCTGTTAGGATCGAAAAGGCACTAAGAGAGAGGGGGGGGGGGGTTGAATTAGTGCAGCGGATTAAAATCATAATTTTAAAATCGATTTTACAAAAAGATAAGTTCGTAGGAAAATTTCGATTCGATGATAGAGAACTTGTAAGAAGTTGCTTGAGTAAAGGAAATAGCAAGGAACTAAGCAATTTGCAGCTAAGTAATAAAATGATTTAGAAATGTAAACACTCACACATTCATGAACACAATGATGTATAGTGGTTCGGTCAAATGACCTACATCCACTCTTGAAGCCTTCACGATGAGGCTCCGCACTTCCACTAGCAAATCCTTTGAAGGGGAAGGACCAAATACCCCTTTTTACAACCCTTTACAAGAGGTTCACACTCTTACAAGATTTCTTAAGAAGAAGAAGGAGGTGAACACTTAGCAAGAGACAAGGCTTTTCAAGACTATTCAAAGACTTAAACTCAAAATTCTAACTCTCAAAAGGCTACCCTTTCAGCTGAGAAAGGGGGGTATTTATAGGCTCAAAATGGATTCAAATTTGGGCTCCAAATTTGAATTTTTGAGTTTCCCGGTGTCAGCCTGTTAGAGGCGGTGGAACCGCCTGTCAAAGGTGGTGCCACCGCCCCAAGCTGGGCGGTTCAACCGCTTGGCCCATTCAGCAAAGGCTGAATGGGCCTCATTTAAGGCCCAATTTGGCCTAGTAGGAGCCTGGTTGGCCTCTACTAAATTTAGACATGATTATTACTAAATTCTTGCTTTAATTATGTACAAACTATGAAATTAAAATATAATTCTAAGTGATTTAACCTGACATTCTTCAAGTCAACTTCCGACGAGCTTTACGGTGAGATTTCGGCGGACTTCCGACACTTCCTTCGGATTTCTTCCAGTAGACTCCCAGCATACTCCCGGATTGTATGGCGAGCTCCACGAGTCTTCGGCTAGCTTCTGAATCTTCCCAGTAAGTTCCGCGAACCTTCGACGATCTTTGCGACGAACTTCCGAAAACTTCGACAAGTCCTTGATTCGATCTTAGATGGTTCCGGCAACACTTCCGACGATTTCTCAGACTTCCGATAAACTCTTGAACACCCGACGGACTTGACCTCGGTAAATCGCTTTATGTTTTCATCCCATCGTAGTTATTCCTACACACTTATCTCGACAAAATAGATTATAACAAATATTTCACCAATTGACTTCATCATCAAAATCCGAGATTCAATAATCTCCCCCTTTTTGATGATGACAATCAATTGATGATGGAGTTACTCTTAACTCCCCCTATCTATATGCCATAGATAGTAAAAACTGCTTGAATTCAATTTCTTTAAATTCAACACGATAAGTTTAACTTATCATTCAACATATGAAAGAAAAACTTCATGGTTTACTTAATGATGACAATGTCGATGTATGGACATTCATCATTAAGTCAAAAGATGTCAAATAAATAGGTATCAAATGATATCATTGAAGTATACATAATAAAAAAATGATATCAAGAACCTAAATAAGCATTTCAAGCATATAACTTGCAATAACTTGTAAAGCATGGCAAATGCATATAACTTTCAACGCATGGTAATTGCATTCACTTATCACATATTTCTCCCCCTTTGTCATCAACAAAAAGGAAAAGAGGGATTCATATACGAGTGAAAATCGAAAATATTATGAGTGCGTCATCCAAAGATATGTAAAAAAGATATCTGAAAAAATATCACAAATGAGGGAAAAGAAATCATTCAGAAATCCGAATATCATTCCATAGTGCCCAAGAAAATGTAGTAAAGATAATACAACATAGATGTCAAAGTTGCATAAAAGTTTACAACGTTCAAAAAGAAAATACAACAAACTACTCCTTTGGAGGAATGCCAAAGTGCCTATACATGTGATCTATCTTTTGGTTCATCTTTCGCATTTCCTTCAAAATTTTAATTTACTGCAATTTAACTTCATTTAATTCTCTCATGATCAGATCGTCAGAAGGTGGAGCTGAAGCTGGCACTGATGGAGCTGTATCAACGGGATCAAGAGGAGAAGATTCACTTCCCCTAAAGACTGGTGTTTTAGGATGTTCTACTGGTGGGGGATGTATATCACTTCTCCTACGTTGTCTAACCCCTATTCCATGCTCAAATGTATACCTAAGTCTCCTAAGTAGTTTCATGTCAATGATGTTAAATCTGTCCACTTGTACTACTTCTTCATTAGGTGGAATACTAATATTATGGGCATGCAACAATCTAGTTATCAATCCTCCATATGGTAACATTAACCCTTTAGAAATGACTTCTATCATGTGTTACTAGATTAGGTAACCAAAACATGAATTCTGTCTGGTCATGATCCAATATATGGTACCCAACTCGGCTAAACTGATCTCATCTTGATGAAACTGTTTAGGAATGATAATGCTTATAAGAATGTGATGTAAAATTTTAGAGTTGAAAGGCAACAAATGTTCACAACTCTTGGGAATTATGCCTAAGTTCGGATTTGCAAAGACGGTTTCTAAGGCTTCGGAGTGGGTGGCTCCGATTGTGTCCATGTCCCATTTCCCTCTAAAATAGCATCCTAACTCTTTTTCAACAATTCCAATTAAAGAGCATATTGTACTATCAAATATTTGGATCTCATTTCCTAGAAGATAGGTAGATAAGCCATCTTCATTCACGCTTAAATTAGCATAAAACAATTTAATCAAGCATGGATAAATAGGTTCAACAATTTACAAAATGGGTAAGACCTCTAAGTCAGCAAACCACATGATGGGTTCAAGGTTCCCTAATTGATTCAAATCAATATATTTTCCTTTATGAATGGTTCTAGTAACAAGTTCAGAAAACCTAAGGGATGCTTCTTTTGATTTGAACAAAGATTGGTCAAATGAATCTACCTCTACCCTTTTCCCTTTGTCTCTTAACGATCTTTTAGGAGCCATTTCTAATGAGGATAGATCAATAATCAACTTAAAGGAAAGAACTAAACTAGGCAAAAAAAGAGGAGAAAAATTTCAGATTTTACCTTAGTTTTGTTCCCTTAAGAGGTAGAGGGCTTGAATCAAGGAAAAATCTCTTTCTTAGGCTTCTAGAGGGAGAGAATAAGGCTTGGGAAGTGTTTTGAGGGGATTAGAGAGGTGAGGAAGAGGTCTTTCGGGTTAGGGGGTGGTTCTACCGTCGGCCCTAACTCACCCCTTTTATAAGGGGTGTTCGGGCGGTACTACCGCCTAGACAGGTGGTTCTACCTCTTGGGGTCTGACAACCCAGGCGGTGCTACCGCTGGTAGCACAAAAATCCCCCTTTTTTTTTAAATTTATTCTGAATTTGTTTTTAAGATTTTAAGGATGGGAGGATGTCAAAAAGAAATCTGAAATTTCAAAAAGAAATTCGAGAGGAAGGCAAATCGACGAAAACCGAAATTTCAAGGAAAATCTCATACAATAAAGCTCATTTATTAGGACAATTTAACATGCTTAATTCCCTTCTAATAAAATCAAATTGTTCCTCATTTAAGGGTTTTGTAAAAATGTCTGCTAATTGATGATTTGTATCAATAAATTCAAGGGTGACATCTTTACTACTAACATGATCACGTATAAAATGATGCCTAATGTCAATGTGCTTAGTTCGAGAGTGTTGAATCAGATATTTAGTTAGACAGATAGTACTCGTGTTATCACATTTTATAGGAATATTTTTTAAATAAATTCCATAGTCTTCTAGTGTATTTTTCATCCAAATAACCTGTGCACAACATGCACTTGCAGCTATATATTTGGTTTCTGTCGTAGATAGTGCAACTGAATTTTGTTTCTTGGAAGTCCAAGAAATAAGTGCATGTCCTAGAAATTGGCATGTTCCGGATGTACTTTTTCTATCTATTTTACATCCACCAAAATCTGCATCTACATAAGCTTTTAAATCAAAGTTATCGGATTTTGGATACCATAATCCAAGATTCGGAGTCCCTTTAAGATATCTAAGGATTCTCTTAACGGATTTGAAGTGAGATAGCTTAGGATTAGCTTGGAATCTTGCACATAACCCCATACTAAACATGATGTCAGGCCTGGTTGCAGTGAGATAAAGCAAGCTACCTATCATGCCCTTATATGTTTTTTGATCAAAACTTTCTCCATTTTCATCTATATCTAACTTAGTGGAGGTGCTCATAGAAGTGCTAATGTCTTTTGATCCATCCATGTTAAATTGTTTTAATAATTCTAATGTATACTTTGATTGATTTAGAAATATACCATCCTTAGTTGCTTAATTTGCAATCCTAAAAAGAAATTTAGTTCTCCCATTAGGCTCATCTCAAATTCATCACTCATATTCTTGGCAAATGATTCACATAGTGATTTATTAGAAGAACCAAAATAATATCATCAACATAAATTTGAACAATAAGAAAATTATTTTTAAAATATTTAATAAACAATATAGTATCAACCTTACCTTTAGTGAAATCATTTGAAATTAAAAAAAGAACTAAGCCTCTCATACCTAGCCCTAGGGGCTTGTTTTAGACCATATAGAGCCTTAGTTAGCTTAAACACATGGTTAAGAAGAAGAGAATTTTCAAATCCAGGTGGTTGTTCGACATACACTTCTTTAGAAATAAAACAATTTAAGAATGCACTTTTTACATCCATTTGAAATAATTTAAAATCATTGCTACTAGCATATGTAAGGAGCATCCTAATGGCTTCTAATCTTACCACCGGAGCGAAGAACTCTTCGTAATCGATACCTTCTTCTTGGTTGAAACCTTTGGTCACTAGTCTAGCCTTGTTTCTAACTATGATACCACATTCATCTTGCTTGTTTCTAAAGACCCACTTAGTACCAATAACTAAGTGGTCATTAGGTCTAGGAACAAGCTTCCATACCTCATTCCTCTCAAATTGATTCAATTCTTCTTACATTGCGATAACCCAAGAATCATCTTTCAAGGCATCATCACTGCATTTTGGTTCAACTTGAGAAAGAAAAGCGGAATGGGCACAAAAATCTTTGAAAGAAGAGCGAGTTTGAACCCCTTTCAATGCATCTCCTATAATTAACTCCTTGGGATGAGCATCTACATACTTCCATTCCTTGGGTAAGGAAGTTTGGGAAGAAGATGCATCCAAGTTGTCATTTTGAGGATATGGTTCATTCAAATTTAAATTATCAAAGCCAAAATCATCATCAAAAGTCTTTCTTCTTAAATTCAAAAATTTCATTAAAAACCACATGAATAGATTCTTCTATAACTAAGGTTCTTTTGTTGAAAACACGAAAAGCCTTAGAAACGGAAGAATAACCAAGAAATATGTCTTCATTGGATTTTGCATCGAATTTTCCTAAGGCATCCTTTTCATTTAAAATAAAGCATTTACAACCAAAAACTTTAAAATAAGAAACATTGGGTTTTTTATTATCCCATAATTCATATAGAGTTTTAGATAGGGATGGTCTCACTAGAACTCTATTCATAATATAGCAAGCCGTATTCACGACTTCGGCCCAAATTTGATTTTTTTATTTGAAACTAGTTTTTATTTGTTTTCCTAGTTGACATGCATCACATACCTTGTCCTTAACAAATTTCATGTTTGTGATTCCTCTTACTAACTCTCTAGATGAAATCTTAGAGATTAGTTTCATGCTTGCATGGCCTAATCTCCTATGCCAAAGCCAAGCATCATTATTCAAAATCGAAAAACACATTTCATTACTTAATTCATCAATATTTATGGTATAGACATTATTTTGTTTTAAAGCAATCATGGATATGTCATTGTTTGGTTTTTCAATGATGCAAACATTAGATTCAAATCTAACAACATAGCCTTTATCGCATAATTGACTAATGCTTAAAAGATTATATTTTAAACCATCAACTAGCAAGATATCATCAATTGAAAAACTTGATTTGTTACCTATGGTTCCTTTGCCAATGATTTTATCCTTGTTGTTGTCTCCGAAGGTGACATACCCTTCTTCTTTGCTAGTGAGCATAGAGAAATGAGATGGATCTCCGGTCATGTGCCTTGAGCATCCACTATCAAGATACCATTTCTTGCTCCTAGCTTGTGAGTTTGTCTACAAAAGAGGATGGTTTTTAGGTACCCATTTGATTTTGGGTGCCTTACAAATTGATCTACTTAATTTGTAATTCAATATTGAATTGTTTATGGTTCCTTTAGGAACCCATATCAATTTTTGTGGACTAATTTTCTTGAATGGACATTTGTAAGCAATATGTCCTATTTTACCACAAAAATTACATTTCAAATGGGGTGATACATGCAATGTGGGTCCTTTAATGAAGGTGGTGGGATTTTGGTGAGATCCACTCACAAATCCTATTCCACTTCTATTTCCGACGTGACCCTTGTTAGCAAGGATCATGTCCAAGCCCTTGCTACCGACCTTAAACTTGTTTAGGGTCTCTTTGAGTAGCAAGTTCTCCCTTTTTATTACTTCTAAGTGTTCACACTTAGAGCATGGGAGTAGAGAAGGAGTTTGGAGACTATTGAACTCATTTTGTAATAAAGAATGCTCTTTCTTAAGCACATTGAACTTCTTACTAATAGTTCTACATTCATCAAATAACTCATGAAAAGCGATAGAAAGCTTATCGAAAGATAATTCTTCATTAAATAACTCACTAACCTCTTCTCCAAGGGCCATTAGCGCGAAGTTAGCTTCATCTTTGTTGCTTGCTTCTTCGACCTCGGAGTCACTTGAATCATCCCATGTAGCCTTCAATGCTTTCTTCTTCTTGGGTTGCTTCTTCTTGGCTTGAGGGCATTCATTCTTGAAGTGTCCCGGTTTCTTGCATTCGTAGCAAATAACTTGGTCCTTTTTGTGTTCAAATTTATTCTTTGTGTCATTTTTAAATTTGTTCTTTCTTATAAATTTCTTAAACTTTCGAGTCAAAAGTGCAATGTCATTGTCACTGTCCTCATCACTTGATGTTCCTTTCAAGTGGTCTTCTTATGTTCTAAGTGCCATATCCTTCCTGTTCTTTGGAATGGGGTTCTCAAGCTCTTCATGAGCATGGCACGTCATCTCGTAGGTCATTAGAGACCCAATAAGTTCTTCAAGTGGAAATATTTTAAGATCCTTGGCCTCTTGAATGGCCGTAACTTTTGGATCACAACTCTTTGGAAGGGATTTTAAAATTTTAGTTACCAACTCAAAATTTGAAAAACCTTTACCAACAGCTTTAAGTCCATTGATGACATCCGTAAAGCGGGTGTACATGTCTCCAATGGACTCATTTAGTTTCATACGAAAAAGTTCATAAGAATGCACAAGAATGTTGATTTTGGACTCTTTCACTCAGCTAGTGCCTTCATGAGTGATTTCAAGAGTGCGCCAAATATCAAATGCCGATTCGCAAATAGAAACCTGATTAAACTCATTCTTATCAAGCGTACAAAATAAGGCATTCATAGCCTTTGCATTGAGAGCAAAAATCTTCCTTTCCGACTCATTCCATTCACTTATCGGAAAAGAAGATTTTGCAAAGCCATTTTCAACAATGTTCCAAAGTTCGAAGTCCATAGAAATGAGAAAAATCCTCATACGAGTCTTCCAATACGTATAATCTGACCCATTAAACATAGGCGGACGAGTAATGGAGTGACCCTCTTGCATACCGGAGTAGGCCATCTCTCTTGGGTTTTAAACCAATATGAGAGTAAACCTTGCTCCGATACCAATTGCTAGGATCGAAAAGGCACTAAGAGGGGGGGTGAATTAGTGCAGCGGATTAAAATCGTAATTTTGAAACCGATTTTACAAAAAGACAATTTCATAGAAAGATTTCGATTCGATGAAAGAGAACTTGTAAGAAGTTGCTTGAGTAAAGGAAATAGCAAGGAACTAAGCAATTTGCAGCTAAGTAATAAAATGATTCAGAAATGTAAACACTCACACATTCATGAACACAATGATGTATAGTGGTTCGGTCAAATGACCTACATCCACTCTTGAAGCCTTCACGATGAGGCTCCGCACTTCCACTAGCAAATCCTTTGAAGGGGAAGGACCAAATACCCCTTTTTATAATCCTTTACAAGAGGTTCACACTCTTACAAGATTTCTCAAGAAGAAGAAGGAGGTGAACACTTAGTAAGAGACAAGGCTTTTCAAGATTATTCAAAGACTTAAACTCAAGATTCTAACTCTCAATAGGGTACCCTTTTAGCTGAGAAGGGGGGGGGCATTTATAGGCTCAAAATGGATTCAAATTTGGGCTCTAAATTTAAATTTTTTGAGTTTCCCAGTGTCAGTCTGTCAGAGGCAGTGGAACCGCCTATTAGAGGCTATGCCACCGCCTGTTTCAGTCTGGCAGACTAACACAATAGGGGCGGTGCCACCGCCCCAGCCAGGCTGTGCTATCGCCCTAGTCCGGCGAAAAGGGCGGTGCTACCACCCCAGGCTGGGCGGTTCAACCGCCTGGCCCATTCAGCAAAAGCTGAATGGGCCCTGTTTAAGGCCCAATTTGGCCCAATAGGAGCCCGGTTGGCCCCTACTAAATTTAGACAGGATTATTTCTAAATCCTTGCTCTAATTACGTGCAAACTATAAAATTAAAATATAATTCTAAGTGATTTAACCCAACATTCTTCAAGTCAACTTCCGACGAACTTTACGGTGAGATTCCGGCGGACTTCTGACACTTCCTTCGGATTTCTTCCAGCAGACTCCCAGCATACTCCCGGATTGTATGGCGAGCTCAACGAGTCTTCGGCTAGCTTCCGAATCTTCCCGGTAAGTTCCGCGAACCTTCGATGATCTTTACGACGAACTTCCGAAAACTTCGGCAAGTCCTTGATTCGATCTTGGATGGTTCCGACAACACTTTCGACGATTTCTCGGACTTTCGATAAACTCTTGAACACCCGACGGACTTGACCTCGGTAAATCGCTTTATGTTTTTATCCCATCGTAGTTATTCCTGCACACTTATCTCGACAAAATAGATTAGAACATAAATTTCACCAATTGACTTCATCATCAAAATCCGAGCTTCAACAAGCCCTGCATCTAAGGTGTCAATAGAAGTATAGAAGAAATAACGTGGCTCATATGGTCGAGCATCAAACTGAGGAGCTATCTGTTGGGTTGCCAAAATTATCCTTTGGTAAATTTCCTGACAATAAAGCAGAAAAGAATGAAAAAGACAGGGACACTGAATTTACGTGGTTCAATCAATTGACCTATGTCCACGAACGAATGAGGAGCAAAACTCTTACTATTAAAGGGACAATTACAAATGCCTTAGGAAAAATATTCCTAGGCCATAAAGCACCTGAAGCTACTAAACAAGAAAAACCCAAAATATTTGACTTAATATGGACTTAATGAAAATTAAATCCAAAGCGGCTTTTCTTGTGGTGCATCTATCCTCAAAGCCTAGACCCTTATTTAATATTTGACTTAATATGAACTTAATAAAAATTAAATCCAAAGCGACTTTTCTTATGGTGCATCTATCTTCAAAGCCTAGACCCTTATTTATAGCACCAATAGGAGATAGCATAATAGAAAATTCAGATGTGGGATTATGGGACTTGCCAAACCAACAAATCTCCACCTTGGCATGTCCCAGCATTGACAATTTAGCAGAACTTGCTCCACCTTCTTCACAAAAGCCCCAATGAGCAATCACCAATAATGAATACCAACCAAGTCCAAGCCCTACTTGAACTTGTAAACTGGAAGAGGCTTTGTAAGCATATCAGTTGGATTATCCTTCGTATGCATTTTCTGAACAAGGACCTTTCCTTCGGCAATAGTATCCCGAATAAAATGAAACTTCACATCGATGTGTTTCATCCTCTCATGATACATCTGGTTTTTAGTCAAATGAATAGCACTTTGACTATCATAGTAAATTGTAGTAACACCTTGATGTTGACATAATTCATCGAACAAACCTCTTAACCATAAAACTTCTTTGATCGCCTCTGTCACTACCATATATTCTACCTCTGTAGTGGATAAAGCTACGACAGGTTGTAAATAAGCTTTCCAACTAACTGCACAACCACCAACGCAAAATACATAGCCTATCAGAGATCTTTGTTTATCAAGATCTGCAACATAATCAGAGTTGACGAAACCAATCAAAGTGTCATGATTTTTCCCAAACTCCAAACAAGCATCTGAAGTCCCTTGCAAGTATCTGAGAATCCACTTCACAGCCTGCCAATGTGTTTTACCCGGACAAGACATATACATGCTAACCACACTGACTGCTTGTGAAATATCTGGACGAGTACAAACCATTGCATACATAATACTGCCGATGGCATTGGAATATGGAACTTTCACCATATATTTTTCCTCTTCAACTGATTGTGGTGACTGAGCAGCAGATAGCAGAAAATGGCTAGCAAGAGGAGTACTCACTAGCTTAGCATTTTTCATGCCAAACCTCTCCAAGACTTTCTTGAGGTTATTTTTCTAGGCCAAAAATAATTTTCCAACTCCTCGATCTCTTTTGATCTCCATGCTAAGAATCTTCTTAGTTGTTCCCAAATCTTTTATTTCAAATTCACTATTCAGCTGCATTTTCAAAGTGTGAATTTTTGACAAATTCTTAGTTACAATAAGCATGTCATCAACATAAAGTAACAAATACACAAAAAAGTCATCATTTAACTTCTGGAAGTAGACACAACTATCATACATGCTCCTTGTGTAACCATGACCCAATATAAAGGAATCAAACCTCTTATAGCATTGTCTTGGAGACTACTTCAATCCATACAAGAATTTCTTTAATAAGCAAACATGGTTTTCCTTACCGTCAACTTCAAATCCATGAGGTTACTCTATGTAAATTTGCTCTTCAAGTTCAAAATGTAAGAAAGTTGTCTTGACATCAAGTTGCTCTAATTCCAAATCATACATGGCAACTAAAGCAAGCAAAACACGAATAGAGCTATGTTTAACAACAGGTGAAAATACGTCATTAAAATTAATACCATATACCTGACTATAGCCCTTTGCAACCAATCGTGTTTTGTACCTTACATCTTCAACCCCTGGAATACCTTCCTTCCTTTTGAAGACCCATTTGCATCCAATAATTTTCTTACTTGAAGGTGGCTTCACAAGATCCCAAGTTCTATTCTGATAGAGAGATTCAATTTCTTCATTCATCGCAATCAACCACTTAGCGGAATCATCACAAGAAACTGCATCTGAGTAGGTAGTAGGCTCACCAACTCCACTTATTTCTTCTGCAACAAACAAAGCATATGCAACCAAATTTGCATATCTTTGTGGTGGTCGAATATCTCTTTGTGGTCTATCCTTAGCTATGGAATATTGCTCTTCCTCTGGATCATCTTCTTTAGTAAACTCGGGACCATCTACTGGCATTCTTTGAGTAGAAGAGTTCGACTGAAGAGATTTAGAACTACCAATCTCAAGCTCCACCTCCTTCTGCATACTATCATTTATACAACTAGTAGATTCCTCTTTGGAAGATAACATAGATAATTTATCAAAAGTAACATCTCTACTGATTATAAATTTTGGGGATTTAGGATCAGGACACCATAATCTGTATCCTTTCACCCTAGAAGTATACCCAAGGAAAATGTACTTTTTAGCTCGAGGCTCTAATTTTTCTTCATTTACATGCATGTATGCTGGACACCCAAAGATTTTAAAATTAGAGTAATCAGCAAGAGTACTTGACCAAACTTCCTTTGGAGTTTTAAAATTAAGTGCTGCAGAAGGAGCGTGGTTGACAATGTAACAGGCCATATTAATCACCTCTGCCCAAAAGTCCTTTGTCAACCCTGCATTTGAGATCATACACCTTGCTCTTTCTAAGAGTGTTCTGTTCATATGTTCGGCCACACTATTTTGTTGAGGCGTCATCCTAACAGTGTGATGCCGAACAATTCCTTCATTTTTGCAGAATTCATCAAAGTCACCTTTACAAAATTCTATGCCATTATCTGTTCGAAGCCGCTTAATCTGTTTACCTGTTTGCTTCTTAATCAAAGCCTTCCATTGTTTAAAGGTTAGAAAAACATCATTTTTATGCTTCAGAAAATAAACCCAAACTTTCCTAGAAGAATCGTCAATGAAAGTCAACATATACCTAGCACCACCCTTAGACTGAACACGAGCTGGACCCCAAAGGTCTGAATGAATATAGTCAAGAGTACCTTTCATTTTGTAAACTACCGAAGAATTGAAGCTGACTCTTTTCTGCTTTCTAAAAATGTAGTATTCACAAAAATCTAGTGGCCCAGTACTCTATCCGTAAAGAAGACCTCTTTTGCTCAATATACTCAAACCTTTTTCGCTCATATGACCCAAACGCATATGTCATAATTTGGTGATGTCAGAATCAGACAATGATAATGACGAGACTACAACGGAGCCTGTGACAGTAGTTCCTTGCAAAATATATAAGCTACCAGACCTACAAGCTTTCATAACAACAAGGGCATTTCTAGAAACTTTCATAACTCCACCTTCAGCTGCGTATTTACACCCAAGAGCTTCTAGGATGCCTAAAGAGATGAGATTCTTTTTCAAATCAGGAACATGTCTAACATTAATGAGCGTCCTCACAATACCATCATGCATTTTAATTCGGATTATGCCTTTACCATCAACATCACACGCAGCATTATTGCCCATCAAAACAATTCCACAATTATAAGATTCATATGTGGAAAATAAATCCCTATTGGGACACGTGATAAGAGCAACCCGAATCTAATATCCATTTATTTTTAGACCTTGTCCTGTCATCAGTAGCAAAGAAAAGATTTCCAAAATTCTCATCAGTTGCAACACTAGCTTCAGCGGACTCAGTAGTTTTCTCAATAATTTTTTCCTTTTGCTTTAATTTATTTTTTAATTTAAAGCAATCAGCCTTAGTGTGCCCCATTTTATGACAATATCTGCACTCCAAATTTCTATGTCTGGATTTAGATCTAGATTTAGATCTACTACTGTCAAATTCTCTTTTTTCAGTTCTACCCCTAACAACCAGACCCTCAGCCTGATTCCCACTACTTTCCCCAGTGATATCCTTGTCTATCTACTCCTTAGATTTTAATGCAAATTTAATTTCCTGATACGAAATTGTTTCTTTTTCATAAATCATAGTATCACAGAAATACTTAAAAGATTGGGGGAGAGAACACAAAAGTAACAGGGCCTTATTCTCATCATCAATTTTTGCATCTATATTCTCAAAATCCATAACTAAGGAATCAAATTTATCAAGATATGAGAGTATAGATGTACCTTCAGTCATTCAAAGTATATATAAACTCTGCTTTAAATAGAGACAGTTCTCCACTGTCCTCTTCATATACAAGGCTTTAAGCTTGTTCCACATGCTCTTAGCCGTAGTTTCCATAGCTACCTCCCGTGAAACCTCGTCAGAGAGATTTAGAATAATGCTAGATTGGGCCTTCTTATCCATACCTGCAAAATATTCCTCTGACAAACCATCTGAAATTTTCTCAGCTCCCTGTAGTGCCAAATCAACTCCATCTTGAACCAGAATGGCATCCATCTTGAGTTGCTATATGCCAAAGTTGACATTTCTATCGAATTTCTCGACAATGATCTTTGTTATTATCATTATTGCCAAAAGATCCCAAAACCAGGCTCTGATACCAGTTTGTTAGAGCTAGCCCTAGGAAATTTACCAAAGGATAATTTTGGCAACCCAACAAAGACAATAAAGTAGAAAATAATGAAAAAGATAGGGACACTGAATTTACGTGGTTCGGTCAATTGACCTATGTCCACGAACGAAGAGGAGCAAAACTCTTACTATAAAAAGGACAATTACAAATGCCTTAGGAAAAATATTCCTAGGCCATAAAGCACCTGAAACTACTAAACAAGAAAAGCCCAAAATATTTGACTTAATATGAACTTAATGAAAATTAAATCCAAAGTGGCTTTTCTTATGGTGCATCTATCTTCAAAGCCTAGACCTTTATTTATAGCACCAATAGGAGATAACAGAATAGAAAATTCAAATGTGGGACTATGGGACTTGCCAAACCAACACTATGATCTCAAACTTGATATGAATGTTGAATGCTTCCCTATTATGTATCAAGTTGGTCTCAAATATTTAAGAGTTGTACTCATGGAACCTTAGCACATTTTATAAGGCTTGACCACTCAAGGAACTCACCCTAGAAGAGGCAACCTCCAGGTCACTTTGACCCCTTCACTGGAGGGAGGAATAGCGAAAGCCAACACCAATGATGGCAATAGGACTAAAGAACTATTGAACTCACAGTCGGATATTCAAGATGAGCTTAGATGAAGAAGACTAGTAAGATATACGATAGAATAAGTTATTATAGATAAATTTACTAAGATAGATCACTTCCTACTTGTTGGCACCAATTATACTATAGATCAATATGCTCAATTATATATATTCAAGAAATAGCTAATCTACATAGTGGGTATAGTTTTGTGTATATAAATGTTTTGACAGCTTATGTGCTTCTTATGTTTAAGTGTTTATAACATTTGTTATTCTATCAAACACTATTGTGTACAAGAGAAACCATGCCCTTTTGTTTAGCGGGTTTACATGTTTCAAAATTATCCACTCTTTCACTACACTAATTTTGATAGCAGTAGTAAATTAGAAAGATGGAATCCTACCTTAGTTATACATATATGGGATATATAGAACTAAGAGTAGAGTGTTGTTACAAGTTGTGGTATCAAAGCAATGGTTTGAGATCTTATGAGAAATGTGAGTTTCAAAAATATTTTGAGAACTTTTGATGATTTAAGTTATCGTGATATTGAGTACATAGCAAAAATATGTGTTCAAAAATTAATTTTGAAGTATATGAAGTCTTATGTTATTTATAAGTGTTAAGATGTAAAGTGAGACGTGATGTTTTAGTATGATTGATGTCATGAAGATATTTTAATCTTCGTTACTTTTTAGATCATAGATGTGAAGTTTAGAAGACTAAAGTTTTTCTCGAGAGGAAGAATATAATATCCCTAATTTTACCTAAGGATCTAGATGTAAATATAAAAATTATTTTGAATATCCCTCTCTTCTTGCAACCACCTCTGTCATGAGTAAAAAATAGGCTATATAGGACCGTCAGCGAGAGAACAAAAGAAAAGAAGAAAAAAAAAAAGGAAAAAGAGGAGGGAGAAGAAAAAGGAAAGAGAAAAAGAAAGAGATGGAGGATCCTCTGTAAGGAGAGAAGGCAGGAGGAAGGTAGAGGACAGGAGAGGAATGAGAGAAGGGAGAAAGAGGAGAAGAAAGGTTTTTTCATGGAAGAAGAAGAGAGAGTGAGAGAAGGGAGCAGAAGAGAAGAAGAAATAAATAAAGAAGAAAAGGGCAGAGAAGAAGAAGAGAAAGGGAAGAAAGAAAGAAAGAGAAGAAAGAAAAGGAGAAAAGAAAAGAAAGGAAAAAAAAGGTAACAGAAGAAAAATAAGAAGGAATTTTATCAGGTCTATATTTGATATCAGATTGATTCAGATAATGCCTAAGAAAATTATGCTAGGTATGATTTTAAAATCTCTTATATTTTTATTAATCAAATAGGTCTATAAATTGATTGATTATGATGTTCCTAGTTAATTTGCTATTTGGACAGTGAAAGAAATAAAAAAAAGGGAAAAATGGTTATCTTTAGAAGAATAAGGAAAGAAAACGAAGCATCAAAATTGTTTCTTTGTATCAAGGATACGTGGTAGGGTAAGTATTTGTTAACTTTGTCTAGTCTGCTTTTAAAAGAGTTAATGCATGTGTTTGGTTTTGATAATTGCATATGATTTCCAAGTCTTTATTATTTAACAATATAAAGATAAATAAATATTGATATTTAGAAAAGCATATGAATTGAAATGTTATTATTTTATAAGAATTTATTGATGTTGCTTTAGTTGAATTTATATAAAAGTATATGTCCAGCATTACGTTAAAAGGATTGATTATTGTGGATTAGTGATATACAATGACATTAGTTTTAAAATAATATGAAAAGGAGATTTGTTAAACTTATAATTTTTTAATAAAGCAATTGATATTTTATTTTCTGTGATATGATAGTTGTCTAGTCAGTATGACTATGATATGAACCTAACCAATAGGAGTTATACATTAATTACAAATTTCATAAATTAGTTTCTTCTAGGCTTTAACAGAAGGAGATATGTGCTACCTGTACCATGAGAGTTAAACATGGCTATAGGTCTTGTCACAAAGATATAATGTTGTATTTGTTAATACTACTATGACTTTGTTCTAATATGTACATCTTAAATGTACTTATGTTTATGAATCTTTAGCTACATTTATATTTATTTTTGAATAGCTAATGATAGTCTGCACTAAAATGAATTTATGATTTAATACTATAAAAATTCATTTAAAGATATGTTATTCTGAAAAGTATTGTTAACAAACCATGATTTAAAATGCATATAAAGTATAGAAAGTATTTGGTATATATGTATATTTCGAAAGCATGTATTGAATGCATGAAAAAATTATATGTTTTAAATAAAATGCTTATATATGATATAATTTGCTCTGATTGAGTTGTCATTTGCTATATGATTATTTCTAAAATTTTAAAATTTGAGGAGTAGCTCAATTGTAGTTATGGATTGGAGGACAATTCGGAGTTTTGGGAATGACAATACATTGAGATTATTTTATATATATGTTATTTGGATTAATATATTATAAATTGCAAAAGAGTTATTGAATTTATTGAAATGTCCCATAGTTAGATTGATTATGGATTGAATTATGTTATAATTATTATAATTATTGTATGAAAGCTATTTGTTTTGGTTTTAGCCTTGCATTTCGAAAGAGAAACCTATCAGTTGCACGCCCGCCCCCCCCTTTTAAAACCAAGTTAGGGAGCCAGCGGTGGCACCGCCAGGACTGGCGGTAGCACCGTCTGAGTATTCTGTTCCCAAGTGGTGGCACCGCTCAATTGGCGATGGTAGCGCCCGAGAGCCTCCTTTTATAAAGGGGCTTTAGGGTTGACAGTAGAACCACCCTCAACTCTTGAAGCTACTCCCAAAAACACTTTCCCTCCTCTCAAAACTCCATCTTCCCTCTCAAGAAGACCAAGAGAGGCTTCCATCCTCTCAAATCTTGGATCAAGATCTCTATTTCTTAAGAAACCTTTACAAAGGTAATCTTTGTGCCTCCCTCTTTATATTCTTGATACAAGGCTGCCTCTTTGTAATTTTCTTGTTCTATCATCAAGTTTAGATAAATGGCTCCTAGGAGATGATCTAGGGGCAAAGGAAAGAGGAGGGAAGGAGATTCATTTGACCCATCCCTTTTTAGCTCTAGTGAAAATGCCTTTAGGTACCATAGTTTTGAAACAAGAAACGTGCACAAGGGTAAACATATTGACTTAAGTGAATTAGGAAACCTAGAGCCCATTAGATGGTTTGCTGATTTGGATGTCTTACCTATCTTACAAATCAATGAACCAATCTACCCTAGATTAGTTAGATTATTTTACACTAATCTAAGCATAGATAATGATGATGATAACATGTCAACCTACCTTCTAGAGAACCAAATTCCAATCACGGACAGCACAATTTGTGACCTAATTGGAATCATGAAAAAAATAAGGGGTTGTTACTTTAGAGGACAATGAGATTTGGATGCAATCGGAGTAACATACTCCGAGGCTTTAGGGACCATTTTTGAAAATCCTAACCTAGCTATAGTCCCTAAAAGATGTGAGCATTTGTTACCATTTAGCTCTAAAATCCTCCATCACATCATTATTAGTATCCTAATCCCTAAATAGTATCACCACGATGAAATTAGTCAAATTGAGTTAGGTACTATGTACTAGATAATGACCAGACAAGAAAATTATTTTAGATACCTAATCTAGCAAAATATGATTGACATAATATCTAAAGATTTAATGTTATCATATGGGGGGTTAATCACTAGATTACTACATGCATACAATATTAGAATATCACCCGACGAAGAGGTAATAAAAGTGGATAGATACAACACCATAAACAAAAAACTACTTAAGAGATTAAGGTGCACATTCAGAAACGGTATATGGACTAGGCAGCCTAGAAGGATCGATCCAGCTCCCCCTCCAGTAGAAGAACCTGAAACACCAGTATTTAGGGGTAATGAATCTCCTCTTCCTAGTCCCTTTAGTGTAGCACCATTAGAACCAACTCCTGCTCCATCTTCTGAAGATCCGATCATGATAGAGATAAATCAAATCAAATCATAGCAAGTTGAAATCTTGGATGAAGTATGATAGATGAATCAGAAGTTAGATCACCTGTATAGGCACTTTGTTATTCCACCTAAGGAATAGTTGTAAAAAAACTCTATAATTAGCTTCATGAGTTGTAATAGAGCTTTTTGACTCTCGTTTTGTAAATCTCTATGTTATTTTGGCACACTTTAAAAATTCCATATGTGTTGGTCCTAATGCATGAAGTTGTTGTATGTTTCTCTTCCAAAGTTTTTCAACTTCTGTTTTTATGAACTCATCTTGATATTATCTTTTCGGATGACATGTTTACAATATCATATTTTGAACGGAACTCTCATTTTTATCCTTCTCAGATCTTGCATTGATACGCCTCTTTCATCGGTTAATGTTGATGATTTCTAAATTAAAATCATGCCCTCTTAATGACTTGGTAAAATTGGTTTTATACTCCCTCTACCTCTATTCGGATGAATAAATGGTTTTCTTGATCTATTTTATCCACTCTTACGTATCGTTTGAAGTTTGATGATTTTGTCTTCTTAACGCATGCAACTATCCATACATTAATATCATGAACTTTGAAGAAGCTTTCAAGTTTGTATACTCTCTTCAGACTTCATTCATGCAAATTTGATAAGCTTTATGACTTGATTGTTTATCTTCCATCTCATTAATTCTAATGAGAATGCCAAGTTGAATCTTATTCTATGAAATTTTTTATGATGATATGCTTCACTTCATAAATTTGTAATAGAAATGCCAACATCATCATGCCAAGTTAACTCTTTCATGAATTCTGAATTTAAATGATCTCTCTTTCTCACATTTTGTTTATATATCATGAGCTCTTAATGAAATATTTGATGAATATTTTGGCTTCAATGATCTATCTTTCCACTTTACGACTTTATATCAAATTGCGTCTTGAACTTCTTATTTCAATCCTTCTTGAATGAAATCTTATAGTTCTTATTACGAGTTTTATTGATTTCATGAATGAACACTTCAGGAGATCTTAGAAAATTTTTCATGAGATCTTAGAAAATTTTATTAACTTTGGCTTTAATGATCTATCTTATGATTTCGTTGGCACCAATTTTCAAAAAATGATCGAATTGCTCTTTGGTATTCTTTCCTTTTTGCCATTTTTATCAAGGCCTATTCCTTTTTTTGTTGATGATAAAGGGGGAGAGGAATATGGTAAGATAAATTAATGACTATATTGATGGAATAATAAATGCCTTGTATGATGTATCATGTATCGTAATGTATTGAAATGTCTTGTATGTATCATATTGAATGATGTATCATGTATCACAATGTATTACAATTGCGTTGTATCAAAAATTGATTGATATCCTTAAAAGCATCATGATATATCACAATAAGAAGCGTATCGCAATTAGAACGTATTATATGCATCAAAAATGGTTCATACATGTTTTACATGTTAATTTTGTAAAATCGTTATCATATCATGTTTAAATTTGGTATCTTTCATTGATATGATAAGTTTTCATCGCATTTGATGATGTATCATAAAATAATATCATGCCTTACATTTGTGCAATTTTATTTTAGTATCATTTGATCCTTGTTTCACTTCAAAATTATAATTGAAATCATTTGTCGATGTGATAAATGTCCATCATCATTCGACATTGAACTTGAAAATGGGTGTCATGACTTGACATCATTTTCAATTGAGGAAAATATAAATTTTCGAATTTATAAAAGTTCATGCTTATTGAGCATGATGATAAGTTCAACAGATGCAACTTATCAGTTTTGACTTGAATTCAAGGGGTTTGAATTCAAGTGTTTCCTTTCTCAAAATATGACATATAGATAGGAGTTAAGGTTAACTCCGTCTTCAATTGATTGTCAAAATTAAAAAGGGAGAAATTGTTGAATCTCAGATTTTGATGATGAAATCAATTGATAAGTTATTTGATCCAATCCATATTATTGAGATAAGTGTGCAGGATTACCTACGATAGCAGTGAAGACAAAGCAAATTGTTGGAGTCAAGTACGTTAAGTGATAAGTGATCCTTCCGAAGTCCGAAGGATCATCAGAAGTGTTACCAAAACTAGCTGAGAATGAATCGGGGACTTGCTGAGGTTTCGAAAGTTCGCAGGAAGGTTCGTCGGAGATTCGTAGAGCTCACCGAGAAAGTTCGGAAGGTGGCTAATATTGAATCTCGAATTTTGATGATGAAATCAATTGGTGAATTATTTGTTCTAATCCATATTGTTGAGATAAGTATGTAGGATTAACTACAATGGGATGAAAACATAAAGTGATTTACCGAGGTCAAGTTCGCTAGGAGTTCAAGAGGTCACCGGAAGGATCGCCGAAAGTGCTGCCGGAACCAACCGAGATAGAATTAGGGACTTGTCGAAGGTTTCAGAAGTTCATCGAAAAAATCATCGGAGGTTCGCAGAGATCACCAAGAAGGTTCAAAAGCTTGACTCATTGAACTCGCCATAGAATCCGAGAGCTTGCTGGGAGTCCGCCGGAAGAAATCCGAAGGAGTGTCGGAAGTCTACTGGGATTTTTCCAGAAAGCTCATCGGAAGAAGACTTAAAGAATGTCAATTTAAATCACTTAGAATTATATTTCAATTTCATAGTTAAGCATGTAATTTGGGTTAGGATTAGATGTTAATCCTATAACCCAGAGTAGGGGCCCATTAGGCTTGTTTTGGATCAGTTTGGGCCGAGTTTAAGGCCCAAACCAATGGGCTGAAAAGTGCTGGGCGATGGCACCGCTCAGTGGCCGAAAGCTGGGCGGTGGCACCACCCAGGCTAGGGTGGTGGCACCGCCCAGCACCCGAGAGACTAGGCGGTGGCACTACTGCCTTGGGCGGTGGAACCGCCCAGTACATTATCAGTCTGTCAACTGACAGGCGGTGGCACCACCAGCATCGTGAAACCCAAAATGAATTAAAATTTGGAGCCCAAATTTAAATCCTCTTGGGGCCTATAAGTACCCCTCCCTTCTCAGTAGAAAGATCACCCTTTTTGAGAGTTAGAAATTGAGCAAAAGCTTTGGCAAAGTCTTGTTTTCGATAGCTAGTGTTCACCTCCCTCTTTCTCTTTGAAAAATCTATAAGAGTGTAAACCTCTTGTAAAAGGGTTGTAAGATGGGTATTTGGTCCTTCCCCTTCAAAGTGACTTGCTAGTGGAAGTTAGGAGCCTCATCGAAGAAGGCTTCAGAAGTGGATGTAGGTCATTTGATCGAACCACTATACATCATGGTGTTCCTTGAATGTGTGAGTGTTTAAATTTCTGAATCATTTCTCTACTTAATTGCAAATCATTCAATTTTTATCTCCTTTACTCAAGCTACTTTAACTAAGTCATCTTTCGTCGAATCGAAATCTTCTTACGAACTAGCTATTTACGAAATCTGTTTCAAACTTACAAGTTTTAATCCACTGCACTAATTCACCCCCCCCTCTCTTAGTGCCTCTCTGATCCTAACAATTGGTATTAGACTAAGGTTCACTATCATATTTGGTTTAAAACTCAAGAGAGATGGTTTATTCCGACATGCAAGAGGGTCATTCCATTATACGTCTGCCTATGTTCAATGGGTCAGATTACACGTATTGGAAGACTCGTATGAGGATCTTTCTTATTTCCATGGATTTTAAACTTTGGAGCATCATCGAAAATGGATTTCAAAAATCTTCTCTTCCGACGAGCGAATGGAATGAATCGGAGAAGAAGACTTTTGCTTTAAACGCAAAGGCTATGAATGCCTTGTTTTGCGCTTTCGACAAAAATGAATTTAATCATGTTTCGATTTGTGAATCAACTTTTGATATTTGGCGTACTCTTGAGATCACTCATGAAGCCACTAGCCTAGTGAAAGAGTCCAAAATCAACATTCTTGTGCATTCCTACGAACTTTTTCGAATGAAACTAAGTGAGTCCATCGGAGACATGTACACCTGCTTCACGGATGTCATCAATGGACTCAAAGCACTTAGTAAAGGCTTTTCTAATTTTGAACTTGTGACTAAAATTTTAAGATCCCTTCCAAAGAGTTGGGATCCAAAAGTTACGGCCATTCAAGAGGCCAAGGATCTTAAAACATTTCCTCTTGAAGAACTTATCGGGTCTCTAATGACATATGAAATGACATGCCATGCTCATGATGAGCTAGAGAACTCCCTTCCAAAGAACAGGAAGGATATGATATTAATAACACAAGAAGACCACTTGAAAAGAACATCAAGTGATGAGGACTTTGACGAAGACATTGCACTCTTAATTAGAAAATTTAAAAAATTCATTAAAAAGGGTAAATTTAAAAATGAAACCAAAAACAAACTTGAACCAAAAAAGGACCAAGTCATATGTTATAAATGCAAGAAGTTGGGACACTTTAAATATGAATGCCCCCAAGCCAAGAAGAAGCAACTCAAGAAGAAGAAGGAATTAAAGGCTATATGGGATGACTCAAGTGACTCCGAGGATGAAGAAGCAAGCAACAAAGAGGAGGCCAACTTTGCGCTAATGGCTTTAGGAGAAGAGGTTAGTGAGTTATTTAATGAAGAGTTATCTTTTGATGAACTTTCTATCACTTTTCATGAATTATTTGATGAATGTAGAACTATTAGTAAGAAGTTAAATTTATTAAAGAAAGAGCATGCTTTATTACAAGATAAGTTTGATAGTCTCCAAACTCCTTCTTTACCCCCATGCTCTAAGTGTGAACACTTAGAAGCAATAAAAAATGAGAACTCACTACTTATAGAGACCCTAAATAAGTTTAAGGTTGATAGCAAGGGCTTGGACATGATCCTTGCAAATAAAGGTCACATCGAAAATAGACGTGGAATTGGATTTGTGAGTGGATCTCAACGAAATCCTACCACCTTCATTAAAGAACCCACATTACATGTTTCACCTCATTTAAAATGTAATTTTTGTTGTAAATCCGGACATGTTGTTTACAAATGTCCATTTAGAAAAATTAGTCCACATAAATTGATATAGGTTCCTAAAGGAACCATAAATAATTCAATGCTAAATGATAAAGTTAGTAGATCAATATTTGAGACACCCAAAATCAAATGGGTACCTAAAAACCATCCTCTTTTGTAGAACCATTCACCATCACAAGCTAGGAGCAAGAGATGGTATCTTGATAGTGGATGGTCAAGGCACATGACTGGAGATCCATCTCAATTCTCTATGCTCACTAGCAAAGAAGAAGGGTATGTCATATTCAGAGACAACAACAAGGGTAAAATCATTAGCAAGAAAACCATAGGTAACAAATCAAGTTTTTCAATTGATGATGTATTACTAATTGATGAATTAAAACATAATCTTTTAAGCATTAGTCAATTATGCGATAAATGTTATATTGTTAGATTTGAATCTAATGTTTGCATCATTGAAAAACCAAACAACAACATATCCATAATTGCATTAAAATAAAATAATATTTACACAATTAACATTAAAGAACTTAGTAATGAAATATGCTTCTCCGTTCTAAATGATGATGCTTGGCTTTGGCATAGGAGATTAGGCCATGCAAGCATGAAATTAATATCTAAAATTTCTTCTAAAGAACTAGTACGAGGAATTTCAAATATCAAGTTTGTCAAGGACAAAGTATGTGATGCATATCAACTGGAAAAACAAATAAAAACTAGCTTCAAATCAAAGAATCAAATAAGCACCTCTAGACCATTACAATTGATCCATATGGATTTATTTGTACCAATCAACACAACAAGTATAGGAGGTAGCAAATATGCATTTGTCATTGTAGATGGCTATAGTAGATATACTTGGACCTATTTCTTGGCTCACAAAAGTGATTGCTTTAAATATTTTTCTAAATTTTGTAAACTTACTCAAAACGAAAAGGGTTTCATTATTTTATTGATTCGAAGTGATCATAGTGGAGAATTCCAAAACATGACTTTCAAAATTTTTGTGAATCTAACGGGTATAACCACAACTTCTCTACTTCAAGAAATCATCAACAAAATGGAGTAGTAGAAAGAAAGAATATAAATTTACAAGAACTGACAAGAACCATGTTAAATGAACATAGTTTATCCAAATACTTTTGGGCCGAAGTCATTAATATGGCTTGCTATATCATAAATAGGGTTCTAGTAAGACCATCTCTATCCAAGACTCCTTATGAATTATGGAATAACAAAAAACCTATTATTTCTTATTTTAAAGTTTTTAGTTACAAATATTTTATTTTAAATAAAAAGGATGTTTTAGGAAAATTCGATGCTAAATCCGATGAAGGTATCTTTCTTGGTTACTCTTTCATTTCTAAAGTTTTTCATATTTTTAACAAAAGAACGTTAGTTATAGAAGAGTCTATTCATGTAGTTTTTAATGAAAATTTTAAATTTAAAAAAAAAGATTTTGATGATGATTTTGGTTTTGATGGTTTGAATTTAAATGAACCCTCTCCTCAAAATAGCAACTTGGATGCATCTTCTTCCCAAATTTCCTTACCTAAGGAATAGAAGTATGTAGATACCCATCCCAAGGAGTTAATTATAGGAGACACATCGAAAGGGGTTCAAACTCATTCTTCTTTTAAAAATTTTTGTGCCTATGCCACTTTTCTTTCTCAAATTAAAACTAAATGCATTGACAATGCCTTGAAAGATGATTCTTGGGTTGTCGCAATGCAAGAAGAATTATATCAATTTGAAAGGAATGAGGAATCGAAGCTTATTCCTAGACCTAGTGACCATTTAGTTATTGGTATTAAATGGGTCTTCAGAAACAAGCAAAATGAATGCGGTATCGTGGGAAGAAACAAGGCTAAACTAGTGGCCAAAGGTTTCAACCAAGAAGAAGGTATTGATTACGAAGAGACCTTTGCTCGTATGGCAAGATTAGAAGCCATTAGGATGCTCCTTGCCTATGCTAGTAGTAATAACTTTAAGCTTTTTCAAATGGATGTCAAAAGTGCTTTCTTAAATGGTTTTATTTTTGAAGAAGTATATGTTGAACAATCACCCGGATTTGAAAATTCTCTTCTTCTCAATTATGTGTTTAAACTAACTAAGACTCTCTATGGATTAAAACAAGCTCCTAGGGCTTGGTATAAGAGGCTTAGTTCTTTCTTAATTTCAAATAATTTTACTAAAGACAAGGTTGATACTACATTATTTATTAAACATTTTAAAAATAATTTTCTTATTGTTTAAATTTATGTTGATGATATTATTTTTGGTTCTTCGAATGAATCACTATGTGAATCATTTGCCAAGTGTATGAGTTATGAATTTGAAATGAGCCTAATGGGAGAATCAACCTTCTTTTTAGGATTACAAGTTAAACAACTTAGTAATGGTATATTTCTTAATCAGACAAAATATACATTAGATTTATTAAAATGATTTAACATGGATGGTTCAAAAGCCATCAATACTCCAATGAGTACTTCCACCAAGTTAGACTTGGATGAAAGTAGAGAAAATTTTGATCAAAAAAATATAGGGGAATGATAGGTAGCTTACTTTATCTCACCGCAACTAGACCAGATATCATGTTTAGTGTAGGTCTATATGCAAGATTCCAAGCTAATCCTAAGTTATCTCACCTTAAAGCTATTAAAAGAATCCTTGGTATCTTAAAGGAACTCCTAATTTAGGATTATGGTATCCAAAATCTAATAACTTTGATTTAAAAGCCATGCGGATGTGGATTTTGGTGGATGTAGAATAGATGGAAAGAGCACATCCGGAACATGCCAATTTTTAGGGCATGCACTTGTTTCTTGGACTTTAAAGAAACAAAATTCGGTTGTACTATCTACGGTGTAAGTTGAATACATAGCCGCAAGTGCATATTATGCATAAGTTATTTGGATGAAAAATACCTTAGAAGACTATGAAATTTATTTAAAGAATATTCCCATAAAATGTGATAATGCAAGTGCTATTTGTCTAACCAAAAATCCAATTCAACTCTCAAAAACTAAGCATATTGACATTAGGCATCACTTTATACGAGATCATGTCAATAATAATATTGTCATTCTAGAATTTATTGATACAAAATACCAATTAGCGGACATCTTAACAAAACTCCTAAATGAAGAACAATTTGACTTCATTAGAAGAGAATTAGGCATGCTAAATTATTCTAATACATGATGTTGTATGTTTCTTTTTCGAAATTTTCCAACTTCGATTTTGATTGTATCATCTTAATATCACTTCTTTATTTTTGAATGACATCTTTACAATATCATCTTGGCATTTTGAAATTCCTATTGATGAATTTTTGAGTTATGACTTTTGATGAAATGATTAAATTTTTAGTTTTGATAGTTTCACATTGATATTATATTTTCGCATTTTGATGATATCTTTATATCATGGAGCTCTCATTTTTATCATTCGATCATAATCTTGATGAAAACTATCATGATGTTGTTTTCCTCGTTCTTTAAATAGTGGACACTAATGTTATAGTAAAAACTGATTTTATACCCTCCTTTAAGTATGACCAAAGATATTTCATGACTTGAATTTTATATGAAGCTTAACATATACATAAATTAATATTATTATTTGTGCAAAATTAAGTTCTTAAATGTTCATTTTCGATTTTTATTCTTGTGATAATTAGTATGATTCAAGGTTTTATGACTTCCTCCTCATGAATCACTACAAGAATACCATGTCGAAGTTTTTTCCTTCAAATTTTTGATATTGATATATTTAAATCATTGAAGTTTTATGAGTTTTGACATATCATTCTCATGGAATTTACCTTAAAATATGAAATCCTTGGTGAATGACTTTAATAATCTATCCTTTCACAATTCTATGCTTGAATTCTCAATCAAAAAATTGAGTCTTATATTCATGTATGAATTCTTCATAAGCATTTTGACATTCTAATGTTTTCTTTTGAATCTCATGAACATGAATAAAAATGATCCAAACATTTTTTGGATTTCTCCGTCAAGGATGACATATTTTGCATTATGTTTGACTCATTTATCATATGCTTGAAAATTGACCACTCTTTTTTTTGTATGGTATGATACCTTGTGATGGCTACTTCACTTCCTTTTTGTTGATGACAAAGGGGGAGAAAAATGTGAAATTGATGACAAATGACTTATATGTAGCAATATGTTAGAATGAAAAATGACTTATATGTATTGTATCTCATCGCAATAACTTACATGGTTCATATTGCAAATTGCTTTTGCTATGCTTTGAAATCAACAATTAATTGCTATGAAGCATTGCAATGTATTGCAATATATCTCAAATGCTTAAATTTTTTAAGCTATTATTTCATTTGATATCATGCCTTGACTTTGTGCACCTCATTGATATCATTTGATCCTTGTGTTATTTCAATTTATGATTAGTTTCTCTTGTCGAAATGATGAATGTCTATCATTCGACTAGAAAATGCATATCATGCCATGACATTGTGAAAAATATGAAGTTTCGTATTTATGGATGAAAAATCATGTTTATTAAGCTTGATGATAAATGAAACTTATCGGTTTTGGTTTGAATTCAAAAGATTGAATTCAAGTATTTTTACCTTCTCATGATATGGCATATAGATAGGGGGAGTTAAGTTTAACTCTATCATCAATTGATTGTCATCATCAAAAAAGGGGGAGATTGTTGAATCTCGGATTTTGATGATGAAATCAATTGGTGAATTATTTGTTCTAATCCATATTGTCGAGATAAGTGTACAGGATTAACTACGATGGGATGAAAACATAAAGCGATTTACCGAGGTCAAGTTCGTTGGGAGTTCAAGAGGTCACCGAAAGGATCATCAAAAGTGTTGTCGGAACCAATCGAGATAGAATCAAGGACTTGTCGAAGGTTTCGGATGTTCGCCGAAAAAATCGTCGGAGGTTCAGGAAGATCATCGAGAAGGTTCGAAAGCTTGTTGAAGATTCATTGAACTCGCCACGGAATCCGGGAGCCTGCTGGGAGTATGTCGGAAGAAATCTGAAGGAGTGTCGGAAATCCACTAGAATTTCACCAGAAAGCTTGTCAGAAGATGACTTGAAGAATGTCAGTTTAAATCACTTAGAATTAAGCTTCAATTTCATAGTTAAGCATGTAATTTGAGTTAGGATTATGTTTTAATCCTATAACCCAAAGTAGGGGCCCATTGGGCCTTGTTTTGGATCGGTTTGGATCGAGTTTAAGGCCCAAACCAATGTGATAAAAATTGCTGGGCGGTGGCACCATTACCTTGGGCGATGGAACCACCCAGTACATTGTCAGTTTGTCAACTGACAGGCAGTGGCACCGCCACTGACAGGCAATGGCACCGCTAGCATCGGGAAACCCAAAATGAATTCAAATTTGGAGCCCAAATTTGAATCCTCTTGGGGTCTATAAATACCCCTCCTTTCTGAGCAAAAAGATCACCCTTTTTGAGAGTTAGAAATTGAGCAAAAGCTTTGGCAAAGTCTTATTTTCGATAGCTAGTGTTCACCTTCCTCTTTCTCTTTGAAAAATCTATAATAGTGTGAACCTCTTATAAAAGAGTTGTAAGAGGGGTATTTGGTCCTTCCCCTTCAAAGTGACTTGCTAGTGGAAGTTGGGAGCCTCATCGAAGAAAGCTTCAGAAGTGGATGTAGGTCATTTGATCGAACCACTATACATCGTGGTGTTCCTTGAATGTGTGAGTATTTAAATTTTTGAATCATTTCTCTACTTAGTTGCAAATCGTTCAGTTTTCATCTTCTTTACTCAAGCTACTTTAACTAAGTCATCTATCGTTGAATTGAAATCTTCTTATGAACTAGTTATTTATGAAATATATTTCAAACTTATGAGTTTTAATCCACTGCACTAATTCACCCTCCCTCTTAGTACCTCTCTGATCCTAACAGTTAAAAGATTCGTTAAACTTACCATAAAGTCCAGGAGGTTGCTGGAAGTCCGCCAGAAGATATTTAAGGGTGTGTTAGAAGTCCACCGGAAGTTCACCGGAAAAAAACTCGATATTGTCAGTTTTTAATTTGCTTAGAATATGTTTTCAATTTCGTAGTTGGCATATAATTAGGGTTAGAATTAAGTGATAATTCTAATTAACCCTAGTATAGGCCAACTAGGCCTTAATTAAATTGAATTGCGTCAGATTCAGGGCCCATTCACTGGTGCCAACCATGTCTAGCGATGGCACCGCAGTGGCACCACCCCAAGAACTAGTTCCCAAGTGGTCTGGGTGGTGGTACTGCCCTTGGTCAGTTGTGGTACCATTGATAATTATTATTTGTCAATGGTGGTACCGCTTAACAGGCGGTGGTACCGCTAGTCCACAAAGTCCAAGGACCCTTTCAGGCGATAGTACAGCCAGACTAGGCAGTGGTACCACTCAATACACTAACAGAACAAGGTCAACTAGCGGTGGTACTGCCAGCGCCAGGTGGTGGTACCACTAGTACCCAGAAATCCAAGATGTGACTCTTTTTGGCTCCAAACCTGAAGCCAATTGAGTCTATAAATATCCCTCTCTTTTAAGCTAGCTAAGTACATTGAGAAGTGATAAAAACTGAGTCAAAGCTATAGAAAACTGCATTCGATAGCTTGAGTGGTTACCTCCCAAGTTTTTACTTTGTCAAAATTATGTAAGAGTGTGAACCACCTGTAAAAGTTTGTAAGAGGGGTGCTTGGTCCTTCCCCTTCAAAAAGATTTGATAGTGGAAGTTGAGAACCTCATCGAAGGAGGTTTCGGAAGCGGACGTTGGTCATTTGGTCGAACCACTATATATCGTTACGTACTTCTCTTGATGTGTGAATTTTATGTTTTTGCATTTCAATCTATACTTACTATGATCTCTCAATTTCCTCCTCTCTGCTTTTGATTGCATTCACTTGAATCACTTTGTCAGATCAAAATTTCTTTTTAGACAACTCTTTTTGAAATCGATTTTAAAAGTATGATTTTTAAAAGTATGATTTTTATCCGCTGCACTAATTCACCACCCTCCCCCCTCTTAGTGCCGCTCAGATCCTAACATCCTACTTGACCCCTACTTCTAATCAACTCCTAATGCTTCTCTAAAAAGTAACCTCTAAACTAATCCTAACCTAGCTGGCCTCTTCATCTCTTTAATAGGGGTCGACTATATAGGATTCATATAAATTCCCTTAGGATTTACATGTTTGTCCCCTTCAATGAAACTAAATTAGGACTCTCCTAGCTAGAGTCCTATCAGACCCGCCCTCTTTAAATCAGTCTTATCCTCGAGGTTGATGCTTCATGAATTTTGAGAATTTGATCTTCAAGTCATCATAGTTCTCTCAAGTGGCATCTTTTGCTGGTAGGTTCGCCCACTATATTAGCACTTCTGTAGTGGGTCGTCATCGTCGAGTCATGATCCGTCAATCAATAATGGAACTCGGTTGAGTCTGGAGCTCTCTTTGGGTAGTCATATTTGGTAGGTGGCTTTGGGCTGTCTTGTTTTGTCCCAACTTGAGTGTCAAACATGACACATGGAAGACTAGATGGATTTGGGAGTTTACAGGTAAGTCCAATATGTATGCTATTGCTCCGATGCGCTTCAAAATCTGGTAGGGTCCATAGAACCAAGGTAAAAGTTTCATGGATACTCTGGTTTGGATTAATATTTGCTTGTATGGCAGGAGCCATAGGAAGACCCAATCTCCTACTGAAAATTCTCTTTCGCCTTTGTGTTGAGCATATTATTGTTTCATCCTTGCTTGAGCTACAGTGAGATTATCTTTTAGTAACTTTAGTATTTTGTTTTTGTCCTATAGTTCCCTGTCTACTTGTTCTACTTTAGAGGTGCCCAACACATATTTTGGGATTACAAGGGGAGGTCGACCATACATAGCCTCATAGGGAGTATATTTTGTGGATGAATGATAAGTTGTATTATACCACCACTCAGCCCAAGGAAGCCACTTTGTCCACTCTTTTGGCCGGTCACTGGTGAAGCGTCTGAGGTATGTCTCTAAGCACATGTTCATCACTTCAGTCTAGCCATCGGTTTGTGGGTGATATGTCATACTCATCTTCAATTTAGTGCCCTACATCTAGAATAACTTTATCCAAAATTTACTCGTGAAGACTCTATCATGATCACTTACAATAGATCTCGATATCCCATGCAATTTTTTAATATTCTCCATAAAGATTCGAGTAATACTAGAAGCGGTATGGGATTATAAATAGCGCAAAAGTGAGCATACTTTGTAAGGTGAACAACCATGACAAGAATTATATCTTTTCCTCGTGATAAGGGAAGCCCTTCGATAAATTTTATTGATATATCAGTCCATATTGAGTTCGGGATGAGTAGAGGTTGCGGCTTTCCGGGACTTGCCATTGTCTCACCTTTATGTCATTGACATACATCATATTGTGCTACAAATTCAACAATAATATTTTTCGTCCCTACCCAATAAAAATTTTGCTTAATTCTCTTATAGGTTCTAAGGAACCCAGAATGCCCGGCCATAGGTGTGGAATGCATCTCTTGAAGGATGGTCTTTATGCAAGTAGAATTTGGCACAATCACAATGCGTCCCGTATAGCGTAATTCTTTTGAGTCCCAACTAAAATGAGCCACGGAGCTTAGTGCTTCCTCCAATTTTTTTATGATCTTACTAGTCTCTAGATCATCTTTCCATTCCCTCCTAATATCCTCAAGGAATTCGCTGGTCGGAAGTAAAACGGTCAAAAATTTAGCTTGCTCGGGTAGTCGCGAAAGCGCATCTGCAATAACATTCTCTTTCCCTTTTTTATAAGTTACTTCATAATCATATCCAAGAAGCTTTATTACCCATTTTTGCTCCTCAGGAGAAGATATCTTCTACTCTAAGTAATATTTTAGGCTTTTATGGTCGGTCTTGATTTGAAAACGTCACCCGATCAAGTACGGTCTTCATTTGGCCACCGCATGCACAATCGCGATCTCCTTGTCGTAAATAGTCATCTTGAGATGGGAAGGAGATAATGCCTTACTGGTATAAGCGAAGGAGTGACCATCTTGCATTAGTACAGCACCAATTCTAACTCCGGAGGCATCGGCTTCAATAACAAAAGTCTTGCCGAAGTCATGTAGCGCTAGTACGTGCATTGTCAACATTACGGCTTTAAGTTCATCGAAGGCGGTGGTGGCTTTGTCCAACCATTGGAAAGCATCTTTTTTTTGCAAAGACATAAGAGATGCATTGATCTTTCCATAGTTTTTCATGAACTTGCGATAGTAGCCTATTAAACCGAGAAAGCCGCATAGTGATTTTATGTTCCTCGAGGTTGGCTAGTTTAGCATTGCTTCAATTTTGGAGGGGTCCACCGCCACACCTTCCTATGATATGATATGCCCAAGATATTGCACCTTCTATTAAAGAAAGCTACACTTTAATTTTTTTTGACAAAAAGAACATATTCTCGCAAAATCATCAAAATAAGTCGTAAGTGCTGAAAATGACTTTCAAGAGAAAGGTTGTAAATAAGGATATTGTCGAAGAAAACTAGCACAAACTTATGAAGATAACTCTAGAAAATATCATTTATAAGGTTTTAGAAGGTTGAGGGAGCTTTGGTGGGACCAAAGGGCATTACTAAAAATTCGTAGTGGCCATTGTGCGTTTGAAAGGCGGTTTTCGGTATGTCTTCTTCGCACACTCATATTTGATGATACCCGGATCGAAGGTCCAACTGTGTGAAGACTCGTGCTTCCTTTAATTCATCAAGAAATTCATCTGCTACTAGAATAGGTTTCTTGTCCTTGACGGTTATGCCGTTGAGAGCATGGTAGTCAATGCACATTTGCCATGTTCAAACGTTTCGTACGAGGAGCACCGGTGAAGAGTAGGGGCTACAACTTGGCCGAATAACTCCTGTTTCAAGCATCTCTTTTATAATTCTTTTTATTTCATCCTTCTGGAGTTGTGGATACTGATATGGCTGAGTATTTGCTAGAAGTTTGTCTGGAAGAATCGGTATACAATGATTATGCTAGCGGGTAGGAGGTAGGCTGCGCGGTTCGTCAAATATATCTGAAAACTCAGCAAGCAAGGGAAATAGGTTTGGGTCTTCAAATATAGTTGGCTCTCTCTTAGATTGCTGCTCAAGTTGTACCAAAAAGTCACTGTATATTTTGTGCAAAACTTTCTCCATTCATTGTGTGCAAATCATCGTTACATCGCCCCCACGTTTCCCATGCAGTATCACCTATTTCCCCTTACTGTAAAATTTCATAATTAGTTTCAAAAAATTTTAGGAAGCATCACCCAATGTAATTAGTCATTTGATGCTAAGCATGGCCTCATAATCATCAAGAGGGAGGAGGAAGAAATCTGCAATTATCTCTTAGTCCTACAGCAATAGTTTCACCTGTGGGCACCTACGATCACACATCAAAATTCGTCCGTCGGTGACCTAAACATGAAACTTGCTATAATTCTTGATAGGTAAGGTCACCCGGACAGCAACCTTACTGTTCATAAAATTATTAATGCTCCCGGTGTCAATAAGAACGGTGATCGGTTGTTGTTTCAGAAGTCCTCCCACTTTCATCATTTGCGGGTTCACATAATCGGCAAGGGCATGCATCATAATATCAACCGGCTACTTTTCTTCATCTGCGACATTTTTATTATGCTCCTGGACCTCCTTCTCCATATCTTCAAGAGGTTCAATCAGTAGGAGGTGGCCCCTTTTGCAACGATGATTGCGGTTCCACGGCTCGTCGCAATGCTAACAAAGACCCTTTGCTGATCGGTCACTTAGTTTTTCTCTTGATAATTTTTTAGCAGCGAAGGATGGCTGAGAGCAGAAGAAGGTTTATATATCATGAGTCTTAGGAGAGGTTCTCATCCTCTAAGCATCTTGGTTGAGCCATTCTTCTTGTATTCGGGTGAAAGAAATCACAGCCATCACGGTATGGGCCTGTTGCGGCTTCACCTCCCCTTTTATCTCTAGCTTTAGTCCTTCGATAAATGTTTCTAACAATTGATAGTTAGTCCAATCATGAGCAAGGTAGGTTAGCTTCTCAAACCTAGTTTGGTACTCTTGAATCATAGAGGTTTGTCGAATCTTTGCAAGTTGGCCGTCGATATTTTCATACTCCGTAAGTCCGAAATGGTTCAGCAATGCATTCTTAAATTGATTCCACGTTAGAGCCCCATAATTGTATTCTAACCAATTGTACCATTGAATAGCATCTCCTTCATGGTGAATGATAGCAATTTCCACCATAGCATCATCCGACGTTCGGTAGTAGCGAAAGTAACATTTGACGCATGAAATTCACCCCATCGGGTCTCCTTCTTCCTATCATAAGAAGTCTACCTTCATGCCTGGCTGAAGCATCCGAGGGCTATCCCTCCTTCTCTAGAGTCCTCTCTGAACTCTCTCCTCACTGAAATTTCATTGGACTTGGTGGTTGTCTAATTCTAAATTCTACAAACAAAGCACGCAATTTGTCCTCCAAGCGCGATTCAAGCCACGATTTAGTTAAAGATTCCAATGCTTCAAATTCAGCATCAATTGGATCTTGAAAAGCCATAGCATATACCTGTAGATCAGAGATATTCTTGTCTTTTTTCTATTGATAGGTTAATGGCATGGGGACGTGGAAGGTTCGAATAATAGATCGTTGATAGAAGGGTTCAGTTGTAATGGTTTACTATTTTGGGCTACGCTTTTCATGCTATTAGGGTTATGAAAATAAGTTATGATGGCTATGTCTTAAAGCTAGAGAGATGCCCTAAAGATGTTTTGGTTAGTGGCAACAAGGTGGCTAGGGTTTGGTAGGTTACGGAGAAGAAAAAAGACAACGGTGCAGCACCAGATTTTTCATCACAAAAAATTCCAACAGTAAAGATGCAATTTTTTTCAGTAATTCTCAACAAAGATTTAAGTGAAATTCAAAGGAAATCTACTGGTAAGGGAGAGGTAATGCTGTTAAAAAATTCATAGAAGGAAATGACAACAAGAGGTTCATCAAAATTGAGGATCACGGAAAGGTACTATAATAGATTTTTACGTCTTAAGTGTAGCAGTTTAGACATAAAAGATCAATGGTTTATATTAAGAATTTTTTGATAAAACCAAAGGAAAATCCACTGTTAGGAAGTGTCAAAGCTGTCATAAAAATTTTGTAAAGATTTGGATAAAAAAATATAGCAGTAAGATCAAACAAATAGTGCTATGTGGTTGGGATTCTGTAGTGCATCTTTCGTCGTAGAGATGAAAACTTTACAACGAAAAGTTTATGCAAAAATATAGAAATAATTTTTTTTAGATTTTTTGAATAAGGATAACTAAATCACAACAGTAGTAAGGTAGGAAACCAGAACTTGTTGCAATTCACAGGGAGATCAAAGGATGATCTGTGGTGGCGGAGATAATAGTAAAATTCAGTGATGATTTTTTAAGCAATTATGATAATTGCTTTGGGTGGCTATGGAGAGCTGATGGATGGCTGTGGAAAGGCAGCAAGATGCCAATAATGTTGCTCTGATACTAATTGTTAGAACCCTTACGAATTCTAAGCTTAGGGTTGATCTCTTTAGGGGATCGGCCTCCTTGGAACTCTATAGGGGTTCCTTCCTCCAAGTTGCTGCTCAAAGGTTGCTAAAATGATTGATCTATTCATCATGAAAAGAGGGTGAATACATGACTATTTATAGGGCTTCTAAACCCCAACTCCTAATAGGACTCCTACTCAAGACCTCTATTTCTAATCGACTCCTAATGCTTCTCTAAGAAGCAACCTCCAAACTAATCCTAATCTAGCCCGCCTCTTCACCTCTTTAATAGGGGTCAGCTAGATAGGATTTATATAAATGCCCTTAGGATTTACATGTTTGCTTGCTTCAATGAAACTAAATTAGGACTCTCCTAACTAGAGTCCTAACACCCCCCTCTCTTAGTGCCGATCTTGATCCTAACAATTGGTATCAAAGCAAAGTGACTCTCATTTTGGTTTGAAACCCAAGAGAGATGGCATTTGCTAGCAATCTAGAGGGTCATTCAATCACACGTCCACCTATGTTCAATCAGATGGATTACATGTATTGGAAAACTATGATGAGGATTTTTCTAATTTCTATAGATTTTGAGTTATGGAACATTGTCAAAAATGATTTTCAAAAGTCTTCTCTTCTAATGAACGATTGGAATGAGTTAGAGAAGAAGACTTTCTCTTTAAATGCCAAAACTATGAATGCCTTGTTTTGTGCTTTAGATAAAAATGAATTCAATTGAGTTTCTATTTGTGAAATGACTTTTAACATTTAGCATACACTCAAAATCACACACGAAGGCACTAGTAGAGTAAAAGAGTCTAATTTTTGTGATCACAGTTGCACTCGAAATCACACACGAAGGCGAGTTCAATGAGTCTTCGGCAAGCTTTCGAACATTCTCGGTGATCTCCGTGGACCTCTGATGATCTTTTCGGCGAACTTCCGAAACCTTCGGCAAGTCCTTGATTCTATCTCGGTTGGTTCCAGCAACACTTCTGATGATCCTTCGGACTTCCGGTGAACTCTCGAACACCCGACGAACTTGACCTCAGTAAATCACTTTATTTTTTCATCCCATCATAGTTAATCCTGCACACTTATCTCGACAATATGGATTAGAACAAATAATTCACCAATTGACTTCATCATCAAAATCTGAGATTCAACAATCTCCCCGTTTTTGATGATGACAATCAATTGATGATGGAGTTAATCTTAACTCCCCCTATCTATATGCCATATCATGAGAAGGTAAAAACACTTGAATTCAATCTTTTAAATTCAAGTCAAAACCGATAAGTTTCATTTATCGTCAAGCTTAATAAACATGATTTTTCATCCATAAATATGAAACTTCGTATTTTTCACAATGTCATGACATGATATGCATTTTCTAGTCGAATGATAGACATTCATCATTTCAACAAGAGAAACTAATCACAAATTGAAATAACACAAGGATCAAATGATATCAATGAGGTGCACGAAGTCAAGGCATGATATCAAATGAAATAATAGATTAAAAAATTTAAGCATTTGAGATATATTGTGATACATTGCAATGTGAACCATGTAAGTTATTACGATGAGATATAATACATATAAGTCATTTTTCATTCCAACCTATTGATTTCACATTTTTCTCCCCCTTTGTCATCAACAAAAAGAGGTGAAGAATTTATGCATTGCTCCGAAAGAAAAACTTCATTTATCAAGCTATGAGTAGGAGATATCAAAATTTGATTAATCATCAACTTAGCATTCATGAAGTAAAATATGCTTAAAGTAGGTGGTGGGAGTATGAAATCAATCATTAAAGGAAGATATCAAATCATACAAAATATTACAACAATATAAAAGCATCATCCAAAAGTTACGATTGAACGAAAAATTCATTCAAAGTCCAAGTAGATGATATGAAAGAAACATCATACTTAGAAATATACAACATCATCCATAGTAGTCATAAGGTTTACAAAACAAGAGTTAAAGACAACAACTATTCCTCAGGAGGAATTCCAAAATGCCTATACAAGTGATCGATCTTTCGGTTCATTTGTTGTACTTCCTTTAAAATTTCAGCTTGCTGTAAGTTGATTTGATTTTACTGTGATGTGATTTGATTTAATGCTAGCATGATTGGATCTTCAGTGGATGGAGCAAGAGCTAGCTCAGATGGTGCTGGACCAAAGGGATTAGGCGGAGGAGATTCACTTTCCCTAATAATTGGTGTTTCAGGTCACTCTACCGGTGGGGGAGCTAGATCAATCCTTCTAGGTTGCCGAATCCATATACCATTTCTAAAGGTGCATCTAAGTCTCTTCAGGAGGTTTCTGTTTATAGTGTTATATCTATCGACTTGTATTATTTCCTTATTGGGTGACACACGAATATCATGTGCAATTATTAATCTAGCAATCAACCTGCCATATGATAACATTAAGTCTCTAGAGATAATTTCCATCATATGTTGTCGGATCAAGTATCCAAAGCAGTTGTTTTGTCGGGTCATGATCCAATACATGGTGCTTAATTCTAGCATACTAATCTCATCATGGTGATATTGTTTAGGAAGAAGTATGCTTATGATAATGTGATGAAGAATTTTTGAATTGAAGGGTAATAAGTGCTTGCAGCTTTTGGGAACAATGCCTAGGTTAGGATTTGCAAAAATCATCTCTAAAGCTTTGGAGTGGGTTGCTCCGATTGCATCCATATCCCAACCTTTGAAATAACATCCTCTATCTTTTTCTTCAATTCCAATTAGCTCACATATCGTATGATCAAAAATTCAAATTTTGGTTCCTAAAAAGTAGGTAGTCAATCCATCATGTTCAACACTCATGTTCGCGTAAAATAACTTAACCAACTTAGGGTGGATCGGTTCATCGATTTGTAAGATAGGTAAGACATCTAAATCGACAAACCATTTAATGGGTTTTAGGTCAACATGTTCACCTAGATCAACATGGTTTCCCTTATGTATTGCTTTAGATTCAAAATTGGGGTACCTTAGAGCTACCTTACTAGATCTAAAGAGGATTGGATCATAGGAATCTCCTTCCAACCTTTTCCCTTTGCCTCTTGATGATCTCTTAGGAGCCATATCTATTCATGATGATGGATCAAGAAGAAACAATAAGGAAAAGACCAAATAATGAGAAGAGAAGGGAAAATTTCAGATTTTACCTTGTTTGAATTTTCTTGGGAGGTGAAGATCTTAATCCAAGAAAAAACTCTTTCTTAGGCTTTTTAGAGGAAGAAAAAACGATGTGGAGAGGATTAGAGGGACTTGGGGGAGGAAGAAGAAGGAATTTCTGGGTTAGGGGCAATTCCACCATCGACCCTAACCCACCCCTTAAATATAGGAGTGTTCGGGCGGTGCCACCACCAACCAGGTGGTGCCTCCGCTTGGGGGCTGAGCACCGAGGTGATGCTATCGCCGGTTCTGGCAGTGCCATCGCTAGCACCAAAATTTTTTTTTTAATTTAGTTTTCAGAAGTTTTAATGTATTGATTTAAGATAGGATGATGTCTTAGATCACTCTTTAAAATACAAAATCGAAAAGAGGAAGGCAAATCCACGAAAGCCGAAATTTAAAAAAAAAAGATATATAATGAAGCTCATTCATGAGGACAATTTAATATGCCTAATTCCCTTCTAATAAGTCAAATTGTTCTTCATTTAAGGGTTTTGTGAAAATGTCCGCTAATTAATGTTTTGTATCAATAAATTCAAGAGTGATATCATTACTATTGACATGATCTCGTATAAAGTGATGTCTAATGTCAATATGCTTAGTTCTAGAGTGTTGAATAGGATTTTTGGTTAGACAAATAGCACTTGTATTATCACATTTTATGAGAATGTTCTTTAAATGAATTTCATAATCTTCTAATATATTTTTCATCCAAATAACCTGTGTATAACTTGCACTTGTAGCTAGGTATTCAGCTTTGACCGTAGATAGTGCAACTGAGTTTTGTTTCTTGGAAGACCAAGAAACGAGTGCATGTCCTAATAATTGACATGTTTCGGATGTGCTTTTTCTATCTATTCTATATCCATCAAAATCGGCATCCGCATAAGCTATTAAATCTAGGTTATTAGATTTTGGATACTATAATCCTAGATTAGGAGTACCTTTAAGATATCTAAGAATTCTTTTAACGGCTTTTAGATGAGACAGCTTAGGATCAGCTTGAAATCTCGCACAAAGTCCTGCACTAAATATGATATCTAGTCTAGTCACGGTAAGATAGAGCAAGCTACCTATCATTCCCCTATATGTCTTTTGATCAAAATTTTCTCCATTTTCATTCAAATCTAACTTAGTGGAAGTACTCATAGGAGTATTTATGGCTTTTGAACCATCCATATTAAGTCTTTTTAACAATTCTAATGTATATTTAGATTGATTAAGAAATATGCCATTACTAAGTTGTTTAATTTGCAATCCTAGAAAGAAGGTTAATTCTCCCGTTAGGCTCATCTCAAAATCATGACTCATACACTTGGCAAATGATTCACATAGTGATTCATCCGAAGAACCAAAAATAATATTGTTAACATAAATTTGAACAATTAGAAAATTATTTTTAAAATGTTTGATAAGTAATGTAGTATCAACTTTATCTTTTGTAAAATTATTTGAAATAAAAAAGGAACTAAGCCTTTCATACCAAGCTCTAGGAGCTTGTTTTAGTCCATAGAGAGCTTTAGTTAATTTAAATACATGATTAGGAAGAAGAAAATTTTGAAATCCGGGAGGTTATTCAACATACACTTCTTCGGAAATAAGCCATTTAAGAAGGCACTTTTGACATCCATTTGAAATAATTTAAAATCATTACTATTAGCATAGGTAAGGAGCATCCTAATGGCTTCTAATCTTGCTACAGGAGCGAAGGTTTCTTCATAATCGATACCTTCTTCTTGGTTGAAACCTTTGGCTACTAGTCTAGCCTTGTTTCTAACCACGATACCGCATTCATCTTACTTGTTTCTAAAGACCCATTTAGTACCAATAACTAAATGGTCACTAGGTCTAGGAACAAGCTTCCATACCTCATTCCTTTCAAATTAATTTAGTTCTTCTTGCATTGCGATAACCCAAGAATCATCTTTTAAAGCATCGTCAATGCACTTAGGTTTAATTTGAGAAAGAAAAGCAGCATGGGCACAAAAATTTTTGAAAGAAGAACGAGTTTGAACCCCTTTCGATGTGTCTCCTATAATTAACTCCTTGGGATAGGCATCTACATACTTCCATTCCTTGGGTAAGGAAATTTGAGAAGAAGATGCATCAAAGTTGTTATTTTGAGGAGAGGATTCATTCAAATTCAAATCATCAAAACCAAGATCATCATCAAAATTGTTTTTCTTAAAATCAAAAAATTCATTAAAAACTACATGAATAGACTCTTCTATAACTAAGGTTCTTTTGTTGAAAACCCGAAAAGCTTTAGAAATAGAAGAGTAACCAAGAAAGATACCTTCATCGGATTTAGCATCGAATTTTCCTATGGTATCCTTTTCATTCAAGATAAAGAATTTGCAACAAAAAACTTTAAAGTAAGAAACATTAGGTTTTTTATTATTCCATAATTCATACGGAGTCTTAGATAGATATGGTCTTACTAGAACTCTATTCATGACATAGCAAGCTGTGTTCACGACTTCGGCTCAAAAATATTTGGGTAAATTATATTCATTTAACATGGTTCTAGCCATTTCTTGTAAATTTCTATTTTTTCTTTCCACTACTCCATTTTATTGAGGATTCCTTAGAGTAAAGAAGTTATGGTTATATCCATTTGTTTCACAAAAATTTTGAAAGTCACGGTTTTGAAATTCACCACCGTGATCACTCCAAATTGATGAAATCATGAAAGCTTTTTCATTTTGAGTAAGTTTACAAAATTTAGAAAAACATTTGAAACAATCACTTTTGTTAGCCAAGAAATAGGTCCAAGTGTATCTACTATAGTCATCCACAATTACGAAGGCATATTTGCTACCTCCTAAGCTTATTATGTCAATTGGTCCATAAAAGTCCAAATGGATCAATTACAATGGTCTTGTGGTGCTAATTTAATTTTTTGGTTTGAAACTAGTTTTTATTTATTTTCCTAGTTGATAGGCATCACACACTTTGTCCTTGACAAACTTCATATTTGGAATCCCTTGTACTAACTCTCTAGATGAAATCATAGATATTAGTTTCATGCTTGCATGGCCTAATCTCTTATGCCAAAGCCAAGCATCATCATCCAAAACTGAAATACACATTTCATTACTTAGTTCATCAATATTAATGGTGTAGACATTATTTTATTTTAAAGCAATCATGGATATGTTATTGTTTAGTTTTTCAATGATGCAAACATTAGATTCAAATCTAACAATATAACCTTTATCGCATAATTGACTAATGCTTAAAAGATTATATTTTAGTCCATCAACTAGCAACACATCATCAATTGAAAAACTTGATTTGTTACCTATGGTTCCCTTGCCAATGATTTTACCCTTGTTGTTATCTCCGAATGTGACATACCCTTCTTCTTTGCTAGTGAGCATAGAGAATTGAGATTGATCTCCGGTCATGTGCCTTGAGCATTCACTATCAAGATACCATCTATTGCTCCTAGCTTGTGATGATGAATGATTCTATAAAAGAGGATGGTGTTTAGGTACCCATTTGATTTTGGGTGCCTCAAATATTGATCTACTAACTTTGTCATTTAGCATTGAATTATTTATGGTTCCTTTAAGAACCCATATCAATTTATGTGGACTAATTTTCCTAAATGGACATTTGTAAACAACATATCCAATTTTACAACAAAAATTACATTTTAAATGAGGTGATGCATGTAATGTGGGTCCTTTAATGAAGGTGGTAGGATTTCGGTGAGATCCACTCACAAATCTAATTCCACTTCTATTTCCGATGTGACCCTTGTTTGCAAAGATCATGTCCAAGCCCTTGCTACTGACCTTAAACTTATTTAGGGTCTCTTTAAGTAGCAAGTTCTCATTTTTTATTGCTTCTAAGTGTTCACACTTAGAGCATGGGAGTAAAGAAGGAGTTTGGAGACTATCGAACTTATTTTGTAATAAAGCATGCTCTTTCTATAATAAATTAAACTTCTTACTAATAGTTCTACATTCATCAAATAATTCATGAAAAGTGATAGAAAGTTTATTGAAAGATAACTCTTAATTAAATAACTCACTAACCTCTTCTCCTAAGGCTATTAGTGCGAAGTTGGCCTCTTCTTTATTGCTTACTTCTTTATCCTCGGAGTCACTTGAGTCATCCCATGTAACCTTCAATGCCTTCTTCTTCTTGAGTTGCTTCTTCTTGGCTTGGGGGCATTCATACTTGAAGTGTCCTGGCTTTTTACATTCATAACATATGACTTGGTCTTTTTTTGGTTCAAATTTATTTTCTATGTCATTTTTAAATTTGTTCTTTCTTATAAATTTTTAAAATTTTTGAGTTAAAAGTGCAATGTCATGTCACTGTCCTCTTCACTTGATGTTCCTTTCAAGTAGTCTTCTTATGTTCTTAGCGTCATATCCTTCCTGTTCTTTGGAAGGGGGTTCTCGAGCTCTTCATGAGCATGGTACGTCATTTCATAGGTCATTAGAGACCCAATAAATTCTTCGAGAGGAAAAGTTTTAAGATCCTTGGCCTCTTAAATGGCCATAACTTTTGGATCCCAACTCTTTAGAAGGGATCTTAAAATTTTAGTCACAAGTTCAAAATTAGAAAAGTTTTTACTAAGTGCTTTAAGTCCATTGATGACATCTGTGAAGCGGGTGTACATATCTCCGATGGACTCACTTGGTTTCATTCGAAAAAGTTCATAGGAATGCATAAGAATGTTGATTTTGGACTCTTTCACTCGGCTAGTGGCTTCATGAGTGATCTCAAGAGTATGCCAAATATCAAAAGTCGATTCACAAATCGAAACACGATTAAATTCATTTTTGTTGAGAGCGCAAAACAAGGCATTCATAGCCTTTGTATTTAAAGCAAAAGTCTTCTTCTCCGATTCATTTCATTCGCTCATCGGAAGAGAAGATTTTTGAAAACCATTTTCGATGATGCTCCAAAGCTCAAAATCCATGGAAATAAGAAAGATCCTCATACGAGTCTTCCAATATGTGTAATCCGACCCATTAAACATAGGTGAATATATAATGGAGTGACCCTCTTGTATGCCGAAATATGCTATCTCTCTTGGGTTTTAAACTAAATATGAGAGTGAATCTTGCTCTGATACCAATTGTTAGGATCGGAGAGGCACTTAGAGGGGGGGGTGAATTAGTGTAGCGGATTAAAACTCATAAGTTTAAAATCGATTTTGTAAATAGCTAGTTCATATTGAGATTTCGATTCGACGAAGATGACTTAGTTAAAGTAGCTAGAGTAAAGGAGATGAAAACCGAATGATTTGTAGCTAAGTATAGAAATGATTTAGAAATTTAAATACTCACATTCAAGAATACCACGATGTATAGTAGTTCGGTCAAGTGACCTACATCCACTTCCGAAGCCTTCTTCGATGATGCTTTCAATTTCCACTAGTAAGTTACTTTGAAGGGGAAGGACCAAATACCCCTCTTACAACCCTTTTATAAGAGGTTCACACTCTTATAGATTTTTCAAAGAGAAATAGGGAGGTGAACACTAGCTATCAAAAATAAGACTTAGCTAAAGCTTTGCTTAATTTCTAACTCTCAAAAGGGTGCTCTTTCTGTTGAGAAAAGAGGGGTATTTATAGACCCCAAGAGGATTCAAATTTGGGCTCCAAATTTGAATTTATTTTGGATTTCCCGGTGCTGGTGGTGCCACCGCTTGTCAGTTGACAGACTGACAATGTACTAGGCGGTTCCATCGCCCAAGGCAACGATGCAACCGCCCAGTCTTTTGGGTGCTGGGCGGTGCCACCACCTAGCTTTCGGCCACTAGGTGGTCCCACCACCTAGCCTAGGCGGTGCCACCGCCTAGCTTGCTGGTTTTGGGTGGTGCCACCATCCAGCATTTTTCAGCACATCGGTTTGGGCCTTAAACTCGGCCCAAACTGGTCCAAGATAAGACCCAATAGGCCCCTACTTTGGGTTATAGGATTAACACCTAATCCTAACCCAAATTACATGCTTAACTACGAAATTGAAACATAATTCTAAATGATTTAAACTGACATTCTTCAAGTCTTCTTCCAGCGAGCTTTCTGGCGAAATTCTAGTGGACTTCCGACACTCCTTTGGATTTCTTTCGACAGACTCCCAGCAAGCTCCTGGATTCCATGGCAAGTTCAATGAGTCTTCGACAAGCTTTCAAATATTCTCGGTTATCTTCGCGAACCTTCGATGATCTTTCGAAACCTTCGACAAGTCCCTGATTCTATCTCGGTTGGTTTCGGCAACACTTCTAACGATCCTTCGGACTTCCGGTGAACTCTCGAACTCCCGACGAACTTGACCTCGGTAAATTGCTTTATGTTTTCATCCCATCATAGTTAATCTTGCACACTTATCTCAACAATATGGATTAGAATAAATAATTCACCAATTAACTTTATCATCAAAATCTGAGATTCAACAGACGAAACTTTCTCACCTGTAGCCATGCTAAAATCCATTCAAATTCTGTTGGCTATTGTAGCACACTATGATTATGAGATCTGACAGATAGATGTCAGATTTAATCAGGCGATCAGATCTTATGACTTCGTTAAGAACGAAGATGAGCCTTATGTGTACAAGAAAATAAGTGAGATAACTATCACCTTTTTGGTATTATATGTGGATGACATCCTGATCATTGGGAATGATGTAGGAATGTTCTCCATAGTAAAAACTTGGTTATCTAGGCACTTCTCTATGAAGGACTTAGGGGAAGTATCCTGCATATTATGGATACAGATCTATAGAGATAGATCCAAGAGGATGCTTGGTTTGTCCCAGTCCAGGTACATAGACACCATTGTCAAAAGGTTTGGTATGAAAAATTTCAAGAGAGGTCTCATACCAATGAGACATAGAATATCACTTTCTAGGAGTATGTCCCTAAAGACTCCTGAAGAAAGGGCATACAAGGATATGATACCATATGCCTCAGCGATAGGATCTATCATATATACTATGGTTTGTACCAGGCCTAATATAGTGCATGCTCTAAGTGTCACAAGCAGATATCAGGCAGATCTAGGCTTGGAGCATTGGAAAGTAGTAAAATGTTTCCTTAAGTACTTAAGAAGGACTAAGGATCTTTTACTAGTATATGGAAGTAGTAGCCTCAGGATTGAGGGCTACACGGACTCAAGCTTCTAGTCCGATGTCGATGATAGCAAGTCTAATTTAGGGTATGTGTTTACCCTGAATGGAGAAGCAGTATGCTAGAAGAGTTCCAAGCAAGACACTACTGCTGACTCGACCATAGAGGCGGAATACATTGCTGTGGCCGAGGCAACAAAGGAGGGAGTCTAGATGAAGAAGTTTATCACAAATCTAGGAGTTGTCCCGAGTAGCAAGGAGTTGATTCCCTTAAATTATGACAAATACGGGGCGATTACTCAAATAAGGGAACTGGGTCTCATCAGAAGTGTTATGTGGAGGTTCTAGCTTATTAGAGAGATCATGGCCCGAAAAGATGTAGTAATGGAAAGAGTTCCATCCGAAGATAATATTGCAGATCCACTAACAAAGCCATTGACTCAGATTATTTTTGAGTGTCACAAAGGTCTGATGGCGATTAGATATGTTGGTGATTGGCTTTAGGTCAAGTGGGAGATTGTTAGTCATATGTTCCCTACAAGCCAACCACATGAGTGATGGCACTTGTGACTTAATATACATTTTTTTTCTTTACATATTATTAAGTGTTTTATTACTTTATCTTGCATGTTGCATATATTATGATATCCTTGGATCTGTGCAATGGGAATCGGATTATGATGAGATCACGATAATGAGACCGATTCACCTTTAAACACAGACCCTAAATTATTTTTTAGTCATAGGTTACTCGAGAAGGACATCGAGATAACCGGATAGACTGGTGTGCTGTATATCCATCCATATGATGGAGGTGACTAGTCTCATAGCTACTCATATGGGGACACGAAGAGTACAGTGTAGGTGCTCATTGGGGAATGAGTTCACTGATTGATCCGCCTACGGAATGCTGGATGGTTATTGATACCTCACGTTAGATAGCAATTCTGTAGTCCTAGTAGTGTATCCGGTCCTTAGACATGAGACACCATAAATGTCCTATATGAGTACTCCACTCTTTGATACCGGACTTACAGGTTTGGAAAGTTCCAGATCTAGTACAGCCGGTTATTGGGAGTGGTAGCCTACCTTACGAGGGCTATTGAGTATCAATAGAGGATCATCCACTCTCGGTATCATGAGAGGAATAACCCATGTATTCTTATTCGAACAAATCCTTAGCCAAGGTTATTCGGATTGAGAGAGAAAGAGTTCTCTAGGAGAATTCGACAAGAGCAAGACTTGAGGAGAAACCATATGGGCCTGATAGTACCATGCCCGGTATAAGGTCTCTGGGATATTAGATGGATGAGAGACTATAGATACATAGTAACCGAGGATAGATAGGTCCAAAGGATTAGATTCTCTTTTATCGTCTGTGGGCTATGGCGTAGTGGCCTAGTACATCCGCAATCGATGAGTTGGGTGAATTATTATAAAGATAATAATTCACTAACAGAAAGAGTTCTGACAAGTATGACTCATAACCAGTTCGATATTGGGCCTAGAGGGTCACACACATATGGTAGGTGTTACGACGAGTAGAGGTTCAGATATGAGATATCCGCTAAACCCCATATCTTATTGGATATCCATTAAACCCCTGAATTATTGGATCCTAAGATGAGATCTAATAATTGCTAATAAGAGATTATTGGGTAGAGACTGACTAATCAAGAGGCTTGGGTAATTGGATGGAGATCCAATACCCAATAGGGCAAGATCCATTAGGGTTGACAGGGGGCCTATATAAATAGGAGGGAACCAAAGCTCTATAGGCTAAGGATTTCTTTTGGTAGCCACCTTCTATTCTCCTCTCCCTAGAGAGGTGCATCGTCGTAGTCCTTGCCGTGTGGATACCGCTAGAGAGGAGGACGTTTGACCTCCTTTATCCTCTCCTATAGATCTATAGGGATTCAAGGATATATGATTTCCCTAGGTATTTTCTTTTACACATGTAGTTTTTCACGGATTTGTTTTTACGAACCGATCTTCGCAGGACGATGGAAACTTTCTATAGAAAATATGGGGTTTTTGTTTTCTGTTCTTCCGCTACACATGTGATGTCGCTCCCCTGAAGGATTTCCCAACAGAAAGGTAGCGAGATGCCAATAACATTGCTCTGATACCATGTGTTAGAACCCTTGTGGATTCTAAGCTTAGGATTGATCTCTTTAGGGGTCGGCCTCCTTGGAACTCTATAGGGGTTCCTTCCTCCAAGTTGCTGCTCAAAGGCTACTAAAAGGATTGATCTATTCATCATGAAAAGAGGGTGAATACATGACTATTTATAGGGCTTCTAAACCCCAACTCCTAATAGGACTCCTACTCAAGACCCCTACTTCTAATCAACTCCTAATGCTTCTCTAAGAAGCAACCTCCAAACTAATCCTAATCTAGTCGACCTCTTTACCTCTTTAATAGGGGTCAGCTAGATAGGATTTATATAAATGCCCTTAGGATTTACATGTTTGCTCGCTTCAATGAAATTAAATTAGGACTCTCCTAACTAGAGTCCTAACACCCCCCCCTCTCTTAGTGCCGATCTTGATCCTAACAATTGGTATCAAAGCAAAGTGACTCTCATTTTGGTTTGAAACCCAAGAGAGATGGCATTTGCTAGCAATCTAGAGGGTCATTCAATCACACGTCCACCTATGTTCAATTAGATGGATTACACATATTGGAAAATTATGATGAGGATTTTTCTAATTTCTATAGATTTTGAGTTATGGAACATTATCGAAAATGATTTTCAAAAGTCTTCCCTTCCAATGAACAATTGGAATGAGTTGGAGAAGAAGACTTTCTCTTTAAATGCCAAAGCTATGAATGTCTTATTTTGCGCTTTAGATAAAAATAAATTCAATTGAGTTTCTATTTGTGAAATGGCTTTTAACATTTAGCATACACTCGAAATCACACACGAAGATACTAGTAGAGTAAAGGAGTCTAAAATAAATTTTTTAGTTCATAGTTATGAATTGTTTCACATGAAACCAAGTGAGACCATTGGAGACATGCGCACCCTGTTTACGGATGTTATCAATGGTTTAAAAGCTCTTGGTAAAAGTTTTTCTAATTTTGAACTTGTTAATAAAATATTAAGATCTCTTCCAAAGAGTTGAGACCCTAAAGTGATGGTCGTTCAAGAGGTCAAGGATTTGAATAATTTCTCGTTCGAAGAATTTATCAGGTCTCTAATGACCTATGAAAGGACTTACAATGCTCATGAAGAGCTTGAGAACAACCTTCCAAAGAATAAAAAAGATATGATACTAAGCCTTGGCATTCCTAACAAGAAAGTTCAAAAAATTCATAAGAAGAAGAAAATCTAAAAATGACACTAAAAATAAAATTGAACTCAAGAAAGAATAAATTATTTGCTATGAGTGCAAGAAGCTAGGATACTTCAAAAGTGAATGTCCCCAAGTGAAGAAGAAACAACCAAAGAAGAAGAAGGTGCTCAAAGCTACGTAGGATGATTTGAAAACTTCCGAAGATGAGAAGCAAAGTAACAAGGAGATTTCTAACTATGCGCTAATGGCAATCAATGATGAGGTAAGTAGTTCGTTAGATGAAAATTTATCTTTCGATAAACTTTTAAGTGCTTTTCATGATTTATTTGATAAATAAAGATTAATTAGCAAAAAGTATAATTTATTAAAAAATGAGCATGCCTTTTTAAATAGTGAATTTGAAAAACTTAAGCATGACAATGCTTTATCGCCTCCATGCACCAAGTGTGAATACTTAGAAGCACTTAAAAAGGAAAACTTTCTACTAAATGAAACTCTAGAAAAGTTTAAGATTGATAGCAAATCCTTGAATATGATCCTTACCAATAAGGGTCACATTCATAGAAGAGATGAAATTGGCTAAAAGCCAACCATTTTTGTTAAAGGCCCCACCTTACATGTTTCACCCCGCACTAAACATAACTTTTGTTGTAAATTCAGACATTATACTCATAAATGCCAATTTAAGAAATATAGTCTATACAAATTAATTCTAAAGGAATCGTAAAGAACTCTATGCAAAACAATAAGTTGAGTAGATCGATTTATGAGGGACCCAAAGTCAAATGGGTACCTAAAGCTCACCCATTTTTGTAGATATGTTTACAATCATAAGTTAGGAGCAAGAGATGGTACCTTGATAGTAGATGCTCAAGGCACATAACCGGAGATCGAACTCAATTCTCTAAGCTCACTAGCCAAGATGAAGGGTATGTCACCTTTGGAGACAACAATAAGGGTAAAATCATTGGCAAAGGAACTATAGGTAACAAATCAAATTTTTTAATTGAATATGTGTTGTTAGTAGATAGCTTAAAACATAATCTTTTGAGCATTAGTCAATTGTATGATAAATGATACATCATAAGATTTGAATTTAATGCTTGCATTATTGAAAAATCATACAAAAACACATCTATGATTGCCCTAAAACATAATAATGTATATACTATTGACATTGATGATCTTTGTAATGAAATATACTTTTCGATTTTAAATGATGATGCTTAGCTTTGGCATAGGAGATTAGGTCATGCTAGCATGAAACTAATCTCTCAAATCTCATCTAGAGAACTTGTAAGAGGTATTCCTAATATTAAGTTTGTCAAAGACAAAATGTGTATGCATATCAACTAGAAAAATAAATAAAAAGTAGTTCAAATCAAAGAATCAAATAAGCACCTCTAGACCATTATAATTAATCCATATAGATTTATTTAGACCAATTGATACAACAAGCGTAGAAGGTAGCAAATACACCTTTGTAATTATAGATAATTATAGTAGATACACTTGGACATATTTCTTGGCACACAATAGTAATTGCTTTAAGTGTTTTTCAAAAATTTGTAAACTTGTTCAAAATAAAAAAGGCTTTATGATTTCACTGATTCATAGTGATCATGGTGGTGAGTTTCAAAATCATAATTTTTAAAACTTTTATGAATCAAATGGATACAACCACAATTTTTCTACTCTGAGAAATCCTCAACAAAATGGAGAAGTTGAAAGAAAGAATAGGAGTTTACAAGAAATAGCAAGAACTATATTGAATGAACATAGCCTACCCAAATATTTTTAGGCCGAAGTCATTAATATAGTTTGTTATATCATGAATAGGGTTCTAGTAAGACCATTAGTTTCCAAAACTCCTTATGAATTGTGGAATAACAAAAAATCCAATGTTTCGTATTTTAAAGTTTTCGATTGTACATGTTTTACCTTAAATGAAAAAGATGCCTTAGGAAAGTTTGATTCAAATTTGATGAAGATATTTTTCTTAGTTATTCTTCTATTTCTAAAGCCTTTCGTAGCTTTAATAAAAGAACTTTGATTATAGAAGAATCTATTCATATTGTCTTTAATGAAGTTATTGAATTTAAGAAAAATAATTTTGATGATGATCTTGATTTTGATGCTTTGAATTTGAATAAAACCTCTCCTCCCACTAGCATCTTAGATGCATCTTCTTTTGAAATATCCTTACCTAAGGAATGGAAGTATGTAGATGCTCATTTTAAGAAGCTAATCATATGAGACACATTAAAATGTATTTAAACTCGTTCTTCTTTTAAAAATTTTTATGCTAACACTGCTCTTCTTTCTCAAATTGAACCTAAATGCATTGATGAGGCCTTGAAAGATGATTCATGGGTTATCATAATGCAAGAAAAATTGAATCAATTTGAGAGAAATGAGGTGTGAAAACTTGTTCCTAGACCTAGTGATCATTTGGTGATTGGTACTAAATGGGTCTTTAGAAACAAGTAAGATGAATTTGGTATCGTAGTTAGAAACAAGGCTAGATTAGTGGCCAAAGGTTTCAACCACAAAGAATGTATCGATTATGAAGAAACCTTCGCTCTTGTGGCAAGATTAGAAGCCATAAGGAAGCTCCTTACCTATGCTTGTAATAATTTCAAATGGATGTCAAAAGTACTTTTTTGAATGGCTTTATTTTCAAAGAAAATTATTTTGAATAACCATCTAGATTTGAGAATACTCTTTTTCCTAATCATGTGTTTAAGTTAACTAAGGCTCTTTATGGATTAAAATAAGCCTCAAGGGCTTGGTATAAGAGACTTAGTTCCTTTCTGATCTAAAATAATTTCTCCAAAGGCAAGGTCGATACTACATTATTTATTAAAAATTTTGAAAATAATTTTTTTATAGTTCAAATTTATGTTGACGATATTGTTTTTGGTTCTATAAATGAGTCCTTATACGAATCATTTGCCAAAAGTATGAGCCAAAAGTTCGAAATGAGCTTAATGGGTGAACTAACTTTCTTTTTAGGCTTATAAATCAAACAACTTACTGATGGTATTTTTCTTAGTTATGTTAGGATCTAAGCGGCACTAAGAGGGGGGGGGTGAATTAGTGCAGCAGATAAAATCCATAAATTTAAAGCGATTTCGGAAAGAGTTGTTCGTTCATAAATTGCGGTCCGACGAAAGAGACTTGAGCAAAGTGATTCGAGTGAATGCAATTGAGAGTAGTGAGAAGGAGATTAAAAGATTTGCAGCTAAGTAAAGACATAATGCAGAAATTTAAAACTCACACATCTAGAGTAGTACGCAGCGATGTATAGTGGTTTGGTCAAATAACCTATGTCCACTTCCGAAATATCCTCCGATGAGGTTCTTAACTTCCACTATCAAATCTTCTTGAAGAGAAAGGACCAAGCATCCCTCTTACAAACTCTTATAAGTGGTTCACACTCTTACAGAATTTTAACAAAGAAAAAGTAGGAGATGAACACTCAAGCTATCGAACATAATTTTTCTAAAGCTTTGACTTAGTTTTTTCACTTCTCAAAAGGTACTTAGCTAGCTGAGAAGAGAGGGGTATTTATAGGCTTAATTGACTTCAAAAATGAAGTCAAAAAGAGTCACATCCTAGATTTTCGAGTACTGGCGGTACCATCACCTAACACTGGTACACCACCACCAATTGATCCTATTCTGTCAATGTACTGGATGGTACCACCACCTAATCTAGCAGTACTATCGCTTGACAGAGTCATCGGGCTCTGTGGACTGGCAGTACCACTGCCTGTCAAGCGATACCACTATTGGTAGGTAATAACTGCCAGCGATACCACCGTTGACCTGGGGTGGCCCTACCACCCATACCACCTGGGAATTAGTTCCCAGGGCAGTGCCACTGTCCCAGTTTGATGGTGCCACCACCAAACCTGGTCTAGTACTACTGAATGGGCCCTGAATTTGGCCCAATTTTGTTCAACTAAGGCCTAGTTGGCCCCTATTAGAGTTAATCAAGATTATCACCTAATCCTTACCCTAATTACATGCTAACTACGAAATTGAAATATAATTCTAAGCATATTAAAAACTAGCAACATCGACTCTTCTTTCGGTGAGCGTTTCGGTGAACTTCCGGTGGACTTTCGACATACCCTCGGATTTCTTCCAACGGACTCCCAATAGGCTCTCGGACGTTATGGCGAGTTCGACGAATCTTTAGCAAGCATCCGAGCCTCCTCGGTGAGCTCCGTGAACCTCCGACGATCTTTCTGGTGAACTTCTGAAACCTTCGTTAAGTCCTTGATTCATCCATGGCTGGTTCCAACAGTATTTCTGATGATCCTTCAGACTTTTGGCAAACTCTCGAACTCCCAATGTACTTGACTTTGGAAATTCGCTTTATGTCTTCATTGCTATCATAGTTAATCCTGCATACTTATCTCAATAATATGGATTAGATCAAATAACCTATTAATTGATTTCATTATCAAAATCCAAGATTCAATAATCTCCCCCTTTTTGATGATGACAATCAATTGATGATGGAGTTAATCTTAACTCCCCCTATCTACATGCCATATTATGAGAAGGGAAACAATTATATTCAATCTCCTTGATTTCATGCCGAAACCAATAAGTTACATATGTTGAACTTATCATCATGCTTAACAAGCATGATTTTTCATCCATAAATACGAAACTTTATATTTTTCATAATGTCAAGGCATAATACTTAATTTCAAGTCGAATGATGATAGACATTTATCGCTTTGACAAATGATAACAATTATAATTTGAAATACAACAAAGATCAAATGATATAAAATGTACATAAGCAAGTCAAGATATCATTTTACAATATACTATTAAATTAAATGATAACCTATCATATCAATGAAAGATTTTAATTTTTAAATATGATATGATAACGATCTCTCAAAAATTTACATTTTAAGCATTTGAGATACATTGCGATACGATTCATATAAGTCATTCATTTCTTCTTGATGCATGCAAGATATTTATCAATTTATTTTGCTCATGCAAGGCATTTAACAAGTCATCAATTTAATTTTACCACATTCTTCGCCCCCTTTGTCATCAACAAAAAGGAGGTGAATCGTAATATTGAAAAAATAGTGAAGGTAGTCATATAAGATATCATGATGCTAGTATAACATATCAAATAATTCATGAAGTGAAGCACATTAGCATGAAAAATTTTATAAAGAAGGATTCAACATGGCATTCTTATAAAAATTCATATGATGGAAGTTAAATAATTAATTTGTAAAAGCTCAAGACTTAGAGATTAGCACAAGAATAAAGTTCGAAGTATAATAAACACTTAAGAGCCTAATCTTTATGTAAGGTTCATAACATTAAGCTTCAAATGATACGAAAGTCATGAAATCCATTAATCATCCAAATAGAGGTAGATGGAGTATGAAACCAAGTTTACAACATATTTATGCAAGGTTACCACATCATTAAAGGGTATGAGATAACTCAAAATTCATCAATTGAAGGAGGAAAATCAAAATATTACGATCGAAGGATAAAAATGAGAGCTCAGTTCAAAAATATGATATCATAAAGATGTCATCCAAAATCCAAAAATAATAAGTTGAGATTACAAAAATTGAAGTTAAAAAATTTTGGAGAAGGAACATACAACATCTTCATGTATTAGAAAAATATAGTATGCCTAATTCTCTTCTAATGAAGTTAAATTATTCTTCATTTCGGGGTTTTATGAAGATGTATGCTAATTGGTGTTTTGTATCAATAAATTCTAGAATGACATCATTATTATTGACATGAGCTCATATAAATTGATACCTAATATCAATATGCTTAGTTCTAGAGTGTTGAATGAGATTTTTGGTTAGACAAATAGCACTTGTGTTATCATATTTTATAGGAATATTCTTTAAATGAATTCTATAGTCTTCTAAAGTATTTTTCATCCAAAACAACTCATGCATAACATGCAATTGTAGCTATGTATTCGGCTTCCGCTGTATATAGTGCAACCGAATTTTGTTTCTTGGAAGTCCAAGAAACAAGTGCATGTCCTAAAAATTAGTATGTTCTGGATGTGCTTTTTCTATCCATTCTACATCTACCAAAATCTACATTTGCATAGGCTTTTAAATCAAAGTCATTAGATTTTGGATACCATAATCCTAGGTTAGGGGTTCCTTTAAGATATCTAAGGATTCTTTTAATGGCTTTAAGGTGAGATAACTTAGGATTAGCTTGAAATCTTATACAAAGTCCTACACTAAATATGATATTCGGTCTAGTTATGGTGAGGTAAAGTAAGCTACCTATCATTCCCCTATATGTTTTTTGATCAAAATTTTCTCAACTTTCATCCAAGTCTAATTTAGTGGAAGTGCTCATAGGAGTGTTTATGGCTTTTGAACCATCCATGTTAAATCATTTTAACAATTCTAATATATACTTAGTTTAATTAAAAAATATACCATCACTAAGTTATTTAATTTGTAATCCTGAAAAGAAGGTTAATTCACCCATTTGACTCATTTCATTTTCATGACTCATACACTTAGCAAATGATTCACACAATGATTCGTTAGTAGAACCAAAGATAATATCATCAACATAGATTTGAACAATAAGAAAATTATTTTCAAAATGTTTAATAAACAATGTAGTATTAATCTTGTCTTTATTAAAATTATTTAAAATTAGAAATGAAGTAAGTCTCTCATACCAAGCCCTTGGGGCTTGTTTTAACCCATAGAGAGCCTGAGTTAATTAAAACACATGATTAGGAAGGAGAGAGTTTTCAAAACTGGGTGGTTATTCAACAAACACTTTTTCAGAAAGAAAACCATTTAAGAAAGCACTTTTGACATCCATTTGAAATAACTTAAAATTATTATTACTAGCATAGGCAAGGAGCATCCTAATGGATTCTAATCTTACCACAGGAGCAAAGGTCTCTTTGTAATCGATACCTTCTTCTTGGTTAAAACCTTTGGCCACTAATCTAGCTTTGTTTCTAACCACGATACCAAATTCATCTTCCTTGTTTCTAAATACCCATTTAGTACATATAACTAAATGGTCACTTGGTCTAGGAACAAGCTTCCACACCTCATTCCAATTAAATTGGTTCAATTCCTCTTGTATTGAGATAACCCAAGAATCATCTTTCAAGGCTTCGTCAATGCACTTAGGTGTAATTTGAGAAAGAAAAATAACTTTGACATAAAAATTCTTAAAAGAGGAACGAGTTTGAACCCCTTTTCATGTTTCTCCTATAATTAATTCCTTTGGATGGGCATCCAAGTTATTAATTTAAGGGGAGGGTTCATTCAAATTCAAATTATCAAAACCAAGACCATCATCAAAATTATTTTTCTTAAATTCAGAAACTTCATTAAAACTACATGAATAGACTATTCTATAACCAAGGTTCTTTTGTTAGAAACATGAAAAGCTTTAGAAACGGAAGAGTAACCAAGAAAGATGTCTTCATCAGATTTAGCATCAAATTTTCCTAAAGCATCCTTTTCATTTAAGATAAAGCATTTGCAACCGAAGACTTTAAAATAGGAAACATTCAGTTTTTTATTATTCTACAATTCATAAGGAGTTTTTGATAGAGATGGTCTTATTAGAACCCTATTCATGACATAGCAAGCTGTATTAATGACTTTGACCCAATGGTATTTGGGTAAACTATATTCATTTAACATGGTTCATACCATTTCTTGTAAATTTCTATTCTTTCTTTCTACTACTCCATTTTGTTAAGGATTCCCATTAGATTCACAAAAATTTTGGAAGTCATAGTTTTAGAATTCCCCATTGTGATTACTCCGAATCGATGAAATCATTAAACCCTTTACTCGATAAGATCACTATAATGAGACCGACTCACCTTTAAACATAGACCCTAAATTATCATGGTCATAGATTACTCGAGAAGGACATCGAGATAACCGGATAGACTAGTGTGTTATATACCCGTCAATATGATGGAGGTGGTTGGTCTCATAGCTACTCGTGTGGGGACACTAAGGGTACAATGCAAGTGCTCGTTGGGGAACGAGTTCACTGATTGATCCGCCTATGGAATGTTGGATGGTTATTGATACCTCACATCAAACAGCGATTTCGTAGTCCTAGTAGTGTATCTAGTCCTTAGACTTGAGATACCAAGGATGTCCTGTATGAGTACTCCACTCTTTGATACCGAACTTATATGTTTGGAAAGTTCTAGATCTAGTATAGCCGTTTATTAGGAGTGGTAGCTAACCTTATGAGGGCTATTGAGTGTCAATAGAGGATCATCCGCTCTCGGTATCATGAGAGAAATATCTCATGTATTCTTACTCAAACAAATCCTTGGCCAAGGTTATTCGGATTGAGAGAGAAAGAGTTCTCCGAGAGAATCCGACAAGAGCAAGACTCGAGGAGAGACCGTATGGGCCTAACAATACCATGCCCGGTATAGGGTCTCTGGGATATTAGATGGATGAGTGACTATAGATACATGGTAACTGAGGATAGATAGGTCCAAAGGATTAGATTCCCCTATACTGTTTGGGGGTTGTGGTGTAGTGGCCTTGTACGTCCGCAGTCGATGAGTTGGGTGAATTATTATAGAGATAATAATTCACTAAGTCAGAAAGAGTTCTGACAAGTCTGACTCACGGCTAGCTCGATATTGGGTCTAGAGGGTCACACACATATGGTAAGTGTTGCGACGAGTATAGGTTCGGATATGAGATATCCGCTGAACCCCCTATCTTATTGGATATCCATTAAGCCCCTGAATTATTGGATCCTGAGATGAGATCCAATAATTACTAATAAGAGATAATTGGCTAGAGACCTACTGATCCAAGAGGCTTGGGTAATTGGATGGAGATCCAATACCCAATAGGCCAAAAGATCCATTAGGGTTTTCAGGGGGCCTCTATAAATAGGAGGGAACCAAAGCTCTATAGGCTGGGGGTTTCTTTTGGTAGCCACCTCTTGTTCTCCTCGCTCTAGAGAGAGGTGCATCGTTGCAATCCTTGTCGTGTGGATACCGCTAGAGAGGAGGATGCTTGACCTCTTTCATCCTCTCCCATAGATCTGCAAAAATTCAGGGATATATGATCTCCCTATGTATCTTCTTTTACACGTGTAGTTTTGTGGATTTGTTCTTGACGCAACGATCTTCGCACGACGATAGAAACATTCTATGGGAAATCTGGGTTTTGTTTTTTGTTCTTCCGCTGTGCATGTGATATCGCTCCCCTTAAGGATTTCCTAATAGTGGTATCAGAGCCAGGTTGTTCATGCGAAGATCGGATCTTAAACTACGTGTGTTGTGTTTTGGATATGCTTTTGACACCAAAATCATTGGCCCAAAAGGGCCAGGAAGGGCAGCAACTGTTGCTGCCCTTGTTGTGTTCATATAGTGGCCGCAAGGCTTCTTGCAGTCTTACTGCCTGCACAGCAACAGTCGCCAATCGATGGGTTGCTGGCCATAGGCAGGCTGCCTGCGACCTGCCCGTAGGGGCACAAGTGGGCTACTGGCCGCAGGGGCATCGGTGGGCTGCTTGTAGGGTAGCGCAGTGGGGCGCTGGCGCTGCGCGCGGGGCAGCAATGGCGCCGCCCACATGAACGGCAAGCGCCGCCACCCCGGCGCCCTCCACGCGCGCAAGGGCTGACGCCGGCAAAATGGCGACGGCCGTAGTCGCAACGGAGGCAACTAGGGGTGAGGAGTTAGGGTTTTAGGGTAAAAGATGGTTTTGCCCCTCGAAATTTCAGAAATTTCTGATTTTGTCCCCTTTGACAAAATTATCAAAATACCCTTTTGGCTGAATTACCAAAATACCCCTAGGAATTCAAAAATTCACTTTATGTCCCTGAGTTTAGAAAATTAAATATGTTAATTAAATAGTTTAATGAACTATTATTTTTTGTCTAGTAGTCCTATAAAATAACATATACATATGATGTATGATGTGGACAGATGATCATGGACCTATGATGTACTGTGTGTACATGTGATTATTATTATTGGGGCCTGCAAGCCTCTATTCTTTTCTCATTTATTGTCGGGCCTACGTGCCTGTAATTATGTTGTAATTACAAAAGGAGGCGTAGCGATAGCGTGACTCACGAGGCCGAGACGGACAATCCGACGCATAGAGATGCATTGAGATGCCGACGGATCTGACGAAACGAGATGGACGATCACAGGGCATAAAGATGCGTCGAAGTAAACATAGATCTTGATGTGAGTGATTGAGCCCACTAGCTCGGGCCTGATCACATTAGGATGTTGTTCATGTTCATCTGGTGTGATTGCTTAAGTGATGTGTGATTAGATATACACCTACTAGATATGTATATATATATTTGCATGCGATGTAGATATATATATTAACTATGTATGTGTGTGACACATTATATTAGGAGACCAAATCAAAAATCCTCTCCATTAATAATATTAAGTCGGTAAATGTGAGGCAATTAGATTGACCCACGTGGCCTTCCATCGTTATAGCTAGGAACCGATTCCCAGTGTAGGTTGAGTTGGTCGAGTCCCTCAAGACTCACTTATATCGTGTTTCGCTATCTTATCTACAACATAGAGATGTCACCGGTGACTAGAGGACATGGTATGCTTGGTCGAGTCCCTCGAGAGTATATCACCAAATTAAACTCATCTTGCAACGATGGTGATGACTTAACTGAACATCATGGTTGGTCGAGTCCCTCGAGGCCATGGAGGTTCGAAGGCCGAATAGGATAGGAATCATAAGGAGTCGTGACTGGCAAGAGTTGCCTACCTTTACAGGCTTAATGTGATTGGTCGAGTCCCTCGAGATTACGTTAAGACGCCGATTAGATCCCGATCCCCACTAAAGATCCGTTGGGGGGCCTCTGATTCACATACCAGAGGGTGTTATGTGTCTAGCGAAAAATTAGTGGGAGTACATTAAGATAGAAGTCCTTATCTTAACTATTTAATTTTTGTAAAGTCTGCATGTTATTTATTTCTGCTACATCTTTAATTTCAGAAAATGTCGCTTTCAAATCCTTTACGTGGCATACTTGATGCTAACCGCCTCACTGGTCCAAATTATATGGATTGGCTTTATAATTTGAGAATCATTCTCATGATGGAGAAAATCGCATATGTCCTTGATGCAGTGATCCCTATGCTCGATGAAGGGGTAAGTGAGGATGAGATCGCTCGTTTTGTGAAGTACTTAGATGATTCGACTCTTGCTCAGTGTTATATATTGGCCTCTATGACTACTGAGTTATAGAGACAGCATGAAAATATGGATGCTAATTCCATACTCCTGCATCTCCATAAACTGTTTGAGGAACAGGGAAGAACTCAGCAATATGAGATATCAAAGAGTCTTTTCTGTGCTAGGATGACTAAGGGGACACTGGTTCAGAACCATGTCCTTAAGATGATTGAGTGGATCGAGAAACTCACAGGTCTAGGAATGGTCCTAGAGGATAACCTGTGTGTGGATCTTGTGCTTCAGTCCCTACCAGATTCCTTTTCTCAGTTCATAACGAATTTTAATATGAACAAACTTAAGGTGACCCTCCCAGAGCTCCTCAATATGTTGAGAGAAGTATAGAGCACCATCAAGAAAGAGAAGCCAGTTCTCTATGCTGGTGAGACCAGAAAGAAAAGGAAGGCTGAGAAGACCCTTAAGAAGGGCAGGGGCAAGGGCAAAATGGGTAAGGCAAAAGTTACCAAGAAAGACCTAACAAAGGACAAAGGCCAGTTCTTCCACTTCGGCAAAGATGGGCATTGGAAGAGGAACTACAAAGAGTACCTTGTAGAGAGGGCCAAACAGAAGCTTGCAGAAGCTTTAGGTATATTCATGATCATTCTCCATTTGTCAGAATCTTTTGATAACACATGGGTATTGGATACCGGGAGTGCTTATCATATTTGTAATTCGTTGTAAGTTCTGTAAGGACTTAGGAGATTGAATAGAGGTGAGATGGACCTTAAGATGGGCAATGGAGCAAAGGTTGCTACAATAGCTGTTGGCAAGGTCACCCTACATCTACCTGGTGGAGCTATTATTACATTAGATGCATGCTATTATGTTCCTTCTATTATCAAAAATATTATTTCCATTTCGTGTTTGACAATTATTGGATATAAATTAGTTTTTGAGAACCAATGGTTGTTCAATAATATTAGATGATCAGATCATCATGAGAGGAACATTGCATACTGGTTTATTTATGCTAGATACAACTCCACATATCATGAGTGTAAGTGAGTCTAAGAGAAAACGAGAAGAGGTGAACAATGCATATCTTTGGCATTGTAAGCTAGGTCACATCCATGAGGGAAGGATTCAAAAGTTGCTAAAATATGGATATCTAGATCCATTTGACTATGAGTCATATGTGATATGTGAACCTTGCCTTCGGGGAAAGATGACCAACTCTTCATTTAGTGAAACTGGATAGAGAGCCACTGAGTTACTAGAACTCATACATAGTGATGTATGCGGTCTCATGTCAACTCATGCCATAGGTTGTTACTCCTACTTCATTACTTTTACTAATGATTTCTTAAGATACGGATGTGTGTACTTACTTGATGAAGTACAAGTTTGAGGCTTTTGAGAAATTCAGAAAATATAAAAATGAAGTGGAGAACCAGATAGGAAAGAGTATTAAAACCCTTCGATCAGATCGAGGAGGTGAGTACTTAAGTACAGAGTTCACCCAATTTCTTAAAGACTATAGGATCTTATCCCAATGGACACCTCCTTATACACCATAGCTTAATGGTATATCAAAAAGGAGGATTCACACACTATTAGACATGGTGCGTTCCATGATGTGTTTCGCTGACCTACCCATCTCATTCTGGGGATATGCCCTAGAGACTGTAACTTACCTTCTAAACAGAATTCTAACCAAGTCAGTGATGTCTACTCCATATGAGAAATGGAATGGAAAGATGTCTGATCTTAAGATTGTTAAGATTTGTGGCTGCCCTGCCCATGTTAAGAGACAACCCTGACAAGTTGAAATCCAGAACGGAATGGTGCAAGTTCATGGGATACCCCTAGGAAACTTATGGGTATTATTTCTATCACCCTAAAGACCAAAAGGTCTTTGTAGCCAAGAGAGCAGTGTTCCTTGAGAAGGAACACATTCTTGGTGGAGACAGTGGGAGCATGATAGAATTGAGTGAGGTTGGAGAACCTAGCTCAAGCACCATTCTATAACCAGAGTCTTTTCAGATATCTAGCACACAAGTTCCAACTTTACGTAGGTCCGATAGAGTATCCCATCCTCCTGAAAGATATGTGGGACATATCAGAAGAGAGGATGTTGAGGATATTGATCCTTAGTCCTATGAGGAGGCTATTATGAGCATAGACTCCGGGAAATGGCAAGAAGCCATGAATTCAGAAATAGATTCCATATACTCCAATAAGGTTTAGAACCTAGTTAATGCACCCGAGGGTATTGTACCCATTAGCTGCAAGTGGACCTTAAAACAAAAGAAGATTGGAGTAGATGGAAAGGTAGAGACCTATAAAGCAAGATTAGTGGCTAAGGGGTATCGTCGGAGGTAATGTGTTGACTATGACGAAACTTTCTCACCTGTAGCCATGCTAAAATCCATTCGAATTCTATTGACTATTACAGCACACTATGATTATGAGATCTGGCAGATGGACGTCAAAACCACATTCCTCAATGGCAACCTCGAGGAGGAGGTGTATATGATACAGCTTGAGGGATTCATGTACAGGGATATCCCAGATAATGTGTGCAAGTTACTTAGGTCCATTTATGGACTGAAGCAAGCTTTTTGAAGTTAGAACATAAGATTTGATGAAGCGATCAGATCTTATGACTTCGTTAAGAACGAAGATGAGCCTTGTGTGTACAGGAAAGTAAGTGGGAGCACTATCACCTTTTTGGTATTATATGTGGATGACATCCTGATCATTAGGAATGATGTAGGAATGCTCTCCATAGTAAAGACTTGGTTATCTAGGCACTTCTCCATGAAGGACTTAGGGGAGCCATCCTGCATATTGGGGATACGGATCTATAGAGATAGATCCAAGAGGATGCTTGGCTTGTCCCAGTCTAGGTATATAGACACCATTGTCAAAAGGTTTGGCATGAAAAATTCCAAGAGAGGTCTCATACTAATGAGACATGGAATATCACTTTCTAGGAGTATGTCCCCAAAGACTCTTAAAGAAAAGGCACATATAGATATGATACCATATGCATCAGCGATAGGATTTATCATGTATGCTATGCTATGTACCAGGCCTGATATAGTGCATGCTCTGAGTGTCACGAGCAGATCCAAGCTTAGAGCACTGGAAAGCAGTAAAAAGTATCCTTAAGTACTTAAGAAGGACTAAGGATCTTTTATTAGTATATGGAGGTAGTAGCCTCAGGGTTGAGGGCTACACGGACTCGAGCTTCCAGTCCGATGTCGATGATAACGAGTCTAATTTAGGGTATATGTTCACCCTGAATGGAGGAGCAGTATGCTGGAAGAGTTCCAAGCAAGACACTACTGCTGACTCGACCATAGAGGCGAAATACATTGCTGCAGTAGAGGCAGGCGGAATATATTGCTGCGGCAGAGGTAGCAAAGGAGGGAGTTTGGATGAAGAAGTTTATCATAGATCCAGGAGTCGTCCCAAGTAGCGAGGAGTCGATTCCCTTAAATTACGATAAATACAGGGCGATTACTCAAATAAGGGAACCTGAGTCTCATCAGAAGTGTTCTGAGGAGGTTCTAGCTTATTAAAGAGATCGTGGCCCGAAAAGATGTAGTAATAGAAAGAGTTCCATCCAAAGATAACATTGCAGATCCATTGACAAAGCCATTGACTCAGATTATCTTTGAGTGTCACAAAGGTCTGATAGAGATCAGACAAGTTGGTGATTAGCTTTAGGTCAAGTGGGAGATTGCTAGTCATATGTGCCCTACAAGCCATTCACATGAGTGATGGCACTTGTGACTTAATATGCACTTTTTCTCTTTGCTTATTATTAGGTGTTTTAACACTTTATTTGGCGTGTTGCATATATTATGATGTCCTTGGATCTGTGCAATAGGAATCGGATCATGATGAGATCACGATAATGAGACTGATTCACCTTTAAACATAGACCTTGAATTATCCTGATCATAGGTAACTCAAGAAGGACATTAAGATAACTGGATAGACTAGTGTCCTGTGTACCCGTCCATATGATAGAGGTAGCTGGTCTCATAGCTACTCGTGTGGGGACACTAAGGGTACAGTGTAGGTGCTCATTGGGGAATGAGTTCACTGATTAATCCGCCTACCGAATGCTGGATGGCTAATGATACCTCACGTCAGACAGCAATTCTATAATCCCAGTAGTATATCTGGTCCTTAGACTTGAGACACCAAGGATGTCCTGTATGAGTACTCTACTCTTTGATACCGGACTTATAGGTTTGGAAAGTTCCAGATCTAGTACAGTTGGTTATTGGGAGTGGTAACCAACTTTATGAGGGCTATTGAGTGTCAATAGAGGATCATCCATTCTCGGTATCATAAGAGGAATATCCCATTTGTTCTTGCTTGAACAAATCCTTGGCCAAGATTATTCGGATTTAGAGAGAAAGAGTTCTTCGAGAGAATCCAACAAGAGCAAGACTCGAGAAGAGACCGTATGAGCCTGACAGTACCATGCCCGATATAGGGTCTCTGGGATATTAGATGGATGAGGGACTATAGATACATGGTAACTAAGGACAGATAGGTCCGAAGGATTGGATTCCCCTGTATTGTCTGGGGGCCGTGGTGTAGTGGCTTGGTACATCCGCAATTGATGAGTTGGGTGAATTATTATAGAGATAATAATTCACTAAATTAGGAGTTCTGACAAGTATGACTCACGGTCAGCTCGATATTGGGCCTAGAGGGTCACATACATATGGTAGGTATTGCAATGAGTAGAGGTTCGGATATGAGATATCTGCTGAACCCCGTATCTTATTAGATATCCATTAAGCCCTTGAATTATTGGATCCTGAGATGAGATCCAATAATTGCTAATAAGAGATTATTGGGTAGAGACCGACTAATCCAAGAGGCTTGAGTAATTGGATGGAGATCCAATATCCAATAGGGCAAAAGATCCATTAGGATTTTCAGGGGGCCTCTATAAATAGGACAGGACTAAAGCTCTATAGGTTAGGGGTTTCTTTTGGTAGCCACCTTCGGTTCTCCTCTCCCTAGAGAGAGAGGTGCATTGTAGTAATCCCTGCCATGTGGATACTGCTAGAGAGGAGGACGCTTGACCTCCTTCATCCTCTCCCACAGTTCTATAGGAATTCAGGGATATATGATCTCCCTAGGTATCTTTTTTTACACATGCAGTTTTACAGATTTGTTCTTGTCGCACCGATCTTCGCACGATGACGAAAACTTTCTACGGGAAATCTAGGGTTTTGTTTTTAGTTCTTCTGCTGCGCATGTGATGTCTCTCCCTCGAAGGATTTCCCAACACTTTGAGTGTCACGAGCAGATATCAAGCAGATCCAGGCTTGGTGCACTAGAAAGCCATAAAATATATCCTTAAGTACTTGAGAAGGACTAAGGATCTTTTACTAGTATATGGAGGTAGTAGCCTTAGGGTTGAGGGCTACACTGACTCGAGTTTCTAGTCCGATGTTGATGATAGCAAGTCTAATTCAGGGTATGTGTTCACCCTGAATGGAGGAGTAGAATGCTGGAATAGTTCCAAGCAAGACACTACTGCTAACTCGACCACAGAGGCGGAATACATTATTGTGGTAGAGGCAACAAAGGAGGGAGTTTGGATGAAGAAGTTCATCACAGATCTAGGAGTCATCCCGAGTAGCGAGGAGTCGATTCCCTTAAATTGTGATAAATATAGGCGATTACTCAAATAAGGGAATCCGAGTCTCATCAAAAGTGTTCTGAGGAGGTTCTAGCTTATCAGTGAGATCGTGGCCCGAAAAGATGTCATAATGGAAAGAGTTCCATACGAAGATAACATTGAAGATCCATTAACAAAGCCATTGACTCAGATTGTCATTGAGCATCATAAAGGTCTGATGGAGATCAGACATGTTGACGATTGGCTTTAGGTCAAGTGGGAGATTGCTAGTCAAATGTACCCTACAAGCCAATCATATGAGTGTTGGTACTTGTGACTTGATATGTATTTTTTTCTCTTTGTGTATTATTAGGCATTTTATCACTTTATCTTGCGTGTTGCATATATTGTGATGTCCTTGGATCTGTGCAATGAGAATCGGATCGTGATGAGATCACGATAATGGGACCGATTCACCTTTAAACACAGACCCTAAATTATCCTGGTCATAGGTTACTCAAGAAGGACTTCGAGATAACCGGATAGATTGGTGTGTTGTATACCCATCAATATGATAGAGATGGCTGGTCTCATAGCTACTCGTGTGGGGACACTAAGGATACAGTGCAGGAGCTCATTGGGGAATTAGTTCACAGATTAATTCACCTACGAAATGCTGGATGGTTATTGATACATTATATCCAACAATGATTCCGCAGTCCCAGTAGTGTATCTGGTCCCTAGACTTGAGACACCAAGGATGTCCTGTATGAGTACTCTACTCTTTGATACCGGACTTATAGGTTTGGAAAGTTTCAGATCTATTGCAGCCGTTTATTAGGAGTGGTAGCCAACCTTACGAGGGTTATTGAGTGTCAATAGAGGATCATCCGCTCTCGATATCATGAAAGGAACATCCCATTTATTCTTGCTCAAACAAATCCTTAGCCAAGGTTATTCGGATTGAGAGAGAATGAGTTCTCCGGGAGAATCCGACAAGAGTAAGACTCGAGGAGAGACCGTATGGGAGAATCCTTGCTCAAACAAATCCTTAGCCAAACAAATCCCATTTATTCTTGAAAGGAACACCCCATTTATTCTTGCTCAAACAAATCCTTAGCCAAGGTTATTTGGATTGAGAGAGAATGAGTTCTCCGGGAGAATCTAATAAGAGTAAGACTCGAGGAGAGACCGTATGGGTCTGACAGTACCATGCCTGGTATAGGGTCTCTGGGATATTAGATGGATGAGAGACTATAGATATATGATAATTGAGGATAGATAGGTTTAAAGGATTGGATTCCCTTGTATCGTTTGGGGGCTACGGCATAGTGGCCTGGTACGTCCACAGTCGATGAGTTGGGTGAATTATTATAGAGATAATAATTCACTAAGTCAGAAAGAGTTCTGACAAGTATGACTCACGACTAACTCGATATTGGGCCTAGAGGGTCACACACATATGGTAGGTGTTGCGACGAGTAGAGGTTCTGATATGAGATATCAGCTGAACCCTCTATCTTATTGGATATCCAATAAGCCCCTGAATTATTGGATCCTAAGATGAGATCCAATAATTGCTAATAAGAGATTATTGGGTAGAGACCCACTAATCCAAGAGGCTTGGGTAATTAGATGGAGATCCAATACTCAACAGAGTAAGATCCATTAGGGTTTATAGGGGGCCTGTATAAATAGGAGGGAACAAAAGCTCTATAGGCTGAGGGTTTCTTTTGGTAGCCACCTTCTATTCTCCTCTCCCTAGAGAGGTGCATCGTCATAGTTCCTGTCGTGTGGATACCGCTAGAGAGGAGGACGCTTGACCTCCTTTATCCTCTCCTATAGATTTGTAGGGATTCAGGGATATACGATCTTCATAGGTATTTTCTTTTACACATGTAATTTTTTACGGATTTGTTTTGATGTACCGATCTTCGTACAACGACGGAAACTTTCTACGAGAAATCTGACAAACCTACCAGCAGAAGATGCCACTTGGGAGAACTATGGTGACTTGAAGATCAAATTCTCAGAATTCATGGAACATCAGCCTCGAGGACAAGGCTGATTTGAAGAGGGCGGCGGGTCTGTTAGGACTCTAGCTATGAGAGTCCTAATTTAGTTTCATTGATAAGGGCATTCATGTAAATCCTATCTAGCTAACCCTTATTAAAGAGGTGAAGAGGCCGGCTAGGTTAGGGTTAGGTTGCTTCTTAGAAAAGGAGTCCTATTAGAAATAGAAGTCCTATTAGAGAAAGAGTCCTATTAAAAGTAGGAGTCCTATTAAAAGTAGGAGTCCTATTAGGGAAAGAGTCCTATTAGAATTAGCAATCCTATTAGAAAAAGAGTCCTATTAGGAAAAGAGTCCTATTAGAAGTAGGAGTCCTATTAGGGAAAGAGTCCTATTAGGGAAAGAGTCCTGTTAGAATTAGGAGTCCTACTAGAGAAGGAGTCCTAATTAGAAGTTAGTTAGAAGTAGGAGTCTTGAGTAAGAGTCCTATTAGGAGTTGGGGTTTAGAAGCCCTATAAATAGCCATGTATTTATCTTCTTTTCATCAATGAATAGATCAATCTTTTAGCAACCTTTGAGTAGCAACTTGGAGGAAGGAACCCCTATTGAGTTCCAAGGAGGCTGAACCCTTATAGAAATCAACCCCAAGCTTAGAATCCGTAAGGGTTCTAATACTTAGTATCAGAGCAGCATTCTTGGTATCTCGCTGCCCTTCCACAGCCATCCACCAGCCCTCCATAACCACCCAAAGCAATTCCCACAATTGCTTAGAAGATCATCGTTGAATCCAGCCGTCATCTCCACCACCGTCGATCATCCTTTGATCTTCCCGTGAATTGCAATAGGTTCTGGTTATCTACCTTACTGCTACTGCAATTTAGTTATCCTTATTCAAAAAATCCAAAAAATTCGTTCCTATATTGCTGCATAAACTTTTCATCGCAAAGTTTTCATCTCTACAATGAAAGTTGCATTGCAGAATTTTAGCCGCATAGCACTATTCTTTTTATCTTGCTACTATGTTTTTTCTATCCAAATCTCTATGAAATTTTTACGATGACTTTGACACTTCCTAACAGTGGTTTTTCCTTTGGTTTTGTTGAAAAATTCTCAATATAAACCAATTATCTTTTACGTCCAAACTGCTTCACTTTAGACATAAAAATCTGCTATAATACCTCTCCGTGATCCTCAATTTTGCCGAACCTCTTGCTGTCGTTTCTTTCTACAAAATTTTTAACAGTATTACCTCTTCCTTATCAGTAGATCCCCTTCAAGTTTTACTTGAATCTCTTTTGAAAATTTCTAGAAAAAATTACATCTTTACTGCTGGAATTTTTTTGGCGAAAAATCTAGTGTTGCACCTTTGTCCTTTTTTCTTCTCCGTAACCTACCAAACCCTAGCCACCTTGCTGCCACAAGCCAAGACATCTTTAGGGCATTCCTCTAGCCTTAAGATGCATTCATCATAACCTAGTTTCATAACCCTAATAGCATCAAAAACCACAGCCCAATACATTAAACCATTACAGCTGAACCCTTCAATCACTGATCTATTGTCCGAACCTTCCACTAACCCATGCCACTAACCTGTCAACAGAAAAAAGACAAGGGTATCTCTTATCTACAAGCATATGCTATGGCTTCTCAAGATTCAATTAATGCCAAATTTGAAGCATGGGAATCTCGGATTGAATCACGGCTTGAATCATGCTTGGAAGACAAATTGTGCGCTTTGTTTGCAGAATTTAGAATTGGACAATCACCGAGTCCCACTAAACTACAGCAGGGAGAGAATTTAGAAAGGACCCCAGAGAAGGAGGGACAGCCCTCGGATATGCTTCAGCCATGCATGAGGGTGGACTTCTCATGATGGGAAGAAGGAGACTCGGCAGGGTGGATTTTGCACGTCGAACGTTACTTTCGCTACTACCGAACGTCGGATAATGCTATGGTAGAGATTGCTGTCATCCACTTTGAAGGTGATGCTATTCAATGGTACAATTGGCTGGAATATAATCATGGGGCTCTGACATGGAATCAATTTAAGAATGTATTGCTGAACCATTTCGGACCTATGGAGTATGAAAATATCGACAGCCAACTCGCAAAGATTCGAAAAACTCTACGATTCAAGAGTACCAAACTAGGTTTGAGAAGCATTAATTATTAGGAATATTTATCGAAGGACTCAAGCCAGAGATAAAAGAGGAAGTTAAGGCGCGACATCCCCGTACCGTGATGGCTGCGATTTCCTTTGCCCGAATATAAGAAGAACGGCTCAGCCAAGATGCTCAGAGGATGAGAACCACTCCTAGAACCTCAACATATAAACCCCCTTCTACTCCCAGCCATCCTTTGCTGCCCAAAAAATTGACAAGAGAAGAACTACGTGACCGATCAGCAAAGGGTCTTTGTTGGTATCGCGACGAGCCGTGGAACCGCGATCATCGCTGTAAAAGGAGTCACCTCCTATTGATTGAACCTCTTGAAGACATGGAGGAGGCGGTCCAAGAGCATGAGGAAGAGGTCACGGATGAAGAACAGTAGCCAATTGATATTACGATGCATGCCCTTGCCGGTTACGCGAACTCGCAAACAATGAAAGTGGGAGGATTTCTGAAGCAACAACCGATCACCGTCCTTATTGACACCGGGAGCACTAATAATTTTATGAATAGCAAGGTTGCTGTCCGGATGGCCTTACCTATTGAGAATTGTAGCAGGTTTGATGTTAAAGTCATAGATGGACAAATTTTGAAGTGTGATCGTAGGTGCCCACGGGTGAAGCTATTACTGCAGGACCAAGAGATAATTGCAGATTTTTTCCTTCTCTTTCTCGATGATTATGAGGCCATGCTTAGCATCGAATGGTTGATGACATTAGGTGATGTTTCCTAGAATTTTTTGAAATTAATTATGAAATTTTACAGTAAAGGGAAACAGGTGATACTATGCGGGAAACGTGGGGGCAACGTATCGACAATTTGTACACAACGAATGTAGAAAGTTTTACACAAAGCATGCAGCGGCTTTTTGGTACAACTTGAGCAGCAATCTAAGAGAGAGCCAACAAAATTTGAAGATCCAAACCTACTTCCTTTGCTTGCTGAATTTTCATATATATTTGACGAACCACGCAGCCTACCTCCTAACCACCGGCATGATCATCATATACCGATTCTTCCAAGCAAACCTTCAGCAAATACTCGACCATATCAGTATCCACATCTCCAAAAAGATGAAATAGAAAGGATTGTAAAATAGATGCTTGAAATAGGAGTTATTCAGCCAAGTTACAACTCCTATTCTTCACTGGTGCTCCTCATATGAAAGAAAGACAGAACATGGCGAATGTGCGTTGATTACCGAGCTCTCAACGACATAACCATCAAGGACAAGTATCCTGTTCCAGTAGTAGATGAATTGCTTGATGAATTAAAGATAGCATGAGTCTTCACAAAGCTAGACCTTCGATCCGAGTATCATCAAATACGAGTGTGCGAAGAAGACATACCGAAAACTGCCTTTCGAACGCACAACGGTCATTACGAATTTCTGGTAATGTCCTTTGGTCTCACCAATGCTCCCTCCACCTTCCAGAGCCTTATGAATGATAATTTTTGGAGTTATCTTTGAAAGTTTGTGCTAGTTTTCTTTAACAATATCCTTATTTACAGCCCTTCTCTTGACAGTCATATTCAACACTTACGACTTGTTTTGACAATTTTATGAGAACATGTTCTTTTTGTCAAAAAAATAAAGTGCAGCTTTCTTCAACAAAAGGTGGAATATCTTGGGCATATCATATCAGAGGAAGGAGTGGCAGTGGACCCCTCCAAAATTGAAGTAATGCAGAACTGGCCAACCCTGAGGAACATAAAATCACTGCGTGGCTTTCTCGGTTTAACAGGTTACTACCGTAAGTTCATGAAAAACTATGGAAAGATCAATGCACTCCTTACTTCCTTACTAAAAAAAGATGCTTTCTAGTGGTCGGACAAAGCCACCACCGCCTTCGACGGACTTAAAGTCGCAATGATAACAACGCTAGTACTATCATTACCTGGCTTTGACAAGACTTTTATTATTGAAGTTGATGCCTCCGGAGTAGGAATTGGTGCTGTACTAATGCAAGATAGCCGCCCCCTCGCTTATACTAGTAAGGCGTTATCTCCTTCCCATCTCAAGATGACTATTTACGACAAGGAGATGCTCACGATTGTGCATGCGGTGTCCAAATGGAGACCGTACTTGATCGGGCAACGCTTTCAAATCAAGACCGACCATAAAAGCCTAAAATATTTCTTGAAGTAGAAGATATCTTCTCCTGAGCAGCAAAAATGGGTAACAAAGCTTCTTGGATATGATTATAAAATAACTTACAAAAAGGGAAAAGATAATGTTGTTGCATATGCGCTTTCACAACTACCTGAACAAGCTGAATTTTTGACTGTTTCACTTTCGACCAGCGACTTCCTTGAGGATATTAGGAGGGAATGGCAAGATAATCCAGAAATGAGTAAAATCATAAAAAAATTGAAGGAAGTACTAAGCTCCATGGCTCATTACAATTGGGACTCAAAGGACTTACGATATAAAAGATGCATTGTGCTTGTGCCAAATTCTACTTGCATAAAGACCATTCTTCAAGAGATGCATTCCACACCTGCGGCCGGGTACTTCGGGTTCCTTAGAACCTATAAAAGAATTAAGCAAAATTTTTATTGGATAGGGATGAAAAATATTATTGTTGAATTTGTAGCACAATGTGATGTATGTTAACGACACAAAGGTAAGACAGTGACAAGTCCTAGAAAGTTACAACCTCTACCCATCCCAGAATCAATATGGACTGATATATCAATGACTTTCATCGAAGGGCTTCCCTCATCACAAGGAAAAGGTACAATTTTTGTCGTGGTTGATCACCTTATAAAGTATGCTCACTTTTGTGCCATCCGTAATCCCTACATTGCTTCTAGTATTGCTTGAATCTTTATAGAGAATATTATAAAATTATATGGGATGCCAAGATCTATTGTAAGTGATCATGATAGGGTCTTCACGAGCAAATTTTGCATAGAGTTATTCCAAATGCAGGGCACTAAATTAAAGATGAGTATGACATATCACCCACAAACCGACGACCAAACTGAAGTGGTGAATAGGTGTTTGGAGACATACCTTAGATGCTTCACTAGTGACCAACCAAAAGAATAGGCAAAGGGGCTTTCCTGGGCCGAATGGTGGTATAATACAACTTATTATTCCTCCATAAAATGTACTCCCTATGAGGCCATATATGGTCGACCCCCCCTGTAATTCTAAAATATGTGTTGGGCACATCTAAAGTAGAACAAGTAGATAGGAAACTACAAGATAGAGACAAAATGCTGAAGTTGCATAAAGATAATCTCACTACAGCACAAGCAAGGATGAAACATCAATATAATCAACACAAAGGCGAAAGAGAATTTTTAGTAGGAGATTGGGTCTTCCTACGGCTCCAGCCATACAAGCAAACATCAATCCAAACCAGAGCATCTATGAAGCTTTCACCTAAGTTATATGGACCCTATCAAATTTTGGAGCGCATCGGAGCAGTAGCATACAGATTGGACTTACCCACCAGCTCCCGAATCCATCCAGTCTTCCATGAATCGTGTTTGAAGCTCAAGTTGGGACAACATGAGATAGCTCAAAGCCAACTACCAAATATAACTACCCAAGGAGAGCACCAGACCCAACCAAGTGCCATTATTGATCGACGGATCGTGACTCGATGATAACAACCTGCTACTGAAGTGTTAATACAGTTGGCAAACCTACAAGCAGACGATGCCACTTGGGAGAACTATGGCGACTTAAAGATCAAATTCTCAGAATTCATGGAACATCAGCCTCGAGGACAAGGTTGATTTAAAGAGGGCGGGTCTGTTAGGACTCTAGCTATGAGAGTCCTAATTTAGTTTCATTGATAAGGGCATTCATGTAAATCCTATCTAGCCGACCCCTATTAAAGAGGTGAAGAGGTCGGCTAGGTTAGGGTTAGGTTGCTTCTTAGAAAAGGAGTTCTATTAGAAATAGGAGTCCTATTAGAGAAAGGGTCCTATTAGAAGTAGGAGTCCTATTAGGGAAAGAGTCCTATTAGAATTAGGAGTCCTATTAGGAAAAGAGTCCTATTAGAAGTAGGAGTCATATTAGGGAAAGAGTCTTATTAGAAGTAGGAGTCCTATTAGGGAAAAAGTCCTATTAGAATTAGGAGTCCTACTAGAGAAGGAGTCATAATTAGAAGTTGGTTAGAAGTAGGAGTCTTGAGTAAGAGTCCTATTAGGAGTTGGGGTTTAGAAGCCCTATAAATAGTCATATATTTATCCTCTTTTCATCAATAAATAGATCAATCTTTTAGCAGTCTTTGAGCAGCAACTTGGAGGAAGGAACCCCTATAGAGTTCCAAGGAGGCCGATCCCCTATAGAGATCAACCCCAAGCTTAGAATCTGCAAGGGTTTTAACAAAAAACCTTTACCAAGTGCTTTGAGTCCATTGACGACATCCGTGAAATAGGTGTACATGTCTCCAATGGACTCACTTGGTTTCGTCCAAAACAATTCATAAGAATAGACCAAAAAGTTGATTTTGGACTCTTTCACTCGGCTTGTGCCTTCATGAGTGATTTCAAGAATGTGCCAAATATCAAAAGTCAATTCACAAATTGAAATACGATTAAACTCATTTTCATCAAGTGCACAAAATAAGGCATTCATAGCCTTTGCAGTAAGAGTAAAAACCTTCTTCTTTAATTCATTCCATTCGATTATCAGAAGAGAAGATTTTTGAAATCCATTTTCAACTATATTCCAAAGATCAAAATCCATAAAAATCAAGAAAATCTTTATACGAGTCTTCCAATAGGTGTAATTCGACCCATTAAACATAGGCAGACGTGTAATGAAATAACCCTCTTGCATGCCGAAATAAGCCATCTCTCTTGGGTTTTAAACCAGATGAGATTGACCAAGCTCTGATACTAATTGTTAGGATCTGAGCGGCACTACGAGGGTTGAGGGGGTGAATTAGTGCAACCAATAAAACCCATAAATTTGAAATCGATTTCAGAAATAGTTGTTTGAAGTGAAATTTTGATCCGACAAAAATGATTCTAACAAAATGATTCAAGTGACTGCTATCAAAATTAGAGAGAAGGAGATCGATGGACTTGCAGCTAAGTAAAGAATAAGATGCAATAATTAAAACTCACACATTCAGAATAGTACGTAGCGATGTATAGTGGTTTAATCAAATAACCTACGTCCACTTCCGAAACCTACTCTGATAAGGCTCATAATTTCCACTATCAAATCTTCTTGAAGGGGAAGGACTAAGCACCCCTCTTACAAACTTTTTACAAGTGGTTCACGCTCTTACAGAATTTGAACAAAGTAAAAATGCGAGAGGTGAACACTCAAGCTATCGAACTCGATTTTGCTATAGCTTAGACTTAGTTTATATTATATCTCAAACGTGCTTAGCTAGTTCAGAAGAGAGGGGTATTTATAGACTCAATTGGCTTCAAAAATGGAGCAAAAAAGAGTCATATCTCGGATTTCCGAGTATTAGCAGTACCATCGCTTGGCACTAGCAGTATCACCGCCTGTTGACCCTGTTCTGTTAGTGTACTGAGCAGTACCGCCACCCAGTCTGGTGGTACCATCGCTTAACAAGGTTCTCGGACTCTATGGACTGGCGATATCACCGCTTGTCAAGCGGTACCATCGTTGACAGGAAATAACTATCAATGGTACCATCGCTGACTTGGGGCATTTCCACCACTTAGACTACTTGGGGACCTATTCCTAGGGTGGTGCCACCACCCTAGTCTGGTGGTACCACCGCCAGACTTGGTCTAGTACTTCTGAATAGGCCCTAACTCCAACCTAATTCAGCCCAATTAAGGTCCAGTTGACCCCTACTAGGGTTAATCAGGATTATCATCTAATTCTAACCCTAATTACATGCTAACTATAAAATTGAAAATATATTCTAAGCAAAAACAAACCGACATGTCAAGTTTTCTTCCGACGAGCTTTTAGCGAACTTCCGGCGGACTTCCGACACACCCTCGAATTTCTTTCGGCAGACTCCCAATAGGCTCCCGGACTATGGCAAGTTTCTTGAATCTTTGGAAAGCTTCCGAACCTTCTCAGTGAGCTTCATGATCCTTCGACATTCTTTCCAGTGAACTTCCGATGCCTTCGGCAAGTCCCCAATTCATTCTTGACTGGTTCCGGTAGCACTTCGATGATCCTTCGAACTTCCGACGGACTCTTGAACTCCCAATATACTTGACTCTGATAATTCACTTTTTGTCTTCATTGCTATCTTAGTTAATCCTGTAACATATCTCAATAATATGGATTAGATCAAATAACCTATCAATTGACTTCATCATCAAAATATGAGATTCAACACTCCTACCACTCACTCTTCATCCTCCTCCTCTAGAAATCTAAGGAGGTCTCTCTACTCCATAAATTCTAGGATCAATCTCAACTTCTAAGGAGATCACTGCAAAGGTATTCTTTGAAATCTCTCTCTCAATTCTTGAAGTTATTTCTGCCCTTTCATATAGATTTCCTTGATTACATATGTAGACTAATGGCCTCTAGAAGATCCTCAAGGGACAAGGGGAAGAGGAGAGTAGGTGAAACATATGATCTCATTCTATTCAATTCAAATGATAGTGCCCTTAAGTTCCCTAACTTTGAATCTAGAAATATACACAAGGGAAAATATGTAGATCTAGAAGAATTAGGGAATTTAGAGCATATCCAATGGTTTGCTAACCTAGATGTTCTTCCTATCTTGCAAATTAGTGAACCGATATACTCTAGACTTGTTCATTTATTTTATAACAATTTGAATGTAGACGAAGATGATAATATGTCAACCTACCTCCTAGGGCATCATATACCAATTACGGACAATGTCATTTGCAACCTTATAGGAATTTTTGAGAAAAAAAGAGGTTGCTACTTTAGAGGTCAATGGGACTTAGATGCAATTGGAATAATCTACTTTGAAGCCTAATGTATCATTTTTGGAAACCCGAACTTGTTGATCATTCCTAAAAGTTATGAACACATGCTGCCCTTTAATTCTAAAGTTCTTCATCATATTATAATAAGCATTTTGCTACCAAAACAATATCATCATAATGAGGGAAATCAAATGGAGTTAGGAACAATGTATTGGATCATGGTCGGACATCAAAATTACTTTGGATACTTAATACGATAAAACATGATTGACCTATCAACTAAAGACTTAATACTTTCATATGATAGTTTAATCACAAGGCTAATATATGCACATAACATTATAATACCACCAAATGAGGAAACAATAAAGGTTGATAGATACAATGTAATCAATAGAAACCTACTTAGACGATTAAGGTGCAGACTTAGAATAGAATTTGGACTAGGCTATCTAGAAGAACTTATCCTCCCCCTCTTGAACTAGAACATGAAACACCTATATTTAGAGGTAATCAGTCTCCTCTCCCTAGTCCTTTTGAGGTAGCACCGACGGATCTAGCACCTTCATCATCTACCAATCCGATTATGACTCGACTTGATTAACTTAAATCACAGCAAGCTCAACTTAAATTGCAATAAGATGAGATCTTAACTGAAGTATGACAAGTTCATCATCAAATTAATACCTTGTTTAGACACTTTGGTGTACCACTCGAAATGGTACACATTTTGGGTATGTTGTACTCCTTGTGTACTATGACCTTATGAGTTATAATGCACTTCTTAACTCTCTTTATATTCTCTATGTTGTAATGGTACACATTTCCTTTTAAGTTTCATATGTTGTACTAATTAAACATGTTAAATTATCTGAATGCATGCGTTTCTTGTATACTTTTTCTAGACTTTTTTGATCTTTTGTAAATGGAGCTTTTTATCGAATTCCTCTTATCTTGGTATCAAGTTTATTTCATGAATTTTTGATACCCTTACTCTATCATTTAATGACTTTTGATACTCTTAGAACCCTCTCCTCATTCATGAATTTTTATTCATGGATTTCATTATGAATAGATTTTATTTGATAGAAACAACATTCACAGATTTTTTTTTCACAGACTTTACTTGAGAAAATGTTATTCATGAATTTTATAAAAATGTTATTTGTGGATGTCATGAAATGATACACTTGACTCTTAAATCTCTTCTCTTTATTCACATTTTTATGTCAAGAGCTCTTGATGAAAAGTAGAAGTTTTATGAATTTTTGATAGCTTGAATGATTTTTTTTTCCTTCTACTTCATGAATTTTATTTAATAGAAATATAGATTTCATTCACATCTTTAGCTCTTAATGTGAATCTCTTTCTTCTATTCACATCTTTCTATGTCATGAGTTCTTTAACTCTTGATGAAATAAATTTTCAATAGCTCAAATAGATTGTTTTTCTTATACAAAATAATTTCATAAAAAGCAAGGTCGATACTACATTATTTATTAAAAATTTTAAAAATAATTTTCTTATTGTTCAAATTTATGTTGATGACATTATTTTTGACTCCACGAATGAGTCTTTATGTGAATCTTTTGCCAAAAGTATGAGCCAAGAGTTCGAAATGAGCTTAATGGGTAAACTAACCTTTTTCTTAGGTCTACAAATCAAGCAACTAAGTGATAAAATTTTTCTTAGTCAAACAAAATATGCATTAGAATTACTAAAACGATTCTATATGGATAGTGCAAAGACTATCAATACACCAATGAGTATTTTCACTAAGTTAGACATGGATGATAATGAAGAAAGCTTTAATTAAAAAACTTATAGGGGTATGATAGGTAGTTTACTATACCTCACCGCAACTAGACTAGACATTATGTTTAGTGCTAGACTTTGTGCTAGATTTTTATGTAATCATAAGCTATCTCACTTTAAAGCTGTTAAAGGGATTCTTAGATATCTAAAAGGAACTCCTAATCTAGGATTATGGTATCCAAAATTCAAGAACTTTGAATTAACTACTTATGCTGATGCTAATTTTGCTAAGTGTAGAATAGATAAAAAAAGCACATCTGGAACATGTCAATTCTTAGGTCATGCACTTGTTTCTTGGTCATCCAAGAAACAAAATTCGATTGCACTATCTACAACCAAAGCCAAATATATAGCAGTAAGTGCATGTTGTGTACAAGTTATATGGATGAAAAATACATTAGAAGATTATGAAATTTAGTAAAAAAATATTTCTATAATATGTGATAACATTAGTGTAATATGTTTACCAAAAAATCTCATTCAACACTCTAGAACTAAATATATTGATATTAGGCATCACTTTATATATCATGTTAATAACCATGATATAATTTGGAATTTATTGATATAAAACCTTAATTAGCTAATATTTTTACAAAACCTTTAAATGAGGAATAGTTTGATTTTATTAGAAGAGAATTAGGCATGTTAAATCTTCCAAATGCATGAGTTTATCTTATACATTATGGTTTGGATTTTTCGATTTTCGAAAATGGAGCTTTGATCGAGTTCATTTCCTATCCTCTCCTTATCTCATTCATGGATTTTTGATATACTTGCTCCATCATTTAATGATCTTCTGCTATAACCCCCCTATACTTATGAAAGTAGTTTTATTCACAGACTTCTTGATATAATTGATTTTTATATGATGATCATTTACTATGAACCCTTCTTCTTTCTATTTACAAAAATAAGGATTTGATTCATGAACCTTGATTATACATATTTTGATTTTTTATGTAATGAATCCCTTCGCTCTCTATCTACGAAAGTAGAAGTTTGATTCAAGGATTTTTGATAACTTGATTTTTCTCATGATCAATGAATTCCGCCCTTCTTTTTCTTCTCTTTTTTTGTGACAAAAGGAGATACTAAAAACTGCTTGTACATCTCAAGAACTCTACACATCCAAAGAGAAGTACTAGCAAAAGTTGCTATCTTGCAGAAATTTTTGCCTAATTTCATCTTTGCTAGCTAGCCTACTTCAAAGCTAAAGAGAAGTGCTAGCAAGAGTAGTGCTAGTTTGCACATTAAAAAGCAAAAGTCGCTATCTTACAAATATTTTGCTAGCTTGCTGATTTAAAGAAACAAATGTTGCTATCACAATGGCATAAAACTACCTTGCTTGTTTGGTGTAATGATGTTAAAATATTTGCACAATTCCTTTTTGTTGATGATAAAAGGGGTGAAATTGATATATGCTTGGTATCGTAATGTTTAGTATCATACTTGGCATCATGCTTAAATGTTTGAAATGGCATCAAAATGAATATTTGAAATGATAAATTTTGTTATCATACTTAAATGTTTGGTATCTTGACGAATGCTTGGTATCGTGCTTAGTATCATACTTAAATGATGAATCATGATCATGCTTAATGTCATGCTTAAATGATGAATGCTTGGCATCATTCTTAAATATTTGTAATGGTATCAAAATGAATGCTCAAAATGATAAATTTTGGTATCATGCATGAAGTGATGATTGCCAAAGTGAGTAGTTTCTAGTATCATATTATGCATGTTACACCTTGATAACTTGAAACTATAATGATGCACAATGCATGAAATTCTAATTAAAATCAATCAAAGCTTGAATTCAAGGTTGTGAATTCAAGTTTATCTTTTGTCAAGTATAGCATATAGATAGGGGGAGTTAAGGTTAACTCCATCATCAATTGGTTGTCATCATAAAAAAAGGGAAGATTGTTGAATCTCGGATTTTGATAATGAAACAATTGATAAATTATTGATCTAATTCATATGTTGAGAAAGTGTTATAGGATTAACTATGATAATGAATAAGGCATAAAGCAAATGTTGTGCTGGAGTCAAAGATCAAATGATTCATCGAGAGTCCGAGAGTTCCTCGAGAGTTCACCGAGAAGTTCGTTGGGAGTTTTGCTAGAGTTTGCTAAGAAGTTCGTCGGGAGCTTGTAGAAAAGTTCATTAAGAGTTCACTGAGAAGTTCATCGGGAGTTTACCAGAGCTCATCAAGAAGTTCATTAGAAGCTCACCGAGAAGCATGTCAGAGTTTGCCGAGAAGATCATCAAGAGTTCAAGAGCTTGCCGAGAGTCCACTGGAAGATCATCGAGAGTCCATCGAAAGTCCACTAGAAGCTTGCTAGGATTTCATTGAAAGAACATTTGACCTATTGGACTTAATTTGGTTTGTTAATCTCTTAATTATCATAGTTAGGACTAAGTTTGGGTTAGGATTGGGAGGTAATCCCACTAACTTAATTAGGGGCCAATTGTGCCCGAATCAGGATTGGTTTGGGTTGGACTTATGTCCCAAACAATAACCTAGATCCTATTTGGCGATGACACTGCTAGGACTAGGCAGTGGAACTGCTTAGGGCTTAGTCTCCCAGGAGGTCTGGGCAGTGGTATCGCCTAGACTGAGTAATGGTACTACCGGTAGTTAATGCTACTAGGCAATGGTATTGTACAAGTAGGCGGTGGTACCACCTGGGTCCAATAGTCGAGACTCTGTCTAGTCCAGTAGTCAAAACCGATAAGTAGCATCAAAAATGGTTCATACATGTTTTACATGTTAATTTTGTAAAATCGTTATCATATCATGTTTAAATTTGGTATCTTTCATTGATATGATAAGTTTTCATCTCATTTGATGATGTATCGTAAAATGATATCATGCCTTGCATTTGTGCAATTTTATTTTAGTATCATTTGATCCTTGTTTCACCTCAAAATTATAATTAGAATCATTTGTCGATGTGATAAATGTCTATCATCATTTGACATTGAACTTGAAAATGGGTGTCATGACTTGACATCATTTTCAATTGAGGAAAATATGAAGTTTCGAATTTATAAAAGTTCATTCTTGTTGAGCATTATGATAAGTTCAACGAATGCAACTTATCGGTTTTGACTTAAATTCAAGGGGTTTGAATTCAAGTGTTTCCTTTCTCAAAATATGACATATAGATAGGAGGAGTTAAGGTTAACTCTATCATCAATTGATTGTCATAATAAAAAAGGGGGAGATTGTTGAATCTCGGATTTTGATGATAAAATCAATTGACAAGTTATTTGATCTAATCCATATTATTGAGATAAGTGTGCAAGATTAACTATGATAGCAATGAAGACATAAAGCAAATTGCCGGAGTCAAGTACGTTGGGAGCTTGAGAGTCCACTGGAAGTCCGAAGGATCATCGAAAGTGTTGCCGGAACTAGCCGAGAATGAATCGGGGACTTGCCAAGGTTTCGAAAGTTCGTAGGAAGGTTCGTCGAAGGTTCGTAGAGCTCACCGAGAAAGTTCGGAATGTGGCCAAAAGATTCGTCGAACTCACCATAAAGTCCGGGAGGCTATTGGAAGTCCATTGGAAGATATTCGAGGGTGTGTCAGATGTCTGCCGGAAGAAGCCTCGATATTGTCGATTTTTAATTTGCTTAGAATATGTTTTCAATTTCATAGTTAGCATATAATTAGGGTTAGAATTAGGTGATAATCCTAATTAACCCTAGTAGGGGCCAACTAGGTCTTAATTGAATTGAATTACGCCGGATTCAAGGCCTATTCACTAGTGCCAACCATGTCTGATGGTGGCACCGCCCTAGGAACTAGTTCCCAGGTGGTCTGGGTGGTGGTACTACCCTAGGTCAACTGTGGTATTATTGACAGTTATTATTTATCAGCGGTGGTATCGCTTAACAGGCTATGGTACTACTAGTCCATAAAGTCCAAGGACCCTATCAGATGATAGTACAGCTAGACTAGGTAGTGGTACCACTCAGTACACTGATAGAACAGGGTGAACTAGCGGTGGTACTGCCAGTGCCAGGCGGTGGTACCACTAGTACCCAGAAATCCAAGATGTGACTCTTTTTGGCTCCAAACCTGACGTTAATTGAGTCTATAAATACCCATCTCTTCTCATCTAGCTAAGTGTATTGAGAAGTGATAAAAACTGAGTCAAAGCTATAGAAAATTATATTCGATAGCTTGAGTGGTTACCTCCCAAGTTTTTACTTTGTCAAAATTATGTAAGAGTGTGAACCACCTATAAAAGTTTGTAAGAGAGGTGCTTGGTCCTTCCCCTTCAAAAAGATTTGATAGTGAAAGTTGGGAATCTCATCGGAGGAGGTTTCGGAAGTGGACGTTGGTCATTTGGTCGAACCACTATATATCGTTACATACTTCTCTTGATGTGTGAGTTTTAAGTTTTTACATTTCAATCTATACTTGCTATGATCTCTCGATTTCCTCCTCTCTACTTTCGATTGCATTCACTCGAATCACTTTGCTGGATCAAAATTTCTTTTCAGACAACTCTTTTCAAAATCAATTTTAAAAGTATGATTTTTAAAAGTATGATTTTTATCCACTACACTAATTCACCACCCCCCCTCTTAGTGCCGCTCAGATCCTAGCATCCTACTCGACCCCTACTTCTAATCAACTCCTAATGCTTCTCTAAGAAGCAACCTCCAAACTAATCCTAACCTAGCCGACCTCTTCACCTCTTTAATAGGGGTCGACTATATAGGATTCACATAAATTCCCTTAGGATTTATATGTTTGTCCCCTTCAATGAAACTAAATTAGGACTCTCCTAGCTAGAGTCCTAACAAACCCGCCCTCTTCAAATCAGTTTTATCCTCGAGGCTGACGCTCCATGAATTCTGAGAATTTGATCTTCAAGTCATCATAGTTCTCTCAAGTGGCATCTTCTGCTGGTAGATTCGCCACTATATTAACACTTTAGTAGTGGGTCATCGTCATCGAGTCATGATCCGTCGATCAATAATGGCACTCGGTTGAGTATGGAGCTCTCCTTGGGTAGTCATATTTGGTAGGTGGCTTTTCGTTGTCTTGTTTTGTCCCAACTTGAGTGTCAAACATGACACATGAAAGACTAGATGGGTTCGGGAGTTGGCGGGTAAGTCCAATTTGTATGCTACTGCTCCGATGCGCTCCAAAATCTGGTAGGGTCCATAGAACCAAGGTGAAAGCTTCATGGATGCTCTGGTCTGGATTAATATTTGCTTGTATGGCTGGAGCCGTAGGAAGACCTAATGTCCTACTGAAAATTCTCTTTCGCCTTTGTGTTGAGCATATTTTTGTTTTATCCTTGCTTGAGCTGCAGTGAGATTATCTTTTGGTAATTTCAGCATTTTGTCTTTGTCTTGTAGTTCCCTATCTACTTGTTCTACTTTAGAGGTGCCCAACACATATTTTGGGATTACAAGGGGAGGTCGGCCATACATAGCCTCATAGGGAGTATATTTTATAGATGAATGATAAGTTGTATTATACCACCACTCAGCCCAAGGAAGCCACTTTGTCCACTCTTTTAGCCAATCACTAGTGAAGCATCTAAGGTATGTCTCCAAGTACCTGTTCACCACTTTAGTCTAGCCATCGGTTTGTGGGTGATATGCCATACTCATCTTCAATTTAGTGCCCTGCATCTAGAATAACTCTGTCCAAAATTTACTCGTGAAGACCCTATCATGATCACTTACAATAGATCTCGACATCTCATGCAATTTTACAATATTCTCCATAAAGATTCGAGTAATACTAGAAGTGGTATAGGGATTACGAACAGTGCAAAAGTGAGCATACTTTGTAAGGCGAACAACCACGACAAGAATTATACCTTTTCCTTGTGATAAGGGAAGCCCTTCGATGAAGTTTATTGATATATCAGTTTATATTGAGTTCGAGATGGCTAGAGGTTGCAGCTTTCCGGGACTTGCCATTGTCTCGCCTTTCTGTCATTGACATACATCATATAGTGCTACAAATTCAATAATAATATTTTTCATCTCTACTCAATAAAAATTTTGCTTAATTCTCTTATAGGTTCTAAGGAACCCAGAATGCCCGGCCATAGGTGTGGAATGCATCCCTTGAAGGATGGTCTTTATGCAAGTAGAATTTGGTACAATCACAATTCGTCCCTTATAGCGCAAGTCTTTTGAGTCCCAACTATAATGAGCCACAGAGCCTAGTGCTTTCTCTAATTTTTTTATGATCTTACTGGTCTCCGGATCATCTTGTCATTCCCTCCTAATATTCTCAAGGAAGTTGCTAGTCGGAAATGAAACGGTTGAAAATTTAGCTTGCTCGGGTAATCGCGAAAGCGCATCTGCAACAACATTCTCTTTCCTCTTTTTATAAGTTATTTCATAATCATATCCAAGAAGCTTTGTTACCCATTTTTGCTCCTCAAGAGAAGATATCTTCTGCTCCAAGTAATATTTTAGGCTTTTATGGTCAGTCTTGATTTGAAAGCGTCATCCGATCAAGTACGGTCTTCATTTGACCACCACATGCACAATCACAAGCATCTCCTTGTCGTAAATAGTCATCTTGAGATGGGAAGGAGATAATAATGCCTTACTGGTATAAGCAAAGGGGTGACCATCTTGCAATAGTACAGCACCAATTTTGACTTCGAAGGCATCGATTTCAATAACAAAAGTCTTGCCAAAGTCGTGTAGCACTAGTATGTGCGTTGTCAACATTACAACTTTAAGTTCGTTGAAGGTGGTGGTGGCTTTATCCGACCATTGAAAAGTATCTTTTTTTAGCAAAGACATAAGAGGTGCATTGATCATTCCATAGTTTTTCATGAACTTGTGATAGTAGCCTGTTAAATCGAAAAAGCCGCACAGCGATTTTATGTTCCTCAAGGTTGGCTAGTTCTGCAATGCTTCAATTTTGGAGGGGTTCACTACCATACCATCCTATGATATGATATGCCCAAGATATTGCACCTTCTATTAAAGAAAGCTACACTTTAATTTTTTGATAAAAAGAACATGTTCTCGTAAAATAATCAAAACAAATTATAAGTACTGAAAATGACTTTCAAGAGAAAGGCTGTAAATAAGGATATAGTCAAAGAAAACTAGCACAAACTTATGAAGATAACTCTAGAAAATATCATTTATAAGGCTTTAGAAGGTTGAGAGAGCATTGGTGAGACCAAAGGGCATTACTAGAAATTCGTAGTGGCCATTGTGCGTTCGAAAGGCGATTTTCGATATGTCTTCTTCGCACACTCGTATTTGATGATACCCGGATCGAAGGTCTTCGCTCCCTTTAATTCATTAAGCAATTCATCTACTACTGAAATAGGTTTCTTATCCTTGATAGTTATGCCGTTGAGAGCTTGGTAATCAATGCACATTCACCATGTTCCATCCTTTCGTATGAGGAGCATCGATGAAGAGTAGGGGCTGCAACTTGACCGAATAACTCCTGTTTTAAGCATCTCTTTTATAATCTTTTCTATTTCATCCTTCTAGAGATGTGGCTACTGATATGGCTGAGTATTTGTTGAAAGTTTGTCTGGAAGAATCAGTATACGATGATCATGCCATCGGGTAGGAGGTAAGCTGCGCGGTTTGTCAAATATATCTAAAAACTCAGCAAGCAAGGGAAGTAGGTTTGGGTCTTCAAATATGGTTGGCTCTCCCTTAGATTGCTGCTCAAGTTGTACCAAAAAGCCACTATATGTTTTGTGCAAAACTTTCTCCATTCGTTGTGTGTAAATCATCGTTCTATCGCCTCCACGTTTCCCATGCAGTATCACCTATTTCCCCTTACTGTAAAATTTCATAATTAGTTTCAAAAAGTTTCAGGAAGCATTACCTAATGTTGTTAGTAATTTGATGTTGAGCACAGCCTCATAATCATCAAGAGGGAGGAGGATGAAATCCACAATTATCTCTTAGTCCTATAGCAACAGTTTCACCCACGAGCACCTACGATCACATGTCAAAATTCATCCGTCGGCAACCTTAACATGAAACTTGCTACAATTCTTGATAGGTAAGGCCACCCGGACAGCAACCTTGCTGTTCATAAAATTATTAATTATCCCGGTGTCAATAAGAACGGTGATCGGTTGTTGCTTCAGAAGTCCTCCCACTTTCATCGTTTGCGGGTTCGCGTAATCGACAAGGGCATGCATCATAATATCAACCGGCTGCTATTCTTTATCTGTGACCTCTTCCTTATGCTCTTAGGCCTCCTTCTCTATGTCTTCAATAGGTTTAATTAGTAGGAGGTGGCCCCTTTTGCAATGATGATTGCAGTTCCATGGCTCGTCGCAATGCCAACAAAGACCCTTTGCTGATCAGTCACTTAGTCCTTCTCTTATCAATTTTTTTGGCAGCGAAGGATGGCTGGGAGCAGAAGAAGGTTTATATGTCATGGTCTTAGGAGAGGTTCTCATCCTCTGAGCATCTTGGTTGAGCCGTTCTTCTTGGATTTAGGTGAAAGAAATCATAGCCATCACGGTATGGGGCTACTACGGCTTAACCTTCCTTTTATCTCTAGCTTTAGTCCTTCGATAAATGTTCCTAACAATTGATGGTTAGTCCAATCATGAAGAAGGTAGGATAGCTTCTCAAACCTGGTTTGGTACTCTTGAATCATAGAGGTTTATTGAATTATTGTGAGTTGGCCATTGATATTTTCAAACTCTGTAGGTCCGAAATGGTTCAGCAATGCGTTCTTAAATTGATTCCGCGTCAGAGCCCCATGATTGTATTCTAGCCAATTGTACCATTGAATAGCATCTCCTTCAAGGTGAATGATAGTAATTTCCACCATAGCATCATCCGACATTTGGTAGTAGCGAAAGTAACATTCGACACGCGAAATCCATCCCATTGGGTCTCCTCCTTCCTATCATAAGAAGTCCACCCTCATGCCTGGCTGAAGCATCCGAGGGCTGTCCCTCCTTCTCTGGAGGCCTCTCTGAACTCTCTCCTCACTGAAATTTGGTTGGACTCGGTGGTTGTCCAATTTTGAATTCCGCAAACAATGCACACAATTTGTCCTCCAAGCGCGATTCAAGTCGCAATTCAATTAGAGATTCCAATGCTTCAAGGTGGCTAGGGTTTGATAGGTTATGGAGAAGAAAAAGGACAAAGGTGCAGCACCAAATTTTTTATCGTAAAAAATTTCAATAGTAAAGATGCTATTTTTTTCAGCAATTCTCAATAAAGATTCAAGTGAAACTCAAAGGGAATCTATTGGTAAGGGAGAGGTAATGCTATTAAAAAATTTATAGAAAGAAATGACAAGAAGAGGTTCATCAAAATTGAGGATCACGGAAAGGTGCTACAACAGATTTATGTCTTAAGTGTAGCAGTTTAGACGTAAAAGATCAGTGGTTTATATTGAGAATTTTTTGACAAAACCAAAGTAAAATCCACTATTAAGAAGTGTCAAAGCCGTCATAAAAATTTTGTAAAGATTTAGATATAAAAACATAGCAGTAAGATCAAACAAATAGTGTTATACGGTTGGGATTCTGTAGTGCATCTTTCGTCGTAGAGATGAAAACTTTACAACGAAAAGTTTATGCAAAAATATAGGAATAATTTTTTTTTGGATTTTTTGAATAAGGATAACTAAATCACAATAGCAGTAAGGTAGAAAACCAGAACTTGTTGCAATTCACGGGGAGATCAAAGGATGATCCGTAGTGATGGAGATGATAGTGAAATTTGGTGATGATCTTTTAAGCAATTATGAGAATTGCTTTGGGTGGCTATAGAGGGCTGATGGATGGCTATGGAAAGTGCTAGTCATATGTGCCCTGCAAGCCAATCACATGAGTGATGGCACTTGTGACTTGATATACATTTTTTTCTCTTTGCGTATTATTAGGCGTTTTATCACTTTATCTTGCGTGTTGCATATATTATGATGTCCTTAGATTTTTGCAATAGGAATCGGATCATGATGAGATCACGATAATGAGACCGATTCACCTTTAAACATAGACCCTAAATTATCCTGGTCATAGGTTACTCGAGAAGGACATTGAGATAACTGGATAGACTAGTGTGCTGTATACTCGTCCATATGATAGAGGTGGCTGGTCTCATAGCTACTCGTGTGGGGACACTAAGGGTATAGTGCAGATGCTCATTGGGGAATGAGTTCACTGATTGATCCGACTATAGAATGTTGGATGGTTATTGATATCTCACGTCAAACAATGATTCTGTAGTCCCAATAGTGTATATGGTCCTTAGACTTGAGACACTAAGGATGTCCTGTATGAGTACTCCACTCTTTGATACCGGACTTATAGGTTTGGAAAGTTCCAGATCTTGTACAACCGGTTATTGAGAGTGGTAGCCAACCTTACGAGGGCTACTGAGTGTCAATAGTGGATCATCCGCTCTCGGTATTATGAAAAAAATATCCTATGTATTATTGCTCGAACAAATCCTTAGCCAAGGTTATTCGGATTGAGAGAGAAAGAGTTCTCCAAAAGAATCTGACAAGAGTAAGACTCGAGGAGAGATCGTATGGGCCAGATAGTACCTGCCCAGTATAGGGTCTCTGGGATATTAGACGGATGAGGGATTATAAATAAATGGTAACTGAGGACAAATAGGTCTAAAGGATTAGATTCCCCTATATCATCTAGAGGTTGCGGCGTAGTGGCCTGGTATGTCCGCAATCGATGAGTTGGGTGAATTATTATAGAGATAATAATTCATTAAGTTAGAAAGAGTTCTAACAAGTATGACTCATGGCCAGCTCGATATTGGGCCTAGAGGGTCACACACATATGGTAGGTGTTGTGACGAGTAGAGATTTAGATATGAGATATCCGCTGAACCCCCTATCTTATTAGATATCCATTAAGCCCCTGAATTATTGGATCCTAAGATGACATCCAATAATTACTAATAAGAGATTATTAGGTAGAGACCCACTAATCCAAGAGGCTTGGGTAATTGGATAGAGATCCAATACCCAATAGGGCAAGATCCATTAGGGTTGACAGGGGGCCTCTATAAATAGGAGGGAACCAAAGCTCTATAGGCTGAGGGTTTCTTTTGGTAGCCACCTTCTATTCTCCTCTCCCAAGAGAGGTGCATTGTCACAGTCCCTACCGTGTGGATACTGCTAGAGAGGAGGATGCTTGACCTCCTTCATCCTCTCTTACAGATCTATAGGGATTCAGGGATATACGATTTCCCTAGGTATTTTCTTTTACACATGCAGTTTTTCACGGATATGTTTTGATGCATCGATTTTCGTACGATGACGAAAACTTTCTACGGGAAATCTAGGGTTTTTGTTTTCTGTTCTTCCGGTGTGCATGTGATATCGCTCCCCTGAAGGATTTCCCAATAGTGGTATCAGAGCTAGGTTGTTCGTGTGAAGATCAAATCTTAAACTACATTTATTGTGTTTTAGTTCTGCTTTTGACGCCAAAATCATTGGCGCAAAGGGCGACGAAGGGCAGCAACTATTGCTGCCCGCTGTGCTCGTGCAGCGGCCGCTTGTAGCCTTACTGCCTACAACGGTGGCGGCCGGCGGCCTGCGTGCAGGCGGCAGCCTGTAACATCCCTCGTATTCCTCGTTTCTAAATTTTCGTATAAGAGTTTAATAGCAAAGTTACTATCCATTTTAAATTCTGTAGATAAGCCCAAACGATACTGAAAAACCTATTTATATGATGTGAGGATCTATTTGTAAATATTAAAACTTCAGGGATAAAACTATTAAGTTGCATTAGAAAAAAAGAAAGGAAAAATAGCGATGGTTATCCCACCGCCTCTTTCCTCATGCAAACCTCTGTTCCTTGCATGAGGAAGACAGAGGAGGTGAGTCAAAGGAGAGAAGGGGAGGAAAAGGAAAGAAGAGAAGAAGAAAGAGAGAAGAGGAAAGGGGGCTGTGCTGTGGAGAAGAAGGGAAAAAGGAAGAGAAGAAGAGGAAGAAGAGAGGAAGAAGAAGATGGAGGAAGGAGGGTCTGTAGCTGTGGTGTGGGTCGTAGGTAGGTGTGGCAGGCTGCAATGGGTCAGGTTCTTGCACCCTGCTTCCTGCATGAGGAAACAGAGGAGGTGCTGTGCATCGGTGGAGGAGAAGGGAAAGAGAGGAAGAAGAAAAGAAGAGAAGGGGAAGAAGGAGAGGAGAAGAAGAGATGAGGAAGGAAGGAAGGCTGTGGCTGCAGTTGTGGCAGCTGCGGCTGAGAAAGAAGAAGAGGAGGAGAGGAAGAAGAGGTTGTGGCTGCTGCTGTAGCAGCGGCAGTTGGGAAAGAAGAAGAAAAAGGGAAGAAGAAGAGACTGTGGCTGCGGCTATGGCAGCTGCGGCTGGGAAAGAAGAAGAAGAGGGAAGAAAAAGAAGAGAAAGAGGAGAGGAAGAGGAACGGGAGTAGAAGAAGAGACTGTGGCTGCGGCTATGGCAGCTGCGGCCGGGAAGGAAGAAGAGGAGCAAGGGAGGAAGAAGAGGCTATGGCTGAGAGAGCGGAAATAGCATAGTGGAAGGGATTGTGGCTGTGGCTATGGCTGTTGCTGCGACTGCGGCAGCTGTGGTTGGGAAAAAGAGAAAGTGAAAGCAGGTAACTGTGCTCCCTGCATTCTGCACGAGTTGCAGCTAAGGAGGAAGAATGAAGATAGGTGAAGAATTCGGCATAGGGTGAGGAGAAGGAGGAAAGGTAGAAGGATTTGGGCTTACAATTTCGTTGGATCGAATTATTTGAAAGGCAAGTGTTCCACTCTTTTCTACTGCAATCCTAATCTTTGCTTTTTCCTTGAATATGAGAAATTTGAACTGTTCTAGCCTTGAAATCTGATATCTTTATTGTTTGGAATGTAAATGTTTGAATCTGGAAAATTATCAAAATTCTGACCCTTCTACATTGTTTCAGCTATAAATCCCTGTACAGATTTCTAATTTAGGCAAAACTTATTTGATCTGAATATAGACTTGTAGACCTTTCTTTGGACAGCTTATTTGTATGATTTGGAGTAAATTTGCCTATCCAAACATCAAATTGAATCAACTCTATGGAATCTGTAAAACAGAGACTATAAGTTCTGACCTTTCGATACTAAACTGCCTATAAGTCTCTATTGGAAACTCTGATTTATACGAACTTACTTTGTTGGAAACTAGACGTATAGATCTTTCATTTGGTACCTTGATTGAAAGGTTTGGAGTTCAAATGACTACCCAGAATTCTGTTGAATTCGATCATATTGTTTCTGAAAATAGAGATTTTGTTTTTTGACTCTTGGTTACCGAATCATTTGTTACTCTTTGGTTGAAACTCCTATTTGTATGAAACTTATTTTATCTGAAAGTAGACTTCTTCAGATTTCTAATGACATCTTTCTTGAGTAATTTGGAGTATAATTGGTTATCCGAACAATTCATGAAATGTGGTTCTCAAATTCTGCCAACAATTGAACTTTGGTTGATTCTACCTATTCTTGTTTATTCCTTTGGAAAATTGATTTCGATTATAATCCTTTCTTTGACTGAGCTTGATATTATTGCTTTGAATCCTTGTATGCTCTTGCTTTTATTTTCTTTCAAATTTGAATGCAATTGTAAAAGATTATGTTTGCATCGTATTGACTCGTAAAGGCATATGTACGTTTTGTTGATCCGCATGTGCTTCCGATGTGCCAATTTTATTGCTCACCTGTCCTTTTGTACTCTGGTGGCTGTGAGATCATGTGAACCTTTGCCAAAAATGGTAATGGGAGTTATGCTTAGAGCCCGCGATGCTCTGATTTCTGTCTGGGTCCATGCTCTGAATGGACCATATTCTGTTTGAGATCCCACTGCTGCCCTCTGTGTTTTTGATATAATACCACTTAGTCACATGATTTTGCCTATTCATGTTTCATCTCTTTGGAAATTGAATCCAGCTAGAATTCTTTCTTCGATTGAGCTTTATTTTATTGCTTCAAATCCTTGTATACTCTTGCTTTTATTTTCCTTTTAAATCTGACTGAATTTGTGAAAGATTATGTTTGTATCATATTATTTCGTAAAGGCGCATGTATGTTTTATTGTTCCGCATGTGCTTCCGATATGTGCCAAATTATTGTTCACACCTATCCTTTTATTCTCTGGTGACTGTGGGATTGTCTGGACTTTTTCCAGAAATGGTAAAGGGATTATTTGGACCTTTGCCAGAAATGGTAAAGGGTATGTGCTTAGAGCCTGCGATGCTCTGCCGGCCCCCCTATCGGCTTCATCCAGACGTGGATGTATGACTCTCCCAGACCTGGGAGATATTATTTGAGATCCCACTGCACCCTCTATGTTTTTGATATGATATCCAAAGCATTGCTTATGTGTTTATATGTGCGCTTTGGATGATAAGAAAATGAATGAACATCAGATATGATATTTGAGCTTCTGTTTCTTATTTGATATATGGATATGCTCTGAGATATCTCATATGCCATTTGATATGTTCCCAAATGTTCCCTCTGCCCTTGATATGCTCCGAATCAGTTCATACATTATTGATATGTTCCGAAATGTTTCATATGTTGTTGATATGCTCCGAAACATTTCATACATCATTGATATGCTCTGAAATGTCCTGTGTAACATTTATATGCTCTACAATGTTCTATGTGCTATTTGATATACTCCGAAATACTATTTACATCATTTGATATGCTCCAATTACTCTTTACTTCATTTGTTATGAATCAAATATGGTTTGAACGAAATGACATCTACGATTTTGTATCTAATGAGCTGATACCAATGAATTCTTGTATTTCTGTCTTGTATTTGATACCAAGTTTGTTTGAAACTATCATTCCTCGTTCTGGATATGTTTTCCCACTTGTTGAGCTTTGTAGCTCACTCCGTTGCTATATAACCTTTTTTTTCAGGTTAGCTTGTCACTCGCTAAATGTTAAAATTGGGCTGAGATAGTGAAAAGCTATTCAGATTGTGGCAAGACTCTATGGGTTGTGATGTTATTGTTGTATAAGTATGTTTTGTATGTAATGAAATATTGTCGATGAATCTGAATTGATGTATTAAGTAAAAGCTTTTAAAGACCTCGCATGGTTGGAATTTTGGAAATGTTGAGTTCAGGGTATGATGATATGAATTTATGGTAAATGGTTGGAGTTGTGATTGTATAAATTCTTATGCTTGTGAAATTATAAGTGAGGTTGATATTTTGTTAAGTTGGTTTGGGTTCTTATAAAGGTTCATGTGATGTGATGTATGATTTTAACTGCACAAGTGTTATGTATATGATATGATATTTGAATGTTTCTCTGTATCCTCAAATAATTGTTTGGATCCTGGGATTTGATCGCGATAAATTTTAATGTTATGGATTTTTAAGACAGGATCACACCTCCTGAACGTGATAATTTCGGGAGGGGCGTGACATAGTTGGCCGACGGCCTATGGGCCGCAAGCAGGCTGCCTGCACCGGCGCCCTGCCCACAGGGTTCGACGTCGCCCACGAGCGCTACGCCAGCGGGCAGAAGCGCCCGCATGGCTGGCACCGCCCGCAGGCGGTTGCCTCTCACAGGCGGCGCTTGCAGGTGGTAGCCCCGCACAAGCGGCGCTTATGGACGTTGCACCTGCTGGCACGACAAGCACCACGCAGCCCCCGTCCCCATGCGTAGAGGCCCGACAGGGTGGCGGCGGGTGTATCCACAACGCAACGAGAGAGGCAGAGGAGTTAGGGTTTTCCAGCAAAAGATGGTTTTGCCCCTTGAAATTTCATAAATTTCGATTTCTGTCCCTTTTGATAGAATTACCAAACTATCCCTCAGAATTTCAAAAATATCACTTTTGTCCTTTTGGCCGAATGACCAAAAAACCCCTGGGAATTCTAAAAATTCCTTATATGTCCTTGATTTTAGAAAAATAAATATGTTAATTAAATAGTTTAATTAACTATTATTTTTTATCTAGTAGTCCTATAAAATAATATATACATGTGATGTATGATGTGGACAAATTATCATGGACCTGTGATATGATGTGTGTACATGTGATTATTATTATTGGGGCCTACGAGCCTTTATTTTTATCTTGTTTATTGTCGGGCCTGCGTGCTTTTAATTATGTTATAATTACATGAGGAGACGTAGCGATAGCGAGACCCACGAGGTCGAGATGGATGATCCGATACATGGAGATGTGTTGAGATGCCGATGGATCCGACAAAGCGAGATGGACGATCACAGGGCATGGAGATGCGTCGAAGCACATATAGATCTTGATGCGAGTGATTGGGCCCATTGGTTCGGGCTTGATCACATTTAAATGTGGTCCATGATTATCTGGTGTGATTGCTCATGTGATGTGTGATTAGTTATACACATACTAGATATGTATATATATTTGCATGAGATGTAGATATATATATTAAATATGTATATGTGTGACATATTATGTTAGGAGACCAAATCAAAAATCCCCTCTATTAATAATATTAAGTCGGTAAACGTGAGGCAATTAGATTGACCCACGTGGCCTTCCATCGTTATAGGTAGGAACTGATTCCTAGTGTATGTTGAGTTGGTCAAGTCCCTCGAGACTCACCTATATCGTGTTTCGCTATCTTATCTACGATATAGAGATGTCACTGATAACCTGAGGACATGGTATGCTTGGTCGAGTCCCTCGAGAGTATATCATCGAATCAGACTCGTCTTGTAACGATGGTGATGACTTAACTAAACATCATGGTTGGTCGAGTCCATCGAGGCCATGATGGTTCGGAGGACGAATAGGATGGGAATCACATGGAGTTGTGGTTGGCAAGAGTTGCCTACCTTTACTGGCTTAACATGATTGGTCGAGTCCCTCGAGATTACGTTAAGATGCCGATTGGATCCCGATCCCCACTAGAGATCCGTCGGGGGTCTCCAATTCACATACCAGAGGGTGTTGTGTGTCTCACAAAAAATTAGTGAGAATATATTAAGATAGAAGTCCTTATCTTAATTGTTTAAATTTCTACAAAGTCTGCATGTTATTTATTTCTGCTACATCTTTTATTTCAGAAAAATATCGCTTTCAAATCCTTTACGTGACATACTTGATGTCAATCGCTTCATTGGTCCAAATTATATGGATTGGCTTCGCAATCTGAGAATCATTCTCACAGCGGAGAAAATCGCATATGTCCTTGATACAGTGATCCCTACGCCCGACGAAGGGGCAAGCAAGGATGAGATCACTCATTATGTGAAGTACTTAGATGATTCCACTCTTGCTCAGTGTTACATGTTGGCCTCTATAACTACTGAGTTACAGAGACAGCATGAAAATATGGATGCTAATTCCATACTCCTGCATCTCTGTAAACTATTTGAGGAACAGGGAAGAACTTAACGATATGAGATATCAAAGAGTCTTTTCCGTACTAGGATGATTGAGGGGACACCAGTTCAGAACCATGTCCTTAAGATAATTGAGTGGATCGAGAAACTCACAGGTCTAGGAATGGTCCTAGAGGATAACCTGTGTGTGGATCTTGTACTTCAATCCTTACCAGATTCCTTTTCTCAGTTCATAATAAATTTTAATATGAACAAACTTGAGGTGACCCTCCCAAAGCTCCTCAATATGTTGAGAGAAGCAGAGAGCACCATCAAGAAAGAGAAGTCGGTTCTCTACACTAGTGAGACCAGAAAGAAAAGGTAGGCTAAGAAGACCCTTAAGAAGGGCAAGGGTAAGGGCAAAATGGGTAAGGCAAAGGTTGCCAAGAAAGACCCAACAAAGGATAGTGCTTCCACTGTGGTAAAGATGGGCACTGGAAGAGGAACTGCAAAGAGTACCTTGTAGAGAGGGCGAAATAGAAGCTTGCAGAAGCTTCAGGTACATTCATGATCAGTCTCCATTTGTCAGAATCTTGTGATAACATATGAGTATTAGATACCGGGAGTGCTTATTATATTTGCAATTCATTGCAGGTTCTGGCAGAACCTAGGAGTTGAATAAAGGCGAGATAGACCTTAAGATGGGCAATGGAGCAAAGGTTGCTGCACTAGCTATTGGCAAGGTCACCTTTCTTCTGCCTGGTGGAGCTATTATTGCATTAGATGCATGCTATTATGTTCCTTCAATTATCAAAAATATTATTTCCATTTCATGTTTGACAGTTGTTGGATATAAATTAGTTTTCGAGAACAATGGTTGTTCAATAATATTAGATGATGAGATCATCATGAAAGGAATATTGCATAATGGTTTATTTATGCTAGATACAGCTCCACATATCATGAGTGTAAGAGAGTCTAAGAGGAAATGAGAAGTGGAGAACCAGATAGGAAAGAGTATTAAAAACCTTCGATTAGATCGAGGAGGTGAGTACTTGAGTACAGAGTTCACCTAGTTCCTCAAAGACCATGGGATCTTATCCCAATGGACACCTCCTTATAGACCATAGCTTAATAGCGTATCAGAAAAGAGGAATCGCACACTGTTAGACATGGTGCGTTCCATGATGTGTTTCGTCGCCCTACCCATCTCATTCTGGGGATATGCCCTAGAATCCGTAGCTTACCTTCTGAACAGAATTCCAACTATGTCAGTGATGTCTACTTCATATGAAATATGGAATGGGAAGAAGCTCGATCATAAAGTTGTTAAGATTTAGGGCTACCCTACCCACGTTAAGAGACACAACCCTGACAAGTTGGAATCTGGGGCGGAACGGTGCAAGTCCGTGGGATACCCCAAAGAAACTTGTGGGTATTATTTCTATCACCCTGAGGATCGAAAGTTTTTAGTAGCCAAGAGAGCAGTGTTCCTTGAGAAGGAACACATTCTTGGTGGAGACAGTGGGAGCATGATAGAGTTGAGCGAGGTTGGAGAACCTAGCTCAAGCACCATTCCACAGTCAGAGTCTATTCAGATACCTAACACACAAGTTTCAACTTTACGTAGGTCCGATAGAGTATCTCATCCTCTTGAGAGATATGTGGGACATATCAAAGGAGAGGATGTTGAGGATATTGATCCTCAAACCTATGAGGAGGCTATTATGAGCATAGACTCTAGGAAATGGCAAGAAGCCATGAATTCATAAATGGATTCCATGTACTCCAACAAGGTTTGAAACCTAGTTGATGCACCCGAGGGTATTGTACCCATTGGTTGCAAGTGGATCTTCAAAAAGAAGATTGGAGTAGATGGAAAGATAGAGACCTATAAAGCAAGGCTAGTTGCTAAGGGGTATCGCCAAAGGCAAGGTGTTGACTATGACAAAACTTTGTCACCTGTAGTCATGCTAAAATCCATTCGAATTCTATTGGCTATTGCAGCACACTATGATTATGAGATTTGGCAGATGGATGTCAAAACTGTATTCCTCAATGGTAACCTCGAGGAGGCGGTGTATATGATATAGCCTGAGGGATTCGTGTCCAGGGATAACCTAGATAAGGTGTGCAGGTTGCTCATGTCTATTTATGGATTGAAGCAAGCTTCCCGAAGTTGGAACATAAGATTTAATGAGGCGATCAGATCTTACGACTTCATTAAGAACGAAGATGAACCTTGAGTATATAGAAAATTATGTGGGAGCACTATCACCTTTTTGGTATTATATATGGATGACATCCTGATCATTGGGAATAATGTAGGAATACTCTCCACAGTAAAGACTTGGTTATCTAGGTACTTCTCCATTAAGGACTTCAGGGAAGCATCCTATATATTGGGGATACGGATCTATAGAGATAAATCCAAGAGGATGCTTGGCTTGTCCCAGTCCAGGTACATAGACACCATTATCAAAAGGTTTGGCATGGAAAATTCCAAGAGAGGTCTCATACCAATAAGACATGGAATATCACTTTCTAAGAGTATGTCCCCAAAGACTCCTAAAGAAAGGGCACACATGGATATGATGCCATATGCATCAGCGATAGGATCTATCATGTATGCTATGCTATGTACCAGGCCTGATATAGCGCATGCTCTGAGTGTCATGAGCAAATATCAGGCAGATCCAGGCTTGGAGCACTGGAAAGCAGTTAAATGTATCCTTAAGCACTTGAGAAGGACTAAGGATCTTTTACTGGTATATGGAGGTAGTAGCCTCAGGGTTGAGGGCTACACGGACTCGAGCTTCTAGTCCAATGTTGATGATAACAAGTCTAATTCAGGGTATATGTTCACCCTGAATGGAGGAGCAATATGCTGGAAGAGTTCCAAGCAAGACATTACTGTTGACTCGACCACAGAGGCGGAATACATTACTGTGGTAGAGGCAGCAAAAAAGGGAGTCTGGATGAAGATGCTCATCACAGATCTAGGAGTCATCCTGAGTAGCAAGGAGTTGATTCCTTTATATTGCGATAAATATAGGACGATTACTCAAATAAGGGAACCCAAGTCTCATTAGAAGTGTTCTGAGGAGGTTCCAACTTATTAGAGAGATCGTGGCCCAAAGAGATGTAGTAATACAAAGAGTTCCATCCAAAGATAACATTACAGATCCACTAACAAAGCCATTGACTCAAAGTGAGATCTGATGGGGATTAGACATGTTAGTGATTGGCTTTAGGTCAAGTGGGAGATTGCTAGTTATAGGTGCCCTACAAGCTAATCACATGAGTGATTGTACCTGTAACATGCTGCGTCAATCTCTTTGCTTATGATTATTGGCATTATCTCACATTATCTAGATGTATATTGTGATGTCCTTGGATCTGTGCAATGGGAATTGGATCGTGATGAGATTACGATAATGAGACCAATTCACCTTTAAACACAGACCCTAAATTATCCTGCTCATAAGTTACTCAAGAAAGACATCGAGATAACCGGATAGACTAGTGTGCTGTATACCCATTCATATGATGGAGGTAGTTGGTCTCATAGCTACTCGTGTGGGGACACTAAGGGTACAGTGCAGGTGCTCATTGGAGAATGAGTTCATTGATTGATCCGCCTACGGAATGCTGGATGGTTATTGATACCTCACGTCAGACAGCGATTCCGTAGTCCCAGTAGTGTATCTGGTCCTTAGACTTGAGATACCAAGGATGTCCTGTATGAGTACTCCACTCTTTGATACCGGACTTATAGGTTTGGAAAGCTCCATATCTAGTACAACCGGTCATTGGTAGTGGTCGCCAACCTTACGAGGGCTATTAAGTGTCAATAGAGGATCATCCACTCTCGGTATCATGAGAGGAAAATCTCATGTGTTCTTACTCAAACAAATCCTTGGCCAAGGTTATTCGGATTGAGAGAGAAAGAGTTCTCTGGGAGAATTCGACAAGAGCAAGACTCGAGGAGAGACCGTATGGGCTTGGCAGCACCATGCCTGGTATAGGGTCTCTGGGATATTAGATGGATGAGAGATTATAGATACATGGTAATTGAGGACAGATAGGTCCAAAGGATTGGATTTCCCTGTATCGTCTGGGGGCCGCAGCGTAGTGGCCTAGTACGTCCGTGGTCGATGAGTTGGGTGAATTATTATAGAGATAATAATTCACTAAGTCAGAAGGAGTTCTAACAAGTATGACTCACGGCCAGCTCGATATTGGGCCTAAAGGGTCACACACATATGGTAGGTATTGCGACGAGTAGAGGTTCGGATATGAGATATCCGCTGAACTATTGGATATCAATTGGATATAAGATATCCAATGAGATATCTTATTGGATATCAATTAAGCCCCTGAATTATTGGATCCTAAGATGAGATCCAATAATTGCTAATAAGAGATTATTGGGTAGAGGCCCACTAATCCAAGAGGCTTGGGTAATTGGATGAAGATCCAATACCTAATAGGGCAAAAGATCCATTAGGATTTTTCAGGGGGGGCCTCTATAAATAGGAGGGGACCAATGCTCTATAGGCTGAGGGTTTCTTTTGGTAGCCACCTCCTGTTCTCCTCCCCCCCGAGAGAGAGGAGCATCGTTGCAATCCCTACTGTGTGGATACCGCTAGAGAGGAGGACACTTGACCTTCTTCATCCTCTCCCACAGATCTGTAGGAATTCAGGGATATACGATCTCCCTAGGTATCTTCTTTATATGTGCAGTTTTACGGATTTATTTTTGACGCACCGATCTTCGCACGATGACAGAAACTTTCTACGGGAAATCTGGGGTGTTTTATTTTCTGTTCTTCCACTGTGCATGTGATGTCGCTTCCCTTGCAGATTTCCCAACAAGATATAGCTCCACATATTATGAGTATAAGTGAGTCTAAGAGGAAACGAGAAGAGGTGAACAATGCATATCTTTGGCATTGTAGGCTAGGTCACATCCACAAGGGAAGGATTCAAAAGTTGCTAAAGAATGGATATCTAGATCCTTTTGACTATGAGTCATATGCGATATGTAAACCTTGCCTTCATGGAAAGATGACCAACTCTCCATTTAGTAGAACTGGAGAGAGAGCTACTGAGTTACTAGAACTCATACAAAGTGATGTATGCGTCCCATGTTGACTCATGCCATAGGTGGTTACTCCTACTTCATTACTTTCACTGATGATTTCTCAAGATACGGAAGTGTGTACTTACTTGATGAAGTACAAGTTTGAGACTTTTGAGAAATTCAGGAAATATAAAAATGAAGTGGAGAACCAAATAGGAAAGAGTATTTAAACCCTTCGATCAGATCGAGGAGGTGAGTACTTGAGTACAGAATCCACCCAGTTCCTCAAAGACCACAGGATTTTATCCCAATAGATACCTCCTTATACACTATAACTTAATGGCATATCAGAAAGGAAGAATCGCACACTGTTAGACATGGTGCGTTTCGCCGACCTACCCATCTCATTCTGGAGATATGCCCTAGAGACAACAGCTTACCTTCTAAACAAAATTCCAACTAAGTCAGTGATGTTTACTCCATACGAGATATGGAATGGGAAGAAGCTCAATCTTAAGATTGTTAAGATTTGGGACTACCCTGCCCACGTCAAGAGACAACCCCGACAAGTTAGAATCCAGGACGGAACGGTGTAAGTTTACGGAATACCCCAATTAAACTTGTGGCTATTATTTCTATCTCCCTGAAGACCAAAAGGTCTTTGTAGCCAAGAGAGCAGTGTTCCTTATGAAGGAACACATTATTGGTGGAGACAGTGGGAGTACGATAGAGTTGAGCGAAGTTGGAGAACCTAGCTCAAGCACCATTCCATAACCAGAATCTGTTAAGATACCAAGCACACAAGTTCTAACTTTACATAGGTCCAATAGAGCATCCCATCCTCTTGAGAGATATGTGGAACATATCAGAGGAGAGGATGTTGAGGATATTGATCCTCAGACCTATGAGGAGGCTATTATGAGCATAGACTCCGGGAAATGACAAGAAGCCATGAATTCAGAAATGGATTCCATGTACTCCAACAAGGTTTGGAACCTAGTTGATGCACCCGAGGGTATTGTACCTATTGGCTGTAAGTGGATCTTCAAAAAGAAGATTGGAGTAGATGAAAAGATAGAGACCTATAAAGCAAGGCTAGTGGCTAAGGGATATCGTCAGAGGCAAGGTGTTGACTATGATGAAACTTTCTCACCTATAGCTATGCTAAAATCCATTCGAATTCTATTGGCTATTGTAGCACACTATGTTTATGAGATCTGACAGATGGACGTCAAAACAATATTCCTTAATGGCAACCTTGAGGAGGAGGTGTATATGATACAGCCTGAGGGATTCGTGTCCAGGAATAACCCAGATATGGTGTGCAAGTTGCCTATGTCCATTTATGGACTGAAACAAGCTTCCCGAAGTTGGAATATAAGATTTGATGAGGTGATCAGATCTTATGACTTCGTTAAGAATGAAGATGAGCCTTATGTGTACGGGAAAGTAAGTAGGAGCACTATCACCTTTTTGGTATTATATGTGGATGACATCCTGATAATTGGGAATGATATAGGAATGCTCTCCATAGTAAAGACTTGGTTATCTAGGCACTTCTCTATAAAGGACTTAGGAGAAGCATCCTGCATATTGGGGATATGGATCTATAGAGATAGATTCAAGAGGATACTTGGTTTGTCCTAGTCCAGGTACATAGACACCATTGTCAAAAGGTTTAGCATAGAAAATTCCAAAAAAGGTCTCATACCAATGAGACATGGAATATCACTTTCTAGGAGTATGTCCCCAAAGACTCATGAAGAAAGGGCACACATGGATATGATACCATATGCCTCAGCGATAGGATCTATCATATATTCTATGCTATATACCAGGCCTGATATAGCGCAGGTTATGAGTGTCATGAGCAGATATCAAGCAAATCTAGGCTTGGAGCATTAGAAAGCAGTAAAATATATCCTTAAGTACTTGAGAAGGACTAAGGATCTTTTACTGGTATATGGAGGTAGTAGCCACAGGGTTGAGGGCTACACAGACTCGAACTTCCAGTCCGATGTCGATGATAGCAAGTCTAATTCAGGGTATATGTTCACCCTGAATGGAGGAGCAGTATGATGGAAGAGTTCCAAGCAAGACACCACTACTAACTCGACCACAGAGGTGGAATATATTACTGCGGTAGAGGCAACAAAGGAGGGAGTTTTGATGAAGAAGTTCATCACAGATCTAAGAGTCGTCCCGAGTAGCGAGGAGTCGATTCCCTAAAATTATGATAAATACGAGGTGATTACTCAAATAAGGGAACCCGGGTCTCATCAGAAGTGTTCTGAGGAGGTTCTAGCTTATTAGAGAGATCATGGCCTAAAAAGATATAGTATTGGAAAGAGTTCCATCCAAAGATAACATTGTAGATCCATTGACAAAGCCATTGACTCAGATTGTCTTTGAGCATCACAGAGGTCTGATGGAGATCAGACATGTTGGTGATTGGCTTTAGGTCAAGTGAGAGATTGCTAGTCATATGTGCCCTATAAGCCAATCACATGAGTGATGGCACTTGTGACTTGATATACATTTTTTTCTCTTTGCATATTATTAGGAATTTTATCACTTTATCTTACATGTTGCATATATGCATATACTGTGATATCCTTGGATCTATGCAATGGGAATCGGATCATGATGAGATCACGATAATGAGACCAATTCACCTTTAAACACAAACTCTAAATTATCCTGGTCATAGGTTACTCGAGAAGGACATCGAGATAACCGAATAGACTGGTGTGCTGTATACCCATCTATATGATGGAGGTGGTGTTAGGGATTGAGTGGCACTAAGAGGAGGGGTGAATTAGTGCAGCGGCAAAGAACAATAGATTTTTGGTGATTAAGACAAGTTTAGAAAACTTCGTACGATGAGAGCAATGTTTCGTTTGAAATCGATTCAATTGCGTTTTAACTTTAAAGCATACATAAGAAGATGAAGAGGAAGTTAAGTAAGTAAGGCAGCAAATGAAGGTGGTTTGCAGCAAAGTAAGTTGCAAGAAAGTAAATACAAACCAATTTATAGTGGTTCGGTCATGCGACCTACGTCCACTCCTGATTCCTCTTCACTTGAGGCCACTGGCTTCTCTACTAGCTATCATCCTTCCAACGAGCGAGGATGAACTCCCTTACAGCACCTCTCCTTTTGACGGGCTTAGGAGATAGCCCTTACAAAGCCTTTCACCCCTCTCTTGGACTAGAACACTCTTAAAACTTAGAGGGAAGATTTGACACACTTTCAAGAGAGATTTCCCCTTCCTTTTCTAAGTTCTAGACACCCTTTCATCCATGAATGAGAGGGGTATTTATAGGCCTCAAAGTGATTCAAATTTGGAGCCCAAACTTGGACCCAAAATTTGAACCATTTTGAATTTCCCAGTGTTGGCAGTACTGGGCAGTGCCACCGCCCATCCAGCGGTAGCACCGTTGGTGCCCGCAGGTGCTGGGCAGTGCTACCGCCCTAGCCAAGCGGTGGCACCACCTGGCTCTCGGCCACTGGGTGGTACTACCGCCTAGGTCATTTTAGCACAGTAGTTTCGGCTGAAAACTCAACCGAAACCAGTCCAAATGAAGTCCGAATTAGCCCAAATTTGGTTTATAGGATTAACACCAAATCCTAAACCAAATTATGTGCTAACTATGAATTTTAAAGACATTTTTTAAGCTATTATAAAGTCCACAAGATAAGACTTCTTTCAACGAGCTTTCGGTAAACTTCCGGCAGTCTTCCAACAAACCCTTGGAAACTATTCTACGGACTCCTGGCAAGCTCCCGGACTTCATGATGATCTTGGCGAGTTCCAAGGAGCTTCATTGGCAAGCTCCAATCTTTCTTGGCAAGCTCCATGAACTTCCAACAAACCTTTCGATGAACTTCTGAAAACCCTTCGGTAAGCTCCCTACTCGTTCTCGGCCGGTTCCGACAATACTCCCAACGAATCTTTGGACTTCTGTCGAACTCTCAAACTCCCAACGATCCATCCCACTTGTCTTCTAGTACTTTGTTTTGCCTTACGTCTTCATTATCATCACAGTTAATCCTACACATAAACAAACAAACACTCTACTTCGATCTAGACAATTATTACAATGCGAATTGACATTCGGTTGCCCGGACATCATTGGTTGGCGCTTCATCCAATCCTTCGGCACATTGTCCTCTTTTGTGGTCCATTGCCCAATCGGTGGTTAACCCCTATAACCCCGATATCCTTGACGCAACACGCTCTTCTAGGCCCGATGCCCGACGTATGAAGCCTTCCACCGATTGTCGACCAAACCTTCGGCTCGACATCCAATATCAAGACGTGATCACCCGGCACAATTCTAGTTCCTCTGGTATCAACTGTCTAATCCTGATTGATAGTAGACCTGTATAACTCAAAATGTAGCTAGACCATAAATCATAATCAATTAGTTTCATCATCAAAATCCGAGATTCAACAATCTCCCCCTTTTTGATGCTGACAACTAATTGATGACTGACGGAGTTAACCATAACTCCCCGGAGTTTAACCAAACTCCCCCTATCAATATGCCATTGATAGAATACTTGGATTATCCTAAATCCAAGCAACATTCATCACAATGTTATGAGAATACATTTAAACTATCATGCAAATATATAAAATATTCAATACAATGCATGAAGTCATCAATCTACTTAGATTACTTCTCCTCCTATGTCATCAACAAAAAGGAGAAATTGCATCATAACTAGTTTTCAAGGATATACAAGTTTACACTCATACTAGCTATCAATCAAGATATTCAACATACATTATGGCAAAAAAAAAATTTTTAAAGATGTCCAAGCATAGCAAATGAACACTTGCTTCTTGTGCAAGTTTGTACTTTGATTTCCTTAAATTTGCAAGATAGCAATTTTTGATATTTCAAGATAGCAAGTTCTTTTCCTCTTTTGTTGCAAGCAAGATAGCAATTTTCTTCCTCTTGAATGAGCTAGCAAATTTTTCATGCAAGCTAGCAATAAGCTTTCTCCCCCTTTATCATTGTCAAAAAGAAAGGAAAGATCAAATACTTCAAATAATCTTGCATGAGATTCAACAATAATTTATAACAAAAATGTAAGCAATTTTGTTGAAAAAGTGAAGTTGAGCAAGATTTTTGCCTCTCTTGAGATAGCAACTTTTTGCTTCTCAATGTTTAAGCTAGTAAAATTTTCTCTTTTGATGCACAAGCTAGCAATTTAACTCCCCCTTTCATCATTATTGAAAGAAAGGGAGAAACCAATGATCAATTATAAATTTGCATCAATCAATGTATCAATCATCACATGATACATACAAGATGGTATTAAAATATGAGAAATTATGTCATGAAGGATATCAATATGTAAATTCAACAAGAATCAAAACCAAAAGATATCATTCATGATTCATAACATTTCATTTTAGCAAGATCAAGATCATGATTTTAAAACAAATTCTAAGCATATAGCTCCGAGAAATCAAAATCATAATTCACAAATATTTTCTTTAGCATCAAGTTCCAATTCATGATAAAGGGTATACAATCAATAATCATGATACATAAAAAAAAAGGTTCTCATAGATCAAGTCATGATTCGATGATTCATCATAAGGCAAATTTAATTTTCAATCATCACACAAGGCATGCAAGACAAAGAAATCTTGTCATTTCTATATCATGAAATATATGGTATCAAGGCTCATGATTCATTTGAAAAGATATAGCACAAAAAGCAACTTGATTCATGCATAAGAATTTCAAGTATCAAATATCAAGATAAATGTCATACAACCAAGAATCATGATATATAAAAGCATATCAATATCAAGGATCAAGTCATGATTATAAGTGCTAACATATTTTCTTTTCATTCATTTTTAAGCCATGATAAAAGAATAAATCAATGATTCAAATATTAAGCACATTTCTTTTTCATCAAATTTTCAATCATCACATAAGGCATTCAAGGAAGTATTGAAACAATAAAAAAAAAATCAATTTTAGCATATAATGTTTCAATCTTCGATCTTGAGTCATGAATCCAAAAGTCATAAATCAAAAGGTTCATGAATCATTTTGACAAGTCTCCTTTTTAGGAAATAACAAGTAGAAGTCTTAGGAGATCAAACACAAGATCTTGATTCATACATAAGAATTTTTACCAAGATCACATTTCATAAGAATCAAGACACGAATTCATAAAAATTCAAGTATTGAATTCCGAGAAATCAAAAGACAAGTTACATTTCATTTAAAGAATTTTCTTTTGATAAAACGGAAGAAGCATGGTAAACGATCTTGATTTATAAAGAACTTTAAGTTATAGTTGTCAAGATCATGATTTCAATAAAATTTCTTTATAGTAAAATGAAATCTTTTAGAACTTGATTCAAGCATTAAATACGTCTTAACAAGTTATAATTCCAAAAGATTCAAGAATCATTAAAAGAAAAATCATTCAAGTTCAATTCATCAACTCAAGACTCATAATCAAATTATCATTTTTGAGATTCATAACATGAATAAAGTCATTATCGTATCATCAAAATCTCATTCATAATTCTAGTGATTTACAAAATATCATAAATGAATTTATCACTTGTCTTTCATCAAAAATCGAAAACTTTAGAGATAGAAAGATTTCAAGAAACATGCATTTCCATTTTATGATTTATTTTATATGAGCATGTCTTTATCTTTTAATGTCAAATAAAATAGAAATATCAACATTCAATATCGAAAGACAAACTTCATCATAAAATTCATCAAGATAAAAATATAACATATTATGAGATTCAATTTATCATGATAATGTGTTTCATTTTGTTTCAAACAAGTGTGCTCATGTTTCAAAAGATGAGTATCAAATTTAAGACCAAAACATGAGTTTGTCATTAAGATATGATATCACAAAGTCATTAAGCATGATAACAAACTTTTAATATTTTCATTTCAATGATGATTTCATAATATATGTTCAAACATTTATATGGAACCCATCATTGTATAAATTCAAAATACAAGTTTGTCATTAAACCCATTAAGATCAAATACATCAAAATCTTTCATTCGAAAATTTTAATAAGAGCAACATAAATTGATTACATGTGAGCATGTATCAACTTTTCAAAGCAAGACGTAAGTTTCGTCATAAAGACCGTTAAGACCAAACACATCAAAAATAAAATATCGTGATTAAAATATTTTTAACTTTTGTGTTTTATTTTATGTGGTTGATCTTATATATATGCATGTTCAAATTTTCATGTAAAAACAAAATTATCAATATGCTTGTTTCTATCTTTTAATCATATTTGATGTGCAAGCATTATCTTGAAACTTGCTATTAATTTTTTATGTCAAAAATCATGCATCTTGTTTGAAATCCAAAGCAATGTAAAATCATCAAGATTCATGAATTTATCATGATCATACGTATGGAGCATTTTCATTTATCAAGTAAGATTTCACATAAGCATGCCTAAAAGCTTTTTGCATGAAAGATATGTATCAAGTTTAAAGCCAAAAAGTGTTACAAAAATCATCAAGATTCATGGATTCATTATGAATATATTATTTCAAAATATGAGATTTCAAGTCATCAAGTATGATACCATCATTAAGCATGTTTTCATAATGCATCATCAAAATCATTTTAATTCTTTCTTTCATTTGTTATAACAAGATGATCAATGCTCAAACTTTTGCTAAAATCATACATCATTTTAAAATTTTGAAAAATAATTTTTATCATGAAAATCATCAAATCCAAATATAATACAAGGCAACATCAAAACCACATTTCTTTCATTTGGAAAATTTATGGGTTAGGTCTTTTAGTTTTGCAATTGATTTCATGCATCATCTAAAAACTTCATTATAAAAAGGATTAAGACACATTAATCCAAGATAGACATTTTTAAAGTAACATTACTTCAAATCCTCATTGCATGAAAACCAAAGTACATAATCATGGATTAACCCTATTAAACATAATCATGTTAATTAACTTTTGTGTTAAACCATGCATCAAAATACGATATGGAAATCATAAACTAAACAATCATCATTCATAATCATTCAAAGTTTTGAATCATAACATACATGAAACTTTAACAATATAGATTTTCATGATCATTTTTATAATTTTTTAAAAATGCTAGAAGGAAAAACATAGCATAATTTTTTTAAAACAATTTGTTTTAATTTCTAAAAACATAAAAAAAACTACTAACTAAGTTAAGCATTCATGAAAAGCATCATGTAATTTCAAAATAAGGTAAAAGCAACTTGGGTGAGTTTCTTACCTCATTGTCGAAACCCGTCAAAACCCATTTTGCCTCTTCTTTACTTGATTTTTCTTTGCAAGCCTTCTTCTTCTTTGGCCTCATCCTCCATTCAAGTTCATTATTCATTTTAGATTTTTGTTTAATGAACTTATTAAGATTCATTAAAAGTTCAATGTCCTCTTCATTGTCCTCATCACTTGAGTCATCACTCAAGTGGCATTTCATAGTTCGGAGTACTTTCTTGTTCTTTAGAAGGTGGTTCATATGTTCAGCATGTTCAAGATGTTTTAGGAGGCTCATTTCATATGTCATTAGTGAGTCAATTAGTTCCTCAATCGGAAGGTCATTTAGATTTCTAATTTCTTGTATTGCGGTTACTTTAGGATCCCACCTTTTTGAAAAAGATCTTAAGATCTTTCTTATGAGTTCAATATCCGAAAAAGATTTACCAAGAGCTCTTCGACTATTGATGACATCCGTGAACCAGGTGTACATGTCGTCGATAGATTCACTTGGTGTCATTTGGAAGAGCTCAAAATCATGTAATAAGAGATTTACTTTTGAGTCTTTAACTCTACTAGTTCCCTCGTGCGTGATTTCAACTGTTTGCCAAATGTCAAAAGCCGTTTCGCACATAGAAATTTAATTGAACTCATTCGTGTCCAAAGCGTAAAATAAGGCATTCATTGCCTTTGCATTCAAAGAAAAGGATTTTTTCTCTAAGTCTGACCATTTGTTCGTCGGTTTAGATGGAAGTTGAAATCCATTTTCAATGATGTTCCATAAGTTTAAATTGAGAGAAATCAAAAAAACTCTCATTTAAGTTTTCCAATATGTGTAGTCCGAACCGTTAAAGAACGGTGGATGAAAAACTGAAAAGCCCTCTTGAAAGCCATGAAGAGCCATTCCTTACGGGTGTAAATCTGAATGAGAAATAACATGGCTTTGATACTAATTGTTAGAGATCGAGTGGCACTAAGAGGGGGAGGGTGAATTAGTGTAGCGGTAAAGAACGATAGATTTTCAGCGATCAAGACAAGTTTCGTAAACTTCGAACGATGAAAGCAACATTTTGTTTGAAACCAATTCGATTGTGTTTTAACTTTAAAGCATACATAAGGAGGAAGTTGAGTCAGTAAGGCAGCAAATGAAGACAGTTTGCAGCAAAGAAAGTTGCAAGAAAGTAAATGCAAACCGATTTATTATGGTTCGGTCATGCGACCTACGTCCACTCCCAATTTCTCTTCACTTGAGGCCACCGACTTCTCTACTAGCTATCTTCCTTCCAACAGACGAGGATGAACTCCCTTACAGCACCTCTCCTTTTGACAGGCTTAGGAGATAACCCTTACAAAGCCTTTCACCCCTCTCTTAGACTAGAACATTCTTAAAACTTAAAGAGAAGATTTGACATACTTTCAAGAGAGTTTCCCCCTTTTTTTTTCAAAGCTCTAGACACCCTTTCATCCATGAATGAGGGGGATATTTATAGGCCTCAAAGTGATTCAAATTTGGGGCCCAAACTTGGAGCTAAAATTTGAACCATTTTGAATTTCCCGGTACTGGCAGTACTGGGCGGTGCTACTGTTGGTGCCCGCGGGTGCTAGGCGGTGCTACCGCCCTAGCCAGATGGTGCCACCTCCTGGCTCTCGGCCACTGGGTGGTACTACCGCCCAGGTTATTTCAACACAGTAGTTTCTGCTGAAAACTCGATCGAAACTGGTCCAAATGAAGTCCGAATTGGTCCAAATTTGGTTTATAGGATTAACACCTAATGCTAAACCAAATTATGTGCTAACTATAAATTTTAAAGGCATTTTTGAAGCTATTATAAAGTCCATAAGATAAGACTTCTTTCGGTGAGCTTTCGGCAAACTTCCGACGGTCTTCCGACGAACCCTTAGAAACCATTCTGCGGACTCCCGGCAAGCTCCCAGAATTCACGATGATCTTGGCGAGTTCCAAGGAGCTTCATTGGCAAGCTCCGATCTTTCTTGGCAAGCTTCGTGAACTTCTGACAAACCTTTCGACGAACTTCCAAAAACCCTTCGGTAAGCTCCCTACTCGTTCTCGGCCGGTTTCGACAATACTCCCAACGAATCTTCGAACTTCCGTCAAACTCTCGAACTCCCAACGATCCATCCCACTTGTCTTTCGGCACTTTGTTTCGCTTTACGTCTTCATCATCATCATAGTTAATCCTGCACACAAACAAACAAACAAACACTCTACTTCGATCTAGATAGTTATTACAACATGAATTGATATTCAGTTGCCTGGCACGTCATTGGTCGGCGCTTCGTCCGATCCTTCGGCACATCATCCTCTTTTGCGGTCCATTGCCCAATCAGCAGTTAACCTCTGTAATCCTGATATCCTTAGCGCAACACGCTCTTCTAGGCCCGATGCCCGACGTACGAAGCCTTCCACCGATTGTCGACCAAACCTCCGGCTCGACATCCAATATCCAGACGTGATCACCCGGTGCAACGTCAATTCCTCCAGCGTCAACTGTCTAATCCTGATCGATAGTAGACCTGCGTAACTCAAAACATAGTTAGACCATAAATCACAATCAATTAGTTTCGTCATCAAAATCTAAGATTTAACAGGTGGCTAGTCTCATAGCTACTCGTGTGGGGATAATAAGGGTACAGTGCAGGTGCTCATTGGGGAATGAGTTCACTGATTGATCCACCTATGGAATGCTAGATGGTTATTGATATCTCACGTCAAATAGCGATTCTGTAGTCCCAATAGTGTATATGGTCCTTAGACTTAAGACACCAAGGATATCCTGTATGAGTACTCCACTCTTTGATACCGGACTTATAGGTTTGAAATTTTCAAATCTAGTATAGTCGATTATTGGGAGTGGTAGCCAATCTTACGAGGGCTATTGAGTGTCAATAGAGGATTATCTACTCTTGGTATCATGAGAGGAATATCCCATGTATTCTTGCTCAAACAAATCCTTGGCCAAGGTTATTCGGATTGAAAGAGAGAGTTCTCCGTGAGAATCCGACAGGAGCAAGACTCGAGGAGAGACTGTATGTGCTTGACAGTACCATGCCTTATATATGGTCTCTGGGATATTAGATGGATGAGGGACTATAGATACATGATAACTGAGAACATATAGGTCCAAAGGATTAGATTCCCTTGTATCGTCTCGGGCTACGGCATAGTGGCCTGGTACGTCCGCAATCGTTGAGTTGGGTGAATTATTATAGAGATAATAATTCACTAAGTTAGAAAGAGTTCTGACAAGTATGACTCACGGCCAGCACGATATTGGGCTTAGAGGGTCATACACATATGGTAGGTATTGTGTCGAGTAGAGGTTCAGATATGAGATATCTGCTGAACCCCCTATCTTATTGGATATCCATTAAGCCCCTGAATTATTGGACCCTAAGATAAGATCCAATAATTGCTAATAAGAGATTATTGGGCAAAGACCTACTAATCAAAGAGGCTAAGGTAATTGGATGGAGATCCAATACCCAATGGGGTAAGATCCATTAGGGTTGACAGGGGGCCTCATAAATAAGAGGGAACCAAAGCTCTATAGGCTAAGGGTTTCTTTTGGTAGCCACCTTCTATTCTCCTCTCCCCAAAGAGGTGCATCGTCGCAATCCCTATTGTGTGGATACCACTAGAGAGGAGGACGCTTGACCTCCTTTATCCTCTCTTACAGATCTGCAGGGATTCAAGGATATACGATTTCCCTAGGTATTTTCTTTTACACATGTAGTTTTTTACGGATTTGTTTTGATGCACGGATCTTCACACGATGATAAAAACTTTCTATGGGAAATCTGGGGTTTTTGTTTTCTATTCTTCCGCTACGCATGTGATGTCGCTCCCCTGAAGGATTTCCCAACAGAAAGGCAGCGAGATGCCAATAACGTTGCTTTGATACCAAGTGTTAGAACCCTTACGGATTCTAAGCTTAGGGTTGATCTCTTTAGGCGATCGGCCTCCTTGGAACTCTATAATGGTTCCTTCCTCTAAGTTGCTGCTCAAAGGCTACTAAAAGGATTGATCTATTCATCAAGAAAAGAGGGTGAATACATGACTATTTATAGGGCTTCTAAACCTCAACTCCTAATAGGACTCCTACTCAAGACCCCTATTTCTAATCAACTCCTAATGCTTCTCTAAGAAGAAACCTTTAAACTAATCCTAATCTAGCCGGCCTCTTCACCTCTTTAATATGGGTTAGCTAGATAGGATTTATATAAATGCCCTTAGGATTTACATGTTTGCTCGCTTCAATGAAACTAAATTAGGACTCTCCTAACTAGAGTCCTAACACCCCCCCCCTCTCTTAGTACCGATCTTGATCCTAACAATTAGTATCAAAGCAAAGTGACTCTCATTTTGGTTTGAAACCCAAGAGAGATGGCATTTGCTGGCAATCTAGAGGATCATTCAATCACACGTCCACCTATGTTCAATCAGATGGATTACACGTATTGGAAAACTATAATGAGGATTTTTCTAATTTCTATAGATTTTGAGTTATGGAACATTGTCGAAAATGGTTTTTAAAAGTCTTCTCTTCCAATGAATAATTAGAATGAGTTGAAGAAGAAGACTTTTTCTTTAAATGCTAAAGCTATAAATGTCTTGTTTTGTGCTTTAGATAAAAATGAATTCAATTGAGTTTCTATTTGTGAAATGGCTTGTAACATTTAGCATATACTCGAAATCACACACGAAGGCACTAATAGAGTAAAGGAGTCTAAAATAATTTTTTTAGTTCATAGTTATGAATTGTTTCGCATGAAACCAAGTGAAACCATTGGAGACATGTACACCCGATTTATGAATGTTATCAATGGTCTAAAAGCTCTTGGTAAAAGTTTTTCTAATTTTGAACTTGTTAATAAAATATTAAGATCTCTTCCAAAGAGTTGGGACCCTAAAGTGACGGTCATTCAAGAGGTCAAGGATTTGAATAATTTCTTGCTCGAAGAATTTATCGGGTCTCTAATGACCTATGAAAGGACTTACAATGCTCATGAAGAGCTTGAGAACAACCTTCCAAAGAACAGAAAATATATGATACTAAAAACTCATAAAGATCATTCAAAAAAAAAGTTTAAGTGATGAAGACAATAATGATGACTTGGCACTCTTAACAAAAAAGTTCAAAAAATTCATAAGAAGCAAATCTAAAAATGACACTAAAAATAAAATTGAACTCAAGAAAGAATAAATTATTTGCTATGAATGCAAGAAGCTAGGATACTTCAAAAGTGAATGTTCCCCAAGTGAAGAAGAAACAACCAAAGAAGAAGAAGGTGATCAAAGCTACGTGGGATGATTTGAGTATTTCTGAAGATGAGGAGCAAAGCAACAAGGAGATTTCTAACTACGCGCTAACGGCAATCGGTGATGAGGTAAGTAGTTCATTAGATACAAATTTATCTTTCGATAAACTTTTAAGTGCCTTTCATGATTTATTTGATAAATATAGATTAAATAGCAAAAAGTATAATTTATTAAAAAATGAGCATGCCTTTTTAAATAGTAAATTTGAAAAACTTAAGCATGACAATGCTTTATCAGCTCGATGCACCAAGTGTGAACACTTAGAAGCACTTAAAAAGGAAAACTTTCTACTAAACGAAACACTAGAAAAGTTCAAGATTGGTAGCAAATCCTTGAATATGATCCTAACCAATAAGGGTCACAATCGTAGAAGAGATGGAATTGGCTTTATGAGTAGTACTCTTCAAAAGCCAACCATTTTTGTTAAAAGCCCCACCTTGTATGTTTCACCCCGCACCAAATGTAACTTTTGTTACAAATTCAGACATTATACTCATAAATGCTTATTTAAGAAATATAGTCTATACAAATTAATTCTAAAGGAATCGTAAAGAACTCTATGCAAAATGATAAGTTGAGTAGATCGATTTATGAGGGACCCAACATCAAATGGGTACCTAAAGCCCACCCTTTTTTATAGATATATTTACAATCATAAGCTAGGAGCAAGAGATGGTATTTTGATAGTAGATGCTCAAGGCACATGATCGGAGATCAAACTCAATTCTCTAAGCTCACTAGCCAAGATAAGGGTATGTTACCTTCGGAGACAACAACAAGGGTAAAATCATTGGCAAAGGAACCATAGGTAACAAATCAAACTTTTTAATTGAAGATGTATTTTTAGTAGATAGCTTAAAGCATAATCTTTTGAGCATTAGTCAATTGTATGATAAATGATACATTATAAGATTTGAATTTAATGCTTGCATTATTGAAAAATGATACAAAAACACATCTATGATTGCCCTAAAATATAATAATATATACACTATTGACATTGATGATCTTTGTAATGAAATGTGCTTTTCAATTTTAAACGATGATGCTTAGCTTTGGCATAGGAGATTAGGTCATGCTAGCATGAAACTAATATCTCAAATCTCATCTAGAGAACTTGTAAGAGGTATTCCTAACATTAAGTTTATCAAAGACAAAGTGTGTGATGCATATCAACTAGAAAAATAAATAAAAAGTAGTTTCAAATAAAAAAAAATCAAATAAGCACATCTAGACCATTGTAATTGATCCATATAGATTTATTTGGACCAATTGATACAACAAGCGTAGAAGGTAGCAAATACACCTTTGTAATTATAGATAATTATAGTAGATACACTTAGACATATTTCTTGGCACACAAAAGTGATTGTTTTAAGTGTTTTTCAAAATTTTGTAAACTTGTTCAAAATAAAAATGGCTTTATGATTTCACTCATTCATAGTGATCACGGCGGTGAGTTTCAAAATCATAATTTTCAAAACTTTTGTGAATCAAATGGATACAACCATAATTTCTCTACTCTAAGAAATCCTCAACAAAATGGAATAGTTGAAAGAAAGAATAAGAGCTTACAAGAAATAACAAGAATTATATTTAATGAACATAGCCTACCCAAATATTTTTGGGCCAAAGTTGTTAATATGATTTGCTATATCATGAATAGGGTTCTAGTAAGACCATTAGTTTCCAAAACTCCTTATGAATTATGGAATAATAAAAATCCAACGTTTCGTATTTTAAAGTTTTCGATTGTAAATGTTTTACCTTAAATGAAAAAGATGCCTTAAGAAAGTTTGATTTAAATTTGATGAAGATATTTTTCTTAGTTATTCTTCTATTTCTAAAGCCTTTTGTGTCTTTAATAAAAGAACTTTGGTTATAGAAGAATCTATTCATATTGTCTTTAATGAAGTTTTTGAATTTAAGAAAAATGATTTTGACGATGATCTTGATTTTGATGCTTTGAATTTGAATAAAACCTCTCCTCTTACTAGCAACTTGTATGTATCTTCTTTCAAAATATCCTTACCTAAGGAATGGAAGTATGTAGATGCTCATCCTAAGGAGCTAATCATATGAGACACATCAAAAGGTGTTTAAACTCGTTCTTCCTGTTAAAATTTTTGTGCTAACGCTGTTTTTGTTTCTCAAATTGAACCTAAATGCATTGATGAGACTTTGAAAGATGATTCATGGGTTATCATAATGCAAGAAAAGTTGAATCAATTTGAGAGAAATGAGGTGTGGAAACTTGTTCCTAGACCTAGTGACCATTTGGTGATTGGTACTAAATGGGTCTTTAGAAACAAGTAAGATGAATTTGGTATTGTAGTTAGAAACAAGGCTAGATTAGTGGTCAAAGGTTTCAACCAAAAAGAATGTATCGATTATGAAGAAACATTCGCTCTTGTGGCAAGATTAGAAGCCATAAGGATGCTCCTTTCCTATGCTTGTTGTAATAATTTTAAATTATTTCAAATGGATGTCAAAAGTGCTTTTTTGAATGGCTTTATTTTCGAAGAAATTTATTTTGAATAACCACCTGGATTTAAGAATACTTTTTTTCCTAATCATGTGTTTAAGTTAACTAAGGCTCTCTATGGATTAAAATAAGCCTCAAGGTCTTGGTATAAGAGACTTAGTTCCTTTCTTATCTAAAATAATTTCTTCAAAGGCAAGGTCGATACTACATTATTTATTAAAAATTTTAAAAATAATTTTCTTGTAGTTCAAATTTATGTTGATAATATTGTTTTTGGTTCTATAAATGAGTCCTTATACGAATCATTTGCCAAAAGTATGAGCTAAGAGTTCGAAATGAGCTTAATGGGTGAACTAACTTTCTTTTTAGGCTTACAAATCAAACAACTTAATGATGGTATTTTTCTAGTCATGTTAGGATCTGAGCGGCACTAAGAGGAGGGTGAATTAGTGTAGCAGATAAAATCTATAAATTTAAAGCGATTTTAGAAAGAGTTATTCGTTCAAAAATTTCAGTCCGACGAAAGAGACTCAAGCAAAGTGATTTGAGTGAATGTAATTGAGAGTAGTGAGAAGGAGATCAAAAGATTTACAGCTAAGTAAAGGCAAGATGCAGAAATTTAAAACTCACATCCAGAGTAGTACGCAATGATATATAGTGGTTCGGTCAAATAACCTATGTCCACTTTCGAAACCTCCTCTGATGAGGTTCTTAACTTCCACTATCAAATCTTCTTGAAGGGGAAGGACCAAGCACCCCTCTTACAAACTCTTATAAGTGGTTCACACTCTTACCAAATTTTGACAAAGAAAAAGTGGGAGGTGAACACTCAAGCTATCGAACATAATTTTTCTAAAGCTTTGACTTAGTTTTTTCACTTCTCAAAAGGTACTTAGCTAGCTGAGAAGAGAAGGGTATTTATAGACTTAATTGACTTAAAAAATGGAGCCAAAAAGAGTCATATCCTGGATTTTAGGGTACTGGCGGTACCATCGCCTAACACTGGTAGTACCACTGCCAATTGACCTTGTTCTATCAATATACTAGATGGTATCACTACCTAATCTAGTAGTACTATCGCCTGACAGAGTCATCGGGCTCTATGGACTGGTAGTACCATTGCTTGTTAAGTGATACCACTATTGGTAGGTAATAACTGCCAGCGATACCACCGCTGACCTGGGGTGGTACTATCACCCATACCACCTAGGAATTGGTTCCCGGGGTGGTGCCACTGCCCCAGTCTGACAGTGCCACAACCAAACCTGGTCCAGTACTACTGAATGAGCCCTGAATCTAGCCCAATTTAGTCCAATTAAGGCCTAGTTAGCCCCTATTAGAGTTAATCAGGATTATCACATAATCCTTACCCTAATTATGTGTTAACTATAAAATTAAAACATAATTCTAAGCAAATTAAAAACTGGCAACATCGAGTCTTCTTTCGGTGAGCTTTCCGGTGAACTTCCAGTGGACTTCTGACACTAAGTTGTTTAATTTGCAATACTAAAAAGAAGGTTAATTCACCCATTAGACTCATTTTAAATTCATGACTCGTACATTTAGTAAATGATTCACATAGTGATTCGTTAGTAGAACCAAAGATAATATTATCAACATAGATTTGAACAATAAGAAAATTATTTTTAAAATATTTAATAAATAATATAGTATCGACCTTGCCTTTAGTAAAATTATTTGAAATTAGAAATGAAGTAAGTCTCTCATACCAAGCCCTTGGGGCTTGTTTTAACTCATAGAGAGCTTCAGTCAATTAAAACACATGATTAGGAAGGAGAGAGTTTTCAAAACTGGGTAGTTGTTCAACAAACATTTTTTCAGAAAGAAAACCATTTAAGAAAGTACTTTTGACATCCATTTGAAATAACTTAAAATTATTACTATTAGCATAGGCAAGGAGTATCCTAATAGCTTCTAATCTTACCACAGGAGCAAAGGTCTCTTCGTAATCGATACCTTCTTCTTGGTTGAAACCTTTGGCCACTAATCTAGCTTTGTTTGTAACCACGATACCAAATTCATTTTTCTTGTTTCTAAATACCCATTTAGTACATATAACTAAATGGTCACTTGGTCTAGGAATAAGCTTCACATCTCATTTCTCTCAAATTGGTTCAATTCCTCTTGCATTGCGATAACCCAAGAATCATCTTTCAAGGCTTCGTCAATACACTTAGGTTCAATTTGAGAAAGGAAAATGGCATTGGCACAAAAATTCTTAAAAGAGGAACGAGTTTGAACCCCTTTTGATGTGTCTCCTATAATTAATTCCTTTGGATGAGCATCTACATACTTTCATTCCTTAGGTAAGGAAATTTGGGAAGAAGATGCATCCAAGTTATTAATTTAAGGAGAGGATTCATTCAAATTCAAATTATCAAAACCAAAATCATCATCAAAATTATTTTTCTTAAATTCAAAAACTTCATTAAAAATTACATAAATAGACTATTCTATAACCAAGGTTCTATTGTTAGAAACATGAAAAGCTTTAGAAACGGAAGAGTAACTAAGAAAGATGTCTTCATCAAATTTAGCATTGAATTTTCCTAAAGCATCCTTTTCATTTAAGATAAAACATTTGTAACCGAAGACTTTAAAATAGGAAACATTCGGTTTTTTGTTATTCTACAATTCATAAGGAGTTTTTGATAGAGATAGTCTTATTAGAACCCTATTCATGACATAGCAAGTCGTATTAATGGCTTCGGCCCAATGGTATTTGGGTAAACTATGTTTATTTAACATGGTTCTTACCATTTCTTATAAATTTCTATTCTTTCTTTCTACTACTCTATTTTGTTAAGGATTCTCATTAGATTCACAAAAATTTTGGAAGTCACGATTTTGGAATTCCCCACTGTGATCACTTCGAATCGATGAAATCATTAAACTCTTTTCGTTTTGAGTTAGTTTACAAAATTTAGAGAAGCACTCAAAGTAATCACTTTTATGAGCTAAGAAATAGGTCCAAGTAAATCTACTATAGTCATCTATAATTACAAATACATATTTGCTATCTCCTAGGCTCGTTGTGTCAATTGGTCCATATAAATCCATATGGATCAATTGTAATAGTCTAGAGGTGCTTTTTTGATTCTTTAGTTTAAAGCTAGTTTTTATTTGTTTTCTTAGTTGACAAGCATCACATATTTTATCTTTAATGAACTTAAAATTGGGAATGCCTCTTACAAATTCTTTAGATGTGATTTGAGAGATTAGTTTCATACTAGCATGACCTAATCTCCTATGCTAAAGCCAAGCATCATCATTCAAAACTGAAAAATATATTTCATTACTAAAATAATCAATGTTTATGGTGTAGACATTATTTTGTTTAAGTGCAATCATAGATGTGTTATGTGGTTTTTTAATAATGTAAGTATTAGATTCAAATTTCATAATATATCCCTGATCACATAATTGACTAATGCTCAAAAGATTATGCTTTAAACCATCTACCAATAACACATTATCAATTAAAAATTTTGATTTATTACTTATAGTTCCCTTGCTAATGATTTTACCCTTGTAGTTGTCTCTAAAGATAACATACCATTCATCTTGACTAGTGAGCTTAGAGAATTGAAATGGATCTCTAGACATGTGCCTTGAGCATCCACTATCAAAGTACCATCTTTTGCTCCTAGCTTGTGTGGGTGAATGTGTCTACAACAGAGGATGGTTTTTAGGTACCTATTTGAACTTGGGTGCCTTAAAAATTGATATACTAATCTTGTCATTATTCATTGAGTTCCTTATCATTCTTTTAGGAACCCATATTAACTTTTGTGGGCTAAGTTTCTTATATGGACATTTATAAGCAACATGTTTGGATTTGCAATAAAACTTACATTTCAAATGAGATGATGTTAGAACCCTCCGCGGATTCTAAGCTTGGGGTTGATCTCTATAGGGGATCGGCCTCCTTGGAACTCTATAGGGGTTCCTTCCTCCAAGTTGCTGCACAAAGGCTGCTAAAAGATTGATCTATTCATCGATTAAAGAGGATGAATACATGGCTATTTATAGGGCTTCTAAGCCCCAACTCCTAATAGGACTCTTACTTAAGACTCCTACTTCTAACCAACTTCTAATTAGGACTCCTTCTCTAGTTGGACTTCTACTTCTAATAGGACTCTCTTCCAAATAGGAATTCTACTTCTAATAGGACTCTCTTCCTAATAGGACTTCTACTTCTAATAGGACTCTTTTCCTAATAGAATTCCTACTTATAATAGGACTCCTTTCCTAAGAAGCAACCTAACCCTAACCTAGCCGGCCTCTTCACCTCTTTAATAAGGGGCGGCTAGATAGGATTTACATGAATGCCCTTATTAATGAAACTAAATTAGGACTCTCATAGCTAGAGTCCTAATAGCCCTCTTCAAATCAGCCTTGTCCTCGAGGCTGACGTTCCATGAATTCTGGGAATTTGATCTTCAAGTTGTCGTAGTTCTCCCAAGTGGCATCTTTTGCTGGTAGGTTTGCCCACTGTATTAACACTTCAGATGGCAGGTCGTCATCGTCGTCGATCAATAATGGCACTTGGTTGGGTCTAGAGCTCTCCTTGGGTAGTTATATTTGGTAGATGGCTTTGGGTGTCTCGTGTTGTCCCAACTTGAGCTTCAAACATGATACATGGAAGACTGGATGGATTCGGGAGTGGCGGGTAAGTCCAATCTGTATGCTCTTTGCTCCGATGCGCTCCAAGAAATATTTTAGGCTTTTATGGTCGATCTTGATGTGAAAGCGTCGCCCAATTAAGTACTGTCTCCATTTGGACATCGCATGCACAATCGCGAGCATCTCCTTGTCGTAAATAGTCATCTTGAGGTGGGAAGGAGATAACGCCTTACTAGTATAAGCGAGGGGTCGGCCATCTTGCATTAGTACAACACCAATTCCTGCTCCGGAGGCATCAGCTTCAATAATAAAAGTCTCATCGAAGTCGGGTAATGCTAGTATTGGTGTTGTTATCATTGTGACTTTAAGTTCGTCGAAGGCGGTGGTGGCTTTGTCTGACCACTGGAAAGCATCTTTTTTCAGCAAGAAAGTAAGGGGTGCACTGATCTTTCCATTGTCTTTCACGAACTTACGATAGTAACCTGTTAAACCAAGAAAGCCGCGCAGTGATTTTATGTTCCTCGGGGTTGGCCAGTTCTGCATTGCTTCAATTTTGGAGGGGTCCACTGTCACCCATTCCTCTGATATGATATGCCCAAGATATTCTATCTTTTGTTGAAGAAAGCAAAAATTCATAGTGACCGTTGTGCGTTCGAAAGGTAGTTTTCGGTATGACTTTTTCGCACACTCGTATTTGATGATACCCGGATCGAAGGTCCAACTTTGTGAAGACTCGTGCTCCTTTAATTCATCAAGCAATTCATCTACTACTGGAATAGGATACTTGTCCTTGACGGTTATGTCGTTGAGAGCTTGGTAATCAACGCACATTCGCCATGTTCCGTCTTTCTTTCGTACGAGGAGCACTGGTGAAGAGTAGGGGCTGCAACTTGGCCGAATAACTCCTGTTTCAAGCATCTCTTTTACAATCCTTTCTATTTCATCTTTTTGGAGATGTGGATACCAATATGGTCGAGTATTTGCTGGAGGTTTCCTGGAAGAATCGGTATACAATGATCGTGTCGTGATTAGGAGGTAGGCTGCGTGGTTCGTCAAATATATCTGAAAATTTAGCAAGCAAGGGAAGTAGGTTTGGATCTTCAAATTTGGTTGGCTCTCCCTTAGGTTGCTGCTCAAGTTGTACCAAAAAGCCGCTGCATGCTTTGTGCAAAACTTTATCCATTCGTTGTGTGCAAATTATCGTTACGTCGCCCCCACGTTTCCCGTACAATATCACCTGTTTCCCCTTGCTGTAAAATTTCATAATTAGTTTCAAAAATGTCATCAACCATTCGATACCAAGCACGGCCTCATAATCATCGAGAGAGAGGAGGAAAAATCTGCAATTATCTCTTGGTCCTGCAGAACAGCTTTCACCCGTGGGTACTTACGATCACACTTCAAAATTCGTCCATCTGCGACTTTAACATCGAACCTACTGCAATTCTCAATAGGTAAGGCCATCCGGACAGCAACCTTGCTGTTCATAAAATTATTAGTGCTCCCGGTGTCAATAAGAACGGTGATTGGTTGTTGCTTCAGAAATCCTCCCACTTTCATTGTTTGCGGGTTCGCATAACCGGCAAGGGCATGCATCGTAATATCAATTGGCTGCTGTTCTTCATCCGTGACCTCTTCCTCATGCTTCTGGACCTCCTCCTCCATGTCTTCAAGAGGTTCAATCAATAGGAGGTGGCCCCTTTTGCAGCGATGATCGCGGTTCCATGGCTCGTCGCAATGCCAACAAAGACCCTTTGGCTTTGTCGGTCCACGTAGTTCTTCTCTTGTCAATTTTGTGGGTAGCGAAGGATGGTTGGGAGCAGAAGGAGGTTTATATGTTGAGGTTCCAGGAGTGGTTCTCATCCTCCGAGCATCTTGGTTAAGTCGTTCTTCTTGTATTCGGGCAAAAGAAATCGCAGCCATCACGATGCACGGGTCATGCGCGCTTAACTTCCCCTTTTATCTCTGGCTTGAGTCCTTCGATAAATGTTCCTAACAATTGACGGTCAGTCCAATCACGAGCAAGGTAAGATAGCTTCTCAAACCTGGTTTGGTACTCTTGAATCGTAGAGGTTTGTCGAATCTTTGCGAGTTGGCCGTCGATATTTTCATACTCCGTAGGTCCGAAACGGTTCAGCAGTGCATTCTTAAATTGATTCCATGTCGGAGCCCCATGATTATATTCCAGCCAATTGTACCATTGAATAGCATCTCCTTCAAGGTGGATGACAGCAATCTCCACCATAGCATTATCCGACGTTCGGTAGTAGCGAAAGTAACGTTCTGCGCGCGAAATCCACCCCGCCGGGTCTCCTTCTTCCCATCGTGGGAAGTCCACCCTCATGCGTGGCTGTAGCATGTCCGAGGGCTGTCCCTCCTTCTCTGGGGTCCTTTCTAAATTCTCTCCTTGCTGTAGTTTAGTTGGACTCGATGGTTGTCCAATTCTGAATTCTGCAAACAAAGCGCGCAATTTGTCTTCGAAGCACGATTCAAGCCGTGATTCAATCCGAGATTCCTATGCTTCAAATTTGGCATCAATTGGATCTTGGGAAGCCATAGCATATGTCTGTAGATCAGAGATGCCCTTGTCTTTTTTCTGTTGACGGGTTAATGGCATGGGGTGGTGGAAGGTTCGGACAATGGATCGGTGATTGAAGGGTTCAGCTGTAATGGTTTACTATTTTGGGCTGTGGTTTTTTATGCTGTTAGGGTTATAAAACTAGGTTATGATGGCTGCATCTTGAGGCTAGCGGGATGCCCTAAAGACGTCTTGGTTTGTGGCAGCAAGGTGGCTAGGGTTTGGTAGGTTACGGAGAAGAAAAAAAGACAAAGGTGCAATACCAGATTTTTACTAAAAATTCCAGCAGTAAAGATGTAATTTTTTCCAGAAATTTTCAAAAGAGATTCAAGTAAAACTCAAAGGGGATCTACTGATAAGGAAGAGGTAATACTGTAAAAAATTTCGTAGGAAGAAACGACAACAAAAGGTTTGGCAAAATTGAGAATCACGGAGAGGTATTATAGCAGATTTTTACGTCTAAAGTGCAGCAGATTGGACGTAAAAGATAAGTGGTTTTTATTGAGAATTTTTCGACAAAACCAAAGGGAAATCCACTATTAGGAAGTGTCAAAGCCGTCATAAAAATTTCATAGAGATTTGGATAGAAAAAACGCAGTAGCAAGATCAAAAAGGCAGTGCTATGCGGCTGAAATTCTGCAGTGCGACTTTCGTTGTAGAGATGAAAACTTTACAACGAAAAGTTTTATGCAGCAATTATAGGAACGAATTTTTTTGGAGTTTTTGAATAAGGATAACTAAATTGCAGCAGCAGTAGGGTAGATAACCAGAACCTGTTGCAATTCACGGGAAGATCAAAAGATGATCTACGGTGGTGGAGATGACGACGGAATTCAGCGATGATCTTCTAAGCAATTGTGGGAATTGCTTTGCGTGGTTGTGGAGGGATGGTGGATGGCTGTGGAAGGGCAGCGAGATGCCAAGAACGCTGCTCTGATACCAAGTGTTAGAACCCTCCGCGGATTCTAAGCTTGGGGTTGATCTCTATAGGGGATCGGCCTCCTTGGAACTCTATAGGGGTTCCTTCCTCCAAGTTGCTGCACAAAGGCTGCTAAAAGATTGATCTATTCATCGATTAAAGAGGATGAATACATGGCTATTTATAGGGCTTCTAAGCCCCAACTCCTAATAGGACTCTTACTTAAGACTCCTACTTCTAACCAACTTCTAATTAGGACTCCTTCTCTAGTTGGACTTCTACTTCTAATAGGACTCTCTTCCAAATAGGAATTCTACTTCTAATAGGACTCTCTTCCTAATAGGACTTCTACTTCTAATAGGACTCTTTTCCTAATAGAATTCCTACTTATAATAGGACTCCTTTCCTAAGAAGCAACCTAACCCTAACCTAGCCGGCCTCTTCACCTCTTTAATAAGGGGCGGCTAGATAGGATTTACATGAATGCCCTTATCAATGAAACTAAATTAGGACTCTCATAGCTAGAGTCCTAACAGATGATACATGTAGTGTCGGTCCTTTAATGAAGGTGGTTGAAGTTCGGTGAGATCCACTCACAAATCCAATACCATTTCTTTTTCGAGGTGACCCTTGTTTGCAAGGATGATGTCCAAGCCCTTGTTACTGACCTTAAATTTGTTTAGGGTCTCTTTAAGTAGTAAGTTTACATTTTTTATTGCCTTTAAGTGTTCACACTTAGAGCATGGGGGTCAAGAGGGAGTATCGAGTTCAAGACTTTCAAGTTTATCTAGTAAGATAGCATGCTCCTTTTTTAATATATTAAACTTCTTACTAATAGCTCTACACTCATCAAATAATTCTTGAAAAGTAATTGAAAGTTCATCGAAAGATAAATCTTCATTAAATAACTCACATACCTCATCTCCTAAAACCATTAGTGTGAAGTTGGCCTCCTCTTTGTTGCTTGCTTCTTCATCTTTGGAGCCACTTGAGTCATCCCACGTTGCCTTTAGAGCTTTTTTCCTTTTTGGTTACTTCTTCTTGACTTAGGGGCATTCACTTCTGAAGTGCCCTGGCTTCTTATATTCATAACATATGACTTGGTCTTTTTTTATTCAAGTTTGTTTTTAGTGTCACTTTTAAATTTATTCCTTCTTATAAATTTTTTGAATTTTTGAGTTAAGAGTACTAGTTCATCATCAAGGTCCTCATCACTTAAAGATTCCTTCAAGTGATATTCTTGTGTTCTCAATGTCATATCCTTTCTGTTCTTTGGAAGGGGGTTCTAGCTTATTATGAGTATCGCATGTCATTTCGTAGGTCATTAAAAACTAAATGAGTTCTTCGAGAGGAAAAGTTTTAAGATCCTTGGCCTCTTAAATAGTCATAACTTTTGGATCCCAACTCTTTGGAAGGGATCTTAAAATTTTAGTTACAAGTTCAAAATTAGAAAAATCATTACTAAGTGCTTTGAGTCCATTGACGACATCCGTGAAATTGGTGTACATGTCTCCGATGGACTCACTTGGTTTCATCCGAAACAATTCATAAGAATGCGCCAAGAGATTGATTTTGGACTCTTTCACTCGGTTAGTGCCTTCATGAGTAATCTCAAGAATACGCCAAATATCAAAAGTTGATTCATAAATCGAAATACGATTAAACTCTTGTTATCAAGTGCATAAAACAAGGCAGTCATAGCCTTTGCATTAAGTGCAAAAACCTTCTTCTCCGATTCATTCCATTCGTTCATCGGAAGAGAAGATTTTTAAAATCCATTTTCAATGATATTTCAAAGTTCAAAATCCATAGAGATAAAAAAAATCTTCATACGAGTCTTCCAATAAGTATAATCCGACCCATTAAACATAAGTGGACGTGTAATGAAATGACCCTATTGCATATCAGAATAAACTATCTCTCTTGGGTTTTAAACCAAATGAGAGTGACCAGGCTCTGATACCAATTGTTAGGATCTAAGCGGTACTAAGAGGGGCGGGGGGGAATTAGTGCAGTGGATAAAACTTGTAAATTTAAAGCGATTTCGGAAAGAGTTGTTCGTTTAGAAATTTCAGTCCAACAAAAGAGACTTGAGCAAAGTGATTCGAGTGAATGCGAATGAGAGTAGTGAGATGGAGACTGAAAGATTTGCAGCTAAGTAAAGACAAGATACAAATTTAAAACTCACACATCTAGAGTAGTACGCAGCAATGTATAGTGGTTCGGTCAAATGACGTACATCCACTTCCAAAACCTCCTCCGATGAGGTTCCCAACTTCTACTATCAAATCTTGTTGAAGGGGAAGGACCAAGCACCCCTCTTAGAAACTCTTACAAGTGGTTCACACCCTTATAGAATTTTGACAAAAAAAAAGTGGGAGGTGAACACTCAAGCTATCGAATATAATTTTTCTAAAACTTTGACTTAGTTTTTTCACTTCTCAAAAGGTACTTAGCTAGTTGAGAAGAGAGGGGTATTTATAGACTCAATTAGCTTAAAAAATGGAGCAAAAAAGAGTCACATCTCGGATTTTCGGGTGCTGGCATACCACCACCTCACACTGGCAGTACCACTACCAATTGACCATGTTCTGTCAGTGTACTAGGTGGTACCACCGCCCAGTCTAGCGGTACTATTGCTTGATAAAGTCCTCGGGCTTTGTGAACTAGTGGTATCACCGCTTGTTAGGCAGTACCACCGTTGGCAGGTAATAATTACCAACGGTAGCACCACTGACCTAGGGCGGTACTACCACTTAGACTACCTAGGAATTGATTCCCGAGATAATTCCACCACTCCAGTCTGGTGGTACCACCGCTAGACTTGGTCTAGTACTACTGAATGAGCCCTAAATCCGGCCTAATTCAGTCCAACTATAGCCTAGTTGGCCCCTATTAGGGTTAGTCAGGATTATCACATAATCCTTACCCTAATTATATGTTAACTATAAAATTGAAACATAATTCTATGTAAATTAAAAATTGATAATGTTGAGTCTTCTTCCGACGATCTTTTTGGTGAACTTCCGGTGGACTTCCGACACACTCTCAGATTTCTTCCGGCAGACTCCCAACAGGCTCCTGGACGTTATGGAGAGTTCGACGAATCTTTGGCAAGCATCTGAGCCTTCTCGGTGAGCTCCACAAACCTCCAACAATCTTTTCGATGAACTTCTGAAACCTTCGGCAAGTCCCCGATTCATCCATGGCTGGTTCCGGCAGCACTTCCAATGATCTTTCGAACTTTCGACGGACTCTCGAACTCCCAATGTACTTGACTCCGACAATTCACTTTATGTCTTCATTACTATCGTAGTTAATCCTGCACACTTATCTCAATAATATGGATTAGATCAAATAACCTACAATTAACTTTATCATCAAAATATGAGATTAAACAAGTCAAACCAAATATGCATTAGAGTTACTAAAATGATTTAATATGAATGATTCAAAGAATGATACACCAATGAATACCTCCACTAAGTTAAATATGGATGATAATAGAGAAAGCTTTGATAAAAAAACTTATAGGGGTATGATAGGTAGTTTATTATACCTCACTACAACTAGACTAGATATTATGTTTAGTGTAGAACTTTGTGCTTGATTTCAATCTAATCCTAAGCTATCTCATTTTAAAGTTGTTAAAAGAATTCTTAGATACCTAAAAGGAACCCCTAATCTAGGACTATGGTATCCAAAATCTAAAACTTTGAATTAATTGCTTATGCTGATGTTGATTTTAGTGGATATAGAATAGATAGAAAAAGCACATCTGGAACATGCCAATTCATAGGTCATGCACTTATCTCTTGATCTTCCAAGAAACAAAGTTTGATTGCACTATCTATAGCAGAAGCCGAATACATAGTAATAAGTGCATGTTGTGCACAAGTTATATGGATGAAAAATACATTAGAAGATTATGAAATTTACATAAAGAAGATTTCCATAAAATGTGATAATATAAGTGCAATATGTTTAGCAAAAAATCTTATTCAACACTCTAGAACTAAACATATTGACATTAGGTATCATTTTATGCGAGATCATATTAATAATCATGATGTAACCTTAGCGTTTGTTGATACGAAACATCAATTAGTTGATATTTTTATAAGACCTTTAAATGATAAATAATTTGATTTCATTAGAAGAGAATTAGGCAAGTTAAATTATCTGAATACATGAGTTTCTTATATACTTTTTTTTCAAACTTTTTCGATCTTTCGATGGAGCTTTTATCAAATTTATTTCATATCATCTTTCTCTTATCTTGGTATCGAGTTCATTTTATGAATTTATTTCGTATGATACCCTTGCTCTACCACTTAATGACTTTTGATACTCTTAGAACCCTGCCCTCATTCACAGATTTTATTGACTAACATATCATTCATAGATTTCATTCTTGTGCAAATTTTAGCAATGATTATGAATGGATTTTATTTGATAGAAACAGCATTTCACGAATTTTATTTGATAAAAATAGCATTCATGAATTTTATTTAATAGAAATGGCATTCACAGATTTTATTCACAAACCTTATTTGATAAAAGTATGATTTTATAGAAATGTTATTTACGGATTTCATATCAAATAAAATTCATAGATTTTCTTTTGAAAATCCATGAATTTTATTATATGAATTTTATTGTATGATACACTTGACTCTTGTATGAATCTCTTCTCTTTATTCACATTTTTATGTCATGGGCTCTTGATGTAAAGTAGAATCTTGATGAATTTTTGATAGCTTGAATGAATTGTTTTCCTTGTATTATTCATAGGCTTTTGATAGCTTAATTCTTCTTGATGAATGAACTCTTTCTTTCCCTTTTCAAGAGGAACTCTTGTGGACACCTTCACCTATTTTTCATTTTTGCTAACTTACCTACTTCAAAGCTATAAAGGAATGCTAGCATGAGAAGTGCTAGTTTGTACATTTCCTCTCTACTTGGCTACAAAGTCACTATTTGCTATTGCAACAATGAAAAATTTTGCTTGCATGAAATGATTGCTCATTTCCTTTTTGTTGATGACAAAGAGGGAGAAAGTGGCAAATTAATGAAAACTTAAAATGTATCATGCTTGGTATTATGAATTGCTAGAAATATGTTTATCGTGAAATGTATCGTAAATACTTGAAATTTATCATAAATGCTCGAAATGTATCGTAAATACTTAAAATGTATCGTAAATGCTTGAAATGTATCATAAATGATTGAAATGTATCGTAAATACTTGAAATGCATCATAAATGTTTGAAATGTATCATGAATGCTTAAAAAAAGTTTCATACTTAAAATGATAACTTTTTATCATGCTCATTATCATATTTGATTAGGTATCAAAATGATAAATGTCTATTATTATGATTTGGTATCAAACTTGAAATGTGTATCATGCTTAATATCCTAATTGAAATTGGTATCGTACTTTAAAATGATGAATTATTATTTCGTATTGAACTTGAAGTTTGTATCATACTAAATATCATATTTGAAGTTGGTATCATTCTTTGAAATGATGAATGTCTATCATCATTTGATATCGGACTTGAAAATGGTTATCATGCTTTGACACCATATTAGCAAATTTTGGTATCATGATAAATATGTGATATCGTGTTTTGAAGAATCATGCTTAGTATCATGTTGTGCATGTTGATAAGTTGAAATGCATGTAACTTATCGGTTAGTGCTTGAATCCAAAGGTTTTGAATTCAAGTGTCTTTTCTCAAGTGTGGCATATGGATAGGAAGAGTTAAGATTAATTTCATCATCAATTGATTATCACCGGCTCCCGATACCTCCTCCGATAAGGTCATCGGGTTCCACTATTAATCTTTCTTCGCAGGCAAAGATCAATCACTCTTTTACATAACTCTTTACAAGTAGCTTGCCGAGAAGATTGGAGCTTGCTAAAGAAGCTCTTCAAAACTCACCAAATAGATCATTGTGAAGTCCAGGAGCTTGCTAGGAGTCCATTGGAAGATTGCCAAGAGATTATCGGAAGTCCGCCGGAAGATCGTTGGAAGCTCGTCGAAAGAAATTTTGACTTACCGGACTTGTTTGTTTTAGTATATGCCTTAAATATCATAGTTAGGGCTTAATTAGGGTTAGGTTTGGAAGGTAATCCCACTAACTCTGTTAGAGCCTAATTGGGCCCATAATTGGATGGGTTTGGGCCAGACTCATAGCTTAAAGAAGTTGTCGAACCCTATATAGTGGTTGTATCGCTAGATTGGGCAGTGGAACTGCCCGGAGCTTAGTCTCCTAAGTGTCTGGGTGATGGTACTACCTAGACTGGGTGGTAGTACCACCAGATTGAGTGGTGGTACCACCCAATTCCAGCAGCCAGGACTTTGTTTGGCGGTAGTATTGCCTAGTGTCAGAGTCAACTTGCAGTGGTACTGCTAGGATCCTGAAAATCCAAGATGAGACCTTTTTTGGCCCAATTTTTTAAGCCAATTGAAGCCTATAAATACCCTTACTTCTCAGCTTGTTCCACATAGAGATAGAGAAGTGAACAAAAGAACTAAGACTACAGTGAAATTACTTGTAAAAGTTGAGAGTTCACCTCCACCGATTTTAAGTGTTAGAAGCTTGTAAAAGGAGAGTGAGCCACTTGTAAAATATTCTATAAAGGGGTGATTGATCTTTGCCATTGAAGAAAGATCAATAGTGAAAGCCGGTGACCTAATCGGAGGAGATATCGGGAGTGGACATAGGTCGAATGACTAAACCACTATAAATTGGTGTGTTCTCTTCTTGTTGCGTACTTTAATTTTACTGCTTATCATCTTTACTTAACTGCAACTGCTCAACTTCTTCTTCTCTACTCATGAACTTATTCAAGTTAAATGTCTTTCCGAAACATGTTTTCATGAATGAAACTTTTTCAGCGTATGAAGTTTTCTGAAATCACATAAATCAAAGTTTTTAACTGTTGCACTAATTCACCCCTCCCTCATCTCTTAGTGTCATTTTTTAAACCAATAATTGGTATTAGAGCGATGTCACTATTATTTTGGTTTGAAACCCAAGAGAGATAGCATTTGCTGACAATCAAGAGGGTTATTCAATCACACATCCACCTATATTCAATGGGACAGATTATACATATTAGAATACTAGGATGAGATTCTTTTTTATTTATATGGATTTTGAGTTATGGAACATTATCAAAAATAGTTTTCAAAAGTCTTCTCTTCTAATAAATGATTAGAATGAGTTGGAGAAGAATACTTTCTCTTTAAATGCCAAGGCTATGAATGTCTTGTTTTGTGCTTTTGATAAAAATGAATCCAATTGAGTATCTATTTGCAAAACAGCTTTTGATATTTGGCATATACTCGAAATCACACATGAAGGCACTAGTAGAGTAAAGGAGTCTAAAATAAATCATTTAGTTCATAGTTATGAATTGTTTCGGTTGAAATCAAGTGAGACCATTAGAAACATGTACACTCGGTTTACGGATGTTGTCAATGGTCTCAAAGCCATAAGTAAAAGTTTTTCTAACTTTGAACTTGTTAATAAAATATTAGGATCCTTTTCAAAGAGTTGGGACCCTAAAGTGACGACCATTCAAGAGGCCAAGGATTTGAACAAATTTTCACTCGAAGAACTTATCGGGTCTCTAATGACTTATGAAATGATTTACAATACTCATGAAGACCTTGATAACAACCTTCTAAAGAATATGAAGGATATGACACTAAGAATTCATGAAGACCACTTGAAAGAAAGCTCAAATTATGAGGACTATGATGATGACTTGGCACTCTTGACAAGAAAGTTCAAAAAATTCATAAAAAGAAACAAATCTAAGAATAATGATACTAAGAACAAAATTAAACTCAAGAAAGAACAAATCATTTGCTATGAATGCATGAAGCAGGGACACTTCAAAAGTGAATGTCCCCACACGAAGAAAAAACAACCGAAGAAGAAGAAGGCGCTCAAAGCAATGTGGGATGATTCGAGCACTTCTAAAGACAAAGAGCAAAGCAACAAGGAAATTGCTAACTACACGCTAATGGTAATCGGTGATGAGGCAAGTAGTTCATTAGATGCCAATTTATCTTTCGATGAACTTTTGAGTACTTTTCATGATTTATTCTATGAATGTAGATTAATTAGCAAAAAGTATAATTTATTAATAAAGGAGCATGCCTTTTTAAATAATGAATTTGAAAAACTTAAGCATGACAATACTTTATCATCTCGATGCACCATATGTGAACACTTAGAGGCACTTAAGATAGAAAACTTGCTACTCAATAAAACTCTAGAAAAGTTAAAGATTGGTAGCAAGTCTTTGAACATGATCCTTGCCAATAAGGGTCACGCTCATAGAAGGGATGAAATCGGCTTTGTAAGTAGCTCTCACCAAAAGCCAACCATCTTTGTTAAAGGCCCTACCTTGCTTGTATCATCCTGCACCAAATGCAACTTTTGTTGCAAACTCAAATATTTTATTCATAAATGTCAATTTAAGAAATATAGTCCACACAAATTAATTTGGGTTCCTAAAGGAACTGTAAAGAACTCTATGCAAAATGATAAGTTGAGTAGATCGATTTTTGAGGCATTCAAGGTCAAATGGGGACCTAAAAATCATCCTTTTTTTAGACATGCTTACCATCACAAGCTAGGAGCGAGAAATAGTACCTTAATGATGCATGATCATAATCAAGCTCACTAGCTCAAACAATAAAAGATCATTGATTGCCTAATGATTGAAATGTGTTGATCATTTATACGTTAACCTTCCACCTTGAATAATGATGCTAAGATATACTAGTGTTAAGACTAAGGGACACTAGGTAAATTGACCTTGTTAGACCTCTTGAAGAATGATTTTGATGATGATCTTGATTTCACTTATAATATGTTGATATTCAAGCTTTCGTGATTCTCGAAAATACTTGTATAAACTCCTCTCTTAATATTCAATTTATCAATTTTCTCATTAATCGTTCACCCTTGATCCTCCTAAAGAATATATTCTTGAAATTTTTTGATGATCATAACATCTCTCTATATGATTGAACCTCTTTGTATATTGAAACGGTTTGATGAGTTGTCTTTCTCAAAAGAAACGTGAAGTTCATTCAAATTGATAAACAAAAGGAACTTGAATGATTTTGTTTGATTAATTGTATGATAATTAAGTTAAACATTCAATATTAGACTCACTATAAAATAGACGTTAAATGTGAAAGATCAATTGATCAAGTGATAAAAGTGCTACAGCCCCAACTGAACCTAAGGGAATGTACTCGCGGCGGCACCATTGAAACTAGAGGTAGCACTGTTAGGACATTCTGTTCTTAGGCAGTGGCACCGCCCAACTAGCAGTGGCATTGCCCAAGAGTGCGCTATAAAAAGGCACTTTAGGGCCGACAGTAGAACCGACCCCAACACTTACCTTATCCCTCAAAGACCCTCTCCTTGTTAGGATTTGAGTGGCACTAAGAGGGGGGGTGGTGAATTATTGTAACGAATAAAACCTGTAAATTTGAAATCAATTTTGGAAACAATTGTTTGAAGTGAAATTTTGATTCGACGAAAATGATTCCAGTAGAATGATTTGAGTGAATGCTATTGAAAGTAGAGAGAAGGAGATCGATGGATTTGCGACTAAGTAAATAACAAGATGCAATAATTAAAACTCATACATTTAGAGTAGTACGCAGTGATGTATAGTGGTTCAATCAAATGACCTACGTCTGCTTCCGAAACCTCCTCCGATAAGGCTCTCAACTTCTACTATCAAATCTTCTTGAAGGGGAAGGACCAAGCATCCCTCATACAAACTTTTTACAAGTGGTTCACACTCTTACAAAATTTTGACAAAGTAAAAATGTGGGAGGTGAACACTCAAGCTATCGAACTCAATTTTACTATAGCTTAGACTCAATTTATATCACTTCTCAAAAGTACTCAGCCAACTGAGAAGAGGGGGGTATTTATAGACTCAATTGGCTTTAAAAATGGAGCCAAAAAGAGACATCCCAGATTTTTGGGTACTGGCGGTACCACCGCCTGTTGACCTTATTCTATCAGTGTACTAGGTGGTACCACCACCTAGTCTAGTGGTACCACTACCTTACAGGGTCCTCGGACTATGTGGACTAGCAGTACCGCCGCTTGTTAGGCAGTACCATCGTTGATAGGAAATAACTATCAGCGGTACCACCATTGACCTAGGGCGGGACCACTACCCAGACTACTTAGGGACCTATTTTTGGGACGATGCCACCACCCCAGTTTAGTAGTGCCGCCACTAGACCTAGTCCATCACTATTAAATGGGCCCTAAATTCGACCCAATTTAGCCTAATTAAGGCCTAATGGGCCCCTACTAGGGTTAACCAAGATTATCACCTAATCTTAACCCTAATTATATGCTAACTATGAAATTAAAAATATATTCTAAGCAAAAACAAAATCGGCATGTCGAGTTTTCTTTCGACGAGTTTCCGATGAACTTCCGACATACCCTCGGATTTCTTCTTACGGACTCCCAACATGCTCCCAAACTTTATGGCAAGTTCCTTGAATCTTTAGAAAGCTTCCAAACCTTCTCGGTGAGCTCCACGAACCTCTGACGGTCTTTTCGATGAACTTCCGATGACTTTGTTGTTGGGAAATCCAAGGGGGTGACATCTCATGTGCAGCGGAAGAACATAAAAACAAAACACACTAGATTTTCACAAAAGGTTCGATCGTCATGCAAAGAAAGGTGCGTCAAAAATAAATCCATGAATCCAAAAACTACGTGTGTAAGAAGAAACGATAGTACCTAGGGAGATCATATATCCCTGAGTTCTTGTAGATCCATAGGGGAGGATGAAGGAGGTCAAGCGTCCTCCTCTCTAGCAGTATCCACATGACGGAGACTACAACGATGCTCATCTCTGGGGAGAGGAGAATAGAAGGTGGCTACTAAGAAAAAAATCCCAGCCTATGGGCCTTTGGTTCCCTCCTATTTATAGAGGCCCTCTATAAACCCTAATGTATCCTGCCCTATTAGGTATTGGATCTTTATCCAATTACCCAAGCCTCTTAGATCAATGGGTCTCTACCTAATAATCTAGCTCTTAGCGGATCTCATCTATGGGATCCAATAATACATGAGCTTATTAGATATCCAATAAGATAGGGGCTCCGGTGGATATCTCATATCTGAATCTCTACTCGTCGCAACACCTACCATATGTGTGTAACCCTCTAGGCCCAATATCGAGCTGGCTATGAGTCATACCTATCAGAACTCCTTCTGACTCAGTGAATTATTATCTCTAAAGCAATTCACTCGACTCATCGACTACAGACGTACTAGGCTACTACGCCGCAATCCCCAAACGATATAGGGGAATCCATTCCTTTGGACCTATCTGTCCTCAGTTACTATGTACCTATAGTCCCTCATCCATCTAATATCCCAGAGACCATATATTGGGCATGGTGCTATCAGGCCCATACTATTTCCATTTGAGTCTCGCTCTAATCGGATTCTCCCAGAGAACTCTTTCTCTCTCAATCCGAATGACCCTAGCCAGGGATTTGCCTGAGCAAGAACACATGGGATATTCCTCTCATAATACCGAGAGATGATGATCCTTTATTGATACTCAATTGTCCTCATAAGGTTGGCTGTCACTCTCAATAACCGGTTATACTAGATCTGAAAATTTCAAACCTATAAGTTCGGTATCAAAGAGTAGAGTACTCATACAAGACATCCTTGGTGTCTCAAGTCTAAGGACCAGATACACTACTGGGACTACAGAATCGTTGTCTGACGTGAGATATCAATAACCATCCAACATTTCATAAGTGGATCAATTAGTGAACTCATTCTCCAATGAGCACCTGTATGTTGGGAAATCCACAAGGGGAGCGACATCACATGCACAGTGGAAGAATAGAAAAACAAAACCCCAGATTTCCCATATAAAGTTTTCATCATCGTGTGAAGATCGGTGCATCTAAAATAAATTCGCAAAATTGCATGTGTAAAAGAAGATACCTAGGGAGATCGTATATCCCTAAATTCCTGTAGATCTATCGGAGAGGATGAAGGAGGTCAAGCGTCCTCCTCTCTAGCGGTATCCACACAGCAGGGATTGCGACGATGCACCTCTCTCTCTGGGGAGAGGAGAACAGGAGGTGGCTACCAAAAGAAACCCTCAGCCTATAGAGCTTTGGTTCCCTCCTATTTATAGAGGCCCCTTGAAAACCCTAATGGATCTTTTACGCTATTGGGTATTGGATCTCCATCCAATTACCCAAGCCTCTTGGATTAGTGGGTCTCTACCCAATAATCTCTTATTAGCAATTATTGGATCTCATCTCAGGATACAATAATTTAGAGGCTTAATGGATATCCAATAAGATAGGGGGTTCAGCGGATATCTCATATCTGAACCTCTGCTCGTCGTAACACCTACCATATGTGTGTGACCCTCCAGGCCCAATATCGAGCTGGCCGTGAGTCATACTTGTTAAAACTCCTTCTGACTTAGTGAATTATTATCTCTATAATAATTCACTCAACTTATCGACTACGGACATACTAGGCCACTACGCCATGGTCCCTAGATGATATAGGAGAATCCAATCCTTTAGACCTATCTTTCCTCAGTTACCATGTATCTATAGTCTCTCATCCATCTAATATCCCAAAGACCCTGTACCGGGCATAGTGCTGTCAAGCCCATACGGTCTCTCCTTGAGTCTTGCTCTTGTCGGATTCTCCCAGAGAATACTTTCTCTCTCAATCTGAATAACCTTGGCCTAGGATTTGTTCGAGCAAGAACACATGAGATATTACTCTCATGATACCGAGAGTAGATGATCCTCTATTGACACTCAATAGCCCTCGTAAGATTGGCTACCACTTCCAATGACTGACTGTACTAAATTTGGAATTTTCTAAACCTATAAGTCCAATATCAAAGAGTGGAGTACTCATACAGGACATCCTTGGTGTCTCAAGTCTAAGGACTAGATACACTACTAGGACTATGGAATCTTTGTCTGACATAGGTATCAATAACCATCCAGCATTCTATAGGCAGATCAATTAGTGAACGCATTCCCCAATGAGCACTTGCACTGTACACTTAGTGTCCCCACACGAGTAGCTATGAGACCAGCTACCTCCATCATATGAATGGGTATACAACACACCAGTCTATCCGGTTATCTCGATGTCCTTCTCGAGTAACCTATGACCAGGATAATTTAGGGTCTATGTTTAAAGGTGAATCGTTCTCATTATCGTAATCTCATCACGATTCGATTCCTATTGCACAAATCCAAGGACATCATAGTATATGCAACACATAAGATAAAGTGATAAAACACCTAATAATGAGTAAAGAGATAAAGTGCATATTAAGTCACTTATGTGATTGGCTTGCAGGGCACATATGACTAAAGCCAATCACCAACATGTCTGATCCTCATTAGACCTCTGTGACGCTCAAAGATAATCTGAGTCAATGGCTTTGTTAGTAGATCTGCAATGTTATCTTCGAATGGAACTCTTTCCATTGCTACATCTCTTCGGGCCACGATCTCTCTAATAAGTTGGAACCTCCTTAGAACACTTTTGATGAGACCTGGGTTCCCTTATTTGAGTAATCATCCTGTATTTGTCGCAATATAAGGGAATCAGATCCTCACTGCTAGGGATAACTCCTAGATCTGTGATGAACTTCTTCATCCAGACTCCCTCCTTTACTGCCTCTGCAACAGCAATGTATTCCGCCTCTGTGGTCGAGTTAGCAATAGTGTCTTGCTTGGAACTCTCCCAGCATACTGCTCCTCCATTTAGGGTGAACACATACCCTAAATTAGACTTGCTATCATCAACATCGGACTGGAAGTTTGAGTCTGAGTAGCCCTCAACCTTGAGGCTACTACCTCCATATACTAGTAAAAGATCCTTAGTCCTTCTCAAGTACTTAAGGATACATTTTACTACTTTCTAGTGCTCTAAGCTTGGATCTGCCTGATATCTGCTCGTGACACTCAGAGCATGCGCTATATCAGGCCTGGTACATAGCATAGCATACATGATAGATCTTATCACTAATGTATATGGTATCATATCCATGTGTGCCCTTTCTTTAAGAGTCTTTGGGGACATATTCCTAGAAAGTGATATTTCATGTCTCATTGGTATGAAACCTCTCATGGAATTTTCCATGCCAAACCTTTTGACAATGGTATCTATGTACCTTGATTGGGACAAGCCAAGCATTCTCTTGGATCTATCTCCATAGATCCGTATCCCCAATATATAGGATGCTTCCCCTAAGTCCTTCATGGAGAAGTGCCTAGATAACCAAGTCTTTACTGTGGAGAGCATTCCTACATCATTCCCAATGATTAGGATGTCATCCACATATAATACCAGAAAGGTGATAGTGCTCCCAAGATGTCATCCTGAACACACAAGGTTCATCTTCATTCTTAATGAAGTCATAAGATCTGATCGCCTCATCAAATCTTATGTTCCAACTTCAGGAAGCTTGCTTCAATGGACCTAAGCAACTTGCACACCTTATCTAGGTTATCTCTGGACACGAATCCCTTAGGCTGTATCATATACACCTCCTTATCGAGGTTACCTTTGAGGAATGTGGTTTTGACATCCATCTGCCATATTTCATAATCATAATGTGCTGCAATAGCCAATAGAATTCGAATGGATTTTAGCATGGCTACAGGTGAGAAAGTTTTGTCATAGTCAGCACCTTACCTTTGACAATACCCCTTAGCCACTAGCCTTGCTTTATAGGTCTCTACCTTTCCATCCACTCTAATCTTCTTTTTGAAGATCCACTTGCAGCCAATGGGTACAATACCCTCGGGTGCATTAACTAGGTTCCAAACCTTGTTGGAGTACATGGAATCCATTTCTGAATCCATGTCATCTTGCCATTTCCCGGAGTCTATGCTCATAATAACCTCCTCGTAGGTCTAAGGATCAATATCCTTAACATCCTCTCTTCTGATATGTCCCACATATCTCTCAGGAGGATGGGATACTCTATCGGACCTACGTAAAGTTGGAACTTGTGTGTTAGGTATCTGAACAGATTCTGGAATGGTGCTTGAGCTAGGTTCTCCAACCTCACTCAACTCTATCATGCTCCCACTATCTCCACCAAGAATGTGTTTCTTCTCAAGGAACACTGCTCTCTTAGCTATAAAGACCTTTCGGTCCTCAGGGTGATAGAAATAATACCCATAAGTTTCTTTGGGGTATCCCACGAACTTGCACCGTTCCATCCTAGATTCCAACTTGTCAGGGTTGTGTCTCTTGACGTGGGCAGGGCAGCCCCAAATCTTAACAACTATTCTATTCAAAAAGTAAGATACGGTCTCTAAGGCATATCCCCAAAATGAGATAGGTAGGTCAACGAAACGTATCATGGAACGCACCATGTCTAATAATGTGCGATTCCTCCTTTCTGATACACCATTAAGTTGTGGTGTATAAGGAGGTGTCCATTGAGATAATATCCCATAGTCTTTGAGGAACTAGGTGAACTCTATACTCAAGTACTCACCTCTTCGATCTGATCGAAGGGTTTTGATACTCTTTCCAGTTTGGTTCTTCACTTCATTTTTATATTCTCTGAATTTCTCAAAAGCCTCAGACTTGTACTTCATCAAGTACACATGTTCGTATCTTGAGAAATCATCAGTGAAGGTAATAAAGTAGGAGTAACCACCTATGGCATGAGTCGACATGGGACCATATACATCACTATGTATGAGTTCCAGTAACTCAATGGCTCTCTCTCTAGTTCCACTAAATGGAGAGTTGGTCATCTTTCTCCGAAGGCAAGGTTCGCAAGTTGCATATGACTCATAGTGAAATGGATCTAGATATCCATTCTTCAGCAACTTTTGAATCCTTCCCTCATGGATGTGACCTAGCCTACAATGCCAAAGATATGCATTATTCACCTCTTCTCGTTTCCTCTTAGACTTGCTTACACACATGATATGTGGAGTTGTATCTAGCATATATTAACCATTATGTAATGTTCCTCTCGTGATGATCTCATCATCTAATATTATTGAACAACCATTGTTCTCAAAAACTAATTTATATCCAATAACTATCAAACATGAAATGGAAATAATGTTTTTGATAATAGAAGGAACATAATAGCATGCATCTAATGCAATAATAACTCCACCAGGCAGAAGTAAGGTGACCTTGCCAACAGCCACTACAGCAACCTTTGCTCTATTGCCCATTTTAAGGTCCATCTCGCCTATGTTCAATCTCCTAAGTCCTACTAAAACCTGCAACGAATTGCAAATATGATAAGCACTCTCGGTATCCAATACCCATGTATTATCATAAGATTCTGACAAATGGAGACTGATCATGAATGTACCTGAAGCTTTTACAAGCTTCTGTTTCGCCCTCTCTGTAAGGTACTCTTTGTAGTTCCTCTTCTAGTGCCCATCTTTGCTACAGTGGAAGCACTAGCCTTTGTCCTTTGTTGGGTCTTTCTTGGTAACCTTTGTCTTACCCATTTTACCCTTGCCCTTGCCCTTCTTAAGGGTCTTCTCAGCCTTCCTTTTCTTTCTGGTCTCACTAGTGTAGAGAACTAGCTTCTCTTTCTTGGTAGTACTCTTTGCTTCTCTCAACATATTGAGGAGCTCTGGGAGGGTCACCTCAAGTTTGTTCATATTAAAATTCATTATGAACTGAGAAAAGGAATCTGGTAGGGACTGAAGTACAAGGTCTACACACAGGTTATCCTCTAGGATCATTCCTAGACCTGTGAGTTTTTCGATCCACTCAATCATCTTAAGGACATGGTTTTGAATCGGTGTCCCCTCAGTCATCCTAGCACAGAAAAGACTCTTTGATATCTCATATCGTTGAGTTCTTCCCTGTTCCTCAAATAGTTTGCGGAGATGCCAGGAGTATGAAATTAGCATCCATATTTTCATGCCGTCTCTGTAACTCAATAGTCATAGAGGCCAACATATAACACTGAGCAAGAGTGGAATCATCTAAGTACTTCACATAACGAGTGTCTCATCCTCGCTTGCCCCTTCGTCGGGCGTAGGGATCACTGTATTAAGGACATATGTGATTTTCTCCATCGTGAGAATGATTCTCAGATTATGAAGCCAATCTGTATAATTTGGACCAGTGAGACGGTTGCATCAAGTATGCCACGTAAAGGATTTGAAAGCGACATTTTTTTGAAATAAAAGATGTAGCAGAAATAAATAACATGCAGACTTTGTAGAAATTTAAACAATTAAGATAAGGACTTCTATCTTAATGTATTCCCACTAATTTTTCGTGAGACACATAACACCCTCCGGTATATGAATCGGAGACCCCCGGCGGATCTCAAGTGGGGATCAAGATCCAATCGACATCTTAAAGTAACCTCGAGGGACTCGACCAATCACGTTAAGCCCGTAAAGGTAGGCAACTCTTGCCAATCACAACTCCTTGTGATTCTCGTCCTATTCGGCCTCCAAACCACCATGGCTTTGAGGGACTCGACCAACATGATGTTCGGTTAAGTCATCACCATCGTTACCAGATGAGTCTGATTCGGTGATATACTCTCGAGGGACTCGACCAAGCATACCATGTCGTTAGGTCACCAATGACATCTCTATGTCGTAGATAAGATAGCGAAACACGATATAGGTGAGTCTCGAGGGACTCGACTAACTCAACCTACACTGGGAATTGGTTCCTACCTATAATGATGGAAGGCCACGTGGGTCAATCTAATTGCCTCACGTTTACCGATTTAATATTATTAATAGAGGGGATTTTGGTATGGTCTCCTAATATAATGTGTCACATACATACATATATATATTTAATATATATATATATCTACATCGTATGTAAATAAATAAATATATATATATATATATCTAGTAGGTGTATAGCTAATCATACATCACATGAGCAATCACACCAGATGATCATGGACCACATCCTAATGTGATCAGGCCTGAGCCAGTGGGCCCAATCACTCACATCAAGATCTATGTGTGCTTCGGCGCATCTCCATGCCCTGTGATCGCCCTTCTCGCTTCGTCGGTTCCGTCGGCATCTCAATACATCTTTATGCGTTGGATCGTCCGTCTCGACCTCGTGAGTCATGCTACCGCTACGTCTACTCATGTTATTACAATATAATTACAGGCACGCTAACCCGATAATAAATGAGAAAAGAATAGAGGCTCGCAGGCCCCAATAATAATAATCATATGTACACATATCACATCACAGATCCATTATTATCTGTTCACATCATACATCACATGTATATGTTATTTTAAGGACTACTAGATAAAGAAAATAATAGTTAATTAAACTATTTAATTAAATTACCAGGGGCATTCTAGTCATTTGGCCATAAGGGATAAAATTAGAATTTTAAATATTTCTAAGGGTATTTTAGTCATTCTGTCAAAAGGGATAGAAACCAAAATTTCTAAAATTCAGAGGGGCAAAACTATCTTTTGTCAAAAACCCTAGTACCTTTCCCTTCTGTAGAGTTGCGACCGTCGCCACCCTACCGGTAGTGGCCACTGTGGTCGGGCGCGCCACTCCTTCTCGCGGGCGCAGCGCCCGCAGGAGGTTTGTCCACAGGCGGTGCTGCCCCTTATGGGTGCGCCCACATCTGCGGGCAGATCGCCCGCAGGCACCGTTGTCCCTTGCGGGTTGGCCGTGGGCGGCGTTGCCCCTTGTAGGCTGGCCACGGGCGGCGTTGTCCCTTGCGGTGGCCGCGGGCGGCACTGCCCATTGCGGGTGCAGCGCCTGCCAGCGCCCCTGTCATCGATAAGATAGCGAATCGCAATATAGGTGAGTCTCGAGGGACTCGACCAACTCAACCTACACCAGGAATCAGTTCCTACCTATAACGATGGAAGGCCATGTGGGTCAATCTAATTGCCTCATGTTTACCGACTTAATATTATCAAGAAAGGTGATTTATTATTCAGTCTCCTAATATAGTATGACACACTTATATATTTAATATATATATATATCGCATGCAAATATATATATAGTAGGTGTATAAGCAATCACACATCATATAAGAAATCACACCAGATGATCATGGACCATATCCTAATGTGATCAAACCCGAGCCAATAGACCCAATCACTCACATCAAGATCTATGTGTGCATCGGTGCATCTCTATACCCTGTGATCATCCATCTCGCTTCGTCAATTCCATCGGTATATCAATGCATCTTCATGCGTCGGATCATCCGTCTCGGTCTCGTGGGTCCTGCTATCACTTTTACACTCCCGCTGCACCTCCTCGTATAATTACAATATAATTACAAGTATGCAGGCCTGACAATAAGCGAGAAAAATAGAGGCTCGCAGGCCCCAATAATAATAATCACATCATACACATACATCATATCATATGGTCCATGATCATCGGTCCACATCACACATTACATATATATGTTATTATATAGGACTACTAGATAAATAATAATAGTTAATTAAATATTTTAATTAACATATACTTTTTTGAAAACAGGGACATACAATAAATTTTCTAAATTTTGAAGGGCATTTTAGTCATTCGGTTAGAAGAGACAAAATTTGAATTTTAAAATTCCAAGGGGCAAAACTATCTTTTGTCAGAAACCCTACTTCCCTCTCCCTACTTTGCTACGTTGTGGCCGCCACCACCATGCCGACAACTACCACAATCTACGGGCATGCTGCCCCTGCTCACGGGTGGCTCGTCCGTGGGTGATATCCCCATAGGCAATGCCACCGCAGCGGGCAAGCATGCCTCCCCTATCCGTGGGCGACATTGTCCCTTGCGGGTGACCGCCGTCGGTGCAGGCGCTGCCCTTGTGGGCACTCCTCCCAGTGCAATTGTGGGTGGCTCACCTAAGGGCGCTCAACTTGCAAGCATCATCCGTAGTGCGACTACTTGTGCGCAGGCGCAGTGCTAGTGCACAGGCACAAAGACGCCATAGGCATAACCGCTGGCCTTTGGTCGCCTACGGCCCCTACCCGTGGGTGGCTTGGCCGCCGCTAAGGTAGTTAGTAGCCATTAACAATGGCCAACCTACGAGGGCAGCAACAATTGCTACCCTTTTCCGTAGTTACATCAATGATTTTGACGTTAAAAGCACATCAAAAACACATCACACGCAATTAAAATCCAATCTTCTCATGAACAACCTAGCTATAATACCGCTATTTGAAAATCTAGGGGTGACATCACATGTGCAGCGGAAGAACAAAAAATAAAATATTTTGAATTTTCATAAAATGGTTTCATCATTGTGCGAAGATCGGTGCACAGAAACAAATCTGCGAATCCAAAACTACGTATATGAAAAGATAGTATCTAGGGAGATCGTATATCCCTGAATTCCTATAGATCCATGGGGTGGATAAAGGAGGTCAAGCATCCTTCTCTCTAACGGTGATCCACACGGTAGGGCTGTGATGATGCTCCTCTCTAGGGAGAGAAGAATAGGAGATAGCCTATGGACCTTTGATTCCCTCCTATTTATAAAGGCCCCTTGTAAACCTTAATGGATCCTACCCTATTGGATATTAGATCTCTATCCAATTACCCAAGCCTCTTAGATTAATGGGATACCCAATAATCTAGCTCTTCTGGGATCTTATCCATGGGATCCAATAATACAAGAGCTTATTGGATATCCAATAAGATATGGGCTCTGGCTGATATCTCATATCTGAATCTCTACTCTTCGTAATACCTACCATATGTGTGTGACCCTCTAGAACCAATATCGGGCTGGCTGTGAGTCATATTTATCAGAACTCCTTCTGACTTAGTAAATTATTATCTCCATAATAATTCACTCAACTCATCGACTGCGGTGTACTAAGCTGCCACGTCGCAATCCCCAAACGATATAGGGGAATCCAATTCTTTGGACCTATCTATCCTCAATTACTATGTACCTATAGTCTCTCATCCATCTAATATCCTAGAGACCATATATTAGGCATCATGCTGTCAGGCCCATACAGTTTCTACTCGAGTCTCACTCTAATCGGATTCTCCCGAAGGACCCTTTCTCTCTCAATCCGAATGACCCTAGCCAGGGATTTGCCTAAGAAAGAATACATGGAATATTCCTCTTATAATACTGAGAGTAGATGATCCTCTATTGATACTCAATAGCCCTCGTAAGGTTGACTACCACTCCCAATAACCGGTTGTACTAGATTTAGAACTTCCAAACCTATAAGTCTGGTATCAAAGAGTGGAGTACTCATATAGGACATTCTTAGTGTCTCAAGTCTAAGGACCAGATACACTACTAAGATTACAGAATCACTATTTGATATGAGGTATCAATAACCAACCAGTATTCCGTAAGCGGATTAATCAGTGAACTCATTCTCCAATAAGCACCTGCATGGTATCCTCAGTGTCCCCGTATAAGTAGCTATAAGACTAGCAACCTCTATCATATGGATGGGTATACAACACACTAGTCTATCCGGTTATCTCGATGTCCATCTTGAGTAACCTATGATCGAGATTATTTAGGGTCTGTGTTTAAAGATGAATCGGTCTCATTATCATGATCTCATCACGATCCGATTCCTATTGCAAAGATCCAAGGACATCACAATATACATATAGATAATGTGAGAAAATACCAATAATCATAAGCAAAGAGATTGATGCAACATATTACAGGTGTCATCACTCACATGATTGGCTTGAAAGGGACCTATAATTAGTACCTTTTATAGACTTTTACACTTAGAGAATAGGGGAGGTGAACACTCAAAATTTTCAAAGCTACTTCACTATAGTTTCAGCTCGGTTCTTATCACTTCTTAATATTCTTTACTAGTTGAGAAATAAGAGGTATTTATAGCCTCAATTGGCTTCAAAAATGAAGCCAGAAAAGGTCTCATCTCGGATTTCTGGGTACTAGTGGTACCACCGCTTGTCACTAGCGATACCACCGCTTGTCACTAGCGGTACCATCGCTTGTTGACTTTGATACTGGGCGGTACCACCGCCTAGTCTGGTGGTACTACCGCTAGAGTAGAGCTTCGGATTCTATGGTGGGGCAATATCATCGCTTGATAGTTATTAACTACCGACGGTACTACCGCCCAAGATCTTGAGAACCTAGTCCCTAGCCGGGCGGTGCCATCGCTAGACAAGTGTTAAATCTCGGATTTTGATGATGAAATCAAGTGGTGAAATATTTGTATTAATCTCTTTGTTGAGATGAGTGTGCAGGAATTACTACGATGGAAAACATAACGTGATTTATCAAGGCCAAGTCCGTCGGTGGTTCATCTAAGTCCGAGAGATTTTCGGAAGAGTTGTATCAACTCGGACTTGTCGAAGTTTTCAAAGTCCATTTCAAAGATCGTCGAAGGTTCGCGGAACTTCCGAAAATTCGTAAAACCACCAAGACTAGTTGGGCTTGCGAGTATCTTCAGGAGACCACGGCAAAGAATCCGGTGGAAGCATCGGAGGCTATCGCTCGCAAGTCGACTTGAAGGGTGTCCGATCAAATCACGTTAAGTTAACAAGGATTTAAGAAATAAATCCTGCCCAAAATTCAAGCGGTAGAGCCAACCGCCCAAATGGGGGCAAGTGAGTGGAACCTAGTCCTGGGCGGTGGAACCGCCAGCTGGCGGTCCACCACCACACACACACACAGCGACGGAATCGTTGCCACGCTGTGAGTACCGCCATGCGGTGGAATCGCTGGCGAAGCGGTGACAAGGTCCAACAACCTGGATGTGCCTTGAATCCGACCCAATCCCGCTTTGACCACTGTAGAATCTGGGACTCCAAATTCACTTGGAATTTGGAGCCTCCACTTTTGGATCTACTTATAGGCCCAAAAAGTTTGAGTCTTGAGCTTTTGAAGAGTTTTTGAAAAGTGTTGTATTCTTTGCTAAGTGTTCACTCTTCTTCTTCTTGAGGATTTGTACAAGTGTGAACATCTTGTAAAGGGTTGTAAAAGGGGTGTTTGATCCTTCCCTTGCTTGGAAAGGGCTATTGGAAGACACCCAATCGAAGAGTGGATGTAGGTCATAACCCACTAATTATCATGCTAACTATAAAATTTAAGATATTTTCTAAGTAAAACAAAATCTAGAATCGAATTCTTCCAAAACTTGGCTTCTTAAATCGGCAAGCTTAATCCGCTGAACTTCACCCCCTCTTAGTGGACTTTCATGAACTCCTGGACATCTTCCACTTATAGGACTCTCACGAGGGTTACTGGGATTAACAGGCTCCTAACTCCTAACTATAAAATTTAAGATATTTTCTAAGTAAAACAAAATCTGAACGCAAAGGCTTCTTCTGGCAAGCTTCCGACTTAACTTCGTTCCGATGAACTCGACATCTTCCGAGCTTCTTCTGGTAATTCTCTTCTTTGGTAATCTCTGATCTTTCTCGATGAGCTCCGTGAATTTTTGACAAACCCTTCATCAAGCTCCTAACTCATTCTCGGCCAATTCCGGCAGCATTCTTGATGAATTTTTGGACTCCCGGTGAAATCTCTAACTCCCAACAATTCGATCGTATTTGACTCCGGTACTTCATTTTGCTCTATTTCTTCATCACTATCATAGTTAATCCTGCACACTTTTCTCAATATATAGATTAGATCAAATAACTTATCAATTGACTTCATCATCAAAATTTAAGATTCAACAATCTCCTCCTTTTTTATGATGACAATCAATTGATGACAGAGTTAACCTTAACTCCCTATCTTTATGCCATACTTGAGAAAAGAGACACTTGAATTCAAACCCTTTGAATTCAAAACCAAACCGATAAGTTACATACATTCGAACCTATCGACATGCTCAACAAGCATGACTTTTCATCCCAAAATATGAAACTATGTATTTTTCATAATACGAAAATAATGTCAAGTCATGACATCCAAATTCATGTCCAATGTCAAATGATGATAAACAATCATCATTTCAACAAATGATACTAACTTCAACTTTGAAATATAGTAAGATTCAAATGATATCAAATAATAATTCACAAATCCAAGTCATGATATCAATTGATAATTTATCATTCAATGATACAAATTTCAAAAATGAAACCAAATGATAACTTTATTGTGTGAGGCATGATACCAATTTCAAGTAGGATAATTATGCATAATACGATAATAAGCATAGAAAAATTATCATTTTAGCCATACAAGATTCATTTCAATCATTTGCAATGCATACGATACATTTGATACATTACAATGGGCTTCAATCATTTGCGATGCATATGATACATTTCATATATTTGTGATACATTGCGATGCTTTTAATGATAGCAAGCATTTTATGATACAAAGCATCGCAATTGTTTTATAATACAATACAAGTCATCAATTTTATTTTTACAATACAAAGCATGTCATCAATTTGCCATATTTCTCCCCCTTTGTCATCAACAAAATGGAAGTAGGCCAAAATTTTAAGTAAGCAAAATTTGATATTACTACCAATTGTTATAATAGGATTCTTCTTGAAAGGAAAACGGGAGAAGGAAAAGTTCATGAAGCCAACACAAAGAATGAAAAGTACAAGAAACAATTTGTTCGAATGATAAAAAATTCATGTCATAGAGATTTACGATAAGAGCTTACTCTATATTTCAATAAAATTCATGAAGTAGAAGAGAAATGAACCATTGAAGTTATCAAAACTTCATAAGAACTCATGATGCAAAAATTCATACAAGAGTTAAGGAATCATTAAATTTGCATTTAGAGAAGTGAATGAAATCCGAATTGAATTCAAGAGAACATTCAAGCTATTAAGAATTCATAAGAGCTTCTTCTTTTTATATAGAAACCATGACATAAAGGTATGCATAAAGAGAAGAAGTCCATAAACCATGAAAGCAATTCGTTCAAGCTATCAAGAGTTTATCAAACTTCAATTTTTCATCAAAATATCATAAAAATGTGAAAAGTGAATCATGAAAGCAATTGAGTTTGTTAAGAGCTAATATATATCATTTCGTAAAATCCATGAATATGTAGGAATTCATTAAGTTCATCAAGAGTTCATCAAGCTAACATGTATCATGTTAAGCTAACATGTGTCATGTAAACATGTAGAAATTGAGTTCATCAAGAGCTAATATATGTCACATATATCATTTTGCAAGAATATGAACAAGAGTCAAATAAGATCTGAGAGTGACATTTTCATGAATGTCATTTTAAGAATGGTGATTTTATTAAATAAATTCATAGTCTTTGTAAAAATTTACAAGTCATTAAAATTCATTTCTTATTAAAACTTTACAAGTGTGAAATACAAGGTTTCATGGGGGAAGATTCATGAATCAAGGGAGGATAAAAAGTACAAACATCATCAAACGTGTATAATTCCAATTCAAAAATTCATCAAATGATAGAATTGAGTTCGATATCAATTCAAAAATTTTAAACGATGGAATCAAGAATATCAAACTGATATAGGAGGAAGAAAAGTTCATGAAAACTTCATTTGCAAAATCAAAAGGATGATACTAAATAAAAAAAAATTCAGAAAAGAGACATACAACATTGCATTATATGAAACTTAAAATGGACTAAAACAACTTAAAGAGTACAAAAGGGAGTTAGGAACTCCATTACATCACATAAAGTCAAGAAGTACATCATAGAGTTATTACAAACTACTCCTCGGGTGGTATGCCAAAATATTTGTACAAAGTATCGATTTTGCAATGTACTTGATGCACTTCATTTAGGATCTCATTTTGTTACAATTTGAGTTCAGCTTGTTGTGATTTGAGTTGATCTTGTTGTGACTTGAGTTGATTCAGTTGAGTTATAATTGGATCGACAGAAGATGAAGATGCAAGAGCTGGATCCGTCGGTGTAGTATCAAAGGGACTAGAGAGAGGAGTCTCATTACCCCTAAATATAGGTGTTTTGGGTTCTTCTTTAGGAGGGGGAGGATCGGTCCTTCTAGGCAACCTAGTCCAACTTCCATTCCTAAAAGTGCACATTAATCGTTTAAGTAGGTTTCTATTAATTATATTATATCTATCTACTTTTATTATTTTTTCATTGGGTGGTATCCTAATGTTTTGTGATTAACCCACCATAAGTAAATCCTTAGTTGATATGTCAATCATGTTTTGCCAGATTAAGTATCCAAAATAATTTTCTTGTCCAGCCATGATCTAATACATAGTACCAAATTCTATTTGATTTACTTCATCGTAGTGATATTGTTTTGAAATCAAGATACTAATGATTATATGATGGAGTATTTTAGAGTTGAAGGGTAGTAGGTGTTCACAACTTTTAGGGACTATCGATAAGTTTAGGTTTCCAAAAATGGTTCCTAAGGCTTCGGAATAAGTTACGCCAATTGCATCTAAATCCCATTGGCCTCTAAAATAGCAACCACTTCTCTTTTCAAAAATTTCTATTAGGTTGCAAATGATATTGTTTGCAATTGGGATATGGTGCCCTAGGAGATAAGTTGATACATTGTCATCATCATCTACATTTAAGTTATTGTAAAATAAGCAGACTAGCCTAGGGCATATTGGTTCACTAATTTGTAATATAGGTAAGACATCTAGATTAGCAAACCATTGTACAGGTTCTAAGTCTCCTAATTCACCTAGATCAACATATTTCCCTTTGTAAACTCTTCTAGATTCAAAATTAGTGGACCTAAGGTCACTATCATTTGAGTTAAATAGGGAGGGGTCATATGATTCTCCTACTCTCCTCTTCCCTTGGTCCTTAGATGATCTTCTAGGTGCCATTTGTCTATAAATGATGATAATAAAGGATAATTGCAAAAGGGCAGTAATACATGATGAATTCAAAGGAAGGAGTTCAAAGAATACTTAGGTAGATATCTTCCTTAGTGCTTGAGATTGATGCAAAACTTGATGAAGTAGAGATCCCTTTTAGGTTTTCTAGAGGATGAGGATCAAAATAGAGAGGTGGGAGAGAGTTTTTGAGGATTGCAGCAAGAGAGGGGTTCAGTTCTACCACCAGCCCTAAAGTTCCTTTATATAAGGGACCTCTCGGACAGTGCCACCGCTTGGGAATAGAATGCCCAGGCGGTGCTACCGCCAGTTCCAGTGGTGCCACCACTGGCACCTATACTTAGATATTTTTTAGGGTAGCAACACCTTGATCATTTAATCAACTAATCTTCCTCTATTTTGTAGAGATTATAATATTGAAAGCTTGAATTTAATTGTCTTGCATTTGATTGAGTAAAATAATAACATTTAAATCAATTTTATCCCTCATTGTTTATTGATTTGAATGTATTCATTTTTTTCAAGAAGGATATCAATTAAATAAGAATTTAATCATAGAATGATATGATCATCAAAAGATACCTAGAATATTTTCCTTAGGAAAATCAAGGGACAACGATAAGTGAATAGGTTTGAAAGTTTAAAAGTTAAGAGAGGAGTGTAATTAAGCGATTTCGAAAATCCCAAAGGCTCGAATCTATTACTTTGATGAAGTCACTTCTCTTAAGGAAAATGACTTATCAAACTCTTTCAGAAATTTATTTATTTAAGGAAGTATCATGATTAAAACAACTTCCTTAGGAGAAAGATTGATGACATGAATAATAAGAGGGGAGTGTAGTTAGGTGGTTTCGAAAATTCTGAAAGCTTGAATCTCAATATTTGTAAATAAGAACATCATCAAAATTATTTTTCAAGAAATCTAACAAAGTTAACTAAGCTAGTATCCCTTAGTCTCACTACTAGTGTGTTTTAGCATCGGTGAAGGGTTATCATAAAAGCAATCAACACAATGCAATCAATGGTTTTTTTTTTATTTTTGAGCTAGTGAGCTTGATAACAATCATGCATCAATGAGGTATCGTTACTTGCTCCTAGCTTGTGATGATGAATGTGTCTACAAAAAAGGATGGTTTTAGATATCCATTTGACCTTGGGTGCCTCAATTATTAATCTATGTATCTTATCATTTTGTATTGAATTATTTACAGTCCCTTTAGGAACCCATATCAATTTATGTGGACTAAATTTCTTAAACAGACATTTGTAAGTAACATGTCTGGGTTTGCAACAAAAGTTACACTTTCTGTGAGGTGATATATGTAATGTAGTTCCTTTAACAAAAGTGGTTGGATTTCGATGAGAGCCACTTACAAATCTAATTCCACTTCTGTTAGAGCTAGCCCTAGGAAATTACCACAGGGTAATTTGGCAACCCAATAAGACAATAAACAGAAAAATAAAAGAGGAGACAAGGACACCAGAATTTATGTGGTTCGGTCAATTGACCTACGTCCACGGACAAAAGGAGGAGCAAATCTCTACTAACAATAAGACAATTACAAATGCCTTAGTAAATTGTTCCTAGGCCAAAAACACCTGAAACGACTAAACAAGAAAAGCCCAAAATATTTAACTTAATGTGGACTTAATAGAAATTAAATCCAAAGCGGCTTTTTTTGTGGTGCTTGTGGTGCATCTGGTGTGTCTGTCTTCGAAGCTTAGACCCCTTTTTATAGCATCAATAGGAGATAGCAAAACTGATTTTCTCGATGTGGGACTAAAGGACTTGCCAAACCTAACAAATCTCCACCTTGGCATGTCCCAACAAAACTTGCTCCACCTTTTTCACAAAAGCCCCAACGGGCAATCATCAACAATAAATACCAACCAAGTCTAAGCACTGCTTGAACTTGTGAACTAGAAGAGGCTTCGTAAGCATCATAATGAACCACTTAGCGGAATCATCACAAGAAATTGCATCTGAGTAGGTAGTAGGCTCAGCAACTTCACCTGTTTCTTCTGCAATAGACAAAGCATATGCAACCATATTTGCATATCTTTGTGGTGGTCGAATAACTTCCCGTGATCTATCCTTGGCTATGGAATATTGCTCTTCCTCTGAATCACCTTTGTCAGTAGACTCGGGAGAATTGAAGCTGACTCTTTTCTGCTTCCCAAAAATGCAGTGTTCACAGAAATCCAATGGCCCAGTATTCTGTTTGCAAAGAAGACCCCTTTTGCTTAATATGCTCAAACCTTTTTCAGAATTAGACAATGATGATGAGACTGCAACTGAGCCTGTGACAGTAGTTCCCTGCAAAATATACAAGCTACCAGACCTACAAGCTTTTATAACAATAAGGGCATTTCTAGAAACTTTCATAACTCTACCTTCAGCTGTGTATTTGCACCCAAGAGCCTCTAGGGCACCTAAAGAGATGAGATTCTTTTTCAAATCAGGAACATGTCTAACATTAGTGAGCGTCCTCACAATACCATCATGCATTTTAATTCGGATTGTGCCTTTACCAATAACATCACATGCGGCATTATTGCTCATCAAAATAATTCCACCATTACAAGATTCATATGTGGAAAACAAATCCCTATTGGGACATATGTTATAAGAACAACCCGAATCTAAAATCCATTCATTTTTAGACCTTGTCCTGTCATCAGTAGCAAAGAAAATATTTCCAAAATTCTCATCAGCTACAACACTAGCTTCAGCGGACTCAGTAGTTTTCTCGATAATTTTTTCCTTTTGCTTTAATTTATTTTTCAATTTAAAGCAATCAGCCTTAATATGCCCCATTTTATGACAATATCTGCACTCCAAATTTTTATATCTAGATTTAGATCTAGATTTAGATCTACTACTGTCAAATTCTCTTTTATCAGTTCTACCCCTGACAACCAGACCCTCGGCCTGATTTCCTCTATTCTCCCCAGTGATATCCCTATCAATCTGCTCCTTAGATTTTAATGCAGATTTAATTTCCTGATACGAAATTGTTTCTTTTTCATAAATCATTGTATCACGGAAATACTTAAAAGATTGGGAGAGAGAACACAAAAGTAATAGGGCCTTATCCTCTCATCAATCTTTGCATCTATATTCTCCAAATCCATAACTAAGGAATCAAATCTATCAAGATGTGAGATTATAGATGTACCTTCAGTCATCCGAAGCATATACAAGCTCTGCTTTAAGTAGAGATGGTTCTCTACTGTCCTCTTCATATACAAGGCTTTAAGCTTGTCCCACATGCTCTTAGCCGTAGTCTCCGTAGCTACCTCCCGTAAAACCTCATCAGAAAAATTTAGAATAATGCTAGATCGAGCCGTCTTATCCATACCTACAAAATCTTCCTCTGACATGCCATCTGGAATTTTCTCAGCTCCCTGTAGTGCCAAATTAACTCCGTCTTGAACTAGAATGGCCTCCATCTTGAGTTGCCACATGCCGAAGTTGACATTTCTGTCGAATTTCTCAACAACAATCTTTGTTATTGTCATTGTTGCCAAAAGATCCCAAAACCAGGCTCTGATACCAATTTGTTAGAGCTAGCCCCAAGAAATTACCACAGGATAATTTGGCAACCCAATAAAATAATAAACAGAAAAATAAAAGAGGAGACAAGGACACCAGAATTTACGTGGTTCGGTCAATTGACCTACGTCCACGGACAAAAGGAGGAGCAAATCTCTACTAATAATGAGACAATTACAAATGTCTTAGGAAATTGTTCCTAGGCTAAAAACACCTGAAACGACTAAACAAGAAAAGCCCAAAATATTTAACTTAATGTGGACTTAATAGAAATTAAATCCAAAGAGGCTTTTCTTGTGGTGCTTGTGGTGCATCTGGTGTGTCTGTCTTCGAAGCTTAGACCCCTTTTTATAGCATCAATAGGGGATAGCAAAACTGATTTTCCCGATGTGGGACTAAAGGACTTGCCAAACCTAACAACTTCTTTTATGAATGTGATCCTTATTGACAAGGATCATATTCAAGGACTTGCTACCAACCTTCAATTTTTCTAAGGTTTCTTTAAATAACAAGTTTTCCTTCTTAAGTGCCTCTAAGTGTTTACACTTAGAGCACGGAGGCAAAGGAGTGTCATGTTTAAGATTTTCAAATTTATTAACTAAGAAGGCATGATCCTTTTTTAACAAATTAAACTGTTTACTAAGTACTCTACACTCATCAAATAAATCATGAAAAGCATTCGCAAGCTCATCGAAAGTTAAATTTTTATCTAATAAATTACTTACCTCTTCTCTGATAGTAAATAGAGCGTAGTTGGCAACCTCCTTGTTGCTTTGTTTTTCATCTTCAAAGCCACTTGAATCATCCCATGTTGCTTTTAGCACCTTCTTCTTCGGTTGTTTCTTCTTTGCTTAGGGATATTCGCTTTTGAAATGTCCCAGTTTCTTGCATTTATAGCATATTACTTGTTCTTTCTTGGGTTCAAATTTATTTTTAGAGTCATTTTTAGCTCTATTTCTTCTTATGAATTTTTTGAATTTTCGTGTCAAGAGTGCTAGTTCATCATTATAGCCCTCTTCACTTGAAGTTTCTTTCAAGTGGTCTTCTTATGTTCTTAGTGCTATATCCTTCCTGTTCTTTGTAAGGCAGTTCTCAAGCTCATCATGAGTGTTGTAAGTTATCTCATAAGTTATTAGTGACCTAATTAGTTCTTCGAGAGGGAAGTTCTTTAAGTCCTTGGCCTTTTGAATGGCCGTTACTTTAGCCAACTCTTTGGAAGGGATTTTAAAATTTTAGTTATAAGTTCAAAATTAAAAAAGCTTTTTCCAAGCACTTTTAGTCCATTGATGACATCCATAAACTGAGTGTACATGTCTCCAATAGACTCACTTGGTTTCATCCGAAATAACTCTTAAGAATAGACCAAAAGATTGATTTTGGACTCTTTCACTCGACTAATACCTTCGTGAGTGATTTCAAAAGTATGCCAAATATTGAAAGTCGTTTCGCATATTGAAACACGATTAAATTCATTTTTGTTTAAGGTGCAAAACAAGGCATTCATAGCCTTGGCATTAAGAGCGAAGGTCTTCTTGTCCAGCTCATTCCAATCGTTCATCGGAAGATAAGACTTTTGAAAGTTGTTTTTAACAATGTTCCATTATTTGAAATCTATAGAAATAAGAAAAATTCTCATGCAAGTTTTCAAATAGGTGTAATTTGACCCATTGAACATAGGTGGACGTATGATTGAGTAACCCTCTTGCATGCCGGTAAATGCCATCTTTCTTGGGTTTTAAACCACATGAGAGTGACCTTGCTCTAATACCAACTGTTAGGATCAAGAGCGGCACTAAGAGGGGGAGGGGGGGTGAATTAGTTCTGCGGATAAAAATCGATGACTTAAAGCAATTTCGGAAAACTTTGTGCATTGAGAAAATTTCATCCGATGAAAACGATTTCGGTAAAGAGATTGATTCGAGTGAATACGTAAGAGAGTAGAGAAGGGGAGATTGAATGATTATAGTGAAGTAAAGAATTGAATGCAGTAAATAAAATTTACACATCAAGAGAAGAACGCAGCAAAATTAGGGTGGTTCAGTCGATTGACCTACGTCCACTCCCGATACCTCCTCCGATGAGGTTACTGGCTTCCACTATCGATCTTTCTTGAAAGGAAAAGATCAATCACCCTTTTTTACAGAACTTTATAGTGGCTCACACTCCTTTTACAGACTTTTTGCACTTAGAGAATCGAGGAGGTGAACACTCAATTTTTTCAAAGCTATTTCATTATAGTTTTGGCCCATTCTTATCACTTCTCGATGTCCTTTACCAGCTAAGAAGTACGGGGTATTTATAGCCTCAATTGGCTTCAAAAATAGAGCCATAAAAGGTTCCATCCTAGATTTTTGGGCACTGGCGGTACCATCGCCTATCACTGGCAGTACCATCGCTAGTTGACTCTGACACTAGGTGGTACTACCATCCAATTTGGTAGTACTATCGCTAGAGCAGAGCTTCAAGTTCTGTGGTGGGACGGTACCACTGCCTGATAGTTATTAACTGTCGATAGTACCACTACTTGACCTAGGCGATACCATTGCCCAGGCTCCTGGGAACCTAGTCCCTAGGCGGTTCCACCGCCCCAATCTGGCGATGCCACCACCAGATAGGGTCCAACAACCTAGATGGGCCTTGAAACGGCCCAATTTAATCTACTTACGAATCTAATTGGCTCCTACCAGGGTTAATGGGATTAACATCCAATCCTAACCCTAATTACATGCTAACTATAAAATTTAAGATATTTTTTAAGTAAAACAAAATTCGGCATGTCAAGGCTTCTTCCGGTGAGCTTTTGACAAACTTCCGACGAACTCTCGGACATCTTCCGACAGACTCCTGGCAGGCTCCTGAATCCATGACGATCTTAGCGAGTTCTAATGAACTTCTTTGGCAAGCTCCAATCTTTCTCAATGAGCTCTACGAACTTCCGACGAGTCTTTTCGGTGAACTTTCGATGAACCCTTCGTCAAGCTCCTGACTTATTCTCGGCCAATTCCGACAACAGACTCGATGAATCTTCGGGCTCCCGATGAAGTCTTGAACTCCCAATGATTCGATCATACTTGACTCCGGTATTTCATTTTGCTTTATGTCTTCATCGCTATTATAGTTAATCCTGCACACTTTTCTCAACTTATATATTAGATCAAATAACTTATCAATTGACTTCATCATCAAAATTCGAGATTCAACAATTATAACATAATTATAGGAATGCAGGCCTGAAAATAAATGAGAAAAATATAGGCTCGCATGCCTCAATAATAACAATAACATGTACACACACATCACATGGTCCATGATCATCCATACACATCATATATCACATGTACACATCATTATATAGGACTGCTAGATAAATAATAATAGTTAATTAAACTTTTTAATTAACTAATATTTTTCTTAAATCAGGGACATAAAGAGAATTTTTTGAATTATGAAGGGCATTTTGGTAATATGGATAAAAGGACAAAATCAGAATTTCTAAAATTCTCAAGGGTAAAATTGTTTTTTACCTAAAGTCCTAACTCCCTTCCATTTTGCAGCATTGCAACCACCGCCACCCTATCGGCGGTGGCCACTACGCGCGGCGTAGGGCGGGACACCGACCCCGCAAGTGACTTGCCCGTGGGTGGGCACCCCTGCGGTAGCTTGCCCCTACCAACGCCATGCCCGTGGTGGCGGTCGCCCTTGCGAGCGATGCTACCACCTTGTCGATGCAACGCCTGTAGGCGCCGCCCGTGTGGGGCAATACCCGTAGGAGTCGCCCTTGCAGGCGACTCCCTACGGGCGAGCCCCTACCTATAGGCGGCACCGGCCCTTGCGGGTAGGCCGCCTGCAAGCGGGCAGGCCATCGGCCATCGCTTGCACTCAAATGGCGGCCAAGGCTATCATTTTGCTTTTGCGTAGTAAGGGCAACAATAGTTGCTGCCCTTTTTTGCTTTTGCGTTAATAATTTTGAGATAAAAAGCCTCTCTAAATCACAATATGATCTTCGCACGAACAACCTAGCTTTGATACCACTTTTGGAAAATCTAGCGATGATATCATATGTGCAGCAGAAGGATAGAAAATAAAACATCCTAGATTTTCACGAAAAAGATTTCATCGTCGTGCGAAGATTGATGCGTAAAAACAAATCCTCGAATTCAAAAACTATATATATAAAAAGATAATATCTAGGGAGATCATATATCCTTAAATTCCTATATATCCATGGGCTGGAAGGAGGCCAAGCATCCTCCTCTCTAACGGTGATGCACACGGTAGGAGCTACGATGATGCTCCTCTTTGGGGAGAGGAGAATAGAAGGTAGCTACCAAGAAGACCCCTAGCCTATGGATCTTTGGTTCCCTTCTATTTATAGAGGCCCCTTGTCAACCCTAATGGATCTTACCCTATTGGGTATTGGATCTCTATCCAATTTCCCAAGCCTCTTAGATTAATGGGTCCCTACCCAATAATCTCTTATTAGCTCTTATTGAATCTCATCCATGGGATCCAATAATACAAGGGCTTCTTGGTGTTAGGGATCGAGTGACACTAAGAGGGGGGGGATGAATTAGTGCAGCGGTAAAGAATGATAGATTTTTCAGTGATTAAAACAAGTTCGGAAACTTCATACGAATGAATGTAATATTTTGTTTAAACCCAGAAAGATTACGTTTTAACTTTAAAGCAAACATAAGAAGATGAAGAGGAAGTTGAGTAAGTAAGGCAGTAAATAAAGATGGTTTGCAAAAAAATAAATAACAAGAACGTAAATGCAAACCAGATTTTTATAGTGGTTCGGTCATCCGACCTACGTCCACTCCCAATTCCTCTTACTTGAGGCCACCGGCTTTCCACTAGCTATCCTCCTTCCAATGGGCGAGGATGAACTCCCTCACAGTACCTCTCCTTTTGACGGGCTTAGGAGATAACCCTTATAAAACCTTTCACCCCTCTCTTGGACTAGAACACTCCTAAGACTTAGAGGGAAGATTTGACACACTTTCAAGAGCGTTTCCCCCTTTTTTTTCTTAGTTCTAGACACACCCTAAACTCTGAATGAGTGGGGTATTTATAAGCCTCAAAGTGATTCAAATTTGGAGCCCAAACTTGGAGCCAAAATTTGAACCATTTTGAATTTCCCGGTGCTGGCAATACAGGGCGGTGCCACCACCCAAGGCAGCGATACTACCACCGCTGCACCCAGGCGCTGGGCAGTACTACCACCCTAGGCTAGGTAGTACTACCGCCCAGCACTCGGCCTCTGGGCGGTGCTACCGCCCAGGTCATTTTCAGCATAGTGGTTTAGGCCGAAAACTCGGTCGAAATAGGTCCAAATGAAGTCTGAATTGGCCCAAATTTAGTTTATAGGATTAACACCTAATCCTAAACCAAATTATATGCTAACTATGAATTTTAAAGATATTTTTTAAGCTATATCAAAGTCCACAAGACAAGACTTCTTTCGGCGAGCTTTCGGCGAACTTCCGGCAATCTTCCGACGAACCCTCGAAAACCATTCTGTGGACTCCCGGTAAGCTCCCAGACTTCACGATGATCTTGGCGAGTTCCAACGAGCTTCATTGGCAAGCTCCGATCTTTCTTGGCAAGCTCCGTGAACTTCTGATGAACCTTCCGGCGAACTTCCAAAAACCCTTCGGCAAGCTCCCTACTCGTTCCCGACCGGTTCCGGCAACACTCCCAATGAATCTTCGGACTTTCGTCAAACTCTTAAACTCTCAACGATCCATCACACTTATCTTGTAGCACTTTGTTTCGCTTTACATCTTCATCGTCATCGTATTTAATCCTGCACACAAACAAACAAACACTCTACTTCGATCTAGACAGTTATTACAACGCGAATTGACATTCAGTTGCCCGGCACATCAATGGTCGACGCTTCGTCCGATCCTTCAGCACATCGTCCTCTCTTGCGACTATTGCCCAATCGGTAGTTGACCTCTGTAACCCCGATATCCATGGTGCAACTCTGCTCTTCTTGGCTCGATGCCCGATGTACGAAGCGTTCTGTCGATTGTCGACCGAACCTTAGGCTCGACATCCAATATCTTGATGTGATCACTTCCGGTGCAATGTCAATTCCTCCAGCGTCAACTATCTAATCCTGATCGATAGTAGACCTACGTAACTCAAAAACACAGTTAGATAATAAAACACAATTAATTAGTTTCATCAAAATTCGAGATTCAACAATCTCCCCCTTTTTGATGATGACAACTAATTGATAACTAACGGAGTTAATCATAACTCCCCGGAGTTTAACCAAACACCTCCTATCAATATGCCATTGATAGAACCCTTGGATTATCCTAAATCCAAGCAACATCATCACAATGTTAAGAGAAAACATTTAAACCATCATGCAAATATATAAAATATTCAATACAATGCATGAAGTCATCAATCTACTTCTCCCCCTATGTCATTAATAAAAAGGAGAAGTTGCATCATAGCTAGTTTTCAAGGATATGTAAATTTACACTAATACTAGCTATCAATCAAGATATTCAACATACATCATGGCAATTTTTTTTTTTTTAAATGTCCAAGCATAGCAAATGAACACTTGCTTCTTGTGCAAGTTTGCACTTTGATTTCCTTAAATTTGCAAGATAGCAAGTTCTTTTCCTCGTTTGTAGGCAAGCAAGATAGCAATTTTCTTCCTCTTGAATGAGCTAGCAAATTTTTCATACAAGCTAGCAATTAGCTTTCTCCCCCTTTATCAATGTCAAAAAGAAAGGGAAGATCAAATACTTCAAATAATCTTACATGAGATTCAATAATAATTTGTAACAAAAATGTAAGTAATTTTGTTGAAAAAGTGAAGTTGAGCAAGATTTTTGCCTCTCTTGAGATAGCAACTTTTTGCTTCTCAATGTTTAAGCTAGTAAATTTTTCTCTTTTGATACACAAGCTAGCAATTTAACTCCCCATTTTATCATTATTGATAGAAAGGGAGAAACCAATGATCAATTATAAATTTGCATCAATCAATATAATGGATCAAGTCATGATTCGTGATTCATCATAAAAGATATCAAGAAGAACACAATTTCTTTTACTTCAATATTCAAATCATGACAAGTGATACATATCAAAATTCTACATGAATATTTCAATCATTAAGTCATGAATATGAATTTAATAAGCTAGCTCCCTCTTTGTCAATGTCGAAAAGAAATGAGGACTCAGCTAAAAATTTCAATTATTATATAAGCCATATAATTCCGAGAAATCAAAATCATGATTCATAAATATTTTCTTCATTATCAATTTTCAATTCATGATAAAGGGTATACAATCAAGAATCATGATACATAAAAAATAGCATTCTCATAGATCAAGTCATGATTCAATGATTCATCATAAGGCAAATTTAATTTTCAATCATCACATAAGGCATGCAAGGCAAAGAAATCTTATCATTTCTATATCATGAAATACATGACATCAAGGCTCATGATTCATTTGAAAAGATATAGCACAAAGAGCAACTTGATTCATACATAAGAATTCCAAGTATCAAATATCAAGATATCAAGACTTGGATTGTGATAAAGCTCATTCAAGTTCAAATCATCAAAATCATTAACATAGTTTATGATATTCACAAATGATATAAACTTGAATTGTTCTTCTCTTTGGTAAATGATAAAAAGAAGCAATCATAGAGGAAAATATTTTGATTCGCAAAAATATCTCAAGTCAAGAATTTAAGAGAGAGTTTATGATTCACTTGAAAATATCTCATTCAAAATAATTTGACAACTTGAAACCCATAATCAAATCAAAATCATTTTCGAGATTCAAAATGCTAGCAATTTGCATTAATCATGACAAGTGATACATCAAAAGTCTACATCAATATTTCAATCATCAAGACATGAAGCATTCAAAGTGGTATTGAAACATGAGAGAAAATTTTAAATCACACATGTAATGTTTCAACATTCAAAACACATTTTCTCAAGTTGAGTATCAATAAGTCAAGAAAAAATAACTTATGATTCATTTGAATTTCTCTTCAATGACATGGGAGAATCATAGTATAAAGTAAGAGGTCTTGAAAAACTCAAGTTATCAAGATCATGATACAAATAAGACTCATTCTAGTTCAAATCAACTCCGAACTCATAAACAAATCATCAAAATCACTTTCATAATTTACGAGATTCATAAGATATTGTAAAATCATTAATCTCAATAATATAGTAAATACAATTTTTTTTATGTTTGATCATATAAGTATGTCTTTCGCCTTTATATGCCAAATCAAAATATTCAAAACTGAAAGACAAACTTCATTATAAAAATTGTCAACACAACAATATAACAACACATTATGAGATTCAATTTATCATGATAATGTGTTTCATTTTGTTTCAAACAAGTGTGCTCATATTTTAAAAGATGAGTATCAAATTTAAGACCAAAACATGCGTTTGTCATCAAGATATGATATCACAAAGTCATTAAGCATGATAACAAACTTTTAATATTTTCATTTCAATGATGATTTCATAATGTATGTTCAAACATTTATATGGAACCCATCATTGTATAAATTCAAAATACAAGTTTGTCATTAAACCCATTAAGATCAAATGCAACAAAATCTTTCATTCGAAAATTTTAATAAGAGTAACATAAATTGATTACATGTCAGCATGTATCAACATTTCAAAATAATATAAAATCATCAAGATTCATGAATTTATTATGATCATACATATGGAGCATTTTCATTTATCAAGTAAGATTTCCCATAAGCATGCCCAAAACTTTTTGCATGAAAAATATGTATCAAGTTTAAAGCCAAAAAGTGATATGAAAATCATCAAGATTCATGGATTCATTATGAATATATTATTTCAAAATATAAGATTTCAAGTCATTAAGTATGATACAATCATTAAGCATGTTTTCATAATGCATTATCAAAATCATTTTAATTCTTTCTTTTATTTATAATAACAAGATAATCAATGCTCAAATTTTTGCTAAAATCATACATCATTTTTAAAAATCTAAAAAATAATTTTCATCATGAAAACCATTAAGTCCAAATATAACACAAGGCAACATCAAAACTACATTTCTTTCATTTTGAAAATTTGTGGGTTAGGTCTATATAATTGATTTCATGAAGACATGTATCAATAAAAATTTTATCATAAAAAGGGTTAAAACCCATTAAGCCAAGATGGAAGTTTTCAAATCATAATCAAGATACATACATCTATCATCAAAAGATTTTTAAGAAATTCATACATAGATATGTATCATGTTTAAGATTGAAAACAGATATGGAAAGTATACATGAAATTTCATCATCTCAAAATGTCATCTTAATTTGTCATGAAAACAATTAGACCAAAAATACGTTAATCCACAACATATAGTCAAATCAACATTACTTCAAAAACTAATGCATGTTACAAAATCATCAAGCATCATGTTTAGAAACGAAAAGCAATATAAAACATCAAGATACACATGCATGGATTAATCCTAAGCATTATCACAAATCATGCATCATTCATATTTTTAATTTTCAAAAAATTACTAGAAAGGAAAAAGCATAAAAAAATCCTACCAACTATTTCAAGCAACTCATGAAAGGATCATGCAATTTCAAAGTAAGGTAAAAACAACTTGGGTGAGTTTCTTACCTCATTGTCGAAAACCGTCAAAGCCCATTTCGCCTCTTCTTTACTTGATTCTTCTTTGCAAGCCTTCTTCTTCCTCTTTGGCCTCTTTCTCTATTCAAGTTCATTTGTGTTTTTTAATTTTTGTTTAATGAACTTATTAACATTCATTGTTATGTGTTCAATGTCCTCATTGTCCTCATCACTTGAGTCATCATTCAAGTGGCATTCATTTGTCCGATGTTCCAAATCCTTCTTGTTCTTTAGAAGGTGGTTCATATGTTCATCATGTTTATCATGTTTCAAATGTTCCAAGAAACTCATTTCATAGCTCATTAATGACCCGATTAGTTCTTCCAATGAAAAATGATTTAAATTTTTAGTCTCTTGTATTGCGATTACTTTTGGATCCCACCTTTTTGGAAGGGATCTTAAAATCTTACTTACGAGTTCAAAATTCGAAAAATATTTACCAAGAGCTTTTAGACTATTGATGACATCCGAGAACTAGGAGAACATGTCATCGATAGTCTCACTTGGTGCCATTCGGAAAACCTCAAAATCATGCATCAAAATAAACTTTTGAGTCTTTGACTCTACTCGTTCCTTCGTGTGTGATTTCAAGAGTTCGCCAAATGTCAAAAGCCATTTTGCACGTAGAAATCCGGTTGAACTCATTTTTGTCTAAAGCATAAAATAAGGCATTCATAGCCTTTGCATTTAAAGAAAACGATCTTTTCTCCAAATCCGACCATTCGTTCATCGGTTTAGAGGGAAGTTGAAATCCATTTTCAATAATATTCCATAAGTTTAAATCGAGAGAAATCAAGAAAACTCTCATTCGAGTTTTCCGAACGGTGGACGAAAAACCGAAAAGCCCTCTTGAAAACCATTTAGAGCCATTTCTCACAGGTGTAAATCCGAAAGAGAAAGAATGTGGCTCTAATACCAATTGTTAGGGATCGAGTGACACTAACAGGGGGGGTGAATTAGTGCAGCGGTAAAGAACGATTGATTTTTTAATGATTAAAATAAGTTCGGAAACTTCGTACGAATGAATGTAACGTTTCGTTTGAACCTAGAAAGATTGTGTTTTAACTTTAAAGCATACGTAAGAAGATGAAGAGGAAGTTGAGTAAGTAAGGCAGCAAATAAAGATGGTTTGTAGAAAAATAAATAGCAAGAACGTAAATGCAAACCAGATTTTTATAGTGGTTCGGTCATCCGACCTACGTCCACTCCCGATTCCTCTTGCTTGAGGCCACTGGCTTTCCACTAGCTATCCTCCTTCCAACGGGCGAGGATGAACTCCCTCACAGCACCTCTCATTTTGACAAGCTTAGGAGATAACCCTTACAAAACCTTTCACCCCTCTCTTGGACTAGAACCACTTAAAACTTAGAGGGAAGATTTGACACACTTTCAAGAGAGTTTCCCCTTTTTTTTTTCTTAGTTCTAGACACCCCCTAAACTCTAAATGAGTGGGGTATTTATAAGCCTCAAAGTGATTCAAATTTGGAGCCCAAACTTGGAGCCAAAATTTGAACCAATTTCCCGGTGCTGGCAATACTAGGCGGTGCCACCGCCCAAGGCAGCGGTACTACCACCACTGCACACAGGCACTAGGCGGTACTACTGCCCCAGGCTGGGCAGTAGTACCGCCCAACACTTGGCCTCTGGGCAGTGCTACCGCCCAGGTCATTTTCAGCATAGTGGTTTCGGTCGAAACAGGTCCAAATGAAGTCCGAATTGGCCCAAATTTAGTTTATAGGATTAACACCTAATCCTAAACTAAATTATATGCTAACTATGAATTTTAAAGATATTTTTTAAGATATTTCAAAGTCCACAAGACAAGACTTCTTTCGGCGAACTTCCGGCGGTCTTTCGATGAACCC